>LT669788.1:10133502-10774848 GCA_900128785.1 Arabis alpina
TCGTCACTCTTAGGGGATACCTCGCCGGAGAGTTGCTCTCGCCTCTGTCAAGCGGGTACTGTCGCCGGAATATACAAGATCTGAGATGGTCTTTGTATTGGAATGAGCTTGTCTCCTAGAGTTTCGTTTCCGCTCCGTTGCCGATCGTGAGCTCACCATTTTCTCGGTGAGCCCAGCTTGCTCTGGAATCGTCAAAACGGATTGTGCTTATTGATTTGTGGGGTCGATTTCGGAGAGGAGAAAGACGTCGAGGTTCCCGGTTGCTAATGACGATACGAAGACCATCCTCGTACCGACTTCAGCCTGTGCCACCGATCTCAGCCGAGAGACTTGGTCGTGCTTCCGCATCATCGTCATCGTTACTTTATAGATCGGCTTCATCCTGGGGAGAGGAAGAGAGCTCGTCTCCACCGTCTTGAACACGCGGAGGCAATAGTGAGCCCAGAGCTTCGTTCTTGACACCAGACCTCGGTTTCCACTACTGACGACAACGAGTCCCCTCTCCTGTGAAGGAATAAGCGAAGACTTTCTCGAAGGTCTTAGGTCAAAGTTCAAAACCCAAAACTCTCTGAGGTTCAGGGACGTCGGCATCGGCCTTCGTTCTTAGGTCAAAGTTCAAAACCCAAAACTCTCTGAGTGTTGGTCCTTTAAGACTCTCTTTTGGAAAAGATTTCATCGTCGCGATGGGGAAGTTTCGCCGGAGGTAGAGGTGTGAGTTTCTCGCCAATCTTTAGAGCTCGCCTTTGGCGTGGTCTCATTAAGCCGGAGGTGGACTCAAATCTTGTTGACCTGTCGTAATTTTGTTTAAGAGACTGAACGCTCGTCGTCGAACCGCTTGACTTTTTGTGGTGATGTTGAGTCCTCAACTTGCTCCGTTGACGATGATTTAGGAGTATTTATCGAATCAGTGATGACGCCGAGCTCCGTCAATACTTGTCTTTGTTGAGAGGAGACTTCTCCATCGAATCTGAATTAGGACTAGGGCTCGTCGTTTAAGAAGCTTTGGTGTCTTGACTACTCGGCTCCGTAGCGCTCATCGATCTCAACCGTTTACCGAGAGCTTGTCCTGAAAATTTAGCGCCGTCACGTCTTTCCGATGAAGCGAAGATGTCGTTGACTTGACATGTAAAGGAGGACAAATCCGAGATATAAGCGGAGACCGATGTACCACACGTCTTTGTTTTAGCTTTGGTTTTGTTACAAGCTGACCACGTCTTGGTTTTAGAATTCGAGCTAAGAGAGGTATTTTTGCCTAGGTCTCTCTATGGATTTGTTTGAATCGAATGGGCTGGGGAGCTCTAGTTATGGTGCCGATATTACACACTTGGTGGAATTTTTAGATTATTTGATGTCGAGTTCTACGTCATCTTTTGAGAACTTCCTAGAATTCATTTCGAAACTGATGACAACTGATTCGGAAAGTCCCGGACAAGCATCAAAAGAGACTATTTTGACGCATAGTCTATTTTTTGGCTTCGTCCTTGTATTCAGAAGAGAGATGCACTTCAAATCTCAAGTGTGAATGATGTAGAGAGTCCAAAGAGTCCATCTCTTATCGATGAGCCGGTTGTAGATGTTTGGACTCAGAGAAATTGCTGACTATTGCATCTGCTTTAGTTGTGCTCACTACTGCACCTACTTTAACTCCGCGCACTACTGCACCTTCTACTGTGCCGACCACTACTGCACCTCCTTTAGCTGCGCCCACTACTGCATATGCTTTTGCTGTGCCCACTACTGCACTTCCACTGTGCCAACTACTGCATTTGCTTTGGATGCGCCCAGTGTTGCACCCACAACTACTGTGCCTACCATTACTTCTACTGCCAAGACAAGAACTGCTACTGGTAAGCAAAGTTGTGAAGTTCTATTTTGCTGGCGAAAACAAGGCCGAGGACATCGTTGAGAAGACTAGGACCAACGAGATCATTGAGGAGACCAGGACTGACGAGCATTTGAGAAGACCAGGACTGAAGATGTCTTTGTGGAGACCAGGACAGACGAGGTCGTCTAGGAGACCAAGACTGACAAGTCTTTGAAAAGATAAAGATCGACGAGGTCTTTGAGGAAAGCGGGATTGACGAGGTCGTCTAGGAGAGCAGGACTGGCGAGTCTTTGAGAAGATAAAGATCGACGAGGTCTCTGGGGAAAGTAGGACTGACGAGGTCATCTAGGAGACCAGAACTGGCGAGTATTTGAGAAGATAAAGATCGACGAGGTCTGTGAGGAAAGCAGGACTGATGAGTCTTTGAGAAGACCAGGTGCGAGGAGGCAGCAAGGCCGACTACCATGACTACTCTTTCGGGAGTCTTTGATGATGAGGGGATTGTCCCTTAGTAGCTTTGCGCGCCTGTTAGCGCTTATGTTTTAGATTTGACTTTGATTTTGCGCCTAGATGGCTTGTGTTATAAAACGTGATAATGAATGCAACTTTTAATTTGTTTCTGTTTTCTGTTAAGTCCAACTTTCTTGACTTAGAATTTAGAAAGACCACTAATAGTGATGAATTGTATCCTTGTTGAATCCGTTTTTAGGATGCATAGTTAGTCTGGTTCAAATGACTTTGTTTAAAAATTCATATGAACAATCATCATGATTGAAGGCGTTGTTGCTGTATTTTGGTGTTCGTCCTTGTTATAGGAGTTAGGTCATCGTTGACCACCCAACTTCAGAAGTGAGCATGTTACGTTATTGCAACCAGCGTTAAGGTTTGTTGGGTTATTCGAATGATCGTTTAGGTTTACGACCGTGTCACTCTTTGAGCACGACCGCTCCTATAACGATCATTAGCTTTGACCAACGATGTTGTTGGGTTTTTTGAATGGTTATTCGGGTTTACAAGTGTGCTTCTCTCTAAACACACCTGCTCCTATAATGAACCATTGATTACGACCAACGATGTTGTTGGGTTTTTTGAATGGTCATTTGGGTTACAAGTGTGCTTCTCTCTAAACACACATGCTCCTATAATGAACCATTGGTTTTGACCAACGATGTTGTTGGGTTTTTTGAATGGTCACTTCGGTTACAAGTGTGCTTCTCTCTAAACACACATGCTCTTATAATGAACCATTGTTATTTATATAGCACGCTTATCCAATGGTGGATGTTATTGTAAAGATCTGCAGAAATTTTTGTGAACGGTCACCGCTGTGGCCAGCAGCGGCGGTAAAAGGTGAGATGGTCGTTTAAGTGAGACCCTGAATTATCCGTAAATGATGTGATAGAGATAGTCGTTTTGACAAGTTTTTGTAGCAGGTGTTTATTCTCATAAAGGTTTGCTACAAAGAGAGGTGGAAGTATACGAGTATACGTACCCCCACTCCTCCCCCCTTTTTGGGAGGGGGGCAACTGAACCCATCTGAAAATGAACTGCCTACCCTTTGCAGGGATCAAGTCACCCGTAGTTCATGGTAAGTGATTGAGTGGTGGACGAATGACTGTAAGGTTGCTTAATGGTAGTACTTCTTTCTTGGTCTACCTTGTGCCGAATCGTCGTATTGTCTTCCGCGTTTAAGCGGTTCTTCATTGATCGGCGCTACTTCAACGTCGTTTTCCTCTAATTCAAAGTCTTTGAGGTTGAAGTTATCGCCGAGTTCACCGTCCAATAGTTTTTGGGCGAGCGCCGAGCCGAGAGACTGGCAGTTTACTGTCGAGTGCCTGTGAGTGTGATGAATATCGCAGTATAACGACTCGTCGTAAGTTGAATTACCGGTCCACGCGTTAGGAAAACATCCTCCTTGGCTGTGCCCAAAGTTGGGAGAATCCACCTGATAGTTGTGGGCGCCTTCGTGTTGGACAAAATTTCCACTATGGGTTTTTCGCGCCTGGCTTGGTTGGTGGTCGCTGTCACTTTTCTGTTTTGACTTCCCATACTTTTTTGCGAGTTTCTTCGCTTTTTCTTCGCTTTTGGCAAAGTTCGTCGCTCGATGCAGAGCATCCTGGATAGTCGAAGGCTCGTTGAGAGACATTTCCTTCCAGAAGTCAGATTCGTGCCATATGGCTCTTTTCAGCGCTCGGAGTGCGTCCGAGTCATCTATCCCTTTCACTTGTGATAGTACCAATTTGAAGCGTTCGATGAAAGTCTTGAGAGACTCGGTTGGTTCTTGGTTCATGGACCATAAATCGGCACCAGACGTTTGAGTCTCAATGAAGATGGAGTAGTGCTTGATGAAGGCCGCTGTCAACTGTTTGAAAGTATCGATTGAATTACTTTCGAGCCCTTTAAACCATTTGAGAGCTGGTCCTTTGAGGTTTTCGACAAAAAGCAAGCACTGTCCAACGTCCATCTCTTGTTCTTTGAAATTTGTTCTGGTCATAGCCACACTGAATTCGTTGAGGTGGTCAGCTGGGTCTTCGGTTCCGTCGTAGGTCGGCACCCTAATCTTGCCTGGGTCTGATACTCGAGCTTTGGTGATGCGTGCCAAGGAAGGAGTCTGCTGGGCTTGCTCCAATATCAGATCGAGTTCTGGTGCCTTGCTAGTGGCACGATGCATCTGCGAACGAATAGTCTTCAACTCGGCAGTAGTCTTGCTTAACGAAGCTCGAAATTCGGCCATCTGGTCGTGCTGGGCTTGAAACGCAGCTTGTTTCGCTTCAGCATCCTCTGCCTGTTTTACCCACTCAACGTTTTCCTCTTCTTCCGAAACATGTCTAGCATATCCACGATCGATCTCATCGTTGAAAACGGAGGAACGTCGTTGGGTTGTCCTTTGTGGGTCGGCATGCTTCTGCCTCGTAGCGGTTCGCCGCGCCACTTCTTCCTCTGGGAGTTCGGTGTTGCGTGTGACTCTCCTCACAGGGCCATCGTCTCTGACGGTGGAGAATTGCTGCGAAGCTATGTGTTGAGGATCATCGTTCCTTGCTTTGGCCATTCCCTGCCGATCTCTCGCTGTCTCAGTGAAGATTGTTTCAGGGACGACTCTTCTAGCCAGGTCATCGTCGTCGTTGTCGAGGTCTATCGGCTCGTCGCCGACTTTCGCTTTCTCGCTTTCGATCGTAGCCTGGGCTAAAAGAGCGGACCGTTCATCGTTTGCAGCGGTTGATGGATTCTGTTGGCGAGGTTGGCTCGACGATCCTATCGGTTCGGTGAAGTTGAGTGCCACTGGATCGAGTCATGCTGCTGGTCTTCTGAATAGACCTGGCTCGAGAGGTCGTGCGCGGACGTCTGCTCCTATGGACCTGAGCTCATCGGTTATTGTCCCGTTGGTTCGGTTTTACCGTTCGGCGCTTTCCAGTAGAGCGTCCAGTGTCGCGCTTATCTCCTGCAGCAACTCTGGGAGAAGCGAGCTTGCTCTCGGGGCTTCCCTCGACTGCTCGCCCAACAGATCGGCTCGAGCTGTGCCTGCTGGTGGCGGATCGTCACGAGCGGCCTGGTCCTTGTTGGTAGCACCTTCAGCCTGGATCTCGCCCTCTTCCAGATCTCTCCTCGTAGCATCTTTCGGATCAGCGATACGTCGTTCGTTAGTCATCGTGTTCTGGATCTCTTCGTGGTGGTTCTTCGGAGTAAGAAGCTTTCAAGGCCCTCTCCTTCTAGCGCCAAACTGTGGTGGTGGAAACCTGCACAGTTGAAATAGTCAATGGTCTAGGTCTGAAAGCTCTGAGATGAGAAACACTTAGCGAAGATCTCAAGAAAGTTTGTTATTAAGCTTTTGCAATAGTTTGTGTAAAATTCCGGATCCCCTCTTTCGAGGTGTACAAGGTCTATTTATACAAATCTAAGTCGGCCTAGGTCTACGCCTAAAGAGATAAGGTCGAATCCCTGAATCTTCGGGATTCTCCTCCAGCGTAGTCGGCGGCCGCTTCTAGGTCTTGACCTCGTCCTCGTCATAGGCCCAAATCCGAGAGCTCGTCTTCTGGGCCCAGTCTTGTAGTAGAGGTCGGCGTGACTTGTTACTAGTGGGCTCCCGACTCCTTCTCTAAAATGTGGGCCTTCTGAACTCGGCCCATTCTCTGAAGCGATCGCAACGGTCTTTTGGAGTCTAAATGACCACTACAGACGTCATCCTAGAAAGGTGCCGGTCCTAGTCCCAGTTACTCTCGAGAGCCTGTCCCAGAGACAGAGCTGGTCCCTGAGACAGAGCTGGTCCAGATAACTGCGCGCCTACCTCTGGTCATTTTTAGAGAGCTCGTCCCAGAAAGCGGGAGAGCTAGTCCTGGTCCCATTCACTTTGGAGAGCCCAGAAGACAAGAGAGCTGGTCCCGGAAACAGAGCTGGTCCAGATAACTGCGCGCCCACCTCTGGTACTTAGTCATTTTCTTGACGATCTCTACCGGAGTGAGATCTGACCCCAACAACAACCAATTGTCGATTTTCAAAAATGACACAAATTATATATACAAAAAGCCATAAACCATAGAATTTTAAACTTTAGAAAATGTTATGATCCTAACAAACTCTAAACCCTAACATAATGTAGTTAACCCAATTATAAATGATATTTTGAGTAAATGATATTTCAAAATGTATCATTTTTGTAGTGTGTCATTTGGTTTGTAACATTTTGTAAAATTTCTCTATATATGATTGAATACATGAACGTTTTTCTTATAGATATTAATACATACGCTAATGAGAATTACTTAAATGTTTTTTTAACACAAGTCAAATAGATTCATGAAACGCCAACCAAACATGAAAAAAAAAAAAAAAATTGGATTGTATACGCTAAAACTTGTTAAACATTTGAAAAGTATATCAAAATTTACAACATTGGAATTGCATAAAAGTACGTAAATACCCTTAATATTAAACAAATTGTCATCTAAATTTGTTAACAATTAAAAATTATTTAGTGTAAATTATAAAAATAATTTCAATTAATTAACAACTCATATTTATTTTTTAAAACAAAAAGCTTTATGGTTAATTAATCATAATTTGTGCTGCTAACATTATAATTAAGTAAGTCGATTTATTTTACACAGTTGATTTATATTTTTATTCGTTGATTTTTTACTCTATTGATTTATTTAAACTATTGCCTTATTTTTTTATGTTCGTCGACTTAACTTTCAGTTTAGTTGACTTATTTTCAACTATGGATTTATATTTGTATTGGTTGATTTTTTTCCTTTATCAACTTATATAACCATTGACTTATTTTTTATGTTCATCGATTTAATTATCAGATTCCTCGATTTATTTTCAACTGTGAATTGAAATTTGTATTGGTTGACTGTTTTATTTTTCGACTTATATAACCATTGACTTATTATTTTATTTTTTTGTATTCGTCGACTTAATTTTTTTCAATTGTTGATTTATATTTGTATTGGTTGATTTTTTTCTTTGTCAACTTATATAACCATTGACTTTTATTTTATGTTCGTCGACTTAATTTCTTGTATTCATCGATTTATTTTACACTATCGATTTATATTATGATTTATTGACTTTTTACTTTGTCGACTTTTTAAACTACTGGCTTAACTAATATGTTCATGGATGTACAAAATTAATATATAAATTAATCAAACTGTAAATTATAAAATTAACTTTAAATTACAACATTTAAATTCATAATTATTTTATAATAAAAAATAAATGAGTAATTTTCGCTAAAATAATAGAAAATATATTCTATTATAAGGTATTTATTAACTAGAATAATGACTAAATCAAAAGAAAATTTAGAAATATATTTAAAAATATTTTATTCCTTTATTAACGTTATTTGATATTGCGTTGATACTTTTACCAAAACGTTTTTTTTTCCCATTAATGTTCTTTGATACGATGATACTTTTACCAAAAAACCAAATGGTTTGATTAAACATTTATTCATTTTAAACATTGTATTAGTTTTTATTCAAAACTGAAAAATCAAATTATTTTGCTAAAAAAAAATAGAATGCTCAATCATTAATTATTGGTGAAAATGTCATTTCAAACTACCCTTAATGCTTAATGATTAATTAAAAGTAGTTTTCAAATGTTAACAAATGGGATATAATTTTCAAAATTTCAAACAAATTCAGGGTAGTTATCCAAATTCCTTAAAAAAGGTTCATGTATTTAAGTGATTGTGTCTAATAAACAGCTTTGTACACATCAAACTTTTATCTCATAAAAGAAATAATGTAATCAGAAAATTGGAAATAAACATAATAAACCAATCATTCATTGCATGCCAACCAAACATAAAAAAATTTCCTGAATTAAGTAAATATGCTAATGAAAAACTACATAGTAACGTAAATGTAAACTTTTATATCATAAACAGAAATAATCAGAAAATAGGGAATATATAGAATAAAATAATTGTCCAATATCATATTAATGCACCATATACAATCTACACCTTCTACTTTTGTTGGCTAAAGAAATGTTAACGAATATAGAATATTCCACGATCTCTATATAAACAAACAATCACATCACAAATCAACATCATTCACACAATTAACAACCTCAACTTTCAATAATTTTTTGCTACTTAAAAAAGAATAATGGAGAGCAAAAGAGTGATGATGTTGGTGAAAATGATGATAGTGATGGTAATGGGAAACCTTATCGTTCAGATAAAAGCTCAATCTCCTTCTCCTTTTGGTGGTTGTTTCCCCGGTTGTATTATGTCTTGTGCCCAAAAGCAGTTTCCAGAAAACTTGACGTGTCCATTCAATTGTATCATGACTTGTCTTCCTCATCCATCACCAATTCCTTCTCCTCCTTCTCAAATGGTTTTCACAAACCAAATTAACCGAATTGATTATTTCTGCAAACTTGGTTGTGCTATTCGTCATTGTGCTCCTCTTTCTTCTCTAAAAAATCCGAGTAAGTTTTTTTTCTTTATATATACTGGTCGATAACCAAATAGACGGTTTTTTAACACAATCATTTCTTTATTATAAGTATATAAATAAGTATTCATATGCATATTGACGTATTGAGTATCATTTTTATTTAGTATGTATCTAACATTTTGGATTTTATATGAAAGTTATCGTATTTATGTTTTTTGTTGTTGTTTGTGGCATGAACAGATGTAGTCAAAGTCGTGGACTGTATGCATTCATGCTCGGACAAGTGTTCCATCAAGAACTAGAAGCAATATTTACGGCTATTCTTACTATCAGAAAAAGAGATATATGCCTAAATATTAAAAGATACGAATTTGAAGTTTGTATCATTAAAATATTCAATATTTGGGTTACATGCAAATCAATATATGAAATTGTTGACGAAAAATAAAAATAAAATAATAAAATGATTTGATATTAAATAACTAGTATTGTGACAATATTAAATACAGTAGTGATAAATCTTTGTAACTTATTGGGTTAATTTCTCCACCGTATGCCATTGAACAATAGTGAAAAAATGATAATACTATATAGATTAAATCAACAAATCGAGTTTTCAAGTTTCGAACTAAGGATTTGGTTTTTTAAGTCGAGGTTCTTTTTCCAAAGTTTGCGAAAAAAACCTAACAACTCCGATACGAGATCCGATCAAGCATTTAAGCATATTCTATTTATATGATCTGTACAACATAGTTAGAAATGTAGAATAAGGAGAAGGAAAAACCAGAATCACGATCAAATCCAACTATTGGAGAGCTATTATGCCAATAAAGGGTCACTAAGATCATGGGATAACCTGTAGCTTATGGTGGCTAGAGACTTGGACGAAGCCCCCATATGTGTGTGTGTGGGAACTGATACTTTCACCAAAACTTGTTTTTCCATTAATGTTCTTTGATACGACGATACTTTTACAAAAAAAACAAATGGTTGGATTAAATATTTATTAATTTTAAAAATTGTATTAATTTTTATTCAAAACTGAAAAATAAAATTATTTTGTTAAAAAAAATTAGAATGCTCAATGATTAATTAAGGGTAAAAATGTAATTTCAAACTACCATTAATGCTTAATGATTAATTAAGGGTAGTTTTCAAATGTTAACAAATTGGGTATAATTTTCAAATTTTCAAACAAATTCAGGGTATTTATCCAAATTCTCCAAAAAAAAATTCATGTATTTAAGAGAATATGTCTAGTAAACAACTTTGTACACAACAAACTTTTATCTCATAAAGGAAATAATGTAATTAGAAAATTGGAAATAAACATAATAAAACAATCATTCATTGCATGCCAACCAAACATAAAAACAATTCATGAATTTAAGTAAATATGCTAGTGAACAACCACATAATTACGTAAATGTAAAATTTTATATCATAAACAGAAATAATCAGAATAAAGAGAATATATAGAATAAAATAATTGTCCAATATCATATTAATGTCACCATATACAGTCTACACCTTTTACTTTTGTTGGCGAAAGAAATGTTAACGAATATAGAATATTCCACGATCTCTATATAAACAAACAATCACAACACAAATTAACATCATTCACACAATTAACAACCTCAACTTTCAATAATTATTTTCTACTTACAAAAGAATAATGGAGAGCAAAAGAGTGATGATGTTGGTGAAAATGATGATAGTGATGGTAATGGGAAATCTTATCGTTCAGACAAAAGCTCAATCTCCTTCTCCTTTTGGTGGTTGTTTCCCCGGTTGTATTATGTCTTGTGCCCAAAAGCAGTTTCCAGAAAATTTGACGTGTCCATTCAATTGTATCATGACTTGTCTTCCTCATCCATCACCAATTCCTTCTCCTCCTTCTCAAATGCTTTTCACAAACCAAATTAACCGAATTGATTATTTCTGCAAACTTGGTTGTGCTATTCGTCATTGTGCTCCTCTTTCTTCTCTAAAAAATCCGAGTAAGTTTTTTTTCTTTATATATACTGGTCGATAACCAAATAGACGTTTTCTTAACACAATCATTTCTTTATTATAAGTATATAAATAAGTATTCATATGCATATTGATGTATTGAGTATCTTTTTTTTGTTTATTATGGATTTTATATGAAAGCTATCGTATTTATATTTTGTTGTTGTTGGTTGTTGCATGAGCAGATGTAGTCAAAGTTGTGGACTGTGTGCATTCATGCTCGGACAAGTGTTCCATCAAAAACTAGAGGCAATATTTATGGCTATTGTTATTATGATCAAATGGTGATGTATACCTAATTATTAAAAGATACGAATTTGAAGTTTTTATCAGTTAAATCTATAAAATTTGGGTTATAGAGTGTAAGGGTGATCTAAAAAGTAATCCACAGTTTATGATTTGTCCATTTACGTGTCTCAAAACTTGTTTTCATCCTTCTCCTTCGAGTTCTCTATTTACTGAGAACTTATGGACCAAAGTGATGATTTCTGCATATTGGGTTGTGCTGTGTATCATTGTGCTTCCCTTTCTACTATCGAAGATCCAAGTAAATTTTCCCTTTTTGTATACATAAAGTGGAAGTTGATAATAAAATGATTTTAAACATTCTTTCTCTAAACATATCTTTTAATATCTAAAATTATTGATTCTATTTCTAACTATAGTTTGTTACGACAAAAAAAAAAAAAATTAAAGATGGTTTGTTTGTTTGTGTTATGGACAGATGTGGAGAAAGTCACAGCCTGTGTTGATTCATGTTCGAACAAGTGCTCCAAGTTGGAGCCTCCAATAAAAAGTAAAATTGATATTTGTTTTTTTTTTTTTATTCAAACTAATGTTAAAAAAAGACATGAACCAATAATTTGTATTGACTGAATTTCAAATAAAATGTATTTTACTTTTCGATTTCTATATTTTGCCTTACCAACATATCAATTGATAGAGCCGGTGACCCAATAAGAGCTATCTTTTGTATATTTTAACACATGCATTAACATTCACATTGTTTTTTTACGAACATGCTTATTTAGTTAGGGTTTGTAAATCATGACATTAAAAAATGAAGGGAGAATTTCAATAATGCCACAAATGAAAGTGTTTTTTTACAATAATGATACGTTCGAAAGTCGTTTCACAAAAAATGTCACGAATTTTGGCTGAAAGGACAAAATTGTCTCTAGCTAAAACACGGTAGTGTCTCCAAAAAAATTTCATTTCTGATTTTTTTTCTCTCTTCCTCTCTCTTCTCTTTCTCTCTCTTCTATTTCAACAATGGAGATCTCAAAATCTTTTTCACTCTCTCTTCTCTAGTTCACTTTTTTCTCTCTCCTATTTTTTTTTACAACAATGAAGAATCTCTCTTTTTCTATTAAATTGAAGAACGCAAAACAAATACAAAATATTTCTCTCTCTCTCTCATATAAATCTAAATCCGATTTTGTCACTTTTTGTTGAAAATTTGGTTTTATTTGAATTGTGTCTCTTTCTATAAGGTTGAAAAAAACAAAACAATTCAGATCTATATCCGATTTTGTAAATTTTTGTTGTAAATTTGGGTTTATTTGATTTATGTTTATCTCTCATATAGATCCAGATCTACATCCGGATTTTGTCACTTTTTGTTGCAAATTTGGTTTTATTGGATTTGTGTTGCAAATCTGGGTTGTTGATTCGATTTTGGTAGAAATTAGAGTTCCAAACCTAATTTTATGATTATTTCTGGGGTTTTACGTGTTTTTTTTGTCACTCGTCCTTATAATTTTTTTTATGGTTTATAAGCATTTTGTATGGTTTATATCCATTTTGTAAGGTTTATAAACATTTTTGTGCAATTTATAAACATTTTAAAATATATTTGTAAGACAGTTTTAATTTTTTTACGATGTAAATAAAAACCCTAAACCCCAAAAACTATACCCTAAATGTAAAATATTTTAAAAATGTTTTTGTGTTTACGTTTAGGTTTGCATATGGAATTTAACAAAAAAATTATAAACATTTTCTATGGTTTGTAAACTGTTTTGTAAGGCTTATAAACATTTTGTATGGTTTATAAACGTTTTAAAATAGATGTGTAAGACAATTTTAAAAGTTTTATAATGTAAATAAAAACTCTAAACCCTAATTCTATCCCAAAAACTTTACCCTAATTGTAAAATAGTTAACCCAAACTCAAAATATTTAAAAACTTTTTTATGTTTTCGTTTAGGTTTGCATATGGAATTTAACAAAAAGTTATAAACATTTTGTACGGTTTATAAACTGTTTTGTAAGGTCTATAAACTGTTTTGTAAGGTTTATAAACATTTTGTATGGTTTATAAACTACGTTGTATGGTTTTTTGTACAGTTTATAAACGTTTTTGAATAGATTTGTAAAACTGTTTTAAATGTTTTATCATGTAAATAAAGATGCTAAACTCTAATCTTATCCTCAAAAACTGTATCATAAATGTAAATTAGTTAACCCAAACAAAAAAATTTAAAAACGTTTTTGTGTTTGCGTTTGGGTTTACATATGTACTTTTATGAGAATATTGTTCTTCTTCTTTTCAATTCCACCTGATCCAGTTTCGTATTCATGTTCTTTTCACCAAAATTTCTTCTCGAATTTTCATTGAGAGGAAGATTAAATTTGGTTCATAGAGAGAGAGAGCTGAGACCTGGTAGAGATGAGACGAGATCGGATCTGATTTGATTTCTTAATTTCTTGAGATCTAAGGTGGAGAAATCGGAGATGAAGAAATCGAAGATCGGAGGTCGGAGATGGAGAAATCAAACATCGATGGAGAGATTTGGGGGAGAAAGAGAGACGATGAATAGATCTTGGGCGAGAGAAGAAAGAGAAAAAAAAAATAGAGAAATAAAAATAAATGAGCGTGAAAGGAAAAAATCTTTTTTTTATTATTAGAGTAATCTGAGAATATATATAAAGGTTGTGACAGTTTTTTTAAAGTGATTTCACACGTGTCATTTTTGCAAAGTGACATTTGGGTTGTGGCCAACGTTTTTAAAACCATACCGAACCGGCGGTTTTGAACCCGGTTCAACCGCGAACGGGTCACATGTCCGGTTTGGGTCAACATTAAAACCCAAATCTTATTAACCCGGATATAAAACCGGATCGAACCGGTAGAAAACCGAAAACCGGCATCAACCCGGAACCATATTAAACCGGGTCTGAAGATTAAAACTTAAAATTAAATATTTTATTGACTAAAATTAATAGAATATATAGATGAGCTACAAATATCTCTTTTCCTCCTCTTGTCGATGTGGGACAACAATCTTACTCTCTCTTTTCTTTCTTTTTTCGTTGTTTTTTTTCTTCTGATTTATCATTTACTGTTTATATTTATATCCTTTATTATAGTTAGGTATTGGACCTATACTAGATTTGGATAACTTGCAAATCAATAAATATTTTGAAAACCTCTAAAATTAATCGTCATTCGCCTTGCACAATTTGGAACATGAGATATATTATAAGAAGAGTCTAAAATCAAACATATATATATATTGGATAATTTCAAAATATCATCAAACCCGGTTGAACCCGGTTAAATCCAGTTAAACCATATTAACCCACGACCCAAAACATTTCCGGTTTGGTCGTCGGTCCGGTTTTAAAAACATTGATTGTTGTAATTTGGAAAATTTCTCAAAAATGAATTAACGATATACACAATTTACCGTATAATCTCTATAAATTAATACTTTATAAACATATATACTTCTAGGTAAATATTGTATAAACTGTTGATAAACACTACAAGAAAACAGGTAATTAGTGACTACATTTTGTGACTGATTTTTCAGTCACTTAATTTGCGACCGCTTAATGACGAATTTGCGACGCCGTAACGACTATATATTATCAGTCGTGAAGTCGTCACATATTAGTGACGCAAAGAGACCGTCGTTAAGTCGTTGCAGATTAGCGACGAACCAACGACTACAAAACAGAAGTCACTAATTAGCGACGATTTTGTGACAACTACCGTGGTGACTAATGGTAGTCACAAGTTAGTCACAAATTTGCGACACTTTTGTGACTCTTAACGGACTGTATGAAAGTGTCACAAATCAGTCACAAATATTTATGTCGGCAAGCATGTCGGCAATGAAGTCAAGTGGGTGGACGTGATTAATGCGGTTGGTTGTGAGTAAGCTAATTTTTGTGACACCTTGAAGTAGTCGCTAAAGCGTCACTAAATCGTCGTAGAAGTGTCACAAATTTGTGACTGCTTTTTAGGAGTCACAAAGTAGTGACTAATGTTTTTCTATATAAGCAACGCACCTCTTTCTTTCCATTTACAACACACCTCTCTTTATCCATTCCTAACAAACCTCTCTCTCCCTCTTAAAATCAGAAATAAAAAATCCAAAAAAACCAAAAAAAAAACCCAAAAATCCGAGAAAACAAAACTCAAAAAAGGAAAATTTCAAAAAACACGAAAAAACCCGCAAACCCGAAATAAACCCAAAAAATATGTTTAATTCTAATAGAGAGTTGATGTACAACCGAATTGATCCTCGCACAAATAATCTCGCAGATGAATTTTTGGTGGGGGTACAACATTTCTTGGAGTTCGCATCTACCCAGTATTTGTCAGTTACAGGTGGAGGTATGTTATACTGCCCTTGTGCAAAGTGTAAAAATGATAAAGGTTTTAAACCAACTAAAATTGTTCGGTACCATTTACATAGTAGAGGTTTCATGAAAAACTATTATGTTTGGACGGCACAAGGTGAAGATTACGATATAACTTGGGCTGGGGTAGGTAGTAGTGGCTATTATAGGAATGTTGATTTTAGTAGCGGTAACCGAGAAACAAATTACGATGGCGGAGGAAGCAGTAGCAATTATAAAAATGCTGATTTTAGTGGCGGTAATCAAGAGTTTAATCAAGATGGTGCAAATGTTTATGGTGAAATGGTTCATGATGCATTTCGTGGTTCTGTGCCATTGACTGATTATCAACATGAACATGATCAAAGTGGAAATGATCATGTTTATGCAGAACCTACCCATGACGTCAAACAGTTCTAAGACATGTTAGCTGCAGCAAATACGCCATTATATGATGGTTGTCGTGAAGGTCTCTCACAATTATCATTAGCAGCTCGGCAGATGAACATCAAGGCAGATCACAATTTAGCTAAAGTTTGCATGGATTAAGTGGCAGAAATGATGACGGAGTATTTGCCGGAGCCTAATAATGCAACTGGTTCTTTCTATGAGACGGAAATGTTGATGCGGAAGCTAGGATTGCCGTTCCATACATATGATGTATGTGTAAACAATTGTATGCTCTTTTGGAAAGATGATGCGCAGTTGGACCATTGTAGGTTTTATGAAAAACCGAGATACAAGGCAAGTCGAGGGCGTACTAAAATACTGGTCAGCAAGATGTGGTATCTACCCATCACAGACAGATTAAAGAGAATATACCAATCCGAGAGGACTGCAGCGTCGATGAGGTGGCATGCTGAGCACCAGACAGAAGAAGAAATAATGGTTCACCCATCTAATGCGGAAGAGTGGCAAAATTTCAATCAAATACATCCACAATTTGCGGAGGAAACGCGAAACGTGTATTTGGGATTATGCACCGACGGTTTCAATCCTTTTGGAATGTCCAAAAACCATTCATTGTGGCCGGTCATCATGACACCGTACAACTTGCCTCCGGATATGGCGATGAAAAGGGAGTATCTGTTTTTGACGATTTTGAATTCCGGACCAAATCATCCACGAGGAAGTCTTGATGTTTTTCTCCAACCATTGATCGAGGAGTTAAAGGACTTATGGAATCATGGAGTTGAGGCGTATGATGTGTCATTAAATCAAAACTTCAACATGAAAGTTGTTCTCCTATGGACAATAAGTGATTTTCTGGCGTATGGGATGTTATCGGGATGGACGACACATGGAAATTTAGCATGTCCACTTTGTATGAGTGATACAAATGCTTTCTACTTGCCGGCTGGTAGGAAGACGTGTTGGTTTGACAATCATAGAGGATTTCTACCAGACAATCATCCATTACCTGCAACGTTGACGGGTGAACAAGTATACCAGCGTATACTAAATACCGGGACACCTAAAACATCAGAATGCGGCGGAAATGGACATGAGACTAAACATGGCGGTTATGAGAATTGTCACAACTGGCATAAAGAAAGCATATTTTGGGAGCTTTTGTACTGGGTTGATCTGAATCTACGAAACTGTTTGGATATGATGCATATCGAGAAGAATGTTGAAGATAACATCCTGTATACTGTTATGAATATCAAAGACAGATCAAAAGACAATCTCAAGTCAAGAGTAGATGTCGCAACGTTCTGTGCTCGGAAGGAAGTGCATCTTGACGCTCGTGGGAATGCCCCATTTCCGATTTGGAGACTAACAACAAAAGCAAAAGCTACCTTACTACAGTGGGTCAAAAATGAAGTTAAGTTTCCAATGGTTGGACCCTACTACTCACATAGGGACGAGAAAGAGCTCGGTAGGTGTTGTCGACGTCCTTAAAACTGGGAAATATCCAAACTACGAACCATACATATTAGGTACGTTTTCATCATCCAAATTATTGGTTATATATATATATATATCTGTTTGTGTGTTTTTATTAATCAAAAAATTAATTAATGTCAGGATCCCAAGCTGATCAGGTGTGTTATCTGACATACCCAAATACGAAACGTCCTCGGAAAGTATGGCAATCTGTTTTAAAAGTAAATCCAAGAAATCGTGTTCAAGGGAAGTATAACGAGAAAGAGGTCGTTATTTTGCAACAAACTTATGATGAGGGATTAACGTCTACCGTTGATGAAATCAATGTCGATTCTTTAGTTGATCGAGCACAACCAATGGAAGACATCGATTTTCAAATTGGAGACGATGATCTAGAAGATGAGTTTCAATGTAATTTATCATCTTCGAACGATGACGATGAAGTTTGAATCGGGATTCAAAATTATATGTAATATATTTGTAAGATTGTGTTTGAATGATTTTATTTTGCAAGTGTGTTTAGTTATTTCCACGATTTTTTAAAAAAATTATGTAATATATTTGTGTGATTGTATTTTACAATTTCGGTAATTTAATTTGTTAAGGTATCAGAATACTGATTAGAACCACGAAAACCAAACTTTTTTTTCCTGGTTTGATTCACGTATATATAAATGTTAATGTATCCAAATACTGATTGAACACAATGGCACAACGGTTTGACACTCACCATACATGCATAGGTATCCGGGTTCGAACCTACTTGAACCACACTTTTTTGTATTTTTAAAGTTAGATTCACGTTTATATAAATGTTAATGTATCCTAATACCGATTGAACACAATAGCACAACGGTTTGACACTCACCATACACCAATAGGTATCTGGGTTTGAACCTACTTGAACCACACTTTTTGTATTTTTAAAGTTAGATTCACGTATATATAAATGTTAATGTATCCTAAAACCGATTGAACACAATAGCACAACGATTTGACACTCACCATACACCCATAGGTATCTGGGTTCGAACCTATTAGAACCACACTTTTTGTATTTTTAAAGTTTGATTCTCAATTGTGACTACCTAACCAAACGTCACAAAATAGCCATTACTTTGTGACTAATTTACGACGCTTAAAAATATTGTGACTACTTTGCAACTGATTACCCACGCTCTGTTTTAAGTTTTGCATTTAAATCAATACATTGTAAGTTTCTTTGTACTTTGTTTCGTATTTACAATGTATATAAACTCAAATGATAATAGTAAATTTATTTTAGGGTTTTTCAAAAACCAAAATTCATTTTCTAACTCCACAAGTGAATTGAAATGAAACACTTATAATTTTAATCTAAGATTTGATAATTTTGTGTTGTTTACCAAAATATATGATTACTACTATTTTGATGGATACAATAAAACACACAATCAAGGAATGCATTTGAAATTATTTCGAATTTTAATGGGTCAAAGTTGTTGGTCCAAATGTTTAGGGTTTAGGGTTTCATTTGCTACTACTAACACTGTGTGACAAATTAGTCACAAAATAGCCACTACTTTGTGACTCACTTGTGACGAATTCATGGGCCTACAGAACAAAATATTTGGGATTAAAGGCGGGTAATGTTTCCCCCATAACAATTGGTTTTCCACGTCTTAGTGATGAATTAGTGACTACACAGAAAACAAAATGAAATCATACTAATTCCCAAATTCATTTCGTACAAACCCTAGAATTTTTTTTCTCTTTTCTCCTCTAGGCGATTCGATCCTCTTTCATCGAATCTTCCGATTTCTCCACAAAATCTTTCTTTCATTGTTCGATTAGCTCTTAATCTTTTCTTCTTCATCTCTCTGTATCGAATTATCAGTTCGATTCGATCCCTCAATGAAGAAATCGATCCGATTCTTCATCTCTCAAACCCTAAGCCTCCGATTCTCTCCTTTTTCAAACACAACCACTAATCTTCATCTCTTTCTTTCAATCATTCGATTCTCTAGTCTATGTAGAGCCGAAACCCTAACCGACATCTTAACCCTAAACCAGATCGAACGACTTAGTTGATGGCGACAACAAGAGTAGGGACTCCACGAGGGCGACGTCAGGGAACCGGATGTGGCGGTGGAAGAGGCGGAGGTGGTGCTGGAAGAGGCGGTGGTTCTCAGAAACCCTCAAAGGGTCCTGCTGGTGGCGGTGGTTCTCGTACAGTCGCGAAGGATGATGGGAAGCGTCCTGCTGCACGCGGTGGTTATTTGAAGCTCTCAAAGGCTGATGGGAAGCCTACTGCTGCAGCAGGTGGTTCTCCACCACACTCAAAGGCTGATGGGAAGCGTACTGCTGCAGACGGTGGTTCTCCACCACTCTCAAAAGCAGATGGGAAGCGTCCTGCTGCAGCTGGTGGTTCTCACACACTCTCAAAGACTCAAGACAAGGATCTTGCTCCTGCCGGTGGTACTAAGAGACTCGCGGTGGCTCGTGGAGCAAATTTAACCAGACAAGACAATGACGGAGCTTCACCAACTAGACGAGTTATGTTAAACAGCAGTCAGACTTCTTCAAGTAACTCCAACCGTCAGCATATGACTCCTTCTCAGGGTGCGCCGATGTCTCAAGGGACTGTCTCAGTCTCTCGGACTAGGGATGTTCCACTACAATACCCTCCTCTATCAAACCGGTCTAATACTCCATCGTTTCGTCTATCTCCAGAACTCAATCTCAATCTCCAACCAGGTAGTCGGGAGATCAAGATGGAAGATGAGGAAGAAGATGAGGAAGGTGGTGATGACGAGGTTGAAGACATGGAAGTTCAGTACGAACATGTTGTTCAGCAGCAACCAGAAGGGCAAGACTACCAACAGCTTTTGGATGACGTTTTGGCACTTCCAGGTTGCCAAAGTCTGCCTCTCCTCAGTCACATTCCCACAGTCGGAAAGAGTATTTAGTAAGTTGATTTCAATCCCAACTATGTGTTTTATTTTTGTAATTGTGTAGTTTATGTGTTCATCATTGTATTGGTTTGCTTCAGTTTGCATCATTGTCTCATTCTTGTTAACTGGTTTGCATCATTGTATCAGTGCGCATTGGTTTGCATCATTGTCTGATGTATCTCTTAGCTAAGTTTTTTAATCAGTCTTCACTTTGCATCAATGTCTCATCTTGGCTCTTTTAAATGCTTTTTTTAACCTATGTTTATATCTTTTTGCTAGGTTTACTCGAGACAAAGGCAAACTTACTCGTGTCATCGCTGGATTCTTTCGTCACAAGTTTGATGAACCTTTCTATAGTTGGACTGTCACACCTATCGACAAGCAAGAAATATTTCAGAACTTTTGCGATAAACTTTTATGCTTTACATAGTTTCCAATTATGTTCCATTACAATGCAATGTATAGATGCTTAACTATGTATTTGACTGTGTAGGGATCATTGAGCTTGTTAGGGCTCATTTCAACAAGATTGCGACAAAGCGGATGAGGGGAATTGTGAGTCAGGCTAAGAAGAAGGGGTCAGGCCAACCTGGATTGGTGAGAAACTTTGGGATTACATGTGCCTCCATTGGGATACTCCAGAGGCTCAGACTAAGAGCATAACGGCTTCCAACTCTCGTATGTCTCATCGTAATGGACTTGGAGCTCACAGACATAGAGGTGACCAGTCTTCTTACTTGACCATTCAGCAAGATATGGTAACAATATTTTTCTTTTCCTATTGTTACAAATTAACTTCCTCTACCTAATCAATCTTATCTACTGTTGCAGGAGGAGGAACTAGTCCGACCTGTCTCATGGGGTGAAGTCCTTAGGAGGACTCATACCAATGACGATGGCTCCTTCATTGATCAGAAAGCTAAGGAAGTCACTGAGAGTTATGAAAATGCCCTACAAGAGTTTCTGGAGCAGGAGGCCGATGCACCAGAACACTCAGATGCTTCTGAGAATTCAACTCATCGGAATCTCACCATTGCTCAGAAGAATGAAATCTTCCTTAAGGTATGTTTGATTTCTTATCCTTTCTCTTCCCCTCTGTTTTTGTTTTCCATGTGTTTATGCTTCAGAAACATTGTTCTACATTGTGGTTCTTTCTCAATTAGGTGATTTGTTTATGAATATATACTTCTTTGCTAGTATTGATCAAACTCTATTTAGGGCTGTGTACTTGAGCTTCGATTTTAGTTTCTGAATACTTGAGTTTAAAATTTGGGTTGTGTATTTGAGCTTGGATTTAGTATTGATCATACTGGATTTAGGGTTGTGTACTTGAGCTTGAGCTTGGACTTGAGTTACTGAATACTTAGGCTTGGATTTAGGGCTGTGTACTTGAGCTTCCATTTAGTATTGATCAAACTAGATTTTTTCTTAACTTGTTATTGCTTGAATTTGAGCTTCTGAATACAATGTATATGTGTATGTTGCAGTGTACTAGGTTCGATTCCAAGGGTAACCCTTATGGAATGGGTAAACTATCACAAGAGCTTGAGGTAATGAATGGGAAAAGGAAGACCTGTTACGCTGAGTCTTCTACGTCATCTCTCTTAGAGATCCAGGACGACCTTAAAGAAGCTCGTGAAAAGCTTGTTGCACAAGATGAAGATAACAAGCGTCGTGATGCGGAAAATCTGCGCCTTTCTACTGAGCTCAAGGATAGTCAGTTGAGGATCGCTCAATTAGAGAAGATGGTTAACGATTTCATGACGAGCAACGGTCACTCAACCAACTCCACTGAGCCGGAACCAAATGCACAACACACAACAACCTCTCCAGAAGGTCAACAAACTTGACAGTGTTAGCTATGATTCTCTCTGCAACTCTCTAAGTCTTTATGTCTTGAACAAACTTTAAATGTTTCAATCTTTTTGTGCTTTGTATAATTATCTTTTGTACTCTCAACTCTCTCAACTAATGATTCAATCATTTAGCTTCTTTTGTCAAGCTAAATGTTTAAAAACCTATGCTTTGTATAATTTACAAGAATTTTAGCTATGATTTTGATTTAGGCTTTTCAAAACACTCAAATCTAAATAGTATCCATACCAAATTTGTAACTGGAAAATAACCATCGCTAATTTGCGACTACTTTGTGACTGCAAAAATTAGCGACGACATTTTTGCGACGTCCCATTTTCGTCACTAAGTAGTCGCAAATGACCCATTTGTGACGATTTTGTGACGAATGAGGGTGTCACAAATTATCTATTTTCTTGTAGTGAGATTTCAACTAGATATATTACTATTTTAAGATGCATGAAAATATCTATGTGTAGACACAGATGACATCAGCCATTATCCAATTTATTTAATGTCAGGTCCATTCCTGTCTGTAAAATGAAGAAGTAAATGAATAATATTACAATAATAATATTACAATATCCAGATTCTAAATGTAAAGAAGAAGCAATGTCTAGATTCTAAATGAATAGAATTAGATTTAATTGTTTACTATATCATTATCATAGCAAAATCACAAGGATATTGTTACTGATTACGAAAAGGCCAATTATAAAACAAAGCTACACAATCCCCATATAAATAAACCCTAGTTACACCAGCAATCACAATTACCAAAGACTTTCCATCAACTTTTACGATATTCTATTCTCATGAAAGTTTTTGCATACTCAAAAGAAAAATGGAGAACAAAAAAATGGCGATGTTAGTGGTGTTGATGTTGGTGATGGTAAACATTTTGATTGAGACAGAGGCTACAGGGTTTAAAGATTGTTACCCAGGCTGTGTTGTATACCAAAAGAGTTAAATTCTTGATAAAACATAAACCAATATACCATGATACTAGAAGACGATGCATCCACTCCAAGTTCAATAATCTGCATTTGGATCTTGTGTGGCGTCATCGTCTTCTTCTGCTGCGTCATTCGCTTGTGTTGGATGTTCCTGGTTTGGAAGCTCAACATTTGCCTCATTAGTGAATTGATTTGCTGCTTCAAAACTCGCCTCCAAGTCACTACGTTGCACACAAGCTGGAGCAGTTGCTGAAAGTCCCCTGCGAGGAGTTGTAAACCTGATATCATCTCCATTTGTGTCACTATTCGGTGGCATGTATCGCCGCATCATCTCCACAACACTAGCCAACTGCTCCTGCAAGACAGTGACTTGGCGTTCAAGTGTAAGCGTAGCTGCAGCCATGTTTGTGCTCTCCCCACGCTCGCGAATAGACTGTGTCCACCGCAACCAAAGACCCGCCCATGTGTAGGTTTGACAACCTACAAGGATGGAAAAAAATACAGTAATCCATATCAATACTTATAATAAGAGAAGGCATATGTGTTTAAAGGTTAACAACCACGCACACAATAATGTACATAAGAATGAGAATCTAAGTTAGAGAAAAAAAAATACAACAGCTGCTGAAAATAACATAGAATTTACAATATTCTCTGTTTGTAATATATGAACAAAGAATTTATGTGTCAGTTAAGTACATACAACAGCTGCTGAAAATAACATAGAAATTATATGGTTACTGCCACTTACAATGCGGTCTCTGACTTGTTCAAAAGACCTTGCCCATGCCGTGTGTCGGTGAGGCCCATATTCAGATCGGTCTGACATTCGATATACAGGGAGAACACCTCTACCACCACCACGTCCTCCACCTCGACCACCACCAAACCCGTTTGCGTGCCCACCACCACCTATGAAACCCCTTCCACCACCACCGTTACTAAGTCCACCACCACCGTTACCAAGTCCAGCACCACCACCAGCCGCATAAACTACTCCACCACCACCAAATCCCAGTCCACCACCAGCTACGAAACCCATACCACCACCAGCCGCATTAACTACTCCCATACCACCACCAGCTGCATTAACTACTTCAGCTACGAAACTCATACCACCACCAGCCGCATTAACTACTCCACCACCCCCATAACCAAGTCCACCACCCGCTACGAAAACCAATCCACCACCAGCTGTATTAGCCAGTCTACCACCAGCAGCATTAGCCTCTCAATCACCAGCTGCATTAGCCACTCCACCACCAACCACATTTTCTACTACACCACCAGTTCCGACTCCATTTGCGAACCCCTTCCACCAGCTCCGACTCCATTTGCAAACCCCCTTCCACGCCTAACTCCTCGGCCATTGCCGCGCCCACCAGGAGGGCCACGACCACCACCAAATCCACCGCATGATCCTTGTGGCAGCATCTTTCAAAATAAATTATAGATTTTAGAACAGAGAAGCAGATAGAACAAAAAGAAACAAACTTTGGACAAAATTTAGATTTCAATAGGTGATTTACCTTCTCAATCAAAAGGAATCGACGATGGAGGTGAAAATACCTCAAATCTATTGTTCAACAATAAAACCTTAGAGAACTCTGAGAGAGGTGAAGCGGCAAGAAGAGAGATGATAACTTTACTCTTTCGTAGACTTGACTTGAGTAAAAATATATTAAAATTTGCTATATTAAAATTGTCAATATTTGTGGGTATTTTACTGCATACTTACTATTACCTATCAAATCCACCGCAAAACCTGTAAAAAAAGACGATGGCACGAGAACGGAACACGCGTACGGTGGAGATGAAAAATTATGATGGGCTTCCTATTGGTATTGGGCCTTCGGTTTCGAACATGTACAAATTGCAAGTAATTAATATAGTTTTTTATAACATTGGGGAGGAAACGAGTTGAATGACATATGCATAGTGGTGACGGATTTGTTTCAAGTTGATCCCAGAACTTTTGTTCGAATTCATAAAACGTGAGTTGTATTATTTTTTTACGACAAATTGATTGGAATCAAGTTTTAAAACAATTGGCTAACTATTAAACGTAGAACATTATTTCACATAAGTGTCTTTTTTTTTAATTCACATAAGTGTTTCTCTTGTTGTCTCTTGTTGTCTTTCAAACATTAAATAATTGCTTCAATTCTTTGAACACTTTCTCATTCCCAATAGACTTTGCATCTCAGAGAACAAAAAACGCTCAACTTTCAGCTCAATCTGATTAATACTCCATAAATTAACACCAAATCTTAACTCACAGAATCCACAAATCAAAATATATAATTTTGACTAAAACAAGTTTGTGATCAATTAACCAAAATTTGAACACTTGTTCATTTCCTTTTGTTTTTTTAATATGACTTTCAGGTCAATCTAATTACTCCCTCTATTTTGTTTTAGTTGTGATTTCACGTCAATTAAGAAAATATTTAAAAATTCTGTTTTACCCCTAATTAATGTGTTTTCATTTGATATATATAATTAATAAGCTAAAAATGTATGGATAAAAATGGAAAATTAATCATAAATTTGCATTGAAAATGTAAAACGACAACTAATTTGATATAAAAGAAAAAGTGTAGAATGACAACTAATATGAAACGGGGGGAGTAGTACATTAACATGACATTTCAACTAATTAATGGAACCCAGGAATCAGAGTTTGTGAAGAAGCTAACCAGAATATCTTGGGGAATATATTCCAGCTCTCGACCTCGAAGTCTTATCGCAGAGCTTCTTCCATGAGACTTTTCCGACAAATTAACTACTCGGAATCATCTTGTCAGCTATTCTTTTTATTAAAAGACTAATAAATTTGATCACAAATAAATGTATAGCTCTTTGTAGCTTTTGTTACATATATTCTCAAACAAAACTATATTACAATTTGCTACCATCGTTGTGTATTTATTCGTAACAAATTAGCAATATTTTAATTTTTGTCGCAAATTGTGGAAATTTTGCTACAAAATGTTACACATTTACTACAACATTATTCTTTGCTATGTTTGTTGCAAATTTGTGACTATTCGAAACAAAAAATCGCTACAAATGTGAATAGTAACAAAAATTTGTGACTATGGTTCACCATTCTTGTAGTGTCTAGATGATTCATCTAGATCATTCTCTTTATTTCTCTCATTATCATTAATGTATGATATTCTTATGGGAGATTTATAGACTTTCATATATCATTATAATGATAACATTCCTCTATAAGTGTATCATTTGCGTGTTCTTTGATGTCTCATTAAAACATTTTCATAGAAAAACCCTATGGGATAAAAACTATGATAAGGGAAAAAGAGTACATCCACGCATTATGTTTCTCCCCCTCCGAGACATCTTCTTCAGGAGATGAATTCCGATCATATATGTTGTGTGACGCCCATGAACCATTTTTTGTGAAAAATGGAGGGGCTGTCGATCGACACACGTGGTGTCTGTCGATCGACAGGGCTCTCAAGGGCTGTCGATCGACACACCTAGTGTCTGTCGATCGATAGGTACTTAAATTAGTCGGTTTTCTGGTTCGATTTAAGTCGTTCAGTTGGACCTGGCCGGTTTTGGGAAAACCTAGGGCTTCGTATATAAGCTTTTTGGCCGCATTCTGAGCGAACCCAAGTCTCAAATCTGCGGAAAAAGAGTTGAGAGGAGTTCTCTTGTTTCTGTTAGGGTTTTTGAGTGAGGGTTTTCGTTCTTGATCGATTTGGATTGGAATTTCGTGGTGGTTGTAGCTGTGTTCGTTTCTAGCCTCAATATCCACCGAATTCTATCAAAAATCTAAGGTGAGTGTGTGACCATGGCTTCTGGGCCGGTGGATTCGTTAGGGTTGATTGGTGATAGGTTTGGAATCTTGTGATTTGATCTTGTGTTTGTTGTGTTTGGATTATGGTTTTCGTTCAGGTTTCGTGTTAACGCATATGAGGAATCGATCCGAGAGGATAATGGTCGATTTCCAGAGATTCTGCGAAGGCCTGTCGATCGACAACCACTGGGTATGTCGATCGACAGACTAACACGGAGCTGTCGATCGACACCTAGAGGATGTGTCGATCGATATGTATGTTGAGTTGTTGTCGATCGACACCTAGAGGATGTGTCGATCGACAGGGTGTTGAGGTGCTGTCGATCGACACCTAGAGGGTGTGTCGATCGACAGGCACATGCAGAAGGTGTCGATCGACACCTAGTGGTAGTGTCGATCGACAGCCTATCTGGATGGCTGTGGTTGAGCCGTGTTCTTGTGTTTGTGTGCTGATTGATGTATGTTTGCCTGAGAGGATCCATCGCGTCTGAGTGCGCAGTCGTAGATGGGATGACCGTATCACTGGGTATTTGTGATAATACTCACGCATCTCTTTTTTCCATGTGATGCAGGTAAAGGCAAATTGTGATGGTGGAATCATGGCAACGAAGAGGGAGATGATCTAGGGTCTCGAGTTGGGTGTTTTTTGTTGTTTCCATTTCTGTTTTAGAACCTTGTTAGGTTGCTGGAGTTATTGGATTTGGATTTGTGATTGGAATTGTTTGGTTTAGATTTAATGGAATTCTTATTTTGGTTATCCGCTGTTGTTTGATTGCCTGTGTTGCTTGGTTGTTGAGGATAGCATTTATGAGAATGCTAGTCCGAGACCAAGGGTTTATTGTTTTTAAAAAACAAAAAACAGGTCGGGTCGTTTCAGTTTGGTATCAGAGCCCTTACGGTTTTAGGACGGGCAATAACTGTTAGGATTGAATTTGGTAAAATTGCAATTCTATGAGTTTGGGGGTTCTAGATCATCTTCCTTCGAGCCTTCAAAGAGATTCAACGGTAAGTGTTGATTGTGTTGTGTGATTGGTCTTTTTAGTTCTTAGCTGGTCTGCTTGTGAGTGTAGTGAGATGGCTAGGACTACTAGAGGACGTGGGCGTGGAGGCCAAGGCAGAGGTCGTGGACTCGTAGAGGAGCCAGTCTTGAGTGAGGCTCAGAGTTCCGCACGTGGGCCTGTGGCAGGTCAGCAGACCTTACATGATGGTCAGACCGCCAGTGTGACTGCCAATGTGGGGGCTGGTGTGGGTCCTGTTTGGGCCGGTGTGTTTCCTGTAGGGGCTGGTTTGGGTCCCGTTGAGGCTGGTGGAGCTGGTGGTGTTGGCGCAGCTGGGGGTGCGGTCGCGGCCGCAGGTGTAGCCCAGGCTGGAGATGATCGTCTGGTTGATCTGCTGAGACAGGTGTTGGAGCGGTTACTGGGTGTGGTGCCAGTGCAGGCTACAGTGTTGCCACGAGTGGCAGGGGTGCAGCCGAGGGCTGCGGTTGCTGATGAGGTTCCATCATATATCCGTATGATGGAACAAATGCAGAGGATCGGTACGGGTTCTTTTGCGGGAGGTGTGAAACCTGAGGAGGCTGATGAGTGGAGGATGAGGATGGAGCGGAACTTTCGCTCGATTAGGTGTCCAGAGGGATACATGGTAAACTTGGCAGTCCATTATTTGGACGGTGATGCACACCTCTGGTGGAGGAGTGTGGCAGCTAGATGGGTTGGCACAGTGATGTCGTGGTCAAACTTTGTGACGGAGTTCAACTCCAAGTTCTTTCCTCAGGAGGCGTTGGATCGTTTGGAGGCGAGGTTCTTGGATTTGGCTCAGGGAGCGATGTCTGTGCGAGAGTATGACGTGGAGTTTAACAGACTCTTGGATTATGCTGGTAGGAGCTTGGAGGATGAGCAGGCTCAGATTCGGAGGTTCCTGCGGGGACTTCGACCTGATTTGCGGACTCGGTGCAGAGGCATCAGGTTCGGGTTTAGAGTGGAGTTGGTAGAGGTGGCTGCACATATCGAGGAGGATCTGAGGGAGCAGGCTGCGGTAGTTGTTCTAGCTGTTCAGCCTCGGAGGCCTCAGCAGCAGGTGCAGCAGGCGGGTCCTAGCAAGGGCGGCAAGCCTGCGCAGGGACAGAAGAGGAAGTGGGAGGACACTTCGAGATCGGGTCAGAGTGGCCGGGGATGTTATGTCTGTGGTAGTTTAGACCAGAAGAGGGCGAGTTGCCCGAAGCAGAGTGAGGTTCGAACGGCTCAGACGTGTTAACAGTGTGGAGAGTCGGGGCACATCAGGCCGAACTGTCCGAAGTTGCAGCCGTTGGCAGTGGCAGTGGTCCAGCCAGTAGCCCAGTATGGATCGGTGCAGCCTTTGGACCAGATCGCGGTGATGCAGCGTCCGCTGGCTATTGCAGCGCCGGGAGAGCCGAGCTCGAGGCCGATCACAGGTAAACTTTCTATTTCAGACTTTGTAAATTCAGTAGTGTAGAATTTTGGTGTTTGTTTTAGATTGTTTGCTTTGTGATCGAAAGTTAGGTTGCTTAGCACATGAGAATTGTGTAGGGACCTTGTTTGTGGGCGGGTGTGAGTCCCACGTGTTGTTTGATTCTGGAGCATCGTGGGACTGGTGACGTGGTATCCGGAGTGACGCTGGTGAGCGGACTAGACCGGTTATGGTTGCTGGAGGAGAATATCTGGCAACTCATGGTCGGGCGAAGGATGTGAATATTCTGGTAGCGGGCGAGTTGATGCCAGCAGATTTGGTGATTAGTCCGGTGGAGTTGTACGATGTTATCATGGGGATGGATTAGTTGAATCGGTACAGAGTTCATCTGGATTGTCACCGGGGTCGAGTGGTGTTTGAACGTGAAGGTGGTAGGTTGGTTTATCAGGGTGTGAGACCAACTTCAGGTAGTCTAGTGATCTCACTTGTCCAGGCTGAGGTGATGATTGAGAGGGGTTGCGAGGCTTACTTGGCCACGATTGTAATGCCGGAGGCTGTTGGTGGGGTTGCTGTGAGAGATATTTGGGTTGTTCGGGATTTTGAGGATGTCTTTCAGTCGTTGCAGGGATTACCGCCGTTTCGGTCTGATCCTTTCACGATTGAGTTAGAGCCCGGAACGACGCTGTTGTCTAAGGCACCTTATCGAATGGCTCCAGCAGAGTTGGCAGAGTTGAAGAAGCAGTTGGAGGATTTGTTGGAGAAAGGTTTTATTAGACCGAGTACTTCACCGTGGGGAGCACCGGTGTTGTTTGTGAAGAAGAAAGATGGTAATTTCCGGTTATGCATCGATTATCGAGGGCTTAACCGAGTCACTGTGCAGAACAAGTATCCTCTTCCGTGAATTGATGAGTTGTTGGATCAGTTGAGAGGGGCTACTTGGTTCTCCAAGATTGACTTGGCATTCGGTTACCACCAGATTCCTATTGACGAAGCAGATGTTCGGAAGACGGCTTTCAGGACTCGGTATGGGCATTGTGAGTTTGTAGTGATGCCATTCGGGTTGACGAATGCACCGGCGGTATTTATGAGGTTGATGAACGGAGTTTTCCAGAAGTATCTGGATGAGTTCGTGATTATCTTCATCGATGATATTCTGGTGTATTCGAAGAGTCTTGAGGAGCATGAGGTTCATCTGAGGAGAGTTCTGGAGAAGTTGCGGGAACAGAAGCTGTTTACGAAGTTGAGTAAGTGCAGTTTCTGGAAGAGAGAGATGGGCTTTCTGGGTCACATCGTTTCTGCAGAGGGAGTCTCTGTGGATCCGGCGAAGATTCAGTCTAGCCGAGCTTGGCCTTGACCGAGGAATGCAACTGAGATCAGGAGTTTTCTTGGGTTGGCAGGCTATTATCGGAGATTCGTCAAAGGTTTTGCGAGTATGGCTCAGTCTATGATGAAGCTGTCGCGGAAGGATGTTCCTTTCGTGTGGTCTGCTGATTGTGAGCTAAGTTTCGCGGATCTGAAGACGATGTTGACTAGTACACCAGTATTGGCGTTGCCTGAGCCGGGTGAGCCTTATGTGGTGTACACAGATGCTTCGGCAGTCGGTTTGGGTTGTGTGCTGATGCAACAGGGTAAGGTGATTGTTTATGCTTCGAGGTAGTTGAGGAAGCACGAGGGCAATTATCCTGTTCATGACTTAGAGTTGGCTGCAGTGATCTTTGCGTTGAAGATCTGGAGGTCTTACTTGTATGGTGGCAGAGTTCAGGTGTTCACTGATCATCATAATCTGAAGTACATTTTTACTCAGCAGAATTTAAATGTACGATAGAGGCGATGGTCAGAGTTGTTGGCTGATTATGATCTGGACATTGTTTACCATCCGGGTAAGGCTAACACTGTAGCAGATGCTCTTAGTCGAAGGCGGTATGATTCATCTCAGGAGCGGGATGTGGAGGCCCTTGTGATCATGTTGGGTACTTTGAGGTTGTGTGTTACTTCAGAAGAACCGTTGGGGTTAGCGGCAGTGGATCAGGCGGATCTTTTGAGTAGGATCCGAGTAGCTCAGGAGAAGGATCAGGTGTTGTTAGATCTCTCTAAGGCTACTGGTTCCGAGTATCAGGTTTCTGCTAACGGGACTATCTTAGTGCATGGAGGAGTTTGTGTTCCTAAGGATGAGGACTTGAGGCAGGAAATTCTGAGAAAAGCTCATGCGAGTAAGTTTTCGATTCATCCGGGAGCTACTAAGATGTATCGGGATCTGAAATGGTACTATCATTGGGTCGGGATGAAGAGAGATGTGGCGGATTGGGTTGCAGCTTGCAATGTGTGTCAGCTGGTGAAGGCTGAGCATTAGGTGCCTAGTGGCTTATTGCAGAGTTTACCCATTCCATAGTGGAAGTGGGACATGATCACTATGGATTTCGTGGTAGGGTTGTCGGTTTCTCGGACCTATGACGCTATTTGGGTGATTGTGGATCGTTTGACTAAGTCAGCACATTTTCTGGCCATTAAAAAGACATATGGAGCTGAGGTCTTGGCTAAGAAGTATGTGAAGGAAATTGTGAGGCTGCATGGTGTGCCGGCGAGTATTGTGTCGGATAGAGATCCGAGGTTTGCTTCAGTGTTCTGGATAGTGTTTCAAGCTGAGATGGGCACTAAGGTGCACATGAGTATAGCTAATCATCCGCAGACGGATGGGTAGTCCGAAATGACGATTCAGACACTGGAAGATCTGTTGAGGATGTGCGTGCTAGATTGGGGTGGTCATTGGGCAGATCACTTGAGTTTGGTGGAGTTCGCATATAACAACAGTTTTCAGGCGAGTATTGGTATGGCTCCTTTTGAGGCGTTGTATGGGAGGCCATGTCGTACTCCGCTGTGTTTTACCCAAGTGGGGGAGAGGAGCATCTTTGGGGCTGATTTTGTTCAGGAGACGACGGAGAAGATCCGTGTCATGAAGCTGAACATGAAAGAAGCTCAGGATCGGCAGAAGAGTTATGCCGATAGGAGAAGGAAAGAGTTGGAGTTTGCAGTCGGAGATCGAGTGTATCTCAAGATGGCTATGATGCGGGGTCTGAACAGGTCCATATCCGAGGATAAGCTGAGTACGAGGTACATGGGTAAGTTCCGAGTTGTGGAACGTGTGGGACCAGTTGCTTATCGGTTGGAGCTGCCTCCGATTATGGAGAAATTCCATGATGTGTTTCATGTTTCGAAACTCAAAACATGCTTGCATGCTTCTGAGGAGGTAGCAGTGACGATTCCTGCAGATCTTCAGCCTAATCTGACTGTTGGGATGAGGCCGGTTAGGATTCTTGAGAGAAGTATCAAGCATCTGCGCCGGAAGAGAGTACCGTTGTTGAGAGTCTTTTGGGACTGTGACGGTATTCAGGAGGAGACTTGGCAACCAGAGGCAAAGATGAAAACAAAGTTCAGGAAGTGGTTCGAGAAGCAAGCCGAGTTAATTCGTTTTTCTTTGTGGTTTCCAGTTTCAGTTTTGTGTTGTGATCACCGGGTGTGGTGCGGTTTTTGGTTGTGGATTTTGTATTTTCATTAAGTTGTAATGATTATGACATTTTCCAGTTGAATAAGAAAGTGTTTTTCTTATGTTTTGACTTTGAGAGTCATGTGTTTGTGGTTAGAGAACCTCGAAATGGAAGTTTTATTGTGTTTAGAACTTGCCAGTTTCGGTGGGGACTCTAGCGGTTTGTGTGTCTATGTGTGAGAGAGTCTCGGAATAGAAGTTTTACGGTGGTTAGAACTGTCTAGTTCCGGAGAGACTCTGCAGGGACATCCGGGGTGAGGGATGGTCCAGGTGATCTGTGATGATCACGGTTGTGATGGTATTCCGGGTTGGGAATATCATGTGAGACCTTAGGAGGTAGTTCCGGTCAGAGGTGCATTATAGACGTTAGGAATTGATTGCATAGCTCAGAGATAGACATTGGTTCTTTCTTGGAAATGAGTCTCCGGCAGATCTTGAGAGATACGTCTCTCCGGGGGACAGTGAGTTCCCTGCATACCGATCGTTCGTCAAGACTGCGAGGACTGAGAGCGTGAGGGTATGGATATAGTTTGGGAGGTTGCGACCTCTGGCAGATCTTTGAGAGATGCGTCTCTCCAAGGATAGCGAGATCCCTACATACCGAGAGCTTGATAGACTGTGTGTCTTGATGGGTTGAGGTGTGGAGATGGTTGAGTATCAAACACCGTCAGGACTGCGCGGACTGAGGTGGGTTAGTACTAGACACCGAGAGCTGAGGGGTGACGATCCCGAAAGGTAGATGGTGGTTATGAGTTATGAGCTATGGGAAATCAATGTCTGAGACGGGTCTATATGCATAGGACGGATGTGAGGCTCGAGAGGGTCTGGGAGATGTAGTCTCCGGTGTTACTGGCGGATTGGCCAAGGGTTAGCTTGGTGGGTTGTGTTTGAGGATTCGAGGACGAATACAGTTTTAGTGGGGGAGAATTGTGAAGCCCGTGAATCATTTTTTTGTGAAAAATGGAGGGGTTGTCGATCGACACACCTAGTGTCTGTCGATCGACAGGTACTTAAATTTGTCGGTTTTCTGGTTCGATTTAAGTCGTTCAGTTAGACCGGACCGGTTTTGGGAAACCCTAGGGCTTCGTATATAAGCTTTTTGGCCGCATTCTGAGCGAAACCAAGTCTCAAATCTGCAGAAAAAGAGTTGAGAGGAGTCTCTTGTTTCTGTTAGGGTTTTTGAGTTAGAGCTTTCGTTCTTGATCGATTTGGAGTGGAATTTCGTGGTGGTTGTAGCTGTGTTCGTTTCTAGCCTCAATATCCACCGAATTCTATCAAAAATCTAAGGTGAGTGCGTGACCATGGCTTCTGGGCCGGTGGATTCGTTAGGGTTGATTGGTGATAGGTTTGGAATCTTGTGATTTGATCTTGTGTTTGTTGTGTTTGGATTGTGGTTTTCGTGCAGGTTTCGTGTTAACGCAGATGAGGAATCGATCCGAGACGATAATGGTCGATTTCCAGAGATTCTGCGAAGGCCTGTCGATCGACAACCACTGGGTATCTCGATCGACAGACCAACACGGAGCTGTCAATCGACACCTAGAGGATGTGTCGATCGACAGGTATGTTGAGTTGTTGTCGATCGATACCTAGAGGATGTGTCGATCGACAGGGTGTTGAGGTGTTGTCGATCGACACCTAGAGGGTGTGTCGATCGACAGGCACATGCAGAAGGTGTCGATCGACACCTAGTGGTAGTGTCGATCGACAGCCTGTCTGGATGGCTGTGGTTGAGCCGTGTTCTTGTGTTTGTGTGCTGATTGATGTATGTTTGCCTGAGAGGATCCATCGCGTCTGAGTGCGCAGTCGTAGATGGGATGACCGTCTCACTGGGTATTTGTGATAATACTCACGCATCTCTTTTTTTCCATGTGATGCAGGTAAAGGCAAATTGTGATCGTGGAATCATGGCAAGGAAGAGGGAGATGATCTAGGGTCTCGAGTTGGGTGTTTTCTGTTGTTTCCATTTCTGTTTTAGAACCTTGTTAGGTTGCTGGAGTTATTGGATTTGGATTTGTGATTGGAATTGTTTGGTTTAGATTTAATGGAATTCTTATTTTGGTTATCCGCTGTTGTTTGATTGTCTGTGTTGCTTGGTTATTGAGGATAGTATTTATGGGAATGCTAGTCCGAGACCAAGGGTTTATTGTTTAAAAAGAAAAAACGGGTTGGGTCGTTTCATGTTGTCTCTTTTGAATTATTATAATCATAGCCTTAATGAACAAACTCAAATGATTGTCATATGATATTTCATATTATTGGACTTCTAGTCCATAGCATCATTTCCTTATAGAATATCATATTTTGATATATTTGAATTTAAGGCCTGAATCTCATATATGTACAATTTTCTATAACATTTCTCTTGTACATAATATTCATGCTCTTCTTGTAAAAGCTATTATATTTGACTTTCTCTTTTGTCAAACACATATTTCAATCATGAAATAAATCATTGAATTGCTCTAATATCATTTTATGAATGGTACTTCATGACCAAATACATATGAGCATTTTCTGTAATATCCTGTAAGGATCTTTTAAGTTAACATCTTTTTCGCTAGATATTCCACTTAAGATATGTGAAGATAATTTTATCTTTCCAAGATTATTTTCCCAAATCCTTTCTTCGGATATTTCACTATATAAAGATCTTTTCAGGAGTTATAATGATGTTCACTCATCAACATACATTATAACAAATCCTTTTCCAAATTTTGTTAAGAATGTATAAACTCTTAAAATCCAAAATGAGTTTGCTTCTAGCAATTGAAATCCTTCTGGGATTTTCATATAAATATCAATAGCTAGTGATATTTTATCATATATTATTATCATCGTACTGCATATGATAACTCTGTCGGAGTTTCGATGATTTTCAATTAAAAATCACTTTATCATAATCTTTTGATAAGTCTACATGGGTAAACATTTACATGATTAAACCGCATGTTACATCTTTCATTCGATCGACTAAAATTTCCCAGGAACATAATTAATCCTACAGGGATATATCCTTCATGGATTTCATTATCCAATGGGTTGTATAAATAAGATAGGACTATATCCATTAAACATAAATCAAGTCATTCTTTTTTTTGCCATATTGATAAAGAACTTGAAAGTAGTTGCATCCACCACAAGAGAGTAAATCTCTTCATAATAAGTTCAAGATCTTGTGAAATTTTCACTCTTCTTTCACACAAAGACTTGTTTATCTTCCACTGCTTTTACACTTCATGTGCATGGACTACTAGTCCAAAATTCTCTAAAATATATTATAATTATAAGTCTATTTCTTCCTTTCCATCTTGGCTAATCATTACTTTGTGTACACTTTTAAATAGACTTTCTTGATCCTCTTTTTCATAATATCAACTTTTCATAATATCAACTACTTTCTCAATGCATGCAAAAATATTACGACGTCGATTTTGCTTTTCGATTCCATTTTATTATGACATGACATGACATAATTATTTGAGATCTCTTTATTCTCAGGTACCTGAATTTATGTCTATGTCATGTTTCTCTTCGGGAGATCATTCGTATATATAAGTGTTTCCTCAATCTAACCATTGTGAATTATGCTCCTTTTCTTTTTGAGGATTCTTATATTTGGAACCAAATAGGTCTATCACGCTTCATGCGATCTTTAGACTCATTAGCAGTTTGATATTGTCCTTTTGGAACATCAATTATAATTGGAGCATTACAGTTGGTAAGTGACTTTATCACTCTATATGAGTCATCAAAGCATTTGGAAATCAATGGTATAAGCTCTGAAATGAATTATCCTTTGGACTTCTAATTTACATTCTTTCGTCCGAGGATCAATGATAATTCATTACAACTTATTTTCTTTTCCAGCTGTTTATTTTCTCCCCCTGATGTTGGAAAGACTGGTATATTACAATCTACAAATCATGCCTTACTTAAATCCTTCAAGGATGACTCTAGATTATTAATATCAATGGATCCAACATATATTTCCATCCTTATTTAAGGATCCATCTTAAAACTTTGTGGTGGAGCAACTGGAACGTATATTGTACATCCAAAATCCTATATGGAAAATAATTGGTTATGACCCAAAACCAATTACAATAGGGGTACACATATTAATTATTTACTGGCATAATGCGAATTATGTATGAACATGTGCTATCGGATGTTCAACATTTATCCCAATGGATGTTGTAATCATCAAAGGCTCATGAATTCACTAGAGTTATTAAGATGCACGATGGGTGATCAGCCCTGCAACATCTCAACATTCCAGAAAATTCATAGATTACAATTCTACTAGCCTCATGAAAATCATATATTAGTTTATCTTATGAGCAAACAACACATGACAAATCATTATGAAGAATCTTCTGGTTCTTCAATGATTGTTTACATATAATACTTTTCGCATCACTATTGAATTGTAATGGTCTAACCGATTCATACCAAACAATGATATGTTTTGTAAACTTCTGGTTTACTGTATCTTTTCATCTTCATTCTATGAATCTTTGTGTAGTACAATACAAGTAGTTTCACGAAAATACTTTTGCTCTTGGAAATATTTGTAATTTAAAGGTATTTACAATTCATTTACTTATTGTCTCAACATGATTTTTTTTCTAAAAATCTCATGAATTTATGTTATGAAGGATTCGTATGAACATAGTCTTATGAATCTTCTGGATTCATTTACTTAGTTTTAGTATGAACATAATCTTCTGGATGTTTCACTTATTATGGTATGTGGGATTCTTTAACTCTCCCCCTCGAGATGATAACACTGACTTTATCAATCTTATATTGAATCCCCTTTTAGAATCAATAACATATCCTACTCGGGACATGTATTATACCTTAAATCCTTTTAAGTTTTGAGACTTACGAGAATAAATGCATAAATATATCAAATACATTCCCATATGCAATATTATCAATGTGCTCTTCTAGAGCATTCATATATGCTCTTGTTAAGCATTCAATAAGCCATGTACTACCTTGTATTGTACTCTCAATAGATTCGTTCATTTTCAAAATGATTTACATATCTTTAGCTTATTACCGTCTCTATTTTCTTACTTCTGGTGAAAATATGAGTTCATGATAGAGACTCTTCAATCTTGATCTTGACCACAACCACATTCATATCCACTTTCACATTTACGACCAATTATATAGCAATTTCCTTGATTATCTTTCTAAGAATATGACGTCACATTCTCTTCAGGGAATGGAGTTTAACAACTAATACATGATCTATGATGTTTTATGAATAGCTCATTATTTTGGTCAAAGTCAATGAGATAAGATATAAGTTCTGAAAACTTCTTAAACCTTTTTTACAATTTGTGTCTACTGGACAACATTATTTTCATCTGAGGTAAATATATTTTTTCTAGCGTATATACACTAATGATATTATCTCCACATAATATAAACTCATGACATTCACTTACAAACTTCAGATCTTGTAACTTATATTAACCAATCATATTGATCTTTAAATAAATATTACATTCTCATGATCATTGTTTTCTTTAAGAATTGCTCTGGCTAACTTATAGATATTGATGGTCATGTAGTGAACATTATCTTCTGGATATGTTACTTTGAAGAGTGATCATAATCTTCTGGATTTGTCACTTATGGTTTATGTGAGATTCTCTATTTCTTTCTCTCGAGATGATAAAACTTCAGGTTCATCTATCTCGAATTGAATCTCACCCAGAACAAAGATGCATAAGTATGATTCGTAAATTTCCAATTAATTTTTTTTTTTTAAAGCAAAACGTTGACTTAAATCATTAAAGCATAAAAATAATTAATATAGAGTTGTGAGAATTACTCAGATCAATAGACATACATGTGAATACTATCGAATCACAAAACTCATTAAAACAATCCTAGATGTTTTGTAAAAGCGAGAAGAGGTAATTTACTTTCAATCTATTAGCTTTATTATAAAATATGTGATTTTAGATTATCTTGTAAAGAAAAAATCATATGATTCTAATTCGATTAACACGCATATATGGATATGCTATCAAATGAATCATAAAGTCAATTTATATAAAGACATGTTTAACATAAATCAAAGTAATGCTTTAGATTACTTGTTATAACAAAAATGATGAAGGAGGTCGACTTACTTGAAAAAGTATTGGGAGATGTTATTGGAAAGAATTCGGCCAAAATATTCACATATACTTGTCAATATCACTGCTAAAATTGGTTCCTCCTCCACACATGAAGACACGAGTATCACTGGCAATCAACAATTTACCAACAAAATTAATTTATTTCAACCCAAAGAAGCATTAACAAGTAATTATGAAAAAAATATACACAAAGACTTCGTTAAAAAGAAGGAGTATTAATTCATAATTAAATCAAACTGTAAAGTATGAATCGACACATGTATGACATGAGGTGATAAGTTATACTAGATTCATGTCCGATGAGTTATAATTTATTAACATGAGATAACGAAGTGATACGAGCATAAATGCAATTATGACAAAACAACAATAACTCAAGCATAAGTCTATAATTATACAACGTGAGGTTACTTATCTCGATGGCAATAGTTTTGGAGACGACGTTGGAAAAACGTGACGGTTTTATGAGATATTGTAGCCGACGGCTAAGGTTTCGACGAACGTGTCGGCAAAGTTTTTTTTTCAAACAGTTAGGGTTTACTCAACTAATTAGGGTTTCATGCTGAAACGGTTAGGACACGTGCTGATAACGTGTTGTGAATAAGAGAAGAAAATAGAGAATTACATGAGAAGTACATAGTATATATATAGATATGATACTTGGAGAAGAAGTAGAGTTTAAAAATATTCTAAAACACGGGCATCCACTAAATGGGTTTATAACATTTTCTTCAAAATATTTATTTGTCGCATCCCTTGGAAGAAGTTAGAAGTCTTAAACTCTCAAACTAACTCCAACATAAACTTATTTGAGTGGGCTTCGAGTTGCTTTTGGGTCAACACCTTGCTTCTTAAAAGAATTGGGCCCAAATGGAAATCTAGATCCGATTTTCTTGACCCGTTTGTCATGAAGACAAAATGAAAAGAACATAGACCGAAAGAATATATTTTATATTTCCGTTTCCCGTCATGCGTCTTGTAGTTATCCTTTTTCTATCGGAATAATATTTTTCTCTAATATATTTGGTGACCAATCAAATTGACCATTAAAGGTTTCTAAACCTAATTAACCATGATTAAGTCATTTTGCAACAAATATCGATGGCATGAGAGCATGTGGCGAAGAACCGACAAGTGTCATCCGATGATGACACATGGCGATCAACGGATGACACTTGGCATCCATTAGAAGACATGTGTCGCCCTTCCGCTCAACACTTGTCACACACATGCGTTAAACATTGAAAAAATGAATGGTTCAGATTAATCCGACTTTGATGTACGGTTGTTATTGATCCAAAACCCTAATGAGGAATGGGTCCTCTCTCTACCTATAAATAGATGATTCACTCCATCTTGATGGCATGCTAAGAGAATTACATAACACTTCAAGAACTTTGTGGGTAAGGGGAGAAAAAACCTAATTTCCTATCTAATGATATAACTTTTGTCTTCCGTTTATAAAGTTGATCAAGAAGACTTCACAATCAAAATGAATGGAGGTATTCCGCTAACCCTCTCAATGATTTATTATGTACTTAATTTAGATGTTTGAAGATCATAGGTTTCATGTAATTTCGTTTTCATGCATGTATATAATATTACATGCAAGTGGATTAATCTAACATGTGGTAGCAGAGCATTATGTTATAAACATCTAATTAATTCATTAAGTATAATAATTTATGATTTGAAATATTGAAAGTTAGAAATCTGAAAATTATGGTTATCTCTATATCTAATTTTATGTTTTATTTTGAGCATGGAAATTCAAAAATATCTTGAATTAGAGAATTTGAAATTTCAAAATTTGTTTTAAGGTTATGTATGTATGCAATTTTCGGACATACATAATTTGTATGTAAATGAAAATTGGAGCATATTAAAAGTATAGAAAAATTGATATATACTTGTTCTACATATAATTCGTGTAGAACAATGTTTTTTCAGTATAAAGTGCAAATATAGAGTTTGTATATCACCACAATGAGCTTACTCTAGAATGGTTTGCAAATTTGATATATATATATATGTACTAATTAGTTATCTATAGGTAGACTATAAATATAAATATATGATCAAATTATTTATGGATTTTTGTATATGTGTAGCCAAATAATATTCACAGATAACTTTGTCTAAATAATTCTATAAATAATGTGATAATTGACCCTGAATTTTATGAATTTAATGGAATTATGGTGACTACCCACAAGAGCACCATAATTTCTTGTCATATACATTTACTAATGTTAAATTATTTATGTGTTGTTGTAAATATTTAAGAAGCTTAATTAATTAAAATTTTGTTGTATCTCTAAAATTGCAGCATTTTTTATGCTAATATGTAATCTATGGTATCTTCTGTTCCAATCCTCACTGGAACCAACTTCTCAGAATGGAAAGAGAAAGTTACGTTCAAATAAGGAGTACTAGACTTGGCTCTTCGTGAAGAGGAACCAAATCCAGTTACTCAGAATAATACTGAGGAAGAATATGTTTTCTATAAAGCATGGTTGAAAGCGAACAGTTCAAGCATTATCTTCTTTAGAATGACTATAGCTAGCAACATCAATTTTTTCCTTCCAACTGTAGATAAAGCTAAGGCTTATCTAACAACTTTAGAAGAACGAGTTAAGATTGCAGATAAATCCCTCGCTGGGAAACTTATGGCAGATCATGGATTTTTTAAGAATTTTCAATGTATTGCATATATGTTAAAAAAGGAAAAGAAATTGGAATATAAAGAATTTTTTCTTATATTATATTAACACTAGATTTCAACCCGCATTTATACGCACGCAAGATAAAACAAAAAGAGAAGTAGAAAGGTTCCGGTCAAAGACTGATTGAAACCATAAAAGAAGAAAAAGAAGAAAAAGTGAATAAGAAGATTATAGTGGTGGTCTAATATAAGGAGATGGCTCGTAAGTAGCCGGAAAACAGATCTTAACTCAGCGAATAGTTCTTTATGTATAGAAATTAAGTAAAAAAGATAAGCCAACACAATAGAGAAGATGGCAAAGTGTTTATAGAATTTAATCTATCCGGGTTCGGATACCGGGTACCATGTTCCCTATCCGCTCTGGGTCTGGATACTCAGGTTCAGATATCTACAACCTACTTGAGTGCTCTACTTTTGTGCCTTCTAACTTTGCAGACTACTTGCTTGTCCGCTCAGTCTGCTATTGTGACTTCTTGTTCTACTAACAGCGTCTGTTACGCCTGTTTTGGCGCCTGGGTGCTACGGGTCTATTATAACCTGCTTTAATTAGCAATTATAGCATGGGCCTTCTGCATTTACTACGTAGCGTAGGGTAAACAAAATTTTCACTCATTTGACTAGTTAATTCAAATATTGAATAGAGAGGGTAATTGGGTTTAAGCGCATGAAGAAGAGATCTTTTACCTTCCCCGGTCTCTTGGTAAGGAAACAATAATTTATTACTTGCATTCGGGGTGCCTTACACCTTCTAACATGTCTCCGGGTCCGTTTATCTTTGGATAGTTAATTACCCAAGGACTATGGGCCCAAAATTAGTGTATGGGCCTTTAAAGGCCCAAGTGGATATGACTCATCATGTCAGCTATAAGTTTTACCTCATGGTCGGTAAACCCCACCATGCCAAGTGGCTATGGGTGATTCGTCTAAAACGAAGGAAATTAATTTATCCCTAACACCTACAAACTAAAATCAATTTTTATGACTATTTAGATACATATACATAGTGTTTCGGAGTTTTTCCCAACGAAACAACCACTGGGGCAACCGCTCTTACACAGTAAGCAAACACGTGAATGTCACGGAAGACATGATTGAATGTTGTTTTTCGACGACTCTATGGCGCTCAAGTCAGAACGATGGTCAAAGGGAGAGTGCTTATAAATACCCCAACTCAGACGTTTCAGTTTATTAGTACCCGAACTCTGGGGTAGTAACAAAATTGGTACCTACTCTTTGAGAGAGTGCTTATAAATATTTCAACTCAATAAATTTATGGTTTTCAACCCATAATTAAAAATTTGGCTTATATATACCTAATGGATTACGGAGTCAGTTTAGGTGTTAACGATGTTGACTAGGATGCTAAGTCAGCAAAGCCCATTAATTGATTAGAATAAAAAAACGGTTCTGGAAAGTATCAAACATGCACTTCAAACTTAGCAATTTGTCCCAAAACCAGTTATTACTGGCCCAAAAACTAATTAAACATAAAACACTAAGGCAGTTTTTCATCTGTGTATTTGTTGTATGTGCATATGTATCTGCTTCTACAATGTGATTTAGTGTTTTCGATGCTCTTTTGTTTTTGGGTCAGTTTTTTGCCTATTTCATGTTTGGATTTTGCCGACCTACCTTTTAAATCACAAAAATTACATCAGTTCTTTGCAACGTCAATTCCAACAATAATTGCATTACAACAACAATTCCGACCTATATTCACTTGCACACTGAAGATGATTCACAATTTTCATTATTCTTTTACACTAACAAAAAAAAATCACGAAAATTGGATCTTCTTGAAATCATATTTACAATTGAGAATTGGGTTGTTTTAGGTCATAGATTAGAGAACCCCCTGCAATTTATTGAATCCAGAATCCGCTGCAATTTATGGGAGAACATTGATCAAAAGAATATAGCTTAACTGGGTTTGGGATGAATTGCTAAGTTTGAGGTGCAGGGTTCGATTCTTTCCAGAACCGATTTTTTATTCTAATTAATTATAAGCCGAATTTTTAATTTCAAGTTGAAAAAGTTAAATTTTATTGAGTTGAGGTATTTATAAGCACTCTCTCAAAGAGTAGGTACCATCATTACCCCAGAGTTCGGGTACTAATAAACCGAAACTCCTAAGTTGGGGTATTTATAAACACTCTTTCAAAGAGTAGGTACAAATTTTCTCAGTAACCCAGAGTACGGGTACTAATAAGCCGAAATGCCAGAGTCAAGGGTAGAAGAGTTAGAAAATAAGAGTGTAGAAAAAGGTTACTCCGGGTCTGAAAGAAGAGTGGACCCATGAGTATTACTTTAGTAGCTCATTTGAGTAAGAAATTTAATGGTGGAGAGAAAAGAAGAAGTAAGAAATTAGAAAGAGGAGTGAAGAAAGGTTCCGGTCAAAGACTGGCCAAAACCGGGAAAGAGGAAGAAGACAAGAAAGGATGAAAAGAAGTTTTTGGTGGATGAAAAGAAGATTTTGGTGGTGGAAAAGCCCTTAACAGCCATAAGATAACAAGTCCAAGACTATACATCTCTTGTTCTGAATGTAGCTCTTACATATATAAATGGCGTAACAAAGCCAAGCCTCCCAATATGAAGTAGATAGTGGTGTATTTATAAAGATTAGCCTATATGGGTTCAGATACCGGGTACGATGTTCTATATCCACCTCGGGTCTGGATATTCGGGTTCGGATTGGTACAATCTACTTGGGTTCTTTTCCCATGTCCATCTTGACTCTGCATGCCACTTTCCTGACCATTCAGTATGCGATGATGCGCACTGACTCCTCGTACTACTACTGGCAGCGCCTGGTAAGCCTAGTTTTAGCGTCAATGTACTTAACCGGTTTGTTGTAACTTTCTTTAATCAAAACTTATAGCATGAATCTTCTGCATTTATCCTACACACAGTAGGATAAAAAGAGTTTTTACTCGTTGACCGGTAATTCAAATATCAAAAGAATGAGGGAAAACATGTTTAGACGCGCTGAGAAGGGATCCTTTATCTTCCCCAGTCTCTTGATAAGGAAGCTTTACACCCCATTTATGGGCTTTCTACCTGCCCCCGAGTCTGTTATCAACGAGAAGCTTAGCTGCCCAAAGATTGACGGATCCGAGTTTTTGCTTGGGCCTTTATCAAGCCCAAGATCAAGCCCAAGTGGGTGTGGACCAATATGTCGGAGAACCCCATCATACCATGTGGGTAAGGGTGATTCGTCCAACTTAAAAAAAAAAAAATTATCCTAACATATAATACATAGATATGTAGAAGAAAAATTGATTATCCTACATATATACTTTTATCACAAGTTTGAGTATAAACTATATGGAATTATATGGTAATATACGTAATAACGTAAGCATAATTCACTATATGGGAGGTTGTATGAAAAATGTCAAATATAATTTACCACAATATGGTAATATATGTAATGATGTAAACGTAATTCACTATATGAGAGGTTGTATGAAAAATGTCACAAATAGTTCTACACAATACGGTAATGTACGTAATGACGTAAACGTAATTCACTATATGGGAGGTTGTATGAAAAATGTCACAAATAATTCTACACTCTACTTTCTATCTAGCATGAAATTACACGGTTATATATATATAAATAGATCAATAGAATTCCATTAAGAAAATAAAAATAAATATATCATATATAACACTTATCAATTAGTATTATATTGTGTTAATGTTATTAACCAAATAAAAAAATAGAAATATGATAGAGATATTAGAATATATATATATATATAAGGGGATTAAAAAATGACACACTTGAATTATTTTTTGCAAAAATGACACAACCAATTGTCGATTTTCAAAAATGACACAAATTATTTATACAAAAAGCCCTAAACCATAGAATTTTAAACTTTAGAAAATGTTATGATCCTAACAAACTCTAAACCCTAACATAATGTACTTAACCCAAATATAAATTATATTTTGATAAATGATATTTCAAAATGTATCATTTGCAAAAAGTAATTCAAGTGTGTCATTTTAAAATTCAAACATTTAAAAATATTCTAAAAACCCAAAAATATCAAGCTATTTACGAAAATATCAAAAATACCACCTCTTCATCTCCCATTTCCTCTCCAATTTCGTCCCAAAACCTTTCTAATTTTTGTTTTCATCTTTTGTTATCTCATAAACTCTTGTTTTCTTGTGGTTCTTGTTTATAATATGGTTGGGTTTCTTTGTTACCGGTGAGAATTGAAGTTTATGTGCTTGACGAAGCTCAAAACGAGCTCGAATGACGAATTAAGGTAATTTCCAATCTAATTCGCGAAAGTAGACTTCTAGTGAAGTCTACTAGTCAACAATAGGTTAGATTTACAATTCACTTTAAAAAAAAAAAATTGAAGTAGACTTCATATGAAGTCTGCGCTTCTCCTTTGAAAACAAAAAAATACGTGGAGACTTCATATGCAGTCTACTAAAAAGTTAGGTTAGTTTTGCAATTGACCACAACTTTGACTTTATACAGCAGACTTCGCGTGTAGACTTCAAGTGCAGACTGCAGATCAAGTCTACGTTTAGGTTAGTTTTGCAATTGACCAAAATGTTGACTTTTAAAGTAGATTTCATCGTAAGTCTACTCTGTACGAAGGGGTTAGTTTTGTGTTTGACCAAAATTTAAAATATTGACCAGGAAAAACATTAATCAGTAGACTTCTCTGGTAGTCTACTGTCAAAATAGAATACAGGAGAAGTCTATCGATTAATTAATTCAAGATTTTGGTCAATTGCAAAAGTAACCTCTTTTTGGAGTAGACTTCATGCTGCAGTCTACTACTTCAGTAGACTGCATGATGAAGTCTACTCTAAAATTCAACATTGTAGTCAGTTGTAAAACTAACCTGCTCCATTAGGGTAGACGTCAACATGCAGTCTACTACTTCAGTAGACTGCAACATGAAGTCTACTATATTGACGGTTTTCCGCGTATATGAGTAGACTACATGAGAAGTCTACCTCAAAAGTCAAACTTTGGTCAATTGCAAAACTAACCATTTTATTTAGTAGACTTAGAAGTCTACTCCGCGTTTGCCGTAATTGCAAAAGTAGCCCATTACATAGACTTCATCTGCACTCTACTAGTATACCACATATGAAGTCTGCGTCAGTAGACTTCTTAGTGAAGTCTACTTTTTTAATTTTTTATAAATGCATTTATAATTTATTAATAATAAATCTTAGAGATTTTTTTGTTTTCACTTGTGTGTTGTCTATTGTGCTACCTTATGTATGAATTGGACATAATTAGATACAATATTTAAGGCAAATATCAATTTTCTTGTTTGAGTAGTACTTAGCTTATATTGGTAGATTGCAGATAGGAGTCTACTAGTAGACGGCATGTGAAGTCTACTTGTAATGTTTTTGATAAAAATAAATTTTAAAATAATGTGTACTGATTTTTTCAGATTTTCTTGATCTCAAATGTGTGTTATTTATGTGTTTTGATTATGTTTTAGTTTAACATCTTCAGTTGCAGTATAAGTATTTTATAAATATTTTTCTTATTTGAGTGGTACTTGGACTCATTTTAGTAGACTGCGACTGAAGTCTACGCGTAAACTACTAATAAAGTCTATATTCTAAATTTGATTGAAAGTGCATATGTATCCTATTTATAATTAAAATTTTAGATTTTTTTGTTCCCAAATGTTTGTAAATTATTTTTTGTCTTGTGTGCATGAGTTTGACATGATTATGTGTTATATTTGTAGGAAAAATCAATTTTCTTGTTTGATTAGCATTTAAGTCATTTGTGTAGACTTCCTTCAGAATTCAAAGTTCTAACATCTAAATTATATAATTCTACTCACCGAATTTATGTAACTCTTACTCTAACAACCTAAGTTTTTCTTATTTTCGTTTTTGATTAAAACAAGAGTTTACGATAATTGTATGCATTTTAGCTCCGGAAATTGACCTTTGCATAAGTTCGTTTTCTTGGAGATTGCAAATTCTTATTTGATTGTTTTAGGTAAATCTAACAATAGGATATACCTAGTCAAAGTGGATACACTTGCATGTATGTCAAACGTGCTTTTGTAACAGGTAGATAGGACAGCTAAAATAGCTCGAGAACATAACCCAACTATACTTGTTGTATCTTGTAAACAAAAAAAGCACACAACTATTGAAAAATAAAAGTCTAGATTAGTTTAATAGAGACAAAGATTGCAATGGTGGAAAATCTTTCTTCCTCTGTTTTGTTCTTTTTTCCTTCATATGGTTTCTTATTCTTCTTATCTTTTTCATTTGCTTTCTCCAAAGACTTAACCAATATATGCATCTTCTTCAACTGGTTTGGGCATCAAATTCTCAGCAACATCAGCAGGAGTTTCCTCTGGCAATCTCTCTATTTCTCCATACATGTCTCTGATCCAAACAACAAAAGAGAACATAAAATATGTTACATACTAAGATATATTTTCCATACACCAATAAATGATAAACTAATACCAAGAATGCAATCAAAATTCAAAGTATTACTATTACCTGACAAGCAGTGTTACCAATGCAAGGTTCATTATTTGAAAACTGCCATGAAGTATGGAATGTCGTTGTGGCAGAAGACAAGTGCATGACAGAAAAAACCACCTTCCCAATGACTCCTAATACATTGAAGAAGAACATTACAAACAGAAACTCAAGTAACCTGATCCGAAAAGCAAACTTTAAAGCTTCATACAAAGATTAAATGATCCAGCCATTGGTAAATCATCACTCCAACTAAATCAGCATAGATTCAGAACAATGAAGCTCAAATTTACAAAAGAAACCAAAGCTCAATAACAACTAACCATATAAAGATTCACTATATGCAAACGAGATCAATGAGATATACGTTTGATCGAGGTATTGTAAAAATTAAGATCTGTTTTCAATCAATCCAAAAAGTAATAGGCACCATAAACAGGGGAAACAAAATGAAAAGCATACGAGTGTAGAGTGATGTAAAGGAGATTAAGTTTTCCTTTTGTAATTAAGATTCTGCAGAACCATAAACAACTTCATTAAGTGAAAATCCAAAAGCTAACAAATACTATTCGATTGTGTCTCACGTGAGTTGTCATCCAAATATCGATGATTTGATATGAGTTGGCATGTCATCTGGACCTGCAATCGTTTACACAATTCAATTCAAGATTTCATAAAGGAAAACGAGGATAAAGTGAATATTAGTTATTTATAATCGGTTTATAAATCACATTGAATCAACAAAAATTGGTAATTGCAATACCCAAAAATCAAAAGAGGAAAAACAAGAGATAATAAGAAAGAAGGAGACGGAGTTGGAAGCGACCATACCTCAAAGGATAATACTTCAAGAGAAGGATGTGGTGGAGGACGAGTTTGCTCTAATACTTATGTCATGACGTTCATCACAGCCGTATCAAGTACATCCACCTGAGTATCATACGAAATTTACATTAATACGAAAAGATCTTTGTTGTATTACTCACATAACTCATGACCACGATGACTTAAATCATAAATTAGGTTTTCATATAGTTTCGAGAAAGAGAAAGGGACCTGAATGCAACGAGCACAACTCAATGGTAAAAACTCGATTTGTTAGCAAAAATCGACGGAACAGATCTGGAAATTCCGCTGTCCTGTTCCAAAATTCACATAATTGCTAAATATGTACACAAAGATGTACTGAAACCAAAAAGTATTCAGATCTGGACTACCTTACTAAGCTAGTGTGATTATACATGGAACAAGGCAAGAACAAAAAAAAATTTCTAATTTCAACGAATAACACAGATCGGAGACAAAAAGGGAACGAATACCTCAGACTTTGTTTGAAGTCTACTATACCCTAAACCCTTAACGCACAACGAAACCCTAAATGTTAAGAAGACTTTATCAGAAGTCTACTAATATGAGTAGACTTTGGATGCAGTCTACTTTCCGAAAATTTAAATCGATTATTTTCAATAATTATTTAAAATTCTAAATAAAAACTTAAATCAAACCTTCAAAACATATAATATATTCATAATTTAACAATTTTACGTAAATTTGACATTTTAAATATAAAATTAATAAACTTTAAATCTAACCCTAAGCGTAAAAACTTGTTTGCAATAAACAAATGTCTAACTATTACCCATATTTCCGATTATGTCTGCAAAATGATGTATGTAACTGAAACATTCAACATCACCTTAGACTTAATTCAACTTTACAAGTCAAACCCTACACTATAATTTGTAAAGTAAACCCTAAATCATCCAATCCCTAAACCCTAAATCATAAATAAGAATCCAACTCCTAAAACTATACCATTACAACCAAAATAAAATCATGAACCTTACAAATAAACAAAATAATAACTACTAACATGTGACCACATCAAAATCTAAACAAATGGTTATGAAGTATCTTGGTATTCATGTATTATGTAGTTCATTAGTAATCTAATTTGTCTTTGTTCGTTTAATTTGTGAAATTTTGTTAACTTTTATTTTTAATACATCATAATTGATTATAGTTTGGTCATGAACATTAATTATTAATCAAATTTTTTTTTATAATTAATAAATTTAAATTTTGTATATAATTCGGTTAGTAGACTCCGTCTAAAGTCAACTCTAATGCATCGTAGATTTCTGACTGAAGTCTTCTGAAGGTTAAAACGGTAATCATGATTTCTGTTTTTTTGTTTTTTCATAAAGGGTATAATTGTAATTTCACAACCCTTTTGAGTTACTTTAGTCAAACTTGAGATAAGGGGCCTAGTTTTGCACTTCAAATGAATTTTTGAGTCATTTTTAGCAAAAACATTTAAATTGTAATAATATGTTCATGGATTTACCAAATTAATATCTAAATTAATTAAAATATAAATTATAAAATTCACTTTAAATTACAACATTTAAATTCATAATTATTTTATAATAAAAAGAAATGAGTAATTTTAGTTAAAATAATAGAAAATATATTATATTTTAAGGTATTTATTAACTAGAATATTTACTAAATCAAAAAAAAAATTAGAAAGATATTTACAAAGATTTTATTCCTTTATTAACGTTATTTGATATTGCGTTGATACTTTTACCAAAACATTTTTCCATATATTTTCTTTGATACGATGATACTTTTACCAAAAAAACAAATGGTTCGATTAAATATTTATTTATTTTAAAAATTGTATTATTTTTTATTCAAAACTGAAAATAAAATTATTTTTCTAAAAAAAATAAAATGCTCAATCATTAATTATTGGTGAAAATGTCATTTCAAACTACCCTTAATTCTTAATGATTAATTAAAAGTAGTTTTCAAATGTTAACAAATTAGATATAATTTCAAATTTTCAAACAAATTCAGGGTAGTTATCCAAATTCTCCAAAAAAAGTTCATGTATTTAAGTGAATATGTCTAATAAACAGCTTTGTACACATCAAACTTTTATCTCATAAGGGAAATAATGTAATCAGAAAATTGGAAATAGACAGAATAAAACAATCATTCATTGCATGCCAACCAAACATAAAAACAATTCATGAATTTAAGTAAATATGCTAATGAACAACTACTTTTATATCATAAACAGAAATAATCAGAAAATAGAGAATATATAGAATGAAATAATTATCCAATATCATATTAATGCCACCATATACAGTCTACACCTTTTACTTTTGTTGGCGAAAGAAATGTTAACAAATATAGAATATTCCACGATCTCTATATAAACAAACAATCACAACACAAATTAACATCATTCACACAATTAACAACCTCAACTTTCAAAAATTATTTTCTACTTAAAAAAGAATAATGGAGAGCAAAAGAGTGATGATGTTGGTGAAAATGATGATAGTGATGCTAATGGGAAACCTTATCGTTGAGACAAAAGCTCAATCTCCTTCACCTTTTGGTGGTTGTTTCCCCGGTTGTATTATGTCTTGTGCCCAAAAGCAGTTTCCAGAAAATTTGACGTGTCCATTCAATTGTATCATGACTTGTCTTCCTCATCCATCATCAATTCCTTCTCCTCCTTCTCAAATACCTTTCACAAACCAAATTAATCGTTATTTCTGCAAACTTGGTTGTGCTATTCGTCATTGTGCTCCTCTTTCTTCTCTAAAAAATCCGAGTAAGTATTTTTTCTTTATATATACTGGTCGATAACCAAATAGACGGTTTTTTAACACAATCATTTCTTTATTATAAGTATATAAATAAGTATTCATATGCATATTGATGTATTGAGTATCTTTTTTATTTAATATTATCTAACATTTTGGATTTTATATGAAAGTTATCGTATTTATGTTTTTTTTGTTGTTGTTTGTGGCATGAGCAGATGTAGTCAAAGTCGTGGACTGTGTGCATTCATGCTCGGACAAGTGTTCCATCAAAAACTAGAAGCAATATTTACGGCTATTCTTACTATGAGAAAAAGAGATATATGCCTAATTATTAAAAGATACGAATTTGAAGTTTGTATCATTAAAATATTCAATATTTGGGTTACATGCAAATCAATATATGAAATTGTTGACAAAAAAAAAACTAAAATCATAAAATGATTTGATATTAAATAACTATTATTGTGACAATATTAAATACAGTAGTGATAAATCTTTGTAACTTATTGGGTTAATTTCTCCAGCGTATGCCATTGAATAATAGTGGAAAAATAATAGTACTATCTAGATTAAATCAACAAATCGAGTTTTCAAGTTTCGAAATAAGGATTTGGTTTTTTAAGTCGACGATCTTTTTCCAAAGTTTTCGAAAAAAACCTAACAACTCCGATATGAGATCCAATCAAGCATTTAAGCATATTCTATTTATATGATCTGTACAACATAGTCAGAAATATAGAATAAGGAGAAGGAAAAACCAGAAACACGATCAAATCCAACTGTTAGAGAGCTATTATACCAATAAAGGGTCACTAAGATCATGGGACAACTTGTAGCTTATGGCGGCTAGATACTTGGACGAAGCCCCCATATGTGTGTGTGTGAGAGCTGATACTTTTACCAAAACTTGTTTTTTCATTAATGTTCTTTGATACGACGATACTTTTACCAAAAAAAACAATTGGTTAGATTAAATATTTATTAATTTTAAAAATTGTATTAATTTTTATTCAAAACTGAAAAATAAAATTATTTTGTTAAAAAAAAATTAGAATGCTCAATGACTAATTAAGGGTAAGAATGTTATTTCAAACTACCATTAATGCTTAATGATTAATTAAGGGAAGTTTTCAAATGTTAACAAATTGGGTATAATTTTCAAATTTTCAAACAAATTCAAGGTAGTTATCCAAATTCTCCAAAAAAAAAGTTCATGTATTTAAGTGAATATGTCTAATAAACAGTTTTGTACACATCAAACTTTTATCTCATAAACTAAATAATGTAATCAGAAAAGTGGAAATAAACAGAATAAAACAATCATTCATTGCATGCCAACCAAACATAAAAACAATTCATGAATTTAAGTAAATATGCTAATGAACAACCACATAATTACGTAAATGTAAACTTTTATATCATAAACATAAATAATCAGAAAATAGAGAATATATAGAATAAAATAATTGTCCAATATCATATTAATGCCACCATATACAGTCTACACCTTTTATTTTTGTTGGCGAAAGATATTTTAACGAATATAGAATATTCCACGATCTCTATATAAACAAACAATCACAACACAAATTAACATCATTCACACAATCAACAACCTCAACTTTCAATAATTATTTTCTACTTATAAAAGAATAATGGAGAGCAAAAGAGTGATGATGTTGGTGAAAATGATGATAGTGATGGTAATGGGAAACCTTATCGTTCAGACAAAAGCTCAATCTCCTTCTCCTTTCGGTGGTTGTTTTCCCGGTTGTATTATGTCTTGTGCCCAAAAGCAGTTTCCAGAAAATTTGACGTGTCCATTCAATTGTATCATGACTTGTCTTCCTCATCCATCACCAATTCCTTCTCCTCCTTCTCAAATGCTTTTCACAAACCAAATTAACCGAATTGATTATTTCTGCAAACTTGGTTGTGCTATTCGTCATTGTACTCCTCTTTCTTCTCTAAAAAAACCGAGTAAGTTTTTTTTCTTTATATATACTGGTCGATAACCAAATAGACGTTTTCTTAACACAAGCATTATATAAATAAGTATTCATATGCATATTGATGTATTGAGTATCTTTTTTTGTTTATTATGGATTTTATATGAAAGTTATTGTATTTATGTTTTTTTGTTGTTGGTTGTTGCATGAGCAGATGTAGTCAAAGTTGTGGACTGTGTGCATTCATGCTCGGACAAGTGTTCCGTCAAGAACTAGAGGCAATATTTATGGTTATTGTTTTTATGATCAAATGGTGATGTATACCTAATTATTAAAAGATACGAATTTGAAGTTTGTATCATTTAAATCTATAAAATTTGGGTTATTTGCAAATCACCATATGAAATTGTTGACCCAAAAAAAATCCTAAAATAATAAAATGATTTGATGTTTAATTACTAGTACTGGAAAGTATCAAATATAGTAGTGATAAATCTACATAATTTATTGGGTTATTCTCTCCACCGTATGCCATTGAACAGTAGTGAAAAAATGATAGTACCATCTAGACAGTGCCGGCTTAGAGGGGAGGTCAAGTGGTGCACTGCCCCTGGGCCCCACTTCCTCCCCTCATATTTAGGGGCCCACATTTTTTTATTTTAAAAAAAATATATAAATTAACAAAATTTTAAATAAAAAGGCCTATAATATTTTTTTCTAAAATATATTTTCCGTTTTTTTACGAAAATATGTATTAAAAAAATTTTAGATAGCAAAAAATCTTAAAAAACTAAATTTAAGGGGTCAAAAATATTTTTTTGCCCTAAGGCCCTCAAAAACTTTGGACCGGTCCTGCATCTAGACTAAATCAACAAATCGGGTTTTCAGGTTTAGAACTAAAGCTTTAATTTGGATAACTGGTTGGACCTTGGTTCGGTTAAAGAAACCAGAACCGTTTACATGGTTGATTCCACACTTTCTTTCATGTTTAGGTCGAATGATTTTATTAGACTTTGGTTCACGTTTATACAGGTTGTATTTAGTATTAACATTTATTTATTTTCGTACATTATATTGGTATTGCTGTACCAATTTGGTAATTGCGATGAAATCTCAAAATTTACAGATGAAATCTAAATTATGATGTTGAGAACATATAAATTATGATAGTTTTGTGTGTATGATGAATCAATCGCCCCATATAGTTACATCCTAAAAAAAGGCATGACATAAAGGTGACTAATAACTCAAATATCTTCGTGTTGATGACTAATTCTTATATATCTTGTTGTATCTATACGGAACAAACGTATAAATTTTAGAATTAAGAATCCTAATTCAGATTGTAAAAAAAGCACGAAAGAAGATTACAACCTATAAATCTCGTTTGTTCATCACTTCTTAACATGACTTATGTATCGTATTCTCAACATAGACATACTTATATCACAGACGAGGAGGAGCTTAGAGCCTGACAAGATAATCATAGTCTGAACCGGATCTCGCCTATGCCACCGTCATCAAAGAAGATAATAGTCAACACTTATGCAGCTTCCTCTCAACATAAACAAAAAGACGAGCGAATCTTTTTTTGTTGCTAAATAGCAAATATCATTAAGAAATGAAGAGTTAAGGTTTTACAAAAGCAAATCCTGAAAGATAGAGCAACCAAGGCAAAAAAAGGTTAAAAACTTGATTACAGTAAGATTGGGTTTGATATAGTATATCAAGCCAAATCCACAAAGACGAGCGAATCTGTTGTCGAGAGGATACCAAGAGAGAAGATTTAAATCTTGGAAAAATTGAATTTCGAACTGAGTCTCGAACTTGAATCTTGAACTGATTCAGATTTTAGATGTAAAAGACGTAAGGGAGAATAGAGAAGAAGCCAAATGGAGCACGTGAGAGTAAGAGGGAAACAATGGGTGGTTAAATTATTATTTTTTGTCAAAATACTACTTCATTAATTCAACCGAAATATTTGATAACCGGGTAAAACCGGAACCGAGTACAAAGCCAATTTCGAAAGGTTATTGGCCGCAATATTTTGAGATCGCGATATGTGAACGAAGAAAGATAAAACTTGTCGATCAATCACAAGAGTGAAGATGTCTTGGAGAATTCCATAGCAATCGAGATTGAAGATGTGTGCGTTGATGAGGTGAGATTGAAGATGGATCGAGCCCAAATTTTCATGCACGATAGATGAGAATCTCAGCTTTACAACGAATATTTATTCGCCAAAATCCAACTGTTTGATCTCAAGACAATAATAAAATACTCGAAACTGTTCGAGTATATTCTAAGATGAAGTCGGTTCCACAATATCCACGGGTGAAACAACCGATCACCATAGGCAAACGATCGATCACCAAACCACTAGAATCAAAGGACATGCGCAAATACACAGTGACCAATCAATCACTTAGGTGAACGATCGATCACAGCTTCGAGAAAGAAGAAAATATTCTGTTTTTGTCGTATCTTCTCCAAATCTTCAAGGGATTTACCATTGTCCTACTTTTTACAACTATAAAAAGAGACGAATAGAGTAGAGAGAAGCACCCATCATCACACAAAGCCGGCTACGAAGCTATCCAAATTAAGGCATAAACACTTCTCTTTTGTAAACACTTGCTCTTTCAGTTTCGGTTTGTATGGGAGAAGAAGATCCCACCTCTTTGTACCATCCATTGAGAAGTTTTCTAAACCCTAATCTTACTGTTTTTATAAGAATGATTCGTTTCATCTCTATTATGCTTGAGTAGTTTCAGTGTTGGGTTCTAGGGGACTCAATTCAAAGGGTTTTTATGGTTCGATAAATATGATAGCATTACATGGTGATTCCTTGACTAGCTCTTGGAGTTCTTTCGCTTAGATATAGACTTATGGTTTAGGATTGATCACCTTGAAACTGATCTAGGATATTCATAGTTGTGCTAGTCGCTTTGTTATTTGGAACGAATATATTAGCGAGTTTGATGCTTGTGTTTGCGATAGTTATTCGCTTGCATCGAATGAACAATTAAACTTGAACTTTTAAATGGTTGTTGCTTAAATCTAGTCTACGATAATTAACTTGATACTTGCTTATATAGGAATTATTGTTGTGATAGTATGCATATTCACTATCGTGTTCATGTTTAAGAGAATAAAGTCACCTAGTTTGTCCTGAATAATTCGAACCATAATCCCTGCGAATCCCTGAACGCCCAACGTTTTAATCATATTATTTTACAATCTACAATTACATCGTTTTCAAACCAAACCCCTATTTCCGATTTAGCGTATCTTGAAATTTACAATTCTACTGTGTGGTTCATTATCTCTGTAGATTTGATCCCTAAGTACTACGATTGATTAACTGTGCACTTGCAGTTTTGAGATTGATTTTATTTTGGGTAATACTTTACACCCCATAAGTTTTTAGTGTCATTGCCGGGGATATAGCAATCACCATTGGTTTTCGAGTGAGAGATTCGCCTAAATCACTACTAAATTTTTATATTCTTTTTGTTTCATGTACTTCAACCAAGAAAACTCCAACAACATCACCATGCCCGATGTTAAAGCTAGGAATATGGGAAATCTGAGACCCATCGTTTCACCACCAGGATTTCACAACAACCGTCCTCAACAATTGTCATTAACATCACCACCACCATGCTATCAACAAGAATCACCACACTACCCACCGCAAACACCTCATTACCGACCAACATACCAACCTCCTCAATGGCGAAATAACCAATCAAACCAATTCGCTCATATGAGTTTGCACGAGCATAGGATGGAAGCGATGATTAGCGAATACTTGGATTATCAGAGAATGATACATGTCGAGCTCAGCAGAAGATTGGATGAGATGAGTTCAAAGATAGAGCGTAGATTTGAAGAGTTCACATCTCATCTAGAAGAAGTGGACACTCAACTCCAAGATCTTGAATTCAACATTGCACAGAATGTATTGAACATTGGGGTAACATTTAATAAAGCCAACGAAGCCAAGAATGGTTCCTCCGTATGCCGCAAGGCAATAGAAGAAGGATTTTTGGAAGCAGATGGACACATTGTCAAGTTGTCACTCGAGTTGACAATTTGGATACTAAAATTGCAAAAGGTTGCAAGGGAGTCATGAAACTAGATTTCAAGGTGAAGAGCATGTATCGTGACATGCTAGGAAAGATCTCCTCAACAACTAAGATTGTGCAATCAAGTGTTCAAAGCAAGGAAGATAAGAAGGAGAACATTAAGAAGAGAGTTCGAGATCTTGAAGAAGTTGTTGGGAAGTTCAAAGAGCAAGACTCCACTGTCAATGTAAACATGATCGATTGGGCAAATAACAAAGGAATCGACCATGATGATCCTGGGAGAGTGTTACTCTACAAAAGGAGGAAGATGAAGAGAAGCATCATGTCGGAGGAGACTATGGAGAAACTCAAGGAATTAATACTAAGAATCCCTCCAATCATAGAATTTGTAGAAGCTTGGGAGACATACGCGTTCACATACTTCAACTATAAAACTAGAGAGACTAAAGACGATATGAAAGAGATATTCAACAACACAAGGTCAACAACAAACCCTCCTCAAAAGATGCTCATGAAGAAGGAAGCTTCAGGGAAGTTCTTCGTTTCCTTTTCAATTCAAAGATGGGAATTTGATAATGTCTTATGTGATACAGGAGCATGTATGAATGTTATGAAGCGAGAGAAGGCGGATAGCTTATAACTTTGGGAGATCTATCCGACAAGTCTCAGTGGATCGAGAGGAGTGATGATATTCTTAATACAAGATGAAGAATACTTACAAAAGTACATGTAGCATAATCTAAGACTGGGGAAAAGTGCGCAAGTGATTAAAAAACTATGAGCACCAATTGGACCGTTCTCTCTTGCGGTTTGCATAATTGTAGTGTCGTTGAGCACATCATGTTTTATATAGTAAGATTTTAAAATTAAGAGTGTTTTCCATTTTTCGTTACTATAAACAAGGCATATCTATGTAGTTATAAGAGAAATAACACTAATATATTTTTTTTATTTTTTTTATTTTTTTGTCACAACACTAATATATTTGTAAGAATAAAAATCACTAATGTATAAAAAAAATTCTATGTGTTTGTATCATACAACTTCAAACTTTTTTTTTTAGAATACTCCATTCTTTTTTTCGTTAGAAGATGAAAGTTTTTAAAATACATAGAGATCGATGTCATGTAACTTATGAACTAAATCAATTTTTATGACTATTTAGATACATACATATGTAAAAGAAAAATACTAAGCATGTAACAGTCGTACTAATTTTTTTAAAAAAAATTATTATCCTACCTATATACTTTTATCACAAGGTTTCATATAAAATATGTGGAATAATATGATAATATACGTAATGACGTAAACGTTGTTCAATATATGAGAGGTTGTATGAAAAATGTCACAAATAATTCTACATATTTTTTCTAGCATAAAATTACACGGTTATATGTATAATATGTACATATAAATACATAAAATTCCATTAAGAAAATAAATTTAAATATATCATGTATAACACTTATCATTTATTATTATATTGTGTTAGGGTTATTATTGTATCGCCTAACAAATAAATTTAAATATGATAGAGATATTAAAAAAAAAATATGATTGAATACATGAAAGTTTTTCTTATAAACAGTAGTTCATATATGCTAATGGGAATACAAAAAAGTTTTTAATACATATTTTTTCAACACAAGATAGATTTATGGAACGTCAACCAAATATAAAAATGGTTCATGTTTCTAAGTAAATATGGCTAATAAACAGCTTCTACACAGCAGATTTTTATCTCATAAAGGGAATAATGTAATTAGAAATGTGAAACTAAACAGAATAAAATAAATATCCACTGCATGCCAACCAAGCATAAAATAATTCATGTATTTAAGTAGTAAATATGCTAATGTACAACCTGTACACAATTATGTAAAAGCAAATTTTTATCTCATAAAGGGAATAATATAATCAGAAAATTGGAAACAAAAAGAATAAAACAATCATCCATTGCATACCAATTACATATAAAAAAAAATCATGCATTTAAGTAAATATGCTAATGTACAACCTGTACATAATTACGTAAATGACAATTTTTATATCATAAACAGAAATAATGAAATCATAAAATAACAAATATATAGAATAAAATAATCATCATATTAATGCACCATATATAGTTATATCTTATACTTTTGTTGGCAAGAGAAATCTCTATATAAACAAACAACCACAACACAAATTAACATCATTCACACAATTGACAATTTCAACTTTTAATAATTTCTACATAAAAAAAAAACAATGGAGAGCAAAAGAGTGATGATGTTGGTGACAATGATGATAGTGATGGTAATGGGAAACCTTCTGGTTCAGACAAAAGCTCAATTTCCTTCTCCTTTTAGTGGTTGTTTCCCCGGTTGTATTACGTCTTGTGCCCAAAAGCAGTTTCCAGAAAATTTGAGGTGTCCATTCAATTGTATCATGACTTGTCTTCCTCATCCATCACCAATTCCTTCTCCTCCTTCTCAAATGCTTTTCACAAACCAAATTAACCGAATTGATTATTTCTGTAAACTTGGTTGTGCTATTCGTCATTGTGCTCCTCTTTCTTCTCTCAAAAATCCGAGTAAGTTTTTTTCTTTATATATACTGATCGATAACTAAATAGACGTTTTTTTGACACAATCATTTCTTTATTATACGAATAAATATTCATATGCATATTGATGTATTTAATATCTTTTTGTTTATTATGTATCTAACATTATAGATTTTATATGAAAGTTATCGTATTTATGTATTTTTTTTTTTGTTCTTTGTGGCATGAGCAGATGTAGTCAAAGTTGCAGAGTGTGTGGATTCATGTTCGGACAAGTGTTCCATCAAGAACTAGAAGCAATATTTACGGCTATTCTTATTATGATAAAAAAGAGCTATATGCCTAATTATTAAAAAATATGAATTTGAAGTTTGTATCATTAAAAAAAATTATATTTGGGTTAATTGTTCATCCAAAAAAAAAACTAAATAATAAAATAATTTGATTTTTAATAACTAGTATTTTGACAATATTAAATACAGTAGTGATAAATCTACGTTATTTACTGGGTTATTCTCTCTGCCATATGCCATTGAACAATAGTGGAAAAAAATGATACTGCTATCTAAGATTAAATCAACAAATCGAGTTTTCAGGTTTAGAACTAAGGATTTGGATTTTTAAGTTGAGGTTCTTTTTTCCAAAGTTTACGAAAAAAACCCAACAACTCCGATACAAGATCCGATCAAGCATTTAAGCATATTCTATTTACATGATCTGTACAACATAGTCAGAAATGTAGAATAAGGAGAAGGAAAAACCAGAATCAGGATCAAATCCAACTATTAGAGAGCTATTATGACAATAAAGGGTCACTAAGATCATGGGACAACCCGTAGCTTATGGTGTCTAGAGACTTTGACGAAGCCCCCATGTGTGTGTGTGTGTGTGTTTTTAGTGGGAAGGTGGTTTTTATCAGAAGGCTCGACAGAGTGTATTAGCCGTGGTCAAGTTAGAAGAGTGTTGCTGTTCAATGGGGTTGTGTGTGGGACTACAGACTCTGCTTCTCTTTGGTTCTGAGATCCTCACGTTAGAGATTGCAACCACAAGCACATCGACCACACCGCTCTCATCTTCTTCCTCCTCCTCAGTGTTGGAGGATGAATCAGTTGGTGAATCAGATGTTTCTCTGTTAGCTCTGTTTAGGTTGTCAGTTTTCTCTACGGGACTGCGAATCTGGAGGCCTTGAGTAGATCCTGCTTGACTCTTGTGCTTCGACTTGATACACATCGTCTTGAGTGTCCGGTCTGTGTAAAAGAGTATCCATGGGTGCCCTGAAACATAGTGGAATATCAAGTCAAGGGTTAGTAAACAACAACAAACAAAAGATCCAGCGACATTAATGAATGTCGAAGTCAATGCTCCAGTTTAAGATGCTGGAAGAGATTGAAAGGCGTACTTAGCACTTCATCCGCTGTGATTCTGGCCGACTCTTCCCTTGTTAGCATTCTTGCCAGGAGATCACAGGCAGGCTTGGACACGGACTCCCATACACCCGAGTTGAAGTCAAGCTTCACGTTTTTGATTGCTTCGAAAATGGCATCCAATGAGTCTCCCTTAAATGGGAGTACACCAGACAAGAGAGCGTATAAAAGGACTCCTGCACTCCAAATGTCGACTTTCTCTGAATAATTTCCTGAAAGAACTTCAGGTGCAACATAAGCAGGACTTCCTGCCAATCCAGACAATGTTTGACCTGTACAAAGTAAAAACCAATTAACAAATACATAAGTAAAAACTTGACAGCTCAATTAAGCTACAGCGAGAAGGTCAAACTCTTATCTCAAGTAGAATATATCAAACGCTTAGCTCTCATTTAAGCAGAGGAACCATAACTTTTCAAGTCATATCAGCACAACCAATACTTAAACCAGAACAAGTAAAGCATGTACAAAACTTATCAACTTTAATCATAGAAGACTAGCTTACTTCATCTAGTCTATGGTCAAGAAAAGACGCTCGTTACCTAAGGAATTGCAAGTTAAACTTCCAGAGGAAATAACACTGCTCAGGACAGCTCTTTCATACAAAAATATCAGATTTTGGGACTCATAAGTCATTTCACCAAGTACTGTTAGACATGATGCCATGCCAACATTATAACTTCACAGCATCAAGTCGCTATGTTACTAAACAATGTGTATATGAAGTCATTGCACTTGACATTTTCATAAAGACATTACAAGTCACTGCCCTGAATAGAAGCATTTAAAATTTGATATATTATCGCCTGAATAAAATTACCTTTAGCAATTCTCATGGCAAGGCCGAAATCAGCCAGCTGTATCTTTCCAGCAGCTGTTAGAAGTATGTTCTCTGGTTTTATATCTCTGTGCACAACTCCCATCTCGTGGCAATAATTGATGACTAGCATAAGGTCCTTGAATATATTAGCTGCTCGCTGCTCAGAATACCTGCCTTCCTTGACCATCTGATCAATCAAACGTCCTCCCGAACACAGTTCCATCACAAGATGGAAACAATCTGACTCTTCATATACAGCATGTAATGTGACAACCCGAGGATGACCAGATAAATGTTGCATTATCTCAACTTCCCTGTGAACAGTCTCCTCACCCTTCTTCAGAGTTTTACAAGCAAAATCGATCCCATTATTCTTCGACCTACATATCCATACCGACCCGAATTTCCCTTTGCCAATATTTGCACCAAAAACATAGTCATCATGTATCTTATTCTTCCTACCAGTCTGTGTAGAAACATCTATACACCCAATCTTCCTCTTCAAACCTCTTCCTGACGAAACCAAAGACGATGCACCACAAGGAGGTGCAGTAGCAACACCAGCAAGTCGTCTCTTAAAGGAACCAACAGACTCAACATCATCATCTTCATCATCATTCTCCTTGCACCTCTTCTTCAATCTAGCATAACCTTCTAACGAAAAGTGCGATCTAAAGTTAGACGATCGTGATGCAGTTGTACATGATAAACCCTCTGGTAAGTTCTCTGAACACTCAGCTTCACTACCTTTCCTCTTCTTCCTCATCAAATCAACCAATCTCACAACATAAAACTGTGTACATACGAAAAATAATGACTATTTCTTCTCCTACAAAATCAAAACAAACGAATCAATCATCAAAACAACTGCAGAAACACAAACACCATTGATACAATCAAAACGATTACAAACAAAAGAGCAAAAAAACCAGAAATTTACCCCACTAAATCCACAAAATGTGTACATAACTTGGCAAATACAATCCAGAAAGCAAAACAGAGAAGATTAAAACACGAAAAGACGCAACTTCAATGACTCAAAAGCTCCCAACAGAAAATTCCCGCGAAACCCGGAATAAAGAAATCGAAACATCATAATCAATCCCAGAAAGAGAATCAAGCTCAGGAAGATAACGAACCTTCGGGAAACAACAAATAGGCGTCTTTTTTACGGAGACGAATCCGATCAGATTAGAGTGATGGGATCAAATGAAGCCAATAAATCAGAGAAGGAAACAAGCCTAGCACAAAATCGAATCCAGAGATTGTGAAATAGAAGCAAAGATCGAAAGGGAGAAACCCTAGCAATCTCGAAGAAGCGAAATTTGGGGCTAAACAAAAAAAAAAAGCTAAGCCTGAATCATGCACAGATCTTCGTTTAGACGCTAGATTTAACGAGATTGTGTCATTTATATATAATCTCTTAACCGGTACAAATGTCGGTCGTCAGAAAACCGGTTTATGATCTTAATTTTGACCAATTTTAGTGTTTTATTAGAGAAGCTTCTTTCGTTACGGTTGCGTTTTTTTTTTTTTTTTTACTCAAAAAGGCATATATTAATTAGTGGAAAGAAAGTCTCGATGCAAAGCATCAGTTAGAATAGATGGTATGAAAACAGAGTAATGAAAAGAAACATCATTTGGAATAGAAAGCTTTGACAAAATATCTGCAGGAATATTTTGGTCTCGTTGTGTCCATGTGAACTTGATTTCTTCAAAACGTGATTTCCAATCTTGAATGTCTCTTGTCCAATTGAAGACGCCAAAGTTGAGCACCTTGTGATTGAGAATATCAGTGAGTTCCTTACAATCTCCTTCGAAAACGACTTTTGTAAAACCATGACTCCATGCATTTTGCATTGCAAAAATTAAACTTTGCATTTCACTCTCTAGTGCAGTTAACCTACTTCTTCCTTTTGCTTGACCCGCACCAATAAATACTCTTGTGGAATCTCTGAATAGCCAACCAGCCTTCGTTGGAAAACCTTGTTGATTACACGAAGCATCATAGTTACACTTTATCCATTCATATGGCGGGCATGTCCATCTTCGATCACGAGATGATTGTTCACTGGTGTGCCGAACTACCTCTCCATTCATAAGCGATGTATATTTCACTAAAGCTAACCATTCCATATTGTCATGCTTTGCTAGTCTCAGAATACTTCCCCATGACAAATCCTTTTGTTGGAATATTAATAAATTCCTACTCTTCCATAGTCTCCAAAGAATCCAAATAGCTAATTGTTGGTAGGCGGTAGATATAATAGCAGGATTGGATGAAAGTAGTACCTCAAATCTGTCCTCTAGAGACGAATTTTGATCAAAGAGTATGTTGTTTGATATTCCAGAGCCTCTCCAAACAGACTGTGAATGTGGACAAGTGAAAAATAGATGTGTACTTGTCTCCTCATTGGTACAACATCTGCCACAACTAGAAAAAGAGCTGACGTGTCTTCTCCTCAAGTTTTCACCTGTTGCAAGGGAACCAGTAAGCAAGCGCCATAAGAAGTGTTGAATCTTTGGAGCTGTTTTCAAGCTCCAAATCAAACTCTTGATTCTTGGATTTCCTGGCGGTGGAATAACATGATGATTATGCTGATGAGTAGCAAGCCAATAAGCAGATTTAACCGTATAAAGGCCATCCTTAGTGTAGTGCCAGCCAATAAGATCTTCTTTGGCATGAGGAGATAATTTGATGGAGAGAACAAGGTCAACATCTTCTGCAACAATTAAGTCTCTTACTTTGTCTTCATTCCATCCATATCCGTTGACAGTAATCAACTCATTTAACATAATATTGCTCAGGATGTTGTTGGGTCTTGGAGGTCGTGGAGGGTGGATGGGAAGCCATGGATCATGAAAGACCTTGATCAAAGAACCATCTCCTACAACAAAACGAAGACCCGCCTTCACTAGATCTCGTCCTTGGAGGAACGATTTCCATAAATATGAAGCTTTACGTTGAGGTGTTGCATTGACAATATTTGATTCAGCAAAGTATCTACTCTTGAGTGTTCTAGCCATTAGGCACTCTGGATGATGTATGATTCTCCAAATTTGCTTTCCAAGCAGAGCCAAATTGAATTGTTCAACATCACGAAAACCCATTCCTCCTTCTTTTTTTGGTATGCTCATTCGCTTCCATGCAAACCAGTGCATACCCTTCCTATCTTGGTCCGAGCTCCACCAAAACCTTGCCAGTAACCCATTGATGTCATCACATATTTCCTTTGGTAGTTTGAAAACATTCATCGCATATACAGGCATAGCGAGTGCCACCGCTTTAAGTAATACTTCTTTACCTCCAGGAGAAAGGAATTTTTTATTCCATCCTTGAGTTTTGTCTCGAACCTTGTCAAGTATATATTGGAAAAGATCAGCCTTCTTACTTCCGAACTGCTCTGGTAATCCAAGATATTTACTGCCTCCTCCTTCGTTGTGTATGCCTAAACAATGTCGGATTCGTCTCTTGACTTGATGATTCACTCGACTTCCAAATAAGATAGATGATTTCCTAAGATTAACAGCTTGACCAGAAACATGTTCATATGTAGCTAGAACCTCCTTAATGGCTTTACAAGATTTATCATTTGCTAATGTGAAAAACAAGGAGTCATCAGCAAATAATAAGTGTGTAATAGCCAGACTTCTGTTACTAATCTTGATTCCTTGTAATTTCCTCTTCTTCACAGCTTCATTCATCATATGAGAGAGTACTTCCGCACACAAAATGAAAAGATATGGTGATAAAGGGTCACCTTGGCGTATGCCTCTTGTCGGTGTGATGTGTCCTTTGGGAACGCCATTGATCAAAACAGAGTAACTCACAGTTGTAACACATTGTAATATCCAATGGATCCACTTTTGATCAAATCCCATCTGAAACATGGTTTCTTGTAAAAAGCTCCACTCGAGACGATCATACGCTTTTGTGATGTCGGTTTTGAGTGCCATGTATGATTTTGATTGTCGCTTACGAGCTTTAAGAGCATGGAACACTTCATGAGCAATGATAACATTGTCTGTTATCATTCGGCCTGGGATGTATGCTGCTTGATTTTCTGTGATGATACCCGAGAGATGCTTCTTCAGTCTAGTAACCAGAATCTTGGATATAATTTTGTAACTTATGTTGCACAAAGCTATAGGCCGAAATTCTGCCATAGAAGAAGGAGCTGTATTTTTTGGTATCAAACACAGATTAGTGTGGTTATGAACCTGTTCCAAAACACCTTCTTCAAAGAAACGAGTGACTTCGTGAATGATTGCCGGACTGATTTCAGACCAGAAATTTTGATAGAAAACTGCAGAGAAACCATCTGGTCCTGGTGCCTTGTGAGGACCGATATCAAACACCGCTTGTTTAACCTCTTCTGCAGTAACTGGTCTGGTAAGATCAATATTCATTGCAGGAGTTACCGTTTTCTTGAAGTCTTGAAATACTTCTCTTGTCAGATCTTCTGAAATTCCTTGAGTGGTGTATAGATTCTGAAAATAATTAATAGCAACCGCTGCAATTTCCGTATGTCCTCTTCGTATTACACCCTCTTCATCTTGAATTGAAAGAACCATTAGTTTTGCTCTCTTAGCCTTGGCTTGATTGTGAAAGTATCTTGTATTTCTATCTCCCGTACTAAGCCACTTGTTTCTACTTTGATCCTTCCAAAAGCATTCTTCTTCAATATAGGCTTGATTTAGCTTTCTTTTGAGAGTAGTCTTTTCACCGAGAGTAGATGTTGGTGATGTCATAGCTCTGTTCAATTGAGATCGGATAGAGTTGATGTTATCAGCAGCATTCACTCGGTGAGTCCGTTTCCACTTGGAAATTTGCTTTCTACAGGCTGATATTCTTGTACTCAAAGAGTGCACTGAACCAGAATGGTTGGCATCATTCCAACCACGAAGGACATAATCACGAAATCCTTCTTTAAAAGACAATCTGTTATCATAGCGAAAAACAAATTTCCTTTCTTCAACTACATCTGAGATATAAGTCACCATTGGGCGATGATCGGATTCCCCAAAATCAAGATATTCAGTCTCAGAAGCTGGAAAAAGCCGATGCCATGCTTCATTAGCCATTGTCCTATCTAGACAGCATGTTATAATGTCATCACCCCGTTTGCGAACCCAAGAGAATCTATCACCTATTGATTTAAGATCTTCAATGTTACGGTTGCGTTTCTTTTCAATATTTTGTTCCTTTTTTGTTTGTGCAAGTTATTATTTTTATATTTAACATTGGTCAAAGTTGAGAAGCTTTGATTAAGATCCTTAACCGGTTTTTTAAGAGAATAGTAAAGTTAACAATCTTCTGAAAAAATCAGTCGAATTGGTTTAATCACGAAAGTAGCTGGAAGGCGTACGGAAGACTGGCAAGTTTTTTGCTTGCAAGATATGTAATAACGCTAGTAGGATATGTCGTATAGGTATAGATCACTAAAGGTTGAAGAAACAAAAAACAATTGAAATTAAAGATTTACCATTACATTCTAAATTGGTAAACAGAAGACAAGTAAAATTACATGAAAGTCTTTATGTATATTCAAAGCCCACATGAGTCATGGCCTAAAAGAATGCTATATATATACACACTAATGGAATAATTTATCTAGAAATATGGAATAGACCTAGACGACTACCAAACTAGAGGACACTTTATACTAGTCAAAATATTTACTCCATTTGTTATTTCGTCAAATATTGGAGGTGCATCTTTCGGCTAAAACACATAGTTGGAAGTTATGACTTGGATGATAACACGAGATTCAATATTGTTGTTGCTTTTTTCTCCAATAAGAACACCTTCACCACCTTGACCTCACTAAATCATTCAATTTATACAAGTCTCTCTTTTATTATGGCTACTAGTTAGTGGAAGAAGCATTAAGTTTACAAATAATATAGAGAATTTCTTCATCCTTCAACATTTGAAACGTGACAAAAGTGATATGAGTTGTGTTGTCATAGACCATGGTGGAGAGTGAAAAATGAGTTGTTAGTGTCTCATTCTGAAGGAGAATCTTTTCATGCAAATAAGGCTAAAATAAGGGCATAAAGCTAATTCTTCTCATGAGTTATTTATTAGAAATCCAATAGACTTGTTCATGAAGTTAATTGACATCAAAGTATTCATAAGCCAAGACGGTGGAGAAATTAGATCATGTTCAAACCAAAACAAAACCCAAAAAAAAGCTATTAGGTTTGTGATGAATAATTTCTCTTGTGGATTACATCTATAGCTAGCTTCAAGCTTTGTCTCCCTCTCTCTTCTCCTTCATCATCTCCATCTCCTTTTGCATCTCTAACCGCATTGATATGGCCTCTCTAGCTCTCTGATCAGCTTCATTTAGCACGTTTGATACCTTGGCAAAGTTATTATTGATCTCAAGATTCACAAAATCATATATGCCTCTTCCATTATAAGCTTTAAGGCGTTTTGTAAGAGGGATTTCGTAACCTTCCAGGTTTTCCCAATTCGAGACACAAGGAGGGATGTTCCAGTCTTGTTGGTTCTTGATAGTAACGGGTCTTGGAGACGAATACACGGCATGAACAGGCAGAGAACCAAAAGCCTTCGGAACTCGCTTGTGCTTCGACTTTGGTGGTTCAAGTAAATCTACTGGCGTCTCAACCATCCTTGTAATATCCGACGGTTCAATTGAACGGTCCTTGAACCACGGATCATTCGAGTGATTGTAAAACGTCGAAGAGGTTGGTTTTTCTTCCGGAGGCACAAGGACTTTACGAGACGTCATCGCGTGAAAGATAAAAGCAATAAGATAACCAGAGCAATGAGACGATTTAGGGTTTGTATTTATAACTTGTAACAGACTCTATTTCCTTTTTCTCTCCGGTTTCTATTTCCTTTTTTCTCTTTGGTTTCTATAGACTCTATTTCCTTTTTCTCTCCGGTTTCTATTTCCTTTTTTCTCTTTGGTTTCTATTTCCTAATTATCCAAAACACCTTTCCTAAAGCCTAAACAAAGTAGGACACTTAAGACATGTCCTAAAGGAGGAAAAGTTTATCAAAACCTAGAAAACAGCATTGCCCTTTACGCATACTATGAGAGATTCTGATAAATGCAGCAAAGACGAAGATTCAATTACAAAAAAAGATAAACTAAATGTTTCACTACTAACTTCTTTCAGACTTTCACAGCGGATGCAACTCGTAAAATCCAACCATGGAGACTTGACTTACTGCACAACAAACGTAGTTCTAGTTCATGCCTGACAAAGAACAAATCATAGCAACACATGAAGAACTGAATACAAATATTCCCAAAACATCATTGCACAATCAAGTTTTGGCACTCGTCAATACGCAAATACACAACAGAAAAAGAGAGAGTTGGCTTTATCACTTGTAGAGTTGTAGATAACAACGTCAGGCATTCAAGTAAGCATATCTAGAAATTTTTTGTCCAATTCACCACTCGATAACATGTCAAAAACCATCTTCATAGTGGAAGCATCTGGGGAGAACCTACACCTCTTCATTTCTTCGACTAGTTCAACTGAATTAATTACGTCTCTGCCTCGGAGATGTGCTCGGATTAGTGTGTTGTACGTACCACTATCTGGCGCATACCCATCCTCTTTCATTTTTCTAAACAGGATGTTTGCTTCAGAGAGTGAGTCTTTTTGACAAAATCCCAACATCATCACGTTGTATGTTTTGACGTCGGGTTTCACTCCTTTGTTAGGGAGGCTACAAAATAGATCCCATGCTTGTTCCACCTTCTTAGCATTGCACATCCCATGAATGATGATATTATAGATACCAACATCAAAATCCATCTTACTTTTTTGCAAATACTCAGATATTTCTAACGCCTGTTCTAGTTTTCCATTGTCACACAACCCATGTAGCAAAATTTTGTAGGTGACAATATCAGGATGAGCACCTTGAGAAACCATCTCCTGGAAGAGTTCTTTGGCCACATCAAGTCTTCCCGATTGACAAAACCCTTGGATGAGAGTGTTATATGTGACTGTATTTGCAACCAACCCTCTCAAAGAAATCTCACGGAAAAGTCTCATACCACCGTCAACCCGCTTAGCCTTACAGTATCCGTTTATAAGGATACTATAAGTAACGATATCGGGATTACATCCCTTGATAACCATCAGATCAATCATCGTATTGGCCTCGTCTAGGCGGTTCTCCTTGCAAAACCCATCTATCAGAGAATTATATGTAATGGTATCAGGAGATATACCTCGTTGGATCATCTCATCGTACAATTGTTTGGCCTCTAGAAGCTTCCCTTCTTTCACAAAACTATCAATCAATGAATTGAATGTAACAACGTTGGGGGTGATTTTCTTTGTGATCATATCCCGCAGCAACTGTGCACCATCATTCCATCTACCGTCGTTACAAAAGCCTCCAATGAGAGAGCTGTAGGTGAAAACATCTGCTTTGATCCCTTTCATTTCCATTTCTTTGAAAAGGTTGAGTGCATCGTCAAATCTCCCATCTTTGCAAAGGCTATCAATAACGATACTGTATTGGACTACTCCAAGCTTGATCTTTCCTTTTTCCATCTTTCTGAGAAAATCCAAGGCCAGTGCAGTTTTCCCGGACTTGCACATTATACATAAAACCGGTCCATAGGTAACTGCATCCGGTTGGCAACCACTTTCCATCATTCGATCAATCAAAACCATTGCTTCATACACTTTACCTTTGAGACAAAGCCCGTTGATCAGAGTGTTAAGCATTATGAGATCGGGTTTGTGTCTCATTTCTACCATTCGATCAACTAACTCCACAGCTTCAGAAACTCTACCCTCAAGACATAATCCATTTATCAAAGTGTTAAGTGTGACTATGTCAGGCACATACCCAAGTTTCACGATCTTTCCTACAACAGAAAAAGCAAAACTGAGTTTCCGACGCCGGCAGAAGCAATTGATCATAATACTCAGAGTGTAGAGGTCATGAGCAATACCCTTCAATTCCATTTGGTTGCAGAGAGCTAAGACAAGATCATACTCTTTTGTTTTGGCAAGTAAACTAAACAATCTACTGAAATCTATAATACTTGGAAGAGGACGAGACCGAAGCATTTCATGAAACAAATCAATAGCATCATCTTTCTTGATATCGACAAGCCCACTTCTCAATCTCTCTTTGTAAGAAAGATTTCTGTCGCTGAGACCAGAAGAAAAGGCTCGTTCGCAGAAATACATGAACTCATTTGGGCAATGTAACAAACCATTTCTCAGAGTACCTGTCTCAGCGAAATGGGTTTGAACCAGTTTCAAAGAATGACCACTCCTCCATCTCTGTATCGTCGACGCCATCGTCCTCTTCTTCTTAGGGCACTCGAAGATGGAATTCTCTGCGTAGAAAAATGTGCTCTGGTGAATTTGGGAACAGATTCTAAATCCCGGTTCCGAGAAAAAACAAAAACTAAACCGGGTTCGATAATCATATATGCCTAAGAACCGGTTCAATTACATGTCGTATCAACTTAATAAAACGATGTCATTACATCAGGTTTACCTACACAACATGTTCGATGTAATGCCTCAACGAGCCTCTGTTTTGTGATATCCAAATGTTTTCTCCTCTCGTTGTTTCATGTGAACACAGATTTCATTAGTTTGCAGAAGCTTCCAATGATTAGAATTTTTTTTTAATTTCTCAGCTGATTTCTATAGATAACTTCTTAGCAACAGGGGAATGTAATGATTAATGAATATCCATTCACTAGAGAAGATATATGTTCACTAAAGATCCATGAGCCGAAAGCTCATTAGTCATGACTCATGTGCACCGTAACTTCCATGTTCTTGAACTTCTTTAGAACAGTTGATCTCCGTGCAGCTCAGACGAATTCATACCATGGACCTTCGAGTTAGTAGACGGCGTCTTTGAGCTGCTTTGAGTGGTTCATGAAAGCTAATAACAGACTGAAAGCTAATAACGTTCCAGGAGTGAGAGCATCTCCTTAACGCGTCCACTTTGTGTTGGAGTTTTGAGATGCAGTAATAGTGGTGAAGATACCTCGTAAACACTCAACTCGAGGAGATCTCACTGGCTTTTAGAACCTGCAAACATATAATCAAGCAGAAGAATGTTTCTAAGTATCAGAGATCAATCAGCTTAAAAACTCTGTTCATTACATCAAATATGAGCACACATAACTAAACCTTCGCGAAGACAATTCCTGAGTGCTAACCAAGCCAAAAACCTTTTCATCTCTCTGAGAAAGCATATCCAGAAAGCTTTTGTCCAATTCACCACTATATAACATATCCATAACCATCTTAATAGTGGAAGCATCAGCTGAGAATCCACGACTCTTCATTTCTTCAATAAGTTTAGCTGATGCGTTTAAGCCACCATCACGTAGATGTGCCCAGATTAGTGTGTTGTATGTACAATCATTTGGCGCCTGCCCATCCTCCTCCATTTCTCTAAACAAGATGTTTGCTTCAGACAGTGACCTTTTCTTGCATAATCCTGAAATCATTACGGTGTATGTCTGAACATTAGGCTTCACTCCTTTCGAAGGTAGGTTACAGAACAAAGTCCATGCATCCTCCACCTTTCCACCCTTGCACATCCCCTCAATGATGATCGTATACATAACAATATCAAGATCCATCTTACTCTTTTGCAAATCCTCAAATATCTCCAACGCCTTTTCAAGCTTCCCATTGTCACACAAGCCACCAAGGAAAATACCATATGTCATGACATCAGGAAGAACACCGCGTGAAACCATTTCTTCGAAAAGTTCCTCAGCCATCTTAATTTTCCTGGACTGACAGAAACCTTGGACAAGAATGCTATAAGTAACTTTATTGGCCACTAATCCTCTCTCAGAAATCTCGCGGAAGAATTTCATAGCATCGTCAACCTTTTTCGCCTTACAATACCCTTTTAAGAAGCTATTCAAAGTCACAATATCGGGATCGCAATTATTCCCAACCATAAGATCCAACATCTGGTTGGCCTCACCTAGGCGATTCTGCGTGCAAAGCCCATCAATCAAGGAATTATAAGTAATAACATTAGGAGATATCTTTCTTGCGATCATCTCCTCGTACAATTCTTTAGCTTCCTGAATCTTCCCTTCTTTGACAAGCGTATCAACAAATACGTTAAAAGTAACCAGGTTAGGGATGATTTTCCTACTGCTCATATCCTTCAACAACTGCGCACCATCATTCCATTTACCGGCTTTACAAAAACCTCCTATAAGAGAATTGTAAGTAACAACACTAGATTCGATCCCTTTCGTTTCCATCCCGTTGAAAAGGTCGACTGCAGCATCCATGCATCCGTCTCTACAAAGACTATCAATGATTGTACTGTACGCAACTACATCCGCCTTAATAGCTTTCTCTTCCATCTTTCTGAGCACATCCAAGGCCAAAGAAGAATCTCCTGATTTACATATCCCATTCACAATCGAACCCTAAGTAACTACATCAGGTTGGCATCCGTTTACCACCATTTTATCGACTAAAACCACAGCGTCGGACAGTTTACCCTCACGACATAGTCCATTGATCAGAGTGTTGAATGTAGTTGTGTCAGGCTCATACCCAAGCTTCATGACTTTCCCCAAAACAGAATAAGCAAAACAAGTTTTACAACACCTACAAAAGCAATTGATCATAATATTCAAAGTGTAGATATTATGTGCAATCCCATTCAGTTCCATCTTCTTGCAGAGACTTAACACGAGATCATACTGTCTTGTTCTAGCAATACCACTGAACAATCTACTGAAATCAATGAGCGTAGGTGAAGGATGAGACCAAATCATTTCCTGAAACAGATTCATAGCATCATCTCTTTGAATATCAACAATCCCATTTCTCAATCTCTCTCTAAAACAGACTCTCCCATTGCTAATACCAGAAAAGTCTCGTTCCCAGTAAGACAAGAAGCAAGAAAAGCTACAGAGCAAGTCAGTTCTAAGCGTACCTGTCTCGAAGAGATGAGACTGAACCAATCTCAAACCTTTCAGACTAAGAGTACTCGATCGCCTTATCGTCTTCAACGTCATCATTTCTTCAGCTGAATCAGGCCAAATTCAAAGTCTCGAACAAAAGTAAACATTATCGCACACTACGTGTTCGTCTAAATGCCGCAAAGAACTTGCGCACATCTATTGCTCTGCAGTTACTGTTTCGGTTATGTACAAAGATTATTAGATTACCTAGCAAGTAGCAACCCAAGCTGTTATGTTATCATTAAAACATATGATTTAGTTTCATAATCATTACATATTGTAATACGCTTTGCAACTTCAAAACTCAATGAAGTTAACAAACCAAAATGGTTCATACAAAAGTTTTACTCAAATAATAGCTCTATAACTAAAATCTATAAAAGGCTAAAGAACTGCATAAAAAACCCGCTTTAACCTCTCACTAAACCGACATCGGTTGAAGCATTAAAACCGCTTCAACCGGTCTTTACATGAGCTCGGGTATATTATAACAGAGTCTAGAGATAACCCGCCTTTGGTATGTGTACAATCGATCTGAGTCATCGAAAACTTGATCTTTGTCGATGAGCTTTTCGATTCCCGGACAACAAAATCTCCCGCGTGGTAGTGATTCCAGTTACCCTGCTCGGTTAACATGCACTGAGACGAGGAATGTTGACCATCTTCTGTCCAGAGTTGGAACCGAGCGGGTTTAATGTCCCAACCATGGACTTGTTCAGTATTACAAACCCGTCGACCAAACCACTTGCTAGACTGACCTAATTGAAGTCTGAAAAAGATGCTGTAGGTTCCAACTGGGAACGGGAAATCAATTACACCATTAACTTCAAACCACCAAATTTGTTGAAGATAAGCTACAGAAGAAAACCTACAAGAATCGATCAAAATGGTTTCCTTTAGCCTCACGGAACAGATCATAAGAACACAAGATAACTGTTTCAATAACTCATTTTACCAATCAAAAATGAATCGATATGTCGGATCTTGAAAAAATACCATTGATAAGGTTGTTGTGAAATGAGACTCGATTGACCCAAAAAAATATTAACTTTAACTGGAAAAGATGAATGCTAGACCATAATGAATCGATTCCTATACTTGTACAAAGGAATTTAACCAAAAGAAACATGGTGTTAAAACTCAAACTTCAAAAGAGAAATGCCAATAGTTTGCATATTTTCAACCTCATGATCAACACACACTCAGGGGAAAAAACCGAAAAAACCTTGACGTTAGGCAATCAGATCAAGCACATTATTAACACACAAATTAGGGGAAAAGAAGCATACACTGAGTGAGTGTTAGGTAATCAAATCAAGCAAATGCCACAGTGATCACTGAATCTAAAGATAAAACAACTGTAAATGACAAAAATGATATTTAGATGAAACTCAATGAGAAAATCTCACCGAGATTCATCAGTGGGAATATGACTCCAGTATCTACGATCATCAATTCCAGTAATGGCTAATCCTTTAGCTGAAATGCTTAGACAAACACCGCCGGTTCGTTTATCTAACCACACCTTCTGCACAATCAAAAACATATATTGTCATTTTCATAACCTAATTGAACAAGTTTCTAATTCAAGAAATTTTAAAGGAGAAAATACAGAGACGAACCTTGGTGCCTTCATCGAACGAGTTAATCCTACAGAGACGTTCGTAAACGTCTCTTTTCTGTAGATTTTCCGGGAACCCATCAAAGATTTTCTCGAGAAAAACTTTGTGATTCGGAGGAAGTTTCGATTCCCAGACGAAATCAGCCCAGGAAGCGCCTCGAAATGCCCTGTTTAGCTTCGAGAATCTACAGATCTCAACAGGATCCAAATTCTCAACAATCAAAGCCACACAAGCTTCTGGCAAATCACCTAAACCAGGCTTAAACAGATTCCGATCACCGAAACAAGAAGACGAAGGAGAATCATTGTGAAGAAGACCAGAGTGAAACGCACCCATCACAGCACGAGGAACAAACTCGTGAAAAATCTCAAAATGGGATTTTTAGAATCTTAGTGAAAAAGTAACGAAATTTGGAAACTTTTGGTCGTGGGGTTTCTTGGGCACGCGAGAATCAAAAAGTTCACTCAAGAACCCAGGATAAAGAAGAAAGGGGTTTGGTGGTGGTGACAGACAATGGTGTATAAATTGGACGGTGACGCAAAAGGCATGTGGATCGTGTAATAAATAAATGTAATCTATATTTCCATATTATTCTTTCTTTGTAATAAGGACTAAGGAGATATTATAAAATCATAAAATTAATTTCACAATTTTAATTTAAAGCTGTTGGATTGGATATTGCATTTTTATCCGTTTTCCCTAATTTAAATTGTATTTATCCGTACAATCCTATTCACGAGTTGTAAACTTGTAAGAACCATTATTATTAAACAATTTAATAAATATGTGTATATCCAAATTCTTAGCCATTTGAGATTTTCAGTTATTATTTTTTGTTACACCTAATTTAAAATGTCAATGGAAATTTGTTTATTCCTATGTACATGTAGATAGCGTTACGATATCCATAACATTTTCCAGATATACATGATCGTTTGGACTTGTATAAGTATTTGTAGTATAATATGAACAAAGTTTATTTAGTTATTCGTTCTTCCTTCGGTTTTTCCGTCCAACAAATTGTGGTGCAATATGGATTATTTGTTCTCGCGTATTTTTAGGAGAGCTGACTGCGAGGACTTTACTCGATGCTTCCCCTGCATCATTTGGTATCTATGGAAGGCTCGAAATGATAAAATGTTCAATAATATGGAAAGAGATCCACAAGCGATTGTGGAGATAGTCTGGAAGGACGCTTCAAAGTGGTTCTAATGAGGCTAAGGAAGTTCCACCAAGGAACAAGGATCCCTTAGGTTAGGTCCTGCTCACAAACGGAGTTTTCAATTGTTTCATTGATGGTTCATGGAAGAATGAGGATAACACGAGTGGTGTGGGTTGGGTCTTGTAATTATATGATGGAACGACATATCTGTTGGGATCTAGAGGAATGCGTCGACTCATGTCACCATTGCATGCAGAATTGCAAAGCCTGCTATGGGCTATGGAGAGTTTTCGTAAAAAGAGACGTTTCTATGCGGTTTTCAAGACAGATGCGCAGGAATTGGTGAATATGATAGCGGAACCGGACAACTGGCCTCGTTTCAAATCGAAGTTAGATGAACTTTAGGAGTTACGAAATTTTTTTCCGGACTTTACTCTTACGTTCTGTCCTACGGAAAACAATGAAAATGCAGACTTTCTCGCGAGGAATGCTCTTCTCCGTCAAAAAGTTTTTCCTTATATTGAGCACTTCAATTCCCGTTTGGTTTCATGATACTCATGTATTCTTGTAATCGAAAGTTGTAAGTGCGTTAATGAAAAAAAAAAGATTCGTTTTTTATTGTATTATTTATAAATATTTTGGATATCTTAAACATCTTGTACAACTTCAACATTTTCTTGAAAATAGTTGATATATATATATATAATATAGTTGTGCACCCTTTGATATAAAACTTGAATAAAAGTTAGCTAGTTTTGTTTGAAAATATCTACAAAGGAACATTTGAAATATCATCGATTTGAGAGGAGGCACTTTGTAGGTTAGCTAAATTGTATTGACAATTCCCCACAGTGAGGTTTTGGTAGAGGATGAGGCATCGAAGTCGGAATCCGAGGTTAAACAAGAGTTTAAGTAGGAAGACTTGGTGGAGGATTCAAGCCTTGACCAGTCGAAAGTTGTCTCAGATTTGATCTTGACAAGTGTGCTTTCATATACAAAAGCAATAGAAAATCATGTGATTATGGTTGACTCTTATTGGGGACTACAGAATATCACCTTGGTCCTTAACTCTCTATGGGGGTAAGATCTCACCTACGAGTCTAATTGAGGTTCCACAAGACTTGTTGGCTAGAGAACTCGACTTATCCATCATGCGTAAGAAGGCAGTCGATCTCACTTCCTATCTTTTTGATGCATATATAATTTTTTTTCAATAAATGTCCGAAAAACGCCAAGCAACCAGCTTGTTAACTTTGATATGTTCGCCACATTGTGGTCATTCCGGCTTAGTGACGAGGACAAGGCGTTGGGTATGATTAAGGAAGAAGTAGTCTTTAAGAAAGAAGTGGAAGACGAGGTCCATAATGTGATCAAGAACCACAAAAGACTGTTTTATGTTAAAGAAGAGGTGGTTAATGAAGAGGGTGGAAGAAAAGTTGGAAGAAGAGGGTAAATTTTATGAAGGTAAGATAGTCTCAAATTTTTGAAAACACTGATTTTGTTTGTTTTTATTCCTATCGGTTTGTTTTACAACTCCAGTCCATGACCACAAAAGCTTCCAAAACAACCACACCCCTTATTAACTGAAATGAGTGACTCTTTCTCGACTATAGTCTTTTGAATCTCCATTTTTTAGAGTATTTTCATAGGTTATCGAAGACTTTGACCAAATTAAAGAAAAAAGAAAAAAAAGTTTTTTAAAAAAACTATATTATACACACAATATAATATCACATTAAACCATTAAAACTATTTTTTGTGGTTCTTGATCACAAAAACTATCACTAAAACTATCACATTAAACCATTAGTTATACTATTAGACTAGATGATTTCCCGCATTATACGCGGAGATAAATATTTAATACCAAATTAAAAAAAAATTAATAGTATAAGAATATCTTTTGATATTTAATGGATTTTCTAAAATATGTAATTACTATCTTTTATTAAATATTTTATCGGTGTTATGCTTCATTATACATAATATTTTTAAATAAAATAACATTCTTTATATTTTAGGGTTCAGAGCAAATTATTTTATATATGTTTTTATTTTTTATTTTATATGTGTTTTTATTTTATACTAATGGTTTAATGTGATAGTTTTAGTGGTAGTTATATTATACACACAATATAACTACCACCAAAACTATCACATTAAACCATTAGTTATACTATTAGACTAGGTGATTTCCGGCATTATACGCGGAGATAAATATTTAATACCAAATTGAAAACAATTTAATAGTATAAGAATATTTTTTGATATTTAATGGATTTTCTAAAATATGTAATTACTATCTTTTATTAAATATTTTATCGGTGTTATGCTTCATTATACATAATATTTTTAAATAAAATAACATTCTTTATATTTTAGGGTCCAGGGTAAATTATTTTATATATGTTTTTTTTTCCTTCACCAAAATTTCTACATTTTCTTCATCTTTTTTATTTGTTTTACTTGTATAATCTCATTTTTTGTTTCACAATTTTTTAATTGGAATATGTTGTAATGTTGAATTTATTTTTAAAATTTAATATCTTTGTTATAGATTTTGGATTAACTCATATAGTAAATCAGTTTTCATTGAACCTAAAAACATTTTAATGATTTTTTACCACCAAAAAATATATCTAAGATAAATAATGCAAACATGCAAAATACATTTTTAAGGGATTATAAAAATCACTCATTGATTGTGAAACACTGAAACTTCATCAAACTTTATAGCCTAGTCCTCTTGAATTCCTTATGAGTCAAATATTATGTAATAACGATATTTTTTTTATACCATAAATAATAGAGTATGAATGATCAAAATGATAAATAAATGAATATCTTAACGATAAATAGAATAAATGATAATTATTTTTTAAATGTATTTGTTTATAATTAAATATTAATTTGTTAAGTTTTGTAGAGTTTTCAAAATAGAAATCTCTTTTTTAAATTATTAAATTATGCATATTTAAATTTGACAGAGTAAAATCTTGGTAAGTCTTATTATAAGGTTATGTAAAAATATATTTATATAAAAATTGTTTCAAAACTTTATGGTGACAAAAATTGATTTTTATACAATTTTGTAGTTACAAACGAAAATATTATAAAGTACTGGTTAAAATTGATTTTTATTTATTTATGTAAATAAATATAAAACTAATTATAGAAGATTTTATAAAATATTTAGTTGTGACTCAAATTTGCCATGAAATGGGCTAGTAAGTTAATTGTTAAGCCATAGAATTAGATTTAAGAATTACAAATGGTAAGTGTTGTTCCACATTTTTTATTTAAGTTAATGGGAAAAATATAATTAGTCAATGATTAAATTAGCCATGTCACATATGACATGGTTTTTTTTCTAAGTTTGAATGAGAAAAAGACATATAAGCACTTTTAACAAAATCACCTCTTTAATCATATTTAGGGGATTTGTTGAATCTGAATTGTCACAAGTCTCGTGTCACAAAACAAGAAAAAATATGAAGTGTAGATTATCTTGAGATATTTTTACGATATTAATTGTTTTATTCAATAGTGTAAATGGGTAATATAAGTATTTAGAAAGAAAATCATCTCACATCATTTCATACCTTATATATTTGGCACACACAAAATAAAAGTCCTCAGATATTTATTTTAGTTAATCATCAAATTATGGGAACTTTTGAGTCAGAAAATATAACATGTGATTTCATAATTATTCGATGGATACCATCACAAAACGCTTGTGAATTCGTTAAAATACAAATTAAAAATATGTACGGTCAAATATTATAGAATATAAAACATTTATTGAGTAGTTTGATATGAGATCATAAGATACATATATATATATAGTGGTAATATAAATATAATGTTAACACCAACATAATGTAAACTTTCCTAATCTAACTTTAACTCATAAAAAAAGGGAAAAAATACCCTTGTACAAGAAGTAATATACTATTTTTCAGTTTGGGTATCACGAGTTTCACTTCATAATTTGGTTTTCATGACTCAAAGTAGATGGTTTGCAAGATACACATCTTCCTCTCTAAGTTACCTCCAATATATACTTTACAAATCATATATATAATAGCTAAATCTACTCTTCACCTTAGGTATCTACATGGGCAAAACTCTTTTTTTACAATAAATTTTATTTTAAGTATCATTCAATTCATGTTTATGTATATTTAATGTTACTTGTAACTACAAAAGCTTTTAACTAAATTAAAAAAAAAACTGAAAATCAGTAAATAAATGACTAAAAATAGTATATTCAAAATTATTTGAGTATTTTATTGTTGTAAATACAAAATCAAAATAATAAAATATTTTTATTTGGGAATGATAAAAACGTTTTAAACTTATGAAAACTATAAATGCTTAGATATTTTGTTTTAAAATTGAAAATATGTAAAATGAATATACATTCAAAAAATAAAATAAATATACATAAACGACATCATAGAATCAAAGAAAAAAAACTAAATAATTTGAATTTCAAATGATTGTTAAGAGGATGTTGATCTAAAGACAAATAAGATATATTATTTCACTAAAAAAATATTGTACCATCTCATTAAAAGTGAAATTTTAAATAAAAATTTGGGATATATGAATTTATTAAAAATGTTATATTTGAATATTATGAAATTATATCACAAAACTGAAACGGTTATAATATGATCATATTATTCATGAATTATACAACAAAATACAAAGAGGATGATATATGATCTTTATGTGCAAATGTATGTCCATGATCTAATACAAATACATATTCGATAATACAACATTTGAATCAAATGTTTCTAACCCAAAACATTTAGGAGAACATACTTTTTGAAGTGTTTAAGAAACATTAAAAATATTGGCTTATGTATAAATTAACATACTATAATTATATTAGTGTATATTATGAAAAAAATAACAAAAAGTAAACATACTGATATACGCGTTGCGCAACTATGGTTAGAATATGTTTGGAGATTGGATGAAACTATTATACAATAACAAACAAAATATAAGTTCTCAAAAATTAAAAAATATTTACTCTAAAAATCAAATGTTAAATTGAAAGAACTTCAAAAAAATGAAAGAATTTCTAGCCCAAATTAATAATTGAATATTTTGATATTATAATGTGTTAGTAAATGTAAAACATATATACTAACATAAACATTTAACAATATGTGATCTATATAATATAGATATAAAGCATATGAAAAGTAAACAAGAAACCGAACTCGCGCAACGCGTGAGTTCAACTCTAGTAAAATTAATTAATGACTAGTGATATCATGTGAGATGATAAAAAACATGTTTTTTTGTTCTACGATTATAATTAAGGGAAATTAAGGTGGAATAATATGTTTTTCCTCTCTAATTAATAATTTAACACATTCAAAAATGAAATATAGTAATTAACATCTAGGGAAGACGAAATTTATATTTTACCCTTCTACAATTAACTTAGAGATTTTGAATTTTAAAAAATAATTAAACATTTCATTTTTAATTAAACATTTCCTTTTAATCATAACTTTCCTTTTGTTTAATTTGTTTGCCCTAATCTATCTTCTTTTTTCTTTACCGCCGTTCACTTCTCCATTGTTCACTTCTCCATTCACGTTCACATCTTCTTCTTCTTCTTAATCAATTTTGCAATCTTTTCCTTCTTTATATCCAATTTAGTAATTAGTTTATTATTTTTGTTGAATTATTTTGCCTATATCATTATCATGGATCTCAATCTCCAATCATAGAATAAGAAGATGGTATTTCTTCTTCTCCATTTAACTCTCCACCGTTATTTCCTATCTTGATCGTTGGAGATCAACATAGATAATTATGTTTTTGATAATAATTAATTATATATGTTATTTTTCTATTATAATAGATAACTATATATGTATGTTATTTTTCTATAATGCAGATTATAATAAATAACTATGTTATGGACGTAGTTAACTATATTTTGTTTAAATACATATTTGGAATAGTTAACTATGTCATGAAAATCAATAAAGTAATAACTATGATATATATAGTCAACTATATTTTTAAATTGGTAACTATATTTTTAAAATAGTGAACTATATTTTTATACAGTTATAAATAATGATATAGTTAGCTATATTTCTCACATCAATTGAATATGTAGTTTCGAACATAGTTCACTAGTTTTTACAACTTATTTTGTTTCTTTTGTCATTTTTTAACCTAATTTTCCAGATTTTTCAGAGATAGAAGTGGAGGAGCAACTATTAAAGAGATGAAATTAAAAGAAGACTTTTAGAAAAAAAATTAATATATTTACCATAAAAGATGTAAGGGCAATTTTGTCATAATTTTAATTATCTTGGTTACTTACCTAATTGTATTTTTAGACATCTTACGTACCTAATTATTATCCTCAAAAGTAATATTCACCTAATTAATTCTATAATTAAACATAATTTTCTTTTTAAAAATAACTTTATAATTAAACATTAGTTATATGGAAAAGCCCATAAAATCATAAAAATCTATTGAAAGACAGAACCTAAATCCACACAACATATATATGTTGGGGGAAAACAAGCACCAATGGCGCAGCGGAATAAAGTTCCCCACACTTATGTGAACCTGTGAGAAAAATATAATTTGGCAGCAGCAATTCAAAGCAGTAAAGTAAATGAGACACAAGTTATTTTACGTGGACAACCTTCTCAATGTGAGAAGTAAAAACCACGGGACCGTAGTCCACTCAAAAATCCACTATATCAATGAATTGAGTTACAACCACGTCCTCCAGAGACTAAGGCTACAAAGAGCAATCTCTAACACAAGAAACACCACAAGAGAACAATACAAGAGCTTAAAATAAGGCAGTCCCTAACGACCCTAAGTTCACTAAGATTCCGGTCACCAAATAAGATCTCCACCGTACAAATCTTAGATAAACGAGTCAAGAACACCTCTACAAAATTTCAGCTCAATCGGAGAAGAACTCACCGTCTGATTTCTCAAACACTCAAGACAACACAACCTGAAATCTGCACTCGCAACAGATGCGAACAGCCACGTTAAAACCCAGATCTGCGACGAACCAACCGTTGAAATAGAATCTCCACCGTTGAATATCAAGACCACTAAGTCACGAAGCTAACCCCAAAATTTCAACCAAATCGGAGCACGTTTAAGCCTCCAAACGTTCTCTTGAATAAACCCTGACAAAACTGTTTTTCTCCTGCGAAAATTGCTTCTCTTCTCAAAATTTCTCTCTACTCCAAAATTAGGTTATGACTAGTTTATATAGCCTCTTATAACCTCCTTAAGCCCAATAACAATCTCATGGACTATAATAGGCCAAAGTTTGGTTTTTCCTTAAACCAAACCCAAATTGGTTTCCCCACTAGGAGGAACACCAACAAACTCCCCCTCCGACTAGGTGGAGGAAACAGCCATTCCGGCTATCTCTCGACAAACTCCAAGCTTCCCTCTCGGCAATGACTTTGTCATCATATCAGCTCCATTATCATCCGTATGAACTTTTGAAAGTTCTACTTCCTTAGAAGCCACCACATCACGTATCCAATGATACCTTCTAGCAATGTGCTTAGAACGCGAATGAAATGTAGAGTTCTTTCCGAGATGAATTGCGCTTTGATTATCACAAAGCAACTCATACTTATCTTGCTTGAAACCAATATCCTCAAGAAAATTCTTCATCCACAACAACTCCTTACAAGCTTCCGTTGCGGCTATGAACTCAGCTTCAGTGGTAGAAAGTGCAACACATTGTTGTAACCTTGACTGCCACGCTACAGCTCCCCCTGCAAATGTTACCAAGTAACCCGAAGTAGACTTACTATAATCAATATCCCCAGACATATCAGCATCTGTATAACTAACAAGCAAAGGCTTGTCACGTCCAAATGTAATCTTCAAACTAGAAGTCCCTCTGAGATATCTTAAAATCCACTTCACTGCATTCCAGTGTTCTCTTCCTGGATTAGAAAGAAAACGACTAACTGCACCAACTGCAAAAGCTATATCAGGTCTTGTACAAACCATAGCATACATCAAGCTACCAACTGCAGAAGCATATGGAACCTTTGCCATATCTTCCTTCTCTGAATATGTACTCGGACTCTGTTGACTGCTTAATCTAAAGTGTGTAGCAAGAGGAGTGCTTACACCTTTAGACTTGTCCATGTGAAACCTATGAAGTACCTTCTCAATATACTTCTCCTGAGACAAGTGAATCAACCTCTCACCTCTATCTCTATTAATTCTCATACCAAGAATTTGTTTCGCTGGACCCAAATCTTTCATGGCAAAAGACTTGCTAAGCTGCTTCTTCAATTCTTGAATTCTGCCTATGCTTTTGCCCACAATCAACATATCGTCAACATACAGTAACAAGATGATAAAATCATCATCACCAAACACCTGCACAAATACACAATGATCTGAAGTAGTCTCTTTGTAACCATGCTCCCCCATAACTGACTTAAACTTCATGTACCACTGCCTTGGTGCCTGCTTCAATCCATAAAGGCTTTTCTTCAAGCGGCAAACTAAATCCTCTTTACCCTTTTTCTCAAAGCCTTCCGGTTGTACCATGTAAATCTCTTCCTCCAAATCACCATGAAGGAAAGCCGTCTTTACATCCATCTGCTCAACCTCTAGATCAAGACTCGCTGCCAATCCAAGTACAACCCGAATGGATGACATCTTCACAACAGGAGAAAAGATTTCATCATAATCAATTCCCTTCTTTTGGCTGAATCCTTTCACAACCAATCTAGCCTTGTATCGAGGTAGCAAACTGTTCTCTTCATGCTTAATCCTATACACCCACTTATTAAGCAACGCCTTTTTACCTTTAGGCAACTTCACCAGCTCAAATGTGTCATTCTCATCAAATGACTCCATCTCATCTCCCATGGCAATCAACCATTTATCCTTATGTTCACACTCCAAAGATTCACCAAAGCTTTCAGGCTCTCCCCCATCAGTAAGTAACACATACTCACTAGGATCATACCTTGTTGACGGTATAAGACCTCTCTGAGATATTCTAACAATAGGCGGGTTCTTAGTAGTTGGTGTCTCACCATGATCGTCACCATGATCACCAATACTCTCATCATGTGCGGGAGCATCTGCACTAGGTGTATCAACATGAACCTCACTCTCAACCTGACCGTGGACCGATGTAGAAGGAACAACCTCTGAATCAATCAGACTCTCATACCTTTGAGCTGGTTTTCCGGACTTGTCAATGTCCTTAATCGTCTGATCTTCCATGAACACAACATCTCTGCTCCTAATGAGCTTTTTCGTGATGGGATCATAAAATCTGTACCCAAACTCTTCCTGACCATAACCAATGAACACACATTGTCGCAATTTCATCTCAAGCTTTGACCTCTCATCTTTGGGAATGTGCACAAATGCCTTACACCCAAAGACCCTCAAATGACCATAAGAAACATCCTTACTTGTCCAAACTCTCTCTGGAATATCACCCTCCAATGGAGCACTTGGTGACAAATTCAACACATGAACAACTGAGCTTAAAGCCTCACCCCAGAAAGTCTGCGCCAAGCCTGACTCTGAAATCAAACATCTAATCCTCTCGACAATAGTCCTATTCATCCTCTCAGCCAACCCATTCAATTGTGGAGTCTTGGGTGGCGTCTTCTGATGCCTAATACCATGTTCCCTGCAATAAGCATCAAATGGTCCAGAATACTCTCCACCATTATCACTACGGATACACTTCAACTTCTTCCCCGTCTGTCTCTCAACCAATGCCACAAAGTGCTTAAAATATCCCAAAACCTGATCTTTAGTCTTCATAGTATAAACCCACAACTTCCTAGAATGATCATCAATGAATGTGACAAAATATGATGCACCACCAAGAGATTTTGTCTTCAATGGACCACATACATCTGAATGCACCAGATCAAGTATCTCGGGTTTCCTGGAAGGACTAGAGGACCTGAAAGAGACTCTGTGTTGTTTCCCTGCAAAACAATGCGCACACTTCTGTAAGTGTAAACCGGAGATACTTGGAATAGCCTCCTTCTTTGACAACACAGACAATCCTTTCTCACTCATATGACCGAGTCTCTTATGCCACAATTCTATGGCATCATCATTCTCCACAACATTAATAATGTCTTTGGAGACCTTAGCCTGCATCCAATAGAAAGATGAATGCTTATCACCTCGAGCCATCACCATGGAACCCCTTGTGAGTTTCCATTTACCTCCTCCAAATAAACTATAAAAACCCTCATCATCAAGTTTTCCGGTAGAAATCAAATTCAACCGAATATCAGAGACATGCTTAACTCCCTTAAGCAAAAGTCTAGTACCAGTACTAGTCTCCAAGCAAATATCACCAATGCCAGCAACCTTAGTTATAACATCATTACCCATCTTCACAGAACCATAACTACCTGGAGTATAGGTAGTGAACAAATCCCGCTGTGATGTAGCATGAGTAGTAGCTCCACTGTCAACAACCCAACTGGTGTCCTGGCATGCAACATTAATGGCATCACTCTCAAGAAGAATAAGAAACTGATCATCGGTAACAGTCAACAGATCTTCATTATCTTCTTGCTTGTTTCCAAGTTTGCTGTCCTTTTTCAACTTCCAGCAATCCTTCTTCAAGTGCCCTTTCTTATGACAACAGTGACACTCCAAATTAGCAAATTTGTTAGATTTGCTCCTGCTCCTGTTCTTGTTATTCCTGGGCTCTCTAAATGAACTCCTCCCCCTCGACTCAAAAACCATTAAATCTGAACGCGAGGAACTAAGACTAGACTTCCTCCTTACTTCCTCATTCAAGACACTGTTTTTCACTAAGTCCATCGAAATAACACCATTCGACGCGGAGTTACAAAGAGACATTGTAAACACCTCCCAAGAATCTGGTAATGTACCAAGAAGCCACAAACCGTGAATCTCATCTTCAAACTTGATTCCCATGTCAGATAATTTATTGAGCAATCCCTGAAACGCATTCAAGTGATCTGCCATCGGAGTTCCCTCCTGGTACTTCAGCTCAATCAACTTCTTGATCATGTACATCTTATTATTCCCGGTCTTCCGAGCAAACAGTTGCTCCAGCTTCAACCACAAAGAACGAGCATGAGTCTCATTTTCAATATGACTCCTCACATTATCATCTACCCATTGCCTTATCAAACCACACACTTGGCGATGTAGCAATTTCCACTGATCTTCAGTTTTATCCTCAAGTTTTGCTGTGTCAAAAACTGGACCATGGAGTTCTTTCACATAAAGCAAATCTTCCATCTTGCCTTTCCATACATGATAATTAGAACCATCCAAGCTGATCATCCTGCCCATATTTTCCATCGCTCACAAAAGAAGATAACCAATAACCAAAGTTATCAAACCACAAAGCTCTGATACCACTCTGTTGGGGAAAAACAAGCACCAATGGCGCAGCGGAATAAAGTTCCCCACACTTATGTGAACCTGTGAGAAAAATATAATTTGGCAGCAGCAATTCAAAGCAGTAAAGTAAATGAGACACAAGTTATTTTACGTGGAAAACCTTCTCAATGTGAGAAGTAAAAACCACGGGACCGTAGTCCACTCAAAAATCTACTATATCAATGAATTGAGTTACAACCACGTCCTCCAGAGACTAAGGCTACAAAGAGCAATCTCCAACACAAGAAACACCACAAGAGAACAATACAAGAGCTTAAAATAAGGCAGTCCCTAACGACCCTAAGTTCACTAAGATTCCGGTCACCAAATAAGATCTCCACCGTACAAATCTTAGATAAACGAGTCAAGAACACCTCTACAAAATTTCAGCTCAATCGGAGAAGAACTCACCGTCGGATTTCTCAAACACTCAAGACAACACAACCTGAAATCTGCACTCGCAACAGATGCGAACAGCCACGTTAAAACCCAGATCTGCGACGAACCAACCGTTGAAATAGAATCTCCACCGTTGAATATCAAGACCACTAAGTCACGAAGCTAACCCCAAAATTTCAACCAAATCGGAGCACGTTTAAGCCTCCAAACGTTCTCTTGAATAAACCCTGACAAAACTGTTTTTCTCCTGCGAAAATTGCTTCTCTTCTCAAAATTTCTCTCTACTCCAAAATTAGGTTATGACTAGTTTATATAGCCTCTTATAACCTCCTTAAGCCCAATAACAATCTCATGGACTATAATAGGCCCAAGTTTGGTTTTTCCTTAAACCAAACCCAAATTGGTTTCCCCACTAGGAGGAACACCAACAATATATATAAACCAAACAAATGTTTCACCAATAGACACGCGATTTTTTTTTCTTGACAGCATTTGGAGAGCCTCTAGAAAGTTTTTGATAAATAGTTTGTCTTTTGGCATCATTTTTTTGTAGTGTACTTGCCTATGATGATATGGTCGAAAACAAATTGATGAAGATACGGAAATCTCAAATTTCCTTTTCTACTCGATTGTGACACATTAACATAGGATTGAGAAAACGACGAAGGATAAACTCAAATAAATATCTAAACAGCTGGAAAATCATTAATCATAAATAATAATTTTCTAAAAGACAGAGATGTTCAATTGATTGTTTTAGAAAAGAACGAGATGTTCCTGTGATAAGGACATTTTACCGGAGAAAGATAGAAGCACGTAGGAGACATACTTTTCTACAATTGCACAAAAGTAAATAGATTATTCTACAACTTGTCCTTTGTTTTACAACTCTGATTACTTTTCGTTGAACAATTTAGTTTCATCAAAAAAAATCGTCTAAAAAAAAATTCTATGTAGCATGGGGACGTCATTTTGGGTGTCGTACCCGTACCGGGGACGTTTCGGAGACGGGTACAGCTTGGGGTCATCTCAGAAACGTCTCCAAAACGTTTCGCGTAATGCGGGGACGGTAACAATTCATGGGACGTTTCCAAGCCGTTTTGCTTCAAAATTTATGTCCCTATAGAATTATACTAGGGTTTTGCTTTATATATAAAAATATACTTAAATTTTTAAAATGGTGTCATCGTTTAAGTTTTTAATTATCTTATTTCTATTCACACTACTTTCGTTTTTTTACTTCCTCATGTTTTTCAGTCTTTTTTACCTATACAACTAGATAAACTGGATTTTAAAATTGAATGTTAAGTGATTAAGTTTATATATACTAAAGTTTTCTTTAATGTTGAAATTTATGTATAACTTACTTTATATTTTTCTATATATGTGTATTTTTATGGACATATATATGTCGTACCCGTATTTCTTATATTTTCAATTTGCCATTTCCTGTATCCATTCTCGTCCCCGTTTTTGTCCCGTATCCGTCCCAGTGCACCTAAGAAAAAATAGTAATTTCCAAATGAGGCCATAATTAGAGCATCTTTATCGGTAAGAATTTATGAGTATTAATTAATTAAAATAGTATAAAAAGAAAAGATAAAAGAGGAGAGAGAGCATGAAAATATCAGTTTTCTGATACTTTTGAAACAGTATATCAGAATTATTTCCACTTGTCCACTTCTAAAGAGTTTAATTTATTGTGCTCATTTTTATAATTTAATTTTATTATCTACTAATACTCTAAAAAATTCAGCAATAAAGATGCTCTTAAGGACCATGTATAAGCAGAAAGAAAAATATGTTTACTAGTTAAGTTGCGGGCTAGCCTAAACCAAGGCCCATAGTTTTAAAAGTAGCCCAATAGTCTATTTTTGCCTTCGGCCTTCGCTAACTATGCATCTTATTTAACTTCTACTGTAGAATAAATACTCAAGATAATATATATGCATTTAGAGAATATTAGTATTTATTAATTTTTGTTTGATGGAACAATTAAAGTTGGGTTGACCTTATGACAAGTGCAAAATCACGTGGTTTTGAAGTGTAAAGAAAACAAATTAGCACTTTTGGAGTTACGAGAATCAATTTTATTATTCCCACTTAAAACCAATCTAATAACATAAAAAAACCAACTTATGTTATAAAATAAAGAAAACGATGCCATGCAAACTATATACGCATACTTTCTATATTAAACAAATAATGAAATTCATGTTTCCTAGGCCGGCTTAATTTATGACAAGTCTTTTAGGTCATTGCTTACCGCAAATGCCAATTATTTTACTTCTCCCACAATTTTTTTCTCTCGAGATGCTAATACTTTTATTTAAATTATCTTCTTAAGAAACACTAGTTGATGTTGGAAGTGTTAGAATTATTTCACTAACAAATATAATATACAGTGATAGTATATCTTAGACCTTGTATATAGAAGTAACTATCTTTTGATATATCAAATTTGAATACTGATCTGTGATTTTTTGCAAGTATTAAATATGTATATTTTTGAAAAACGGAGAGTGTATAATATTCATTCATATACACACATTTCATGACAAGCTCTTCTTTTTCATATAATATAATGGGTCATCTAGGTTAAAGAATTATTACTATAAGAATATCATAGAATCATCTTTGACTTATATTAAGTAACAACCAAATTGCTTATGAAAACAGTAACAACCAAATTCACTTTGAATTATTAAACAAATCGAGAGTGTCTTTTTCATATAATAATTTAAGAGTGTCTAGATAACTAATTAACTTGTAATTCTGAAGATTTATTAATGAACTTTTTTAATATTAATGAACTTGATTAGCTTAATTAAATATGCATCGTTAGTATACAATATATGTTTTTGTAAATGATGTTAAACCCGACAAATTCACTAGTGCACTCGTGTTAACTGTTAAGTAACGTGGCTTGAAACGATTAAACACAACAGCAGATTTAAAGTACGACCCACAATTAAATTACATGAATAGACGAAAACTAGTAAAAAATTAGAAGTAAAACCTATGGTTCGATATATGACTCCTCCCCACGACTGGCGTTTTACTTTTGTGAAAGGTCAAACCCTAAGGGGACAAGGAGACACGTACGACCAATTCTGTCCTTTATAGTATTTTTTAACCTTGATGTTTTTTTTGGCAAACTCAAATTTATAAAACATAAATACAAGAGGATGATTCATATATTTCATTTAAATTTGTCAAAAATATTACCACAATTGAATTACCTCACTGGTTAATATAACCACCTTTAACTGTCGTAAAATGTAATTTTTTTTATCCAAGAACGGTGACATATTATGAACGATGCATCAACGAAAATTGAGATTACTTTTCCTTATTGAATATGAACTAGTAGTCCAAGCAAAATAAATTTTTAGTTTCGTAAATAATGTACTTAAAGTCTTTATCCATGTAATTATTAGGCCTTTGCTTTTTGGTTCCATTCATAATAATGAAAGTTGATAAAATGTGTAAATTCATATTAATGTCTTTCATTTATATATATCCGAGTCAAAATAAGCATCAATTAGGCCTGGACGCGGAGCGGATATCCGGAAAAATTGAAGTATTTGTGATCCGCTTTATTTTCGACGGATATCTAATTTTCCGATTTGCTTTGCTTCGGATAATTTCGGATATCCTAAACTCTGGATATCCGGATTTTTTTCCGATATTTGCGGATAATCGGATTTTCGCGGATATCCGTTTTAAACCAAAATAAAATAAAAGCAAAACAATATTTTCTATATAAAAATATCATTTTAATATAGTCTTTAAGGTAATTAGTAAATAAATATATTAAATTACCTAATTTTATTTCATACAACTAAAAAAAATAAAAAATAGAAGATTAAAATAATGAAATACATGTTTTTATTTAAAGAAATAAATATATTTTCAAGTAAAAATATAATATCAACTTATATATATATAACTATAGATAGTTTCTCCAAATATATAAAAAGTGAACGTGATTGCTTCGCTACCCTCAAGGGTTACTTAGGAATGAGTTGCCGGTCGAACCAGCTATGGTGTGCTGGATTGGTCCAGTGGGCACTCGACGAAAGGCGTTCCTCGGATCAAGTACAATATACGCGAAAATCTATTATATTATACGTATATATAAAAATAAATACGGATCGGAGCGGATATTCGGGTTTATGTAAATGATATTTGTCATTTGCTTCTCTTTAGACGGATACTTGATTTCACTATTTGCTCCACTTTGTCTTATAACGGATATCCGGATTTTTTGGATCAAATCAGCAAATTTTGGATCACAGCAAATCTAACGGATAATTTGCCCAGCCCTAGCATCAATAATTTGATTTCTTCATTTTCTCTTTGTTGTTTTTATCTAGTGTTAATAAGGGGCTTGCCCCATGCGTACGCACGGACAACGTAAGGAACTTTTTTTTTGAAAAAGACAACGTAAGGAACTTTCTCCACAATTCTCTCGAATCGTCGTGTAGCTTTAAAACTCTTTGATTTTATTTATATAGTCTTATTTCTAGAAAATAATACGTTTCCATATCCTTTTAATATTTGTTTGTAGTCATATTTCTTTCCACTTGTATATAAATGTAAACTGTTACACAAAATCCTTCAGTTATGTCGTTAATATATTTTGTTGTCTTTATAGCTACTGAAATATGGTATTTAATTATTAACGTTAACATGCACTACCGTCAAAATTCAAAAACGATGACTGTTGTTCGATTCTTGTAAATCGACATAAATTTGAAAGAGCCACTAAAATATCCAATGCTTGCTGTGGAATTATTAAATTTAACCACGGCTTCTATAAGTAAGGAAAACGTATTTTCATGATGGTAGCAGGGGAAAAAAAAGTTATTACAAAAATACAAGAAGGATGTGTTAGATTTAATCAATGTTTTTAAAACCGGACCGGCGACTGAACCGGATTTTTTTTGAGTCGTGGGTTAATATGGTCCGACCGGGTCTAACCGGGGTTCAACCGGGTTCAATAATATTTTAAAAATATTAGTATATAGAATTTGTTCTTTATATGTATGTGCATAACTATCCAAATATCAAACAAAATATTAAGTTTAGTACAAATATTTAGAAAAACAAAAAAAAATTCAATAGTTATAGCAAAACTAAATAATAAAATGATGATACTTAAATAGATAACTAATCTTTTTTGTCTTAAAATTTTAAAAAGATTATAATTATTTGAAAAATGTTTTTTTTTTCACTGAATATGATTATATTAGAGAAAATGTTAAACCTTTATTACTATCTCATTATCTATAAACCTTATTTTTCTAATTTTAATTTGATAAACATATTAATTAAAAAAAAATGAAATAAAAATATTTTTTTTTTAATTAGAAAACAGTTGAACCCGGTTTGATCCGGGTCAACCGGTTCGCCGGTTCGCCGGTTCCCGGTTTTTTGCCGGTCCGACCCGGTTCGATGCCGGTTCAACTACATTTGGGTTTTAATATTGACCCGAACCGGACATGTGACCGGTTCGCGGTTGGTCCGGTCCGGTTTTCAAAACATTGGATTTAATATAATAGAATATATTGTATTGAATTGTTTGATATAAGACCATAAGCTACATAAAAAGTAATATAGTGATCTAGAATATTTTTTAGTTTGGACTTCAATTCATAGTTGGGTTTTGATGATCCAAAGTAGATGGTTTGCAAGATAAATATCTTGCTCCCTAAGTTACCTCCAATAGGATGATATATTTTCAACACGAAGTCATGTGTTAAAATACAGCCAATGAATTTTTGCCACGTATTTGAACAATAACATGTAGGAGTAGGACCCAAGTGCAGTTTAAGCAAACACGAGTCTCACAGGAAACAGCTATATATGTCCAATAATTAGTATTTGTTTTTTCTGTATTTTCATTTTCTAAAATTGTAACTGCAAGTATATTTCATAAACTCAATCATCAAAATTTCCTGCCAACGAGTTTCAGTATTTAAAACATAATCAGAAAATAACAACCATACAAAAACATTAGAAAACAAGATTATTTCCAAATGATCAATGTGTTGCTGTTGTTACTAACTTACTAAGTTACTCTCAAGCACATTTATAACAAGATTATTTAATAACAATTGCTAATAACTTATTTGTCTCTCTATCTTGGTACATCCCCCTAGCAATCACATCCCAATACACTAATGACTATTATTGTTTTTCAAATACTTTTTTTTATTAATTTCATTAAAACCCTAACTGGGTTACTATTATGGATTTTCTCCACCCAATATGAAACCTGTCTACTCATATCACACAAAAAATGATACACAATTACACATATCAATCCAACCCTAATCATATAAACACAAAACGCAAGGTCGTGTTTTGCTCAAATACAGTTTTCAAGTAAAGCAATGACAATAATGTTAATCCTCCAGTGTCCTTTAAATTGTTTCCATATAAAAAGGTACTTTTTGTAAGAAAATAATGGAATGAAATCTAGCCGAGAAAGAAAAAAAAAGGTAATTTGTGTTTTCTCCTTCTCCGGTGTCTGGTGCTTTTGTCGGTATTGTGAAAATGTTGTCACTACTAGTTTTTACGCTGGACATGAATCTATGTTTTAAACGATGCAATGTTGCCATATGATTTTGTGATTCCTTTGATTGGTTCAATTTTTTTATTTTAAGGCAAAAATTTTATGATGTTTCTTTCTCTCGTAGAAGATTTGTAGTTTGATTTAAATATTTTGTTTCTAGTAAATTCTATCTATTTAAAGTTGTTCAACGGTGGCTTTGTTGAATCTAACTCCGGAACAAATTTAAATTAAGAGACTGTCTTAAATCACTTTTGGACATAGTAGTTTCTAGGTCTAAAATTAAAGCTCAAAGTCATCTTTTTTTACCCAGAATTACGGATGAAGAAAGCACTTTTTGTCACCAATAATGTAACATTCAAATTGTATTATCTAATAATATGAAACAAAGATGAAATAATGGAGGGTATTTAACAGTTCTAGCTAGCTGAGTTTTTGTGTGTACGAAGTAGTATTGCATGGTTTGTTACTTTGTTGCATAAATCTCGATCCCGTGGCTCAATGGCTAAAACCCATATTGTCGTGTGATTGGTTTAACCTGTTGGGTCCCAAGAGCCGTACGAGATTATGTTTCACCAAAAGCCAAAAAGATTATGATAATATGTGATCTAACTCTCAGGTTAATTATTTATAATATGAGCATAGAATTTGCAGATGCAATGGCTGATAACAAGATCTAAAAGCTGATGCATTAAAATCTTAAGTTTGACGAGTGAAAATTTTAAAACTTAAAAAGTATATGAAGATAATAATGATAATGATTAATTAAAAACATGTGAGAAGCAGATCTAAAGAGGAGATTCTGAGCATGAATAAGAACAAACTTAGAAGTACTTATTCTTCTTAGTTTATTTTGCTTACCTGGTGTCAAAGATTGTATTAGATACTGATTTTTTAGCATAGATATGGGATGAAACAAGTACAAACAATTATGAAGTCAATAATCAAGCTGGACTTAAACTTTTTCATTTTTTTCATGTAGTTTAATAACATTTTATGAAGAGTCTCAAATTCCAAGTTACTGTTGGAACATTTTTGTTAATATAAGGCCTTTGGGCCTTATTAAAAAATATGTTGAGTGGTGAAGAGAAATGGGTTTTAAGCCTGTGGGCTAAATAAAAACTGGAGTAAATAAAAGGGATATGTATAAACTTGTCCCACATCTGTTATGTGTAAAATATTCCTCTAGTATATAAGAGAGGAAGCTCATGTTTTAGTTTAAAAACATGGAGCTCGGGTGAAGATAAACTCACGCGAGCCAACCCGGACTGAACCGAATTTAACCGGGAATGGGCGTGGGCGTGGGCGTGGTCGTGGTCTTTATTTGACACTTAGGACACTTAGGGACACGTGGGTCTCGTGGTCTTTGATCCGTATCAGTTTTGAACTCTGTTTTTTTTTTAAGTTTGAATTTTCATTCAATTTTAAATTGGGTCAAAGATGCCATGTCCATTAAGTCAGGCCATAAACTCAGCCTTTATTTCACCTATTAATTCATAAAACGTTACAAACGTTTAGAATTCGAAATCACTCCTTAAGGTTATAAATATGACCTCCCTGATTCTCATTCTATTCACTCAGAAACGAAAATCTAAAAGAAAAACTATCCAGCAATCTCTCCCAAAAGTAAGTTTGTGTCTTGAGAGTATCGTAGTGTTAAGTTCGTTAGAGCCGTGATTTGAGTGATTGCAAATACGGTTGTTTTGTGGTTGTATCCTGGGATCCTTGAATCAGTCATCTCGTCGCACTACGGGTGATTCAAAGGGTTAAGGAAAGAGATTCGTCTCGCCTCCGCAACTCTCTTCTTCCATTGAACGTCTTTCTTATCGCAGTTTATCACTGATTCGTAGTGTTCCATAATTTTGGTCCTACAATCTTAACCCTTTGAAATCCGGCTGTTGTTTTCATAAACATCAGACGGATTGAATTGCGATAACAAAAACTCGATAATAGAAACGTTTGTTACAGAGCTCGTATCGCGATCGTCTCATAAACGTTTTCGCTGATTGCTTTCTGTTCGGGAAGAACACGATTTGTTTAACGTTTGCGAACGGTTAAACTCTTAAATTCGATAATTTTTCTTGAATTGCGATTCTGAATTATTATTGGATAATTTGATAATTGATTTGAATTGCGATTCTGAATTATTATTGTGTAATCTGATAACTGTTTTAAATTGCGATTCTAAAACTGATTATCGAGATTGTTGTTTTCTTTATAATATAGAAAACTTACGATTTTATTTGTGTATCACACTAAATCGAAACTGATTCCATTGTTTGGTCTCTGTTTTTTATAGGAAAAAATGGATGCTCAGAACCAGAATGTTTCCAATGTTGATGCTGCTCTAGCTGCGGCGAGTGCGGCTGCTAATGTCTCCACCGTGAACACCAACGACGATGTGATTAGAAGCGGACTTAACGAGATGTTGGTAGACATGCAGTTTGGTTCTTCCCCGTTTGTCACTGTGGCGATTCCCACTAGCGGTGTGACGATGTATGCTCCTCCCTCTGTGGCTGTTCATGCTACATCTGCGATGGTCCCTCCAACGGTGCAAACCGTAGTCCCTCCTTCGTATCCAACGGTGCAGATTCCTTCAGGAAATTCTGCTGGATTGCTTCCGGACAAGTTTGATGGAAGGTTTTTCAAGATGTGGCAGAAAAAGATGTATTTTTACTTGACCACGTTGAATCTTGAGAAGTACGTCAAGGAAGTGAAACCCCTTCTCTCGGTGGACAATACTGATTTTCGAGCACTTGCGAGTGTTCATGCCTGGGACCACGGTGATTTCTTGTGCAAAGGATACATCCAGAGTCGTTTGAATGACCAATTGTTCAACGTCTACGCCAATGTTGAGACATCTAAGGCGTTGTGGGAATCTTTGGATAAGAAGTATCGCTCGGAAGATGCTGGTTCGCAGAAACATGCGGTGGCTAAGTTCGAACATTACAAGATGGTTGACTCTCGTCCGTTGATGGAACAAGTCAATGAGGTACAAAATCTTCTTCATGAGATTCATGCTGAAGGCATGAGGATTTGCGAAACCTACCAGGTTGCGTGCGTGATCGAGAAGCTTCCTCCGGGGTTGACAGACTTCAAGAACTACCTCAAATTGAAGAAGAAATGGATGAGTCTAGAAGACCTTGTCATGAAACTTCGTATCGAGTCTCAAAACAGGAGGGAACTCGAAGTTGGTGTGGTCTTTCGCGATCCCAATGTGAACGTGGCGGAGCACCACAATGCTTCCAAGCAAGCAAAGTTGCAGAATAAGGGAAGGCTAGACAAGGGAAAAGGAAAAGTTGCTCCTCAACACACTCAGAAGTTCAAGCATAGGGGTGGTGGTGGTGGTGATACTTCAAAGCCGAGGTTCACTGGAACTTGCAACATTTGCCATAAGGTGGGACACAAATCTTTTGAGTGTCGCACTAAGATGGTCCCTCGGCAATCTAACAAATACGAGGCTAATCTTACCGAAGCTGACATGTGTGCGGTTGTCACCGAAGCAAACGTGGCCGAGAGCCACCCAAAGACTTGGTGGTTTGATACTGGTGCTACTAGGCACATATGCATGGACCGAGAGAGTTTCTCGACTTACCGGAAGAATAATAGCAATGAGAAGCTCTTCATGGGAAACTCCGCAACCTCAAAGATTGCAGGTTACGGCAAGGTTGTTCTGAAAATGACATCTGCCCGTGAGCTCATCCTTAACAACGTTGCCCACGTTCCGGACATGAGGAAGAATCTGATTTCAGGTTCACTTTTGAGCAAGCATGGATTCGCAATGAAGATTGAAGCGGATAAGCTGGTCCTCTCTAAGTGCGGAATGTTTTTGGGTAAGGGTTTTGTTTGTGATGGGTTGTTTAAGATGTCTGTTGAGGCTGTGATTCGTGAGAATGTTGTAGGCAATGATGCCATAATTGATGTAGGCAATAATGCCAAAACCGTTGTAGCCGAGGCTTCTACCTCGAAGAAGAAGATGAATAAGAATTCTTTTGCTTATGTCTCTGAGTCATTTGAATTATGGCATGAACGTTTAGGCCATGTTAACTTTAAATCTATGAGTAGATTAATGAACATGAATTTAATCCCTAAACAGAAAATAAGCAAACGCAAATGTGAAATATGTGTTGAAGCAAAACTCACGAAAAAACCATCACCGAGTGTGGACCGAAAAACGGAACCTCTTGGTTTGATTCATACAGACTTGTGTGATTTAAAATATATTCAAACCAGAGGCGGAAAGAAATACTTCATAACCTTCATCGATGATTGTACTAGATATTGTCACGTTTATTTACTACGGAGTAAAGATGAAGCATTGGAGAAATTCAAAGAATACAAGTTGGAAGTAGAAAATCAACTTAATAAAACTATCAAAATAGTTAGAAGTGATAGAGGAGGCGAATATGATGGACCGTTTGAGACGTTTTGTAGAGAACGTGGCATTATCCATCAGACAACCGCTCCTTATTCACCTGAATCTAATGGAGTTGCGGAACGAAAAAACCGAACTCTTAAAGAGATGATGAATGCGATGTTGCAGGAATCTGGGTTAGCCCAGAACATGTGGGGGGAAGCTTTGCTTACCACAAATTATATCCTAAACAAAATTCCACACAAAGTTACTGGCAAAACGCCATATGAACTTTGGAAAGGTATTATACCTTCGTATAAACACCTGAAAGTGTGGGGGTGCCTAGCAAAAGTTGCAATTCCACCACCAAAAAAGGCAACGATAGGACCTAAGACGGTAGATTGCATTTTCATCGGATATGCGCATAATAGTAGTGCCTATCGATTTTTGGTACTTAAATCTGATATTCCAGATATAGATGCAAACACGATAATGGAGTCAAGAAATGCTTACTTCTTTGAAACCGTGTTTCCGCGTAAAGAAAAAAAGAGTAATAAAAGAACTCGTGAACAAAGAGATGAGCTTCCCTCAGCAAATGAGGCAAGTAACTCTGGTACTACTATAAATGATGAAGAAACAGAAGATGAAATCAACCTTAGACGAAGTAAAAGACCTCGTAAAGAGAAAAACTTTGGTTCTGATTTCTTGGTAGTCTTTCTCGCTGAAAATGAGCCACGAACTTTTTCAGAAGCAATGTCCATTCCAGACGCGCCTTCTTGGAAAGAAGCCGTCAATGATGAGATGGACTCCATCTTACAACATAATACTTATGAGATAACTGAGCTACCTGAAGGGTGCAAAGCTCTTGGGAATAGATGGATCTTCAGAACAAAACTGAAAACTGATGGAGATATAGACAAGTATAAAGCTAGACTTGTGGTTCAAGGATTCAGGCAAAAAGAAGGTCTGGATTTCTTCGACACTTATTCTCCTGTAACGAGAATAACCTCCATCAGACTATTAATAGGCATTGCTGCTTTACGAGATCTTGAAATTCATCAAATGGATGTCAAAACGGCATTTCTAAATGGTGATTTAGAAGAGGAAATATATATGAAACAACCCGAAGGGTTTGTCATCCCAGGACAAGAACACAAAGTGTGCAGACTTGTCAAATCACTATACGGACTTAAACAAGCTCCTAAACAGTGGCATGAAAAATTTGACAATATAATGATGTCAGATGGGTTCCGCATAAATGAATGTGATAAATGCATATACATAAAAAGTACCCCACACGGATACATTTTGTTGTGTTTATATGTAGATGATATGCTTATTATTGGAAGCAATAAGGATATTATTAATAAAACGAAAACCATGCTCAAGGGAAAATTTGACATGAAAGACATGGGTTTAGCGGAAGTAATCCTTGGAATCAAGATCGTAAGAACTTCCAAAGGAATTACTCTAACTCAAGATCATTATGCTGACAAGATACTTGAGAGGTTCAAGACCTACTCAAACGGAACTGCAAAAACTCCCCTGGATCCTCAACTTCACCTGACGAAAAATTCAGGTGATGCAGTTTCACAGGTAGAATATGCAAGAGTGATAGGAAGTCTAATGTACTTAACAAATTGCACTAGACCAGATTTGGCACATTCCGTAAATGTGTTAAGTCGATACACAAGTAATCCAGGTCATACTCACTGGAAGGCCATAACGAGGGTCTTAAACTATCTCCGATATACCAAGAGTTATGGGTTGCACTATGGTAAAGAACCAGCGGTATTAGAAGGCTATAGTGATGCCAATTGGATTTCTGATTCTAGAAACTCGAAATCTACAAGTGGATATGTCTTTACCCTGGCTGGTGCAGCAGTATCCTGGAAATCTTCCAAACAAACCCTCCTGGCTAGATCAACCATGGAGTCCGAGTTCATAGCTTTAGACAAAGCTGCGGAAGAAGCAGAGTGGCTTCGAAATTTTTTGGAAGATATCCCTATGTGGGAAAAACCAGTGCCAGCTTTACGGGTACATTGTGATAGTCAATCGGCTATATCTCGGGCACTAAATAAATTATATAATGGTAAATCTCGTCATATTCGGAGGCGACATAAAACCATAAGACAACTGATCTCCACTGGAGTACTCACGATAGATTATATCAAGTCGGCTGAAAACTTAGCTGATCCGTTCACAAAAAGTTTGCCGAGAGATCAAGTTGTTAAATCATCAAGAGGAATGGGTTTAAAGCCTATAACATAACACGACGCTTAATGGATACCCCACTTATGTCACTGGAAATCCCACGACATAGGTTCAAAGGGCCAACGAAATAAAGCTGAGTAAGAGAAAAAAAAAACACTGTGAGACAATGTATATACCCAGTTCCTAGGATGATAAACAGTGTTACCTGTGTGTGATAAGGATAAGCATTAGCTTTTAATGATTCCATAACTTTGAGATATCAGTGAAGTAATACAGGATGCTTCTTTAAAACAAAGTTGATGGAAGATCACCTAGTGAGTGTGAAATGCGGCCGTTTCTAGGAGAATGAAAGTAAGGCTATATTCTCTAAGTTCACTCATGATTACCAGGAATGTTCAAGGCCAAAATGAACACAATAGAGAACTGATCTCTACGAGAAAATGCTGCTATGCAATAACTGTTGTCTAGGTTTACATTAACATCCGGGTGGTTCAAGACATCATGTTCACCTCCTGGCCAAGTAAACCCGACAGAAATTAAAATGATTGGTTCAAAGCTGAAAAATGCTACCTCTCAGATATAGTTACATTTTCGTATACTCTCAAAAGTCTGTCAAAGTCTAGTATAGTCGAGTCTGCATATGTTTGTTCAGTCAGTCAAGTCTGCATAAGTTTAGAGTCATTTCTATTCATGTGGGGGATTGTTGGAACATTTTTGTTAATATAAGGCCTTTGGGCCTTATTAAAAAATATGTTGAGTGGTGAAGAGAAATGGGTTTTAAGCCTGTGGGCTAAATAAAAACTGGAGTAAATAAAAGGGATATGTATAAACTTGTCCCACATCTGTTATGTGTAAAATATTCCTCTAGTATATAAGAGAGGAAGCTCATGTTTTAGTTTAAAAACATGGAGCTCGGGTGAAGATAAACTCACGCGAGCCAACCCGGACTGAACCGAATTTAACCGGGAATGGGCGTGGGCGTGGGCGTGGTCGTGGTCTTTATTTGACACTTAGGACACTTAGGGACACGTGGGTCTCGTGGTCTTTGATCCGTATCAGTTTTGAACTCTGTTTTTTTTTTAAGTTTGAATTTTCATTCAATTTTAAATTGGGTCAAAGATGCCATGTCCATTAAGTCAGGCCATAAACTCAGCCTTTATTTCACCTATTAATTCATAAAACGTTACAAACGTTTAGAATTCGAAATCACTCCTTAAGGTTATAAATATGACCTCCCTGATTCTCATTCTATTCACTCAGAAACGAAAATCTAAAAGAAAAACTATCCAGCAATCTCTCCCAAAAGTAAGTTTGTGTCTTGAGAGTATCGTAGTGTTAAGTTCGTTAGAGCCGTGATTTGAGTGATTGCAAATACGGTTGTTTTGTGGTTGTATCCTGGGATCCTTGAATCAGTCATCTCGTCGCACTACGGGTGATTCAAAGGGTTAAGGAAAGAGATTCGTCTCGCCTCCGCAACTCTCTTCTTCCCTTGAACGTCTTTCTTATCGCAGTTTATCACTGATTCGTAGTGTTCCATAATTTTGGTCCTACAGTTACTGCATCAATTTGTTATTAGTATTATTAGTTTATTATCAAATCTAGTGGTGAGGAAGAGTCCACAAATGATCTCTCCTAAAATGAAGCTGTAAACTTGCCTAAATGTTCAGACTTGTGTTTTAATGCCATATGATTCTCCATGAGACACACAATAAACTAGGAGGTAAGAGGAACCTTCATTTCATGATTCCTCATTGTTTATTACTTGACAAAAAAGCTGCCCTTTCACACGGTGACACGGATAATGAAGTATGTATAGTTTCTATAAACTGATTTTAAGTTTTTTTTAATGGTTAAACCTTATTTCATTCTGCAACTACTTTGTTGAGAAGATACGTTATTTATTATTATCTTAATAAGAGTTATGTTTAGAGACTTGCCTTGCCTATTTAAGCACTCATCATAATATTGACAAAGATGGGCAAGCACTCAAAACTTCTTCTTAATCTCTGTCTCTTTCCTTTGCACGTTTTCAGTTTCTGTCTTAAAGAACACAACCCTCAAGAAGAAGAAGTCAGAGTTTTCATTTGTATTTCCATCAAGCAAATCACATTAAATCTTTTAAATTGTCTTATTGTCATGTTATCATTGTTCATTTGGGTTTCTCTGCTTCTCATAAGCCTCACACATTGGGTTTATAGTTGGAGAAATCCCAAATGCAGAGGGAAACTTCCACCTGGTTCAATGGGTTTCCCGTTACTCGGCGAGAGTATACAATTCTTCAAGCCAAACACAACTTCAGACATACCTCCCTTTGTCAAAGAAAGGGTTAAGAAGTGAGTGTTTCTTCTCTAATTCAAAGTAATGTGATCAATGCTTCTTGTGTGTATTGAAACTGTCTTGTTAATGTGTCTAGGTATGGTCCAATTTTCAAGACTAATCTTGTGGGGAGACCAGTTATTGTATCAACAGACCCTGATTTGAGTTACTTTGTGTTTCAACAAGAAGGTCGTTGTTTCCAGAGTTGGTATCCAGACACTTTTACACAAATCTTTGGGAGGAAGAATGTTGGTTCATTACATGGGTTTATGTACAAGTACCTTAAAAGCATGGTCTTGACTCTTTTTGGCTATGATGGTCTCAAGAAGATGCTTCCTCAAGTTGAACTAACTGCAAACAAGAGATTAGAGCTTTGGTCAAATCAAGAATCAGTAGAGCTCAAAGATGCAACCGCAAGCGTGAGTTTTAGATATTTAGTCTTTTCTTATAATGATGGATTGATTCCTTGTTGCTAACACACATTTTTTTTATCAGATGATATTTGATCTTACCGCGAAGAAGTTGATCAGTCATGATCCTGACAAGTCATCAGAGAATCTAAGGTCGAACTTTGTTGCTTTTATTCAAGGATTGATCTCTTTTCCATTTAACATCCCAGGGACTGCTTATCACAAATGTCTGAAGGTAAATCATCATTTTGAATACCAACAATCATTAAGCATTTTCAGGTACTAATGCTTGAAATGGTCTTGCAGGGTAGGGAAAAAGCAATGAAAATGTTGAGGGATATGCTTCAGGAGAGGCGCAAGAACCCGAGGAAGAACCCGAGTGATTTCTTTGATTATGTCATTGAAGAAATCCAAAAAGAAGGGACAATTCTAACAGAAGAGATTGCACTGGATTTGATGTTCGTTTTGCTATTTGCGAGCTTCGAAACAACTTCTCTCGCGCTAACTTTAGCCATCAAGTTTCTTTCAGATGACCCTGAAGTTCTAAAGCGTTTAACGGTCAGTGAAAAGGGATACAAAAAAGATAAATCTCTTAAGCAAGAAGTGACCAAATTTCTAAGTTATTCAATCAATAATTCTAAACTATGTCCCTTCTTCAAATCAGGAAGAACATGAGACAATTCTGAGAAACCGAGAAGATGCAAACTCCGGACTTACATGGGAAGAATACAAGTCAATGACTTACACATTTCAGGTTGCTTACAAAGTTTCCATATAAAGTATATGATCATTTATTTACATAAAATTTCAGCTGACTAAGTCTGTATATGCAGTTTATAAATGAAACAGCAAGACTAGCAAATATAGTTCCTGCAATCTTCAGAAAGGCATTGAGAGATATAAAATTCAAAGGTATGATTCTGATAAATTAAATATATTACTTCTTGAAAATGATTTAAGTGTCTCTTTTCTTATATTATCATATCATTAAGAAGAATTTGTCAATGATCAATGATGCAGATTATACAATTCCAGCCGGCTGGGCGGTGATGGTCTGTCCACCAGCTGTACATTTGAATCCAGACAAGTACAAAGATCCTTTACTCTTTAATCCATCAAGATGGGAGGTAATTAAGGTCAAACTAACTTCTAATCCAAGTAAAATCTGATCAAACAAGAAAATTGAAAATTGGATCTTTTTATATAGGGATCAAAAGCTAGCGATGCATCGAAGCATTTCATGGCGTTTGGTGGTGGTATGAGGTTTTGTGTTGGAACTGACTTCACCAAATTGCAAATGGCTGTGTTTCTTCATAGCTTGGTAACAAAATACAGGTTTGAAAAAACAAAACTCTCTTTTAAGCACATTCTTTTGTTTAGTGTGTTAAGATCTATAAGGGCTGATTTGATTATGTTGCTTATCAGGTGGGAGGAGATTAAAGGAGGGAATATAGTTCGAACTCCCGGATTACAGTTTCCGAATGGTTACCATGTTAGACTCCATCAAAGAGAGAGTAGAGACATGTTATAAGTACAATAAAGTTGGTAGGATTATATAAACCATTTTATGCATTTTTCCGAAGACCGGATTCATCTTGAACACCCTAAGTTAAACAGAGGAAGATGTTGAGGCTCTGCGTTGAATTTATGTGTCTTAGGTTAAGGCTGAGAATTCTTAGCTAAGGCTAAACACACAGTTTTGTTTGTCAAGCAAGAGCTTCTGCGTCTGGTCAGTGACTGTAATGTATAGTATACATAAATGTAAAAGAAAACAAGTGAAATCTACTTAACTTCTGAGATGCATCAGGAGATTTTTTCAGTGATTGGTGATCAAATCCTATCTATTTTCTAATAGTAAATCAATTTCATAGTTCTCCAATCTACAAAACTAAGCCAAATCTACTCCATGGGAAAGCTCAATTCGTATATTTTTGGTATAAACTTAAACATTTGGAATAAGATGTGGGTGCCGATTTCGCAGATAGTTTCTACACTTAATCATGAAAGTTTTTCACTGATAATCGACAACGACACTGTGGTTAAGATGAACTCAGAAAAACTGAAGACAGAAAACGATGAACATCGATAATTCAAATATGAGTTACTAATCCTGCAATCTGCATACATGGTTCCAAAAAGAATCCAGTTAAATTTTAGTTACATATTCAACACACAAAAGAAGAGAATATATGTTAGAAAGAAAGCAACACAATAAAAAACCGAATGAAAATGTTTTTACATTTCTTTTACAGTAATGATGATTGCAAATCAGCAAGACCACCTGGAAGTAGGGTAACAGTCAAGGTAATGGCACCACTTGCAATGTTTGTTACCATTCTCTCCTTTGAATAGCATCACAGTCCCAACTGTTAAACAAGCGACAAAAAGAACCGCAGCAATAAAGAACAGTGAGTACTGGCACGGGTTATACTTTGGTCTGGGACGGGCACCATAAGGAGCAGAGTTGCGGTACTCTTCCCACGCATTTTGAGGCTGGATCAGTAGTACAAACCCGAGGAAAAATCCGGTCAAGAATCCACCAATGTGAGAAAAGTTGTCAACCCAAGGAAGCAAGCCTATAGCCAAATCGAGTGCGACGATGAACACAATCGTGAACAAAGCGGCCAGCTGGAAAATTCAGACACTCGTCACATTCCGGTTAATGCTTGTATCTTGAGAAAGGATAGAACATACCTTGTTGGCGTAGATAGTCCAGTTGATGAAAAGCTCGGCTAACATTGCTCCAAGGAGTCCAAGAAGAGCGCCTGAGGCACCAACAGAGATGCTATTCTGAAGGAAGAGGGCAGAGAGAATGTTCCCACCGAAACCCGATATTAAGTAGATGAGCCCAACTTTTACTGCAGAATTGTTTTACAAAATATATGAATAGAGAAGGACAATGACGAAGTCTCGCAGGAAAAAGAGGGGTAAGACTAGAGTGAAGACTTACTGAAGCCAAACTGTTGTTCAAGGCGGACACCGATGACGATCACATTGAACATGTTAACAAGAAGGTGAATGATACCGGCATGTAGCCACATAGAAGTGACGAGCCTCCATTTTTCATTGCCTTGCACGACTTTCCTCCATACCAAAGCTCCCACTTTGTCCAATCTGAAATCACAATCGAATTTGAATCATCACCGATCATAAATAGCATGGATACATTGCAGAGCTTTAATCCAACCATGTCCTCAAAGGTACAAGTTAAGATTTTGTATTCACACAAATCTTGTGGTTTAGAGAACAGAACACAAGGCTAAATCAAGAAATCGATGAGCTTTATCTCAAGAACAGGGTTTTTCTTGAATTCAACGTGACATGAACATATTAATCAAAGCAATCACAGGGGAGATTTTTAGATACCCACAACAAATCTGAACATGAATCCTAACGTGTTAAAGGGTCAGATACACCAAAAGTAATCGTAACTTTGAAAATAATGATGAAAAAGGATACTTTTGAAATACCCCACAAGACAAGCCTGAACATGATTTAGAAACTTACGTTGAAGAAGATGGACCCAAGAAAGGGTTCTCTCTGAATGGCTGGAACGAGAACCTACGGAGAAACTTTGCCACACACTCTCCTCTGGCACCTGTTGCCGTCTTGGGACAGTCGTTGATGAACATCACCACGAAAAAGACGGCGACATTCGCCACGACGATTACCGGAATTAGCCATGACGTCCACTCCTTGTTCTCTCTATTCTTCCCACTTCTTCTCTCCATATCTCTACTCGACATTTTCTCTTCTCTCTTGTTGTATAAAATACACAGCTGGTGTTTATATAAATAGAAGAATAAACAGAATTTGAATCAACAGATCAAAGACAAAATAGATTAAGACAGGAAACATGAAAACAGAGCAATCCAGACAGAAGTTTTAACCTTGAATTCTCTTTGTCGGTTTTTCTTGTTCTTGGTTTGGAGAAATATAACCGTTGAGTCAGATTTTTCCAACGGAAAAAGAACTTTTTACCGTGTTGAATCAAAAAGTTGTTATCTTTGGCCGCAACAAAGTCAGGAGATTTGGTGGTATGTCAATGGAGGGTTAGGAGGTGGTGACACTTTCTGATAAAATCTCAGACCTGTAAGAGAGAACAAATCAGACGTGAGGTCAATTTGTATTTTATATATTGATTCTGTTAAAATCTAAGAGAAAAAGTCTACGGGCAAATGTCAATAAGGCATATGAATAAGCTTCCTAAGATGGATTCTATATGTAATGTGCCTGCACTATCCAAAGATTATTTTAACCAATAAGGCATATTAATAAGCTTCCTAAGATACATTCTCAACAGAAAAATTTGTTATTGGTCAATGGTTAACCTGATAAAATTAAATGGATCCAGTCAAAGTTGGTTTTGATGTTTACCATCGATATGAATATTAACAAACTGAATAACAAATCCGGTCAACCGTACCAGATCATAACGGTTCACTAAAAAGTAAAAAGGTAAAATGTTACTCTCTCACCACAATGGTCAGGTAGGATTTAGCTTCATAAAATTCAGTTTTTTAGCTGTTTAGGTTCACAAGTAATTCAAATCTAGAAATGTTAGTTAATAAACCAATGTCTTATATATATGAATGAAGAAAGCATATTGCTATTAAAACATTGATGAACCTAAACCATCTGTATTTATAGAATCTACCTGGCTTGGTCAGCTGCTTTAGCTGTTTCATGAACTTTATAGCTGGAGATATGTAAATTCTCATAGGTGCAATTATACCGTTTCCTGCAGAAACATTAGTGCAAGACGGAAACAAGTCAGTATCTGTAATGTTAGTAGTGATGGAGACTGGAGAGTCTAAGCAGGTGGAAGTCAATATATTTTAGTGACCTCTCTAGTTTCATATGCCTTATCACGGAAGGGTAAGCATGAATCATGATAGTATTGGTTGGATCATAATTCGTGTAAAATGGATCAACAAACTTCCCTGATGTTACTGGTGAAGAATATTCCTGATTGATGTTCATTCATTTGAACTGGTCTAGTATCAGACATTGTCCACATCATGAGAAAGAAACAACAAATCAGAAAAGACCCAGCTGAGACAGCAATGTAATATAACAGAGAAGAGTCTACATTGTTATCGTGTTAAATTCCTGACTAGATTGAATTAGAAAGTGTTGCTACACAGAAATTGAACAATGAAGAACAGTAAACCTCACCGAGTGTGTAAAATTGTGTCTTCGTTTCCTCCGAAAATCAACCAATCTCCTCCGCCGCAGCAAGAGGTTGAAGATGAAGACTCCATTACTGTAGATAAATTGCACGACAACTGGTGAGTTTTGGTTTCAAGAGCCTTTAAAATATTTATTGTACAATTATAATACAACCCCGTATTTGTATGTACACCCCCGTTAGTTTCTCCGATTATTGACTATTGACAAAGGGACCACAATAGGACTATTCAAAAATATCCAATATTTACCATTTCGTCTACACATTTTCTGCTATTTTTCTTTAATCCTACCATCAATCATCAATCATCAATCATCTCTCTCTCTTCTCTGTACAAGATCGAAACCCTAGCAATTCCAATTTCGTTTTCTCAGATCGAATTCTCACCTTTCTATGGCGTAAACCTACACGAATTTCAACGATTTAGGTTTTTTTTTTGTTTGGGGAAGAATCTAGGAAGAAAAAAAACGCGGGAGAGAAACAATGTCAACGGAGACTACAGGCAATTCATCATCGTCTCGCCGTCTTTCCTCCGACGCAATTGATCCGGAACCGTTGCTTTTGAGCGATGATAATGAGGGAAGCAATAGCGGAGGAGGTGGTCAAAGGAGATCCGTGAGGAGACAAGGATTAAGGGAAGCGGCGAGGTTTCTAAGTCGTGCTAGTAGCGGACGAGCGATGAGAGAGCCGTCTATGGTTGTTAGGGAGACTGCGGCGGAGCAGCTCGAGGAGAGGCAGAGCGATTGGGCGTATTCGAAGCCTGTGGTGGTGCTTGATATCGTTTGGAACCTGGCTTTTGTATCGGTGGCTACGGCTGTTTTGGTGATGAGCAGAAATGAACATCCAATTATGCCGCTTAGAGTTTGGATCTTGGGGTATGCGTTGCAGTGTGTGCTGCATATGATTTGTGTGTGTGTTGAGTATAGGAGGAGGAACAGGAGGAGAACGAATAGGACTCCACGGTCACGTTCTTCTTCTTCGTCTTCGTCTTCTTCTTCTATGGAGGAAGATGCTTTGGGTTCGAGGAGGAATTCAGCTGAGCAGGACTTGTCGCTTGGCCAGTTGGATAGCGAAAGCAGCAGGTATGTGGCTAACTAAGCCCTCTTATGTTCTTTAGCGGATGAGATGTTTGGCCCTTATTGATCTTGCATGACTTTGTGAGCTTTGGTTTGGTAGCCTTTAAAAAACTCAGGCTCTTTGTACTTAGTTTTCTGTGCTGTAAACTGATGAAAAGGAAGATTGGATGTGATACTTATGGCTCAAAAGATGGAAGTTTTGGTTTGGTTGATCAAATTGCTTTCTTATTTCTATAATCTTCCCCAAATTGTAGTGGTTTCTTATCTAGCTTTGGTTTGCACCTTTTATGCAAAGTGTCTATCTTTTTTGGTTCCGTGATGCGTTTTACAATCAAATTGAGATTAAATGCAACTTGTGGAGAAAATGTGATGTTACCCATCAATTCTTTTCCATGTTAGTATCATCCTATCTCTGTCAAGGAATTAGATAGTTACAGTAGTTTCACTCCTTTTTTATAACCAAATATAGGGAAATCATACACGGATTCAACATGCTCGTGTTACACGCTCTTATTTTCTTTCTTATTTGTATGTTTGTATCCTTCAAATCCAAAAAGAGTGATACATGTTTGGGGTTGTTTTCTTATTCCACTTATCGTTTCTAAAACAGTGTTGCAAAGCATCTGGAATCTGCCAACACAATGTTTTCGTTTATATGGTGGATCATTGGATTCTACTGGGTCTCTGTTGGTGGCCAAGACTTGGCCCGAGAATCCCCACGTATTTACTGGTTTGTTTTTATCCACCATCTTTAATATTCACAAGTATTAACCTATTATTCTGCCTTAATTGTCTGAATGCCTTGCTTATTTCAGGTTGTCGATTGTCTTTCTTGGTTTCGATGTGTTCTTTGTTGTCTTCTGTGTTGCACTGGCCTGTGTTATTGGCATTGCTGTTTGCTGCTGCCTACCATGCATCATTGCAGTTTTATACGCCGTGGCAGATCAGGTACTTCTCATAACAAATTCGTCATATATCCTAAGTCGCTACATTGTGCTATATGTTTTTTAACACAACACAATAAAAAAAAGCAGGAAGGGGCTTCAAAAGAAGACATTGAGCAGCTCACCAAATTCAAGTTTCGAAAAGTAGGTGATGTCAACAAACACGCTGGTGATGAAGCCCAAGGAAACACCGAGGGAGTGATGACTGAGTGTGGTACAGATTCACCTGTTGAACATACTCTTTTGCAAGAAGATGCAGTAAGTATACGATACAACACCCTGATACCTCCTCCTCGAAGGACAAACCATAAATCGATAATTATGCTTTCTGATTCCATGATTCTGCATTGTAGGAATGTTGCATCTGTCTCTCTGCATATGAAGACGGAACAGAACTAAGAGAGCTTCCTTGTGGCCACCATTTCCACTGCTCTTGCGTAGACAAATGGCTATACATAAACGCTACTTGCCCACTCTGCAAATACAACATCCTCAAGAGTAGCAACTTGGATCGAGAGGAAGTCTAGAAGAAACAGCTGGCGTTGTTCATGACCCACACAACATTTGATCAAATGTTCACGATGACCCACACAACATTTGATCAAGAAACTCGGGGGTCAAAGGTAAAACCCGACTGGTGTTTTTAGATAATATATGCATTGTTTGTGATATGATATATCTATACAGATTATTACTCTTTTGTATGTTTTTTGTTTTTGGTTTGGAATCTAATCAGGTCTGTACATCTGTATCTATCTTCTCTCACTTGAAACCACTCTTTTGTATTACCTGTCTCTGTGTGGACCTCGAATTGTTAGAGATTTTGATCATCATAGATCTTTCGTTATCCAGAAATGTGTCAATCATGATGGTTCTCGTGCTTATGATCTTGGTACCATCACTTCAATCTCAACCTGAAATGGTTCTAATTAAATTGAAAGCGAACCAACACTGGAATTTATGACCAAACCAAATCAAACCGAGTTTAGAAATGAACATGACTCAAAACCTGTACCGATACCAGCAGTCTCACTCGTTTTGTGATGAAGAAAACCGAGAAAATCGTAAAATCTTGCATATTCCGGTTTGTGTCAGACCGGTTTATGGGTCCGGTATGGTGTAGAAACCTTTTTTATCTAGGAACTGGAGAGTGGAATCTTGGAAAGAAGGCGCAAATTTTGTTTCACGGAGACTATTATCGAACTCAGGTGCCTTTCTTTAATCTCCTCTTCTTTGTTTTTATACAACCATTTTATCTTCGCAAGTTACAATCTCCCTCAGTCTTGGACTCGGACACTATCTTATCTCTAGACTTTGACTAGAGACTCTAGTACTGGAGGTTCTGTTTAAGTCATTTATACTGCTTCAGAGGTTTTTCTTTGTTGCTGGGTTATGAAATTATGAGTCTTGTACCGATTGTTTAGAACTTTTGACTGGAATCGCGTTGTTTGTTGGGGAAGCAGACAGTAATTTAGATTATTTGGGTGATGAAGCTTTTTATGCCCGCCAAGTGTTCGAAGAAATTGCTCCACTGTTGGCTTGTCTTGTTTTTTTGGTGTTTTATAAGCTGATTCCTTTTAGATATCTCATTTGGTTTATATTAGTATGTAGTTATACTGTCTAACTAGATTTAACATAACTTAATAGTTTATCTCCGAATTTACAAAGCTTATGTCTTTTGTTTCAGCCTTTTCCATATATCTGTGAATTTTATTTCTGATTGCTGTATAATTTATCTATTCATCTGATACGGATGTCGTGCACTTTGCAGGCTGTCCTGAGCAAATGTTGTGATAAAGAGGCTTTCTTTATTGTTAGCAAGCACACACGAGTGACATGGCGGCATCAGTTTCAACCCGATTCCTTGTTCTACTCAAAGAGTTTTCAGCCTTTAGAAAGATAGCATGGCGTTCTGCTGCAACTAATTATTACCCCCGTCAATCGCGTTATTTATGCCATGTTGCGAAAGAAGATGGGTCTCTTACTCTTGCAAGTCTTGACTTGGGGAACAAATCAAGGAAATCAGGGAAGAGTAAGGCGACTAAGCTTGAGGGAAGTTTTGTTACTGAAATGGCTCAAGGTAAGGTAAGAGCGATAAAGAACGATAAAATGAAAGTAGTGAAGGCAAAGAAACCAGCTGAGATAGTGTCACCTTTGTTCTCTGCAAAATCCTTTGAGGAGCTTGGCCTCCCAGATTCATTGTTAGACAGCTTGGAAAGAGAAGGTTTTTCTGCCCCAACAGATGTCCAATCTGCTGCTGTCCCGGCAATAATTAAAGGTCATGATGCAGTTATTCAGTCTTACACAGGATCTGGCAAAACTCTAGCTTATCTACTTCCAATACTATCCGAAATTGGTCCACTAGCAGGAAAATCGGAAAGCTCCCATGGTGAAAGCGAGAAGAGGACAGAGATTCAGGCAATGATCGTAGCTCCATCAAGAGAACTAGGTATGCAGATTGTAAGAGAAGTAGAGAAACTGCTCGGACCTAATCACCGTAGAATGGTTCAGCAGTTGGTAGGAGGTGCAAACCGAATGAGGCAAGAAGAGGCACTTAAGAAAAATAAACCCGCAATTGTTGTCGGCACACCCGGGAGAATTGCAGAGATGAGCAAAGGTGGGAAATTGCACACTCATGGGTGTAGATTCTTGGTGCTAGACGAAGTCGATGAGCTTTTGTCGTTTAACTTTCGAGAAGATATCCATCGAATACTTGAACATGTAGGAAGGAGATCTGGGGCTGGTCCGAAAGGGGAAATCGATGAACGTGCTAACCGGCAGACAATTCTAGTCTCTGCAACTGTGCCATTCTCTGTTATTCGAGCAGCTAAGAGCTGGAGTCATGAGCCTGTACTTGTCCAAGCCAACAAAATCACTCCTCTTGATACCATTCAACCAGCTGCACCGGTAATTAGCTTGACTCCCACAACTTCTGAGGCTGATGGCCAAATTCAGAATACTATCCAGAGCTTACCTCCAGCATTAAAACATTATTACTGCATCTCAAAACATCAACACAAAGTCGACGCGTTGAGGAGATGTGTTCACGCCCTTGACGCCCAATCAGTTATAGCTTTCATGAACCACTCAAAGCAACTCAAAGACGTGGTCTACAAACTTGAAGCTCGTGGTATGATTTCTGCTGAGCTGCATGGAGACCTCGGGAAGCTAGGGAGATCAACGGTACTAAAGAAGTTCAAGAACGGGGAAGTTAGAGTACTCGTGACTAACGAGCTCTCGGCTCGGGGTCTTGACGTTGCTGAATGTGATCTAGTAGTGAATCTTGAACTTCCAACAGATGCGGTTCACTATGCACACCGAGCTGGGAGGACGGGAAGGCTGGGAAGGAAAGGGACAGTGGTTACAGTTTGTGAGGAGTCACAAGTGTTTATAGTGAAGAAAATGGAGAAACAGCTTGGTTTGCCTTTCTTGTATTGTGAGTTTGTTGATGGAGAGCTTATTGTCACTGAGGAAGATAAAGCTATTATAAGGTAGAGATCTAAAGAAATAATGTTTTCTTTCCTTCCTCTAGTCTTCAGATGTAAACTTTTTTTATAACTAATTACATTCAGAATTTTGTCTCTCTTTTTTTTTGATCAGAAACTTATTTGTGCTACCCTAAGAACACTCTAAAAACCAGTGTTGAATTTACAGTAATGCCATAAAATTAGTAATAGCACAAATAAAAACACTCAAGGAATCATTGGATTCTACAAAACAGCAGCTCTTTGAGGCATTTCACCGAACAGCTTCTGGGCGATACTGTTGTTCCTAAAGCTCTTCGTGCCATGGTTCTTTGTTAGGGTTTACACACACAGTGACGAAACGATTCAGCTTCAGATTACGTTGATGGTTCGGAATTGGAGTAAAGCTTTGAGATTTGTTCAGTCTCGTTTCTCTGAGTCAGGTACCCTTAGACCTTCTTTATCTAACAGCGAACGAGACTTTTCTTCTGGTCTCAGCGACAGAAATCTTTCTTACAAAGAGAGATTGAGAAGTGGGATTGTCGATATTAAGAAAGATGATGCTATGAATCTGTTTCAAGAAATGATTGGGTCTCGTCCTCTTCCTACGCTCGTTGATTTCAGTAGATTGTTTAGTGCATTAGCCAAAACAAAAGAGTATGATCTTGTGTTAGGTCTCTGCAACCAAATGGAACTGAATGGGATTGCACATAATATCTACACTTTGAATATTATCATCAATTGCTTCTGCCGCCGCCGAAAACTCGGTTTTGGTTTCTCTGTTTTGGGAAAGATAGTGAAACTTGGGTATGAGCCTGACACAATCACATTTTCAACTTTGATAAACGGATTATGTCTTGAGGGTAGAGTTTCTGAAGCTGTGGAGTTAGTTGATCAAATGGTAGAAGTGGGACATAGACCAAATCTCATAACGCTTAGCACTCTGATCAACGGGCTTTGTCTCAAAGGTAAAGTGTATGAAGCAATTGTTTTGATTTATAGAATGGTGGAAAATGGCTGTCAACCCAATCAATTTACCTATGGACCAGTTTTAAATATAATGTGCAAGTCCGGGAAAACTTCCCTGGCCATGGATTTGCTCAGAAAGATGGAAGACAGAAAGATCAAGTTGGAAGTAGTAACATACAATATTGTTATTGATGGTCTCTGCAAAGACGCGAGAGTGGACAATGCACTCAACCTTTTCAACGAAATGGAAATGAAAGGGCTCAAAGCAGATGTTTTTACGTACAATGTCCTCATAAGGGGCTTTTGTAACGACGGTAGATGGTGTGATGGTGCACAATTGCTGCGGGATATGATCACAAGGAAAATCACCCCCGACGTCATCACTTTCAATTCATTGATTGATAGTTTTGTGAAAGAAGGGAAGCTTCTAGAGGCCAAACAATTGTATGATGAGATGATCCAACGAGGTATATCTCCTGATACCTTTACATATAATTCTTTGATAGATGGGTTTTGCAAGGAAAACCGCCTAGGCGAGGCTAGTCAGATGATGGATTTAATGGTTAGCAAGGGATGTCATCCTGATATCGTGACTTATAATACCCTTATAAATGGATACTGCAAGGCTAAGCGGGTTGACGATGGTCTTAAACTCTTTCACAAAATGTCTCTGAGTGGACTGGTTGCAGATACAGTCAGTTATAACACTCTCATCCAAGGGTTTTGTCAATCGGGAAGACTTGATGTTGCCAAAGAACTCTTCCAAGAGATGGTCTCGCTTGGTGTTAGTCCCGATGTTGTAACCTACAAAATTTTGTTAGATGGTTTGTGTGACAATGGAGAACTCAAAAAAGCATTGGAAATATTTGAAAAAATGCAAAAGAGTAAGATGGATCTTGATATTGGTATCTATAATATCATCGTTCACGGGATGTGCAATGCTAATAAGGTGGATGAAGCTTGGGATTTATTCAGTTGTATACCTCTTAGAGGAGTGAAGCCCGATGTTAAGGCATACACCATAATGATATCTGGATTATGTAAGAAAGGCTCACTGTCTGAAGCTGACATGTTGTTTAGAAAAATGAAAGCAGATGGGTGTGTGCCAAATGATTTTACGTACAACACACTCATCCGAGCACATCTCCGAGGTAGGGATGTAATAAAGTCAGTTGAACTAATCAAAGACATGAAGAGGCTTGGGTTCGCTGCAGATGCTTCCAGTATGAAGATGGTTTTCGATATGTTATCGGATGGTAGATTGGACAAAGGCGTTTTGGATATGCTTTCTTGATTTGGTGGAATGGAATGGTAAAGCTCAAAGTGAGATTTGCAGGTAATGTCATGAGGAAATCTAATAGAAGTATGATCAACAAAGCTGTAAAATAAAGAAAGTACAGGATAACAGACACAACCCTCCATCGTTGTTCACCTTTCTTTATTAAACGGTTGGTGATTGGGATATAATAACCATTAGAATTTTGCAAAATAATTTGATGTTACATACTTGGACAGATGTTGGATCTTGCAAGAAATGTACAATATAATTAAACTTTCAGCTCGAACTATTATGTTGTGTAAGTTTAAGAAAACAAGTACACAACGCAAGTGTTTCATCCACTTTGTGCATTATTAGACTGAGGATGTGGCACATCAGTAGAGGTAAATCTTCAAACGAATTTCCAGAAATATGAACCCGCTCATCTTTCTTTACATATCGTAGAAAGTGAAGACTGAGGAGGAGGGAGGCGATGAGGTGTAGCACTGGGCACAAATGTCTGTTACCAGTCCTTTACCCGTTACCAGCTAGTATCCGTCTCGGGTATCAGATATCATTTATTTTGAGGAATCTTCCAAGTATCGATGGGATATCAAATTTGTCAGAGTTTAAGAACATTAACATAACTAATCTATGTTGCAATAAAATTAGGTTTGACAAAAGCTTAAAACATTTAGAGGTTCTAACCATCAAAATCGAATCAAGATTGGTTTTTGGGAAACTGTTTTTATCTCACATGGGAAATAAATGTAAAAAAAAAGAAATAAATGTATTCAAATAGAAGAATCTTTCGGATCCTTTAATTTTCCGACTGTTATCCGTATCCTCAAAGGTTCATGCTTTCCTTCCTGCTACGTTGGATCTAATATTGGTTACCTGCATTTAGGTTCCATGTGAACATTAGAATAAACCATAACATGAAGAAACAGTTTTTGGTACTTGTGAAGAAGCATTCGGGGCCAAAAAGATTGGACGATAATAAACTGAGAAACTTACTTGAGTTAATAACTTTTGAATTTCCACCTTCCTATCTAAGGCCTCTAGCTTATTAGAGAGTTCACACTTTACTGACTGCATATGTATTTACATAGAGTCACAAACAAAATAATTAAAAGCAACAATATGTTTCAAAATAAAAATTTGTTATCACCTCCATAGTTTCTGAGAGATTGTTAAGGTCGCTCAACAATGACGCAACTGCAATATCAACGTCTTTTCTGGTCGCATACTTGTGACCACTAAATGACCAGCGCTGAAGGAATAAGATAGAATTAGAACATCGAAAATCCTCTTTTTTAGCAAAAAGAAAACATCCAAAATCCTCTAACAAAAATTAGATAGATCACAAGAGATGGAGTACCTTGCATAAGATGAAACAATATCCAATCAATAGAATCAAAACTACTGCACCAACTGGACTGGTCATAATCTTTTCTTTAATCTTGCTATCAAGCTCTCGCATCTTGATTCCAGAAAACAATGAAAACTGTGTCACTAGAGAGAATGATCAACTTTAGCCTAATGATTCCAAGAACTTACAGGACAAAAACAAATACCTGAGCATTGAACTGATAGGTTGAATTCAATACTCCTTCTGCCAACTCTGATAATAGGTGTGATAGCCTCTCACTTCCGATTCCAAACACGATCAGACCAAAGACACCTTGAACGTGAATGCATATATGTCAAACCACTATAAGAGAACCATCATGACTGAATAATGTTATTCTATTTACTTAAAGCCTATTACCTGCCAAGGAGGTTGCAAGAGCAACGACAAAAACCCCAATCTGCAAAGTAAACCACAAATTGAATTAGCTTTGTCACAAATATAAAATAAATCTCTTCGATAAATCGGACCAGTGAAGAATACTATAATAATAATTTGTGAAAAACGTACGGAACTAAAAGTAAATCGATGAAAAACAGATTCAGCTTGTGGTTTCACCATGGTGGTTTCGACGATCGGAAGAAAAGGAGAAGAAGATGAGTCAATATTTATGAGATTGGTTGAAGAAGAGGAGCAGAAAAAGTTTGTTAAAGAGTATTCCCAAATTTGTATTTCTTAGGGCATAAGCCAATGTATTTATATAGAGAATAATAAAAAGAGAAAATATACAAAAGAACAAAATCTAGGAATTGGAAACTAGAGAAACTATTGACATGATCTAATCTAATATATTACTAGAGAGATAACTATTCTAATATATTATTAGAGAAATAACTATGCACTACAATGAAAATTGAATTTTTTATTACACGTACTTTAATGTTATTTTTAAGTTAATTTTGACAACAACGGATAAACTCGATTTTGATTATATTCTAAAGTTTTGTATATATTTAGATATATAAATCTCGATTTTTTAATTATTTTTGTAATTGGATATATAATAATTCGTTTATATTTTGCAATTATTTATGTATCTAGAGATATGATGCCAAATTTGATTTTATCAACTAAAAATCGTATCCTTATCAATCATTTCTTTCTTTCCTATATATACCTTCGGCTCCTTTATTTTTTTCTTCTAACAAATCTTCTTTTTTCTCTTTTCTTCAACTAGATTCGTCTATTGTATGTAGTATTTTTATTTTGTTTTCCCTATGCTTTTTGTTGTTGTTGCTGCTTAGTTTATTTATATTTGTTTTGTTGTGATGTATTTTGCCGTACTTTGTTTGTTTATCGATATTTGTTTTTGGCGTGATAGCTTTTTCAATTTACAAGGTATATTATATTTTTATGTTTTGTGTTTGTTTATATTTATATCAACTAGGTGGTATGTCGAGCAGGGACGAAAGTTCGCCTTTGTGATCAAGAAGATTGTTCAAAGAGACTAGATAGTCTCATACAGTGTGATAGTTATCCTAAGAAAATAAATGATTTAATATTTTAGTTAAAACTATGATAACGTACATATCTATATATTGGTCCCATTTTTTTGTTTTCATTGTTATTGATAAATAAACAGTTATTTTCTATACCCAATTCCCATCGATCATACTTATTTTATATTTGATTATATTTCTGTTAAGCATTTGTTGGTCATATCTATGATATATTTCTTTTTGTGCATTCATTATTTTATGTTTATCTCTAAGAGTTTAGGCATCTATATTATGGTTAGTAACCGTAAAAAAATCGACCAATTTAGTCAAATCGATGGTCATAGTTCATTTAGTATTATATGTTCATTTGTAATGGTTTAGTGCATCTCTAATGTATTACTCTATTTTTTACTCCAGAATGAAATAACTCTAAACTTGAGTTGTGTTTTGCTCCAACCCTACTCCATTTTAGAGTAGAAAACTTCATTTTATTTGGAGTAGAAAATAGAGTGAAGAGTAAAAATAAATGGGATTACTCCATATTTGGAGGAAAAAATGGGTTTACACTATTTTTGAGTTGGAACTGGAGTCGGTTTGGAGCAAATTTGACTCTAAACTCCATTTTTAAACAAATGGAGTAAGATATGGAGTGGAGTTATAAATGTTCTTAGGCTTCCATATTAGAGTTTAGTACCCCTTAAATTGACCAATTTAGTAAAAGCGACATCATAGTTCATTAAGTAATTTACTTTCTTTTGTAAGGGTTTCGACTCCCACATTAGAGTTTAGGATCCCTTCAAAACGAAAAATTTAGTCAAATAATTTCTTTAAAATCATTCAATTTTTTACGCACAATTGTGAGGGTTAAGGCTCCCTTAGGGTTTAGTACCCCTTCAAAACGACAAATTATGTCTTAGCGAGCGTCTTATTTCATTCAGTCTTTTACGTTTATTTGTGAAGTTTTAGGCTTCCATATTAAGATTTACTAGCCCTTAAATCAGTGAATTAAGTCAAGCAAGCGTCGTAGTTCATTCATTATTTTACGTTCATATGTGAGGGTTTAGGCATCCTTATTAGGGTAATTCATTTAGTACTATACGTTCATTTGTGAGGGTTTGGGCTTCCTTATTAGGGTTTAGTACCCCTTAAAATCGTCGAATTTAGTCAAAGAGAGCATCATAGTTCATTAAGTATTTTAATTTCATTTGTGAGGGTTTAGTAAATCTTAAAATCGAAAAATTTAGTTAAATCATTTTCTAAAAATCATTCAATATTTTACGCACATTTGTGAAGGGTTAAGGCTCCTATATTAGGGTTAAGTACCCCTTCAAAACGACAAAATAAGTCATAGAGAACGTCTTAATTCATTCAATATTTTACGTCATTTGTGCGGGTTTAGGTTCCCATATTAGGGTATATTTATCCCTTACAATTGATGAGTTCACCAGTTAAATCGATCATTTTAAATCATTCAATAGTTTGTGATGTTGTGTAGGTTTAGGTTTCCCATATTAAGGTTTACTGTCTCTTCAAATCGATAAGTTTCTTCAAATCGACTATTTTATATCATTCAACATTTGACATACAGTTGCGAGGGTTTAAGCTTAAAATGAGGGTTTAATGTCCCTTTAACTCAAAGAGTTTCGTCGAGTCGGCCATTTTAAATCATGCAACTTTGAATGTAAAATGGACAACAACAAAAATATACTCTATATTAAAAATATGTATTATTGGTAAAATATTTGTTAATAAGTAATACCCGCGCACGCGCACGGGTACAATCCTAATATATTTTAGAATCGTGTTAAACTTTAATTAAAGTTTTAATCAAATAATGAATAGGCTAACTGAATCATTTGATAAGTTATCTTTTCCTATGTTTTGTACTTATATCATACATATTGTATATTGGTAAGTGTTTATATTAAATATATAAATATATTTTACATTTATTAGCACATTCTAATATGTTCAGTTATTAGTTTGGGTGTGATTTGTTTTTGGAATTTGTTTCAATTTTTGCATTTGATTTTAAAGTAATTTTTCTTACTTTTTAGAACTTATAACTTTGTTTGTTATTGTGTATTAGCTCTCTCCAATCTTCAAAAAGATTCTAACACTAAATATAGAAAGTTAATACATACATAATCCAAAAAAATAAGTTTTCTTAAAACCTTATAAAGTAATCTTCCATAGACTTTTGGGTTAAAAATATTTGATTCAAATAATTAGGTAAGTAACACGTCCAAAAATATATTTAGGGAATTAGCAAAGAGAATAAAATATAAAACGAAATTGCCCCTACAATGTAATTAAAGTAAGTATAAAAAAACCAAAATTATGTGGAATAATAGGTTTTGGGGTAGTAATTAGGAGAGTAACACATTCGAAAACATAATTTAGTAAGTAACAGATAGGTTCCAAAATTCCGAAACTAACCCTCTACAATTAACACAAAAAATTATGTTTTAAAAAACAAAATCAAACATTTCCTTTTAAAAAAAACTAAAACATTTCCTAATTAAACGAAAATTTACCTTAATTTATGCATCACGTTTTACCCTAATTTATTACTCACGTTTAATTTCCATTTGTTTATTCTAGTAATTTCTCATTTCTAATGTTATCCTCCTGAATTGTCTCATTTCTCCTTTTCTTCTTGTTCTTCAGCTCCTTTGTCGGCTTTTTCTCATATTTATATTTAATTCTGTAAATGGTTTTTTTTCTCAATTACTTGCTTCTTTCACGTTCGGCATGGACCCAAATCTTCCAACCGTGGATTAAGATGAATGAAATCTTAGATTGTGGATTAAACTTCCCACCGCCGTCCTCTCTCTTAATATAGCTGCCACTAGAGATCAACATAATTAACTAACTATGTTTGAAACTCAATGTAATAATAAGTAACTATGTTTATAATATCACTTAACTGTGTATGTGTTTTTTTATGATAGTTAACTATGTATGTTATTTGTTTTCTTATGCAAACTATACTACGTAACTATATACGTAGTTGACTATACATTTTTAAGTAAGTAATTATTGTTACAATATTTTCATAATTATATCATGAAATCAGTTTAGTAGATACTCAACAAAATCTAGTCTCAGTGTTGTTATTCTTTTAAATCATGAAATCATGATATTGCTCTCCGAGTTATTATTACTCCCTCCGTTTCAAAAAGATAGATATTTAAGGTTATGCACACTTATTAAGAAAACACATTGATTTATACAATTTGCAGTTTCTAATAAAGTTTAACCAATAGTATTTCAGTATTTGTTTTGGAATTTGTAAAAGTGCATAGAAAACAGTAAAAACTCTATCTTCTTGGAACAAAATTTTTTTTGTAAATTTTTTATCTTTTAGGAACAGAGGGAGTATTTTTTTTTTTTCATCGGTCTCCTATTTTTTGTTTGTCATCAAGATAATAAACTAACTTACCACGACCCGCTAATCCAGGCTGGTGGTGAAGGGTTTACAAAGAAAAGTTCTGAACTAGCTACTCGAGTACCATTCGCAAGCTTGTCAGCTTTTGAATTAAGGGTGCGCGGAATATGATATAAGGAGAAAAAAGAGAACTTCGTCTTCAATATCTGCAATTCTTCTAAATGGGCTTCAAATGCTGGCCACTCTGTCGGTGTTGACAACATCTTCACCAACTCTGAGCAGTCTGTTGCGAAAGGTACCTCCGTCTTCTGCAGCTCGAGCATGCATACCATGGTCCACCCTAAAGCTTCAAACTCTGCATGTAAAGGAGATAGACTTCTTCGACAATTTGTAGCCCCCATCATGATATTTGTCCCTAACTCTTGGAACACATACCAACCTCGACCGGAAAATTGATCTGATTCATTCCAAGAACCATCAATATAACACTTCAATCCATGGTAAGCCGGGTGACCCCTATAATGTTCTTGATCATTTTGCGATGGATGGACTCCTCCGCTTGTTCAGATTCCCATATCAAAGCCTCTGTTTCCGCATTCCTTTAACTACAAGAGAATCTCTATCTAGACCTCGAAAGACTTTATCATTTCGAGCTTTCCAGATATCCCACATTATCCATGGAAACCGCAAATCTTGATTACCCGTTGGCATTCTCCAGTACAGATAATCAAGATTTGTAAAAATGGAGGGTGTTTGGAAATTTTCCATAGCCGTTAGCCCATGTTTGAAATGCCGACGGGCATTTGGCTCATAATTATAATCCCAAAATATATTATTGGGCTTGTTACACACAAATGTACTTTATGAAAGTTTCCTTTCATTAGACATATTTTCCAAGGATGCTATACTTTTTCTACTATTTAAAAAATTTAATGACCAAATAGTCCCTGAAATAACAAAGACAACTTCACATCTGACTCTATATTTAGATAGATTGATATGATCTCGATCGTTGGTTGTAAAAGAGAAATTAAGAATCAATGGTTGTAACCATTCTAGATCTAAAAAGAGGCTTTATTCTTCTTCGTTAACATCATTAACTCCATCACGATCTTCTTCTTCGCCATAGTCGGACTCCGTCGCTCCGATATTCTTCTTCACCACCGTCAATACTCCATCGCTCCAGCTTTGTTCTTCTTAGCTACAGTCATGATTCCATCATGGGTTCTTTATTTTTGTTTGTCGCGATCCCGTAACCACAATTTCTAATGCTTTGAATCTGATAAATTTGGGGATGGATTAGGAAAAGGATAGGTATCGATTCTATTTCAAATATCAAGCCATAAACAAAATTTCTCACCAAACCTTGAAGAATACTCAAAGCCGGCGGACTGAAAACTGGAGTTTCGAGTGGCTTACCTTAGCAGATTTTAAAAGACGATGGGATGAGTGGAAAGAACAGAAAATTTCGTATGAGATAGAGTCAAAAATCATCAAAATCCGTCAAGAATCAAAAAAGTTATGTAGGTTTGAAATCAAAACCTTTTTGGGTGTATGTTTGAAGTTATGAGTTATGGTTGGTTGGTTATAATGGACCGTAAATTATGGGTGTTAGTGTGTGGATGATATTTGTGTGAGCTTCATATAGTTTGGAAAAAATCAGTTCTCAGCTCTAATGATTTTGTGATCCTTAAGATGTCCAATTTGGTTTCCAATTTAGAATAAGCAAGATTACTTTATATACGAAAATGCATATCATTGATGCCTATGGATCTCAACCTTTTGCTAGTTCGGTGACTATTGTTTTGGTAGAATTAAACAAAGAAAACATAAGCAATCAAATATGTTGTCCACGTTAATATGTCCACAATACTTTGAACATACTAAAATATGGCATCCAGACTAATTTGTCTTGTTTTATTGATGGTTACGTATGGGTGGTCTCGTATAAATGGTCGTATATTTGATGGTCACATATGGATGGTCATATATCGATGGTGGTATATTAAGTTTGGTTTTTGTTTCAAGACAGTCTTTCTCGATGATCATTCCTAGTGTTGGTATCATCAATTTTCATGTAGTGGATCCATGTCTTTTCTTCTTTTTGATTTTCATGTAGTATATCCACACACACTAATTAATGATCATAATCAAATTGTCTATAATACTTTGTCCACACTAATTTATCCACAATTTTGGGTTCTTCGTTTTGCTTTACCTCATATCGTTTATTTGGTTCTTAAATCGTCCAAAATTTCTTTATGAAATCAGAACATAAAACCGATTAGATCTGTGAAAGACGAAGATGGGCAAAAGCAATCTTAAAGACGAAGATATGATGATGAAGAAGAAAAGTAATTAGTGGTGCTCAAAATTGAATTGGATCCCAAAAACTTCAATCTCATCTTATCTCTTTTTCAGGTTTGGAACTTCTTCGAATTTCAGATTTTTTTCAAGTAAAAAGTTATGAAGAAAAGGGCTTCTTATACATAAACCACCAAATTGATAAATTGTTCAATCTTTGAAATTTCCTAAATCACATAAGTGATGAAACCTACCCAGAACTCCTCAAGCTCTGATATTCCTCTCTTTGTTAACTCGGTCAGTCAATTTTTCTCCACCAATGCATCGTTTTCAGATTTCACTTTACCAACTTCTTCTCCAAACTCGTTTCTTTCATCTCCATCCGAAGAGGATTACGATTCTATGGAATGTGAAAGTTGATAAACCTTTAGCCATCTTCGTGTCACTGGTCTCACACCTTTCGCCATCGGAGATTCTCGTTTTAGTAGCTCGTCATCGGTGAATTTATGAACTAGTTTTGTCGAAACAAAAAGTAAATCTTGGATTTACCCAGAAGCTTTCTCTGATTCGAAAAAAATTGTAGAACTTAAACCCGATTCGGTTTCTCAGTCAAATCTGAATTTCTCAATGAATACAAAAGAATTGTAAAATTTCCAAAGAAATTCGATCTACACTTAGACTATCAATTATGGTGGTTGGCATCAATTTTTTGATTTTGTGTTGTTCAGATTTTCAATTGGATAAGAAAAGAGAAAGACAGAAGAAGAAGATAAGAAAAAAAGAATATAGTTAGATGTGGGGGTTAAAACTTTACACAATTCACAACCAGGTTGATCTCAGTGCTATTTTTGTCTTTTCGCACACCAAAAATATACCTTCATAAAAAAGTATGTCTATTGTTATTAACTTTTGGAAAAGTACCTCTCAGAGTAATAAACTCTATATTATTCTGCTCATTAACCTATTTTTATTAAAGCAAATAAACGTAAAAAGGAATGAAACTATATTGAGTTACTTTTACTATTAAAACCGGGTTTTTCGAAATAAACCGAATCAACTCTGATTAGTTGTTAGACCAAAAGCATTAGTGAACCAGTTTCTCGAACCGGATGTTTTCTTCTCTCCCCCAAATCAGAAATCTAGCGAGAAGAAATGGGAGTGATTCCTCTCAATCCGAAAGCTTTCTCATTCAGAGTTCACTGTCGTTTACTTGAGACAGGTACTCTGAGAAATGCTTTACTACCTTGCCCATTCTGGTTCTTCTCTTGCTCTTTTTCTTCGGTTCTGAGTGATAGACATCTCTCTTACAAAGAGAAATTGCGAAGTGGGCTTGTCGATATTCAGAAAGATGATGCTGTTGATCTCTTCCAATCCATGCTTCGGTGTCGTCCTCTTCCTAGTATCATAGATTTCAATAGATTGTTTGGTGCCATTGCCAAAACAAAACAGTATCATCTTGTTTTGGCTCTCTCCAACCAAATGGGATTGAAGGGGATTGGATATGACCTCTACACTCTTAATATTATCATCAATTGCTTCTGCCGCCGACGGAAACTCGGTTTTGCTTTCTCTGTTATGGGAAAGATTGTGAAACTTGGGTATGAGCCTAGCATAGTCACATTTTCAACTTTGATAAATGGGTTATGTCTCGAGGGTAGAGTTTCTGAAGCTATGGAGTTACTTGATCGAATGGTAGAAATGAGACACAAACCCGATCTCATAACGCTTAACACTCTGATCAATGGACTTTGTCTCAAAGGTAAAGTGTATGAAGCAATGGTTTTGATTGATCGAATGATGGAAAATGGCTGCCAACCGGATGCAGTTACCTATGGACCGGTTTTATGTATAATGTGCAAGTCCGGGAAAACTGCACTGGCCTTGGATTTTCTCAGAAAGATGGAAAAAGGAAAGATCAAGCTTGGGGTAGTCCAATACAGTATCGTTATTGATAGCCTTTGCAAAGGCGGGAGATTTGACGATGCACTCAACCTTTTCAAAGAAATGGAAATGAAAGGGATCAAAGCAAATGCTTTTACCTACAACTCTCTCATAGGAGGCTTTTGTAACGCCGGTAGATGGAATGATGGTGCAAAGTTGTTGCGGGATATGATCACAAGGAATATCACCCCGGACGTCATCACTTTCAGTGCTTTGATTGATAGTTTTGTGAAAGAAGGGAAGCTTCTAGAAGCCAAACAATTGTACGATGAGATGATTGCAAAAGGTATAACTCCTGATACTTTTACTTATAACTCTTTGATAGATGGGTTGTGCAAGGAGAACCGCCTAGCTGAGGCCAATCAGATGCTGGGTTTGATGGTTAGCATGGGATGTGATCCTGATATCGTGACTTATAGTATTCTTATAAATGGACACTGCAAAGCTAAGCGGGTTGACGATGGTATGAGACTTTTCCGTGAGATTTCTCAGAGAGGACTAGTTGCAAATACAATCAGTTATAACACTCTCATCCAAGGGTTTTGTCAATCGGGAAAACTTAATGTTGCCCAAGAACTCTTCCAGGAGATGGTTTCACATGGTGTGCCGCCTAGTGTTGTTACCTATGGTATTTTGCTGGATGGTTTGTGTGACAATGGAGAACTAAAAAAAGCATTGGAAATATATGAAAAAATGCGGAAGAGTAAAATGGATCTTGATATTGGTATCTATAGTATCATCATTCACGGGATGTGCAATGCTGGTAAGGTGGATGAAGCATGGAATTTATTCAGTGGTCTACCTATTAGAGGAGTGAAACCCGATGTTAAGGCATACACCATAATGATTGCAGGATTATGTAAGAAAGGCTCACTGTCTGAAGCAGACCTGCTGTTTAGGAAAATGAAAGCTGATGGGTATGCGCCAAATGATTGTACATACAACACAGTAATCCGAGCACATCTCCGAGGTATGGACATAATTAAGTCAGTTGAACTAATCGAAGAAATGAAGAGGTGTGGGTTTTGTGCTGATGCTTCCACTATGAAGATGGTTTTCGATATGTTATCGGATGGCAGATTGGAGAAAAGTTTTTTGGATAAGCTTTCTTAGAATTTTGGTATTTACATCATTACCGTCTCAGATCATCGAAAAATAAAGTTGAAGTGTTTTTTAAAATACTTGGGATTTACAATTTATCTACACTACACAATATGTTTTTCGAGGTAATAGAGCACCAAGATTCAGAACCATTCTTCTGTTTGTGAGATCTCCAGGCATGAAAGCAAGATTCTGAGTTTTGAGTGATGAAAGCCGCATCTTTTCCTTGTCTCTTTGTTAATGTGCCTAGTTTGCGTTTCAGATTGTGCTTTTAAAGGTAAGTGTTTCTAAGTTTGTAAACTGTTTTTTATTATGTGGTTCCATGATGTTCTGTTTGATTTTCTTGAATGGTCTATGCTCTTTTTGCTGTTGATTATTGCAGATTATCTTCTCTAACAAATCTGTTGATTTTTGCAGATTATTACTTAGGACACGTTATTGGGGATGGTCACTAAAATCCTCAAGCTTGGTAAATTGGCCAAAATAAACCCCAAGTTCTTGTATGCCCCAGAAGAACCCTGAAGTTTTAGTTGACCAAGCCATTATAACCTTCAAATTCTCATCTCAAGTATTCCAGTAGATTCAATCGTTTAGGAATTCGAATTTGTTTTCGCGTTCTTTACAGTGATTAAATTAGATGTATGCCATAAAATATGTGGACTGCTTGGGATCCAGGCTCTGTCTTCCTCCTATTTACCATTACTTGTACCCATTTTTCATCTGAACAGAAGAATAAATTTCTTTCTTTTGCACGTGATGTATCTGTGCTGCAGAGTTGAGTACGACCTGGAAAGTGATCTACTGGAACTTTGAATACTATCAAACTCTCTTGAAATTGATTTATTGTAGAAGATGACATACTATGTAATAATATTACATTTGTGCTATTTATGAGCTTCCTTGTTGTATCCTATACCATTTTCAAAACGCAGTGGACCAATTGAAAACTTTGCTGAGAAATTACATCTCAAAAGTATTGAAAGATTCAGAAACTATCGCCAACGGTATATTCATCCTTTCACAGTTTAGGTTCTAGATCTTGTCAGAAGAGAGCTCCAAAGTTGTTGTTACACAGGACTTGAAGAGAATAGTAATGTAGTAAAGTCCGGTCCAAACTAATAAAGAACATAGTGCCAAAATTGCAAAAAGTCATTTAAATCTTATAAAAATGGTAAAGATAGCTTATTTTCTAGAAAAATAACTCTAAAACCCAATAAAAAATTGCAAAAATCAAATTGACATGGTGCAAATGCACCTCTAGCACCATGCCAACACCGGCCCAGACTTCAACGTTATACATATGTATGATTGGCGTATACATGCAAAAACCGGTTGTATACTTTATTACTTAAACCGAACGGAGAAAAACTGAACCGGTTATCGAACCGGGTTTTCTTCTTCTCGTCCCTAAATCAGAAATCTAGCCAGTAGAGAAGAAAGCTACCTTCGTGCCCTCAGGAAAAGCAAAGACGATTCTTCTTCTGAAAAAGAAATGAGATTGATTCCTCTCAATCGTCGTTTCCATGAGACAGGTACACTGAGAAATGCTTTACTCCATAGGCCATTCGTGTTCTTCTCTTGCGCATTTTCTTCTGCTCTCAGCGATCCAAATCTCTCTTACGAAGAGAGATTGAGAAGTGGGCTTGTCGATATCAAGAAAGATGATGCTGTTGATCTCTTCCAATCCATGCTTCGGTCTCTTCCTCTTCCTAGTATCATAGATTTCAGTAGATTGTTTAGTTTAGTTGCCAAAACAAAAGAGTATGATATTGTCTTAGCTCTCTGCAACCAAATGGAATTGAAGGGGATTGCTCATGACCTCTACACTCTGAGTATTATGATCAATTGCTTCTGCCGCCGCGGGAAACTTGGTTTTGCTTTCTCTGTTTTGGGAAAGATCATGAAACTTGGGTATGAGCCTAACATAGTCACACTTTCAACTTTGATAAACGGATTATGTCTTGAGGGTAAAGTTTCTGAAGCTGTTGCGCTAGTTGATCGAATGGTAGAACTGGAGCTTAGACCCAATCTCATAACGCTTAGCACTCTGATCAACGGACTTTGTCTCAATGGTAAAGTGTATGAAGCAATGGTTTTGATTGATAGAATGGTGGAAAATGGCTGTCAACCAAATGAAGTTACCTATGGACCGGTTTTACGTATGATGTGTAAGTCTGAGAACACTACCCTGGCCTTGGATTTTCTCAGAAAGATGGAAAAACTAAAGATCAAGCTGGACGTAGTAACATATAGTATCATCATCGATGGCCTCTGCAGAGACGGGAGATTGGACGATGCATTCAACCTTTTTAATGAAATGGAAATAAAAGGGATCAAGGCAGATGTCATTACATATAGCTCTCTAATTGGAGGCTTTTGTAACGCCGGTAAATGGGACGATGGTGCACAGTTGCTCAAGGATATGATTACAAGGAAAATCACTCCTGACGTCATCACTTTTAGTTCATTGATTGATAGTTTTGTGAAAGAAGGGAAGCTTCTAGAGGCTAAAGAATTGTACAATGAGATGATCATAAGAGGCATGGATCCTGACACCATCACATATAATTCTTTGCTAGATGGGTTGTGCAAGGAAAACCACCTAGATGAGGCAAACCAGATGCTGAATCTGATGGTTAGCAAAGGATGCGACCCTAGTATCGTGACTTATAATATCCTTATAAACGGATACTGTAAGGCTAAGCTGGTTGACGATGGTATGAGAATTTTCCGTGAGATTTCTTTAAGAGGACTAGTTCCAAATACAGTCACTTATAGCACTCTCGTCCAAGGGTTTTGTCAATTGGGAAAACTTAATGTCGCCCAAGAAATTTTCGAGGAGATGGTTTCTCGAGGTGCTCATCCTAATATTGTTACCTACAAAATTTTGTTAGATGGTTTGTGTGACAATGGAGAACTAAAAAAAGCATTGGAAATATTTGAGAAAATGCAGACGAGTAAGATGGATCTTGATATTAGTATCTATAGCATCATCATTCACGGGATGTGCAATGCTGGTAAGGTGGATGAAGCATGGGATTTATTCAGTGGTCTACCTCACAAAGGAGTGAAGCCCGATGTTAAGGCATACACCATAATGATTTCAGGATTATGTAAGAAAGGCTCACTGTCTGAAGCGGACCAGTTGTTTAGAAAAATGAAAGCAGATGGGTATGCGCCAAATGATTGTACATACAACACACTAATCCGAGCACATCTCCGAGGTGGCGATGTAATTAAGTCGGTTGAACTGATCGAAGAGATGAAGAGGTGTGGGTTCTGTGCTGATGCTTCCACCTTGAAGGTGGTTTTTGACATGTTATCGGATGGTAGATTGGAGAAAAGCTTTTTGGATATGCTTTCTTAGAATTTCAGTATATACATCATTACTGACTCAGAGCGTTGAAAACCAAAGTTGAATGGTCTTTTCGAAAAATCAAGGAGTTACATATGACCACCAATATTTGATCTACACAATATGCGACCGCCAAGATTCAAAATCATTCTCAGGGGCATGAAAGCAAGCTCTTCTTGAGTGATGAAAGCAAATATCGTGTCCTTGTATCTGTCATCAAGTTATGTGCAAATCTGTGTATTTGATGCTCTGTTAATTCTTTTGTTGCTTAGGAAATTGGCTTTTTTTGCATGTATGTGCATTGAAACGAATCTTACATGTATTTCCAATGATCGGTATTATTATTTTCCAATGTTCGCTGTGTTAAAGAAACTGTTTCGATCATTGATTCTTGCATGTTTGGAGGTGATGGGGAAATTGAATTCATGTTTGGTTGTATCTTTTTAGGCGTCCGGCTGTTTAGTTACCAGGTTTGTACCATCTGCGAGGCATGTCTAAGGTCCATGGTTTAGACTTGGAACGTAACTTGTAATGTGCTCTTAGGAAGCCATAAATTCCAATTATCTCGTCAGTCAAGTAACGAGTATTCATCTCCAGAGAATACTTGTTTTGCAGGATTTTCGAATCAGCTTAGCGAGTCATTCAATGCGTAAAAAGGTAAATGGTCACTGAAGAACTAGCCGAGAAATTTGATCTTAAGATGCATTTAAGGTGTATTGCAAGGTTTGTATGCGCTAGTATGGTATGTAAGAAATTTTTTTTTGTTTGAGCTGCGATGACCATTGAGATGATATGTTATTGTTTGAGATGATACTTCCTTAGCTTATATATCATGGTGGCTCTAAGTTGACACTTGACAGGGAGAAATTGATTTGTCTGGTTTGAGTCGGTTTAGTGAGCTGCTAAAGTGGGTATTAACGGTTAAGTAGTAATTAGCATCTTGAACAAAAGTTAAGAATATAGGAACGACAAGTAAAGCTTATGTTGGCTGAACTCTGAACTCTGAACTATTAGATAAGTTTGAAGTTGCATACTTTTACTATAAAAGCCGGTTATTTCAAATAAACCGTGTCTAAACTCTCTGATTGGGTTGGGTGTTAGACCAAAATCATTAATCTGAAAATTCACGTGAACCGGTGTCCAGTTTCTCGAACCGGATTTTGTTCTTCTCTCCCCCAAAATCTGTTTCAAGAAATGATTATTTCTCGTCCTCTTCCAAGTATCATAGATTTCAATAGGTTGTTAAGTGGTGTTGCCAAAACAAAACAGTATCATCTTGTTTTAGCTCTCTCCAACCAAATGGGATTGAAGGGTATGTAGGACCAGAATTTGGCACACTACGTGATTAGAGATGGATCGCGATAAGAAAATCGTTAAGGGGAGAGATCAGATGGATAGAGTGGAGTCGAGATAGATATCTCTTTCCTTAACTCTAAGAATCTCCCGCAGTGTGACGGGTTTATGAGATTCCGAGTCCCAGGATAAAACCATTAATAATCGAGTTCGCAAACACTCGAACAACGATTCTAACGAACCGATTACTACGATACTCTCGACGAAAACTTACTGATAAACAGAGAGAGATTGTTGATAGAATTTTGATAGAACTTTTGAATGTTTCTGTGAGTTTTTTTGGTGTGTCAGAACGTAAGGAGAAAGGAAGAAGACGAGTTCCTTTTAAAACTGACGGAGAGGCAGTTTTAAAACCGTAGAGAAGTTTTCTCCGGTTGGTTTTAAAAACTGACTCCGGTTTAGCGAAACCGCAGAGGTTGGTTTTTAAAACTGTCGCCGGTTTAGCAAAACCGCAGAGGTAACCGATGCAGCTTTTTGGGCCAAGGCTTTTTACTGCTAATGGGCCAACGAGATGGGCTTTTACCTGCTCATTTAGTTGGTCCAAAATGATATTTAATTGGGCCGGCAACGGCCCTTTAGCCAAAGCCCACGCCCACGCGTGGGGATTCCCCTCCTCTCTTTCATGGTATATAGCTTTTGCTATGTTTTGAACAAAGCCTTTGCTATGTTTTGAACAAAGCCTTTGCTATGTTTTGAAAAAAGGTATATGTGTGACTCCTTATATACCACTTGAAAATTTTTCAAACTTTAGATGTTGGATTTTTAACATGTCACTCATTTAAACCAAAAGGCTTTTCTCATTCACTTTTCTACCAAATTTGGACTAGACAAATGCCCAATTCAAGGCCCATTTGTTTAACCAAAAAATTGGTTCCAACACGGTATTGCACATAGTATCTACACTCTTAATATTATCATCAATTGCTTCTGCCGGCTTCGTACACTCGGTTTTGCTTTCTCTGTTGTGGGTATGAGCCTGACACAATCACATTTTCAACTTTGATAAATGGGTTATGCCTCGAGGGTAGAGTTTCTGAAGCTGTGGCGCTAGTTGATCGAATGGTAGAATTGGAGCTTAGACCCAATCTCATAACGATTAACACTCTGACTTTGTCTCAAAGGTAAAGTCTATGAAGCAATGGTTTTAATTGATCGAATTTTGCAAAATGGCTGTCAACCCGATGAAGTTACCTATAGACCAGTTTTACGTATAAATGTGCAAGTCCGGGAAAACTTCACTGGCCATGGATTTTTTCAAAAAGATGGAAAAAGGAAATATCAAGTTCGACGGGGTAACATACAGTATCATTATCGATGGCCTCTGCAGAGATGGGAGAGTGGACGATGCACTCAACCTTTTCAACGAAATGGAAACGAAAAGGATCAAAGAAGGTGTCATTACCTACAGCTCTCTCATTGGAGGCTTTTGTAACGCTCGTAGATGGAATGATGGTGCACAGTTGCTGCGGGATATGATCGCAAGGAAAATCACCCCCAACATCATCACTTTCAGTGCTTTGATTGATTGTTTTGTCAAAGAAGGGATGCTTCTAGAGGCTAAAGAATTGTACAATGAGATGATTACTAGAGGTATAACTCCTGATACCATTACATATAATTCTTTGATAGATGGGTTGTGCAAGGAGAACCGCCTAGATGAGGCCAGTCAGATGCTGTATTTGATGAATAGCAAGGGATATGATCCTCATATCGTGACTTGTAATACCCTTATAAACGGATACTGTATGGCTAAGCGGGTTGACGATGGTATGAGAATTTTCCGTGAGATTTCTCATAGAGGACTGGTTGCTAATACAATCAGTTATAACACTCTCATCCAAGGGTTTTGTCAATCGGGAAAACTTAAGGTTGCTCAAGAACTCTTCCAGGAGATGGTTTCTCGTGGTGTGCCACCTGATATTGTAACCTATAGTATTTTGCTGGATAATTTGTGTGACAATAGAGAAGTAGAAAAAGCATTGGAAATATTTGAGAAAATGCAAAAGAGTAAGATGGAACTTGATATTGGTATCTATAGTATCATCATTCACGGGATGTGCAATGCTAATAAGGTGGAACAAGCATGGGATCTATTTTCTACCCTCCCTCTCAAAGGAGTGAAACCCGATGTTAAGGCATACACCATAATGATTTCAGGATTATGTAAGAAAAGATCACTGTCTGAAGCGGACGTGTTGTTTAGGAAAATGAAAGAGGATGGGTATGCGCCAGATGACTGTACATACAATACAATAATTCGAGCACATCTCCAAGGTATAGATGTAGTTAAGTCAGTTGAACTAATCGAAGAAATGAAGAGGTGTGGATTCGCTGCAGATGCTTTTACTTTGAAGATGGTTATCGATATGTTATCGGATGGTAGATTGGACAAAAGCTTTTTGGATATGCTTTCTTGATTTGGTGATTTTTTTATATACAAATCATCGTTGAACTGAAATGAATCTACTTGTGTTGCTATGATTTGTTTTAAACCCTAAACCCTAAACCCTAGGTCGAGTAAGCAAAGCATGAGGTCTGGTTAGAAGATATGTCTCCAAGGTTTCTTGTTTGGTCGAACCTTGTTCTCTCTTTAACATGTATGAGAAGATTTAGTATTTATTCTATTCTCTTTTGATATTTTGTATGTGTAAAGGCTCAATGTGTGCTTGACTGCTCTCAGGTTTCTCCTATAGTAAAATGCAGAAGTTAAAAAAACAGACTGAATTTATTTGGAACCTTATTATATATCAGTCTGGACAAAAATTAAAAACTGAAAAGTCATTAGAATCAAGACTTGCTATATTTATTCGTTATCCAAGTAGGTAATAGACCCGTTCGATACATGGAAAATAAAGCAAAACTATATCATGTGTGTATACTTTTCTTTTATATCGAGTGATTAGAAATGGTAACTCAAAAACAAAAAGAAAGAGAAGAGTAAATTCAAAGCTTCTTCTTGTAACCCCATGGATTGTTGTTTGCCCAATTCCACTGATCTCTACACATCTCATCCACTCCATATTTTGCCCTAATTCACAATTTAAACCAAATCAAATCTCTTTTTCAACAAGTTAATCCCTAAAACGAATCGTAAATAGTGAAAGAGATGAAACTTACTTCCAGCCAAGTTCTTTCTCAGCTTTCTCTGTTGAAGCATAAACTTCCGTTGCATCTCCTGACCTTCTCGGACATAGCTTGATCGGTATTTTCTGCAAATGTGTTTTTTGTGTTAACCATTTATAAAAAAAGCATTCCAAACTATTTATTACCCTTCTTGATTTCATTCTCTGTTGTTTACCTTTCCAGAAGCTTTTTCAAAAGCTGCAACCATTTCTAACACAGACGTTCCTTGTCCAGTCCCTAGATTGTAAGCTGTACAACCTGATCATTGCACACAACACATGTCTAAGCATATAATCCATCAAATCAAACTAAACTCTTTTAACCGTTGATTGTTTAAGAGATGTTACCAATCTTTGAATCAGTAAATAGCTTCTTCAGCGCAGCGATATGGCCATCTGCCAAATCCATCACATGGATGTAGTCTCTGACCTGTTTCAAACATCCTTTTAACTTTCTGAAATGATAATCCTTTTCGGCTTTGCATCTAAAACTAGCTTTTTGACCTATCATCAGAAATGTGAAACAAACTAAATGAGAGATTTTGGGATCTGATTTGTATTTACCGCACTACCATCCTTGGTAGGATAGTCATCACCATAGACATTGAGTTCAGGTAAACGTCCAACGGCTACTTGTTGTATGTAAGGCATGAGGTTATTGGGGATTCCAATTGGATCCTCACCAATTCTGCCACTCTCATGTGCTCCCACAGGATTGAAGTACCTCAGCAGAACAATTCTCCATTCTTGTTCCGCCCTTTGAATATCTCTAGCTATTTCTTCAAGAAAGAGCTGCACAAGAGAGAGATTCTGTGAACACACAATGACTTTCGACAATTGAGCAGTGTTATCTTTGCTAGGCTTAAGAAAGGTTTGGAGAAATTTAAAGGTTTCACAATGGAGCCAAGGTATCAGTCCAGAGGTATTTTGGGATTAAAAACACTCGAAATTTGGATATGCTAAAGAGTAAAAGCTACCTTAGTACGACCATAAGGATTCATTGCCTTTAGTTCAAAGTCTTCCATGCATGGGATTGTTTCAGGTTGTCCATAAACAGTTGCAGATGATGAAAACACCATCTGTATATTCCAACAACCCAACAAATGTAAAATCGATCATGGTAATTAAAAAAAAGAAACAAGAAAATCATTTCTAAAGTTGTAGAATCCTATCTAACCATTTTGCAGTTGTACTTTGCCATGGTCTCATATAGATTGATTGTTCCAACCAAGTTATTGTCAAAGTAGCGTCTCGGGTTTGCAACACTCTCACCAACAGCTTTAAGACCCGCAAAATGGATCACAGCATCAAATCTATTACCTCACAAGAAAACGCAATCAAAGTCAAGGGCCAAAGATCCAGCAAAGTTATCAACTCTACAACTCACCTTAAACTATTAGCAAACTTCGAAGGTAACAATCTAATAATAACACACCTCTGTTTAGTGAAGAGTTTCTCAATATCCCCTTTGTTTCTTAGATCACCCTGTAATCAATCAAGACCGAAATCGTATCAATCTCCACAGAATGCAATCCAACAAGCAATCTAATATAAGGAAACAACTACAACATATAACAGATAAAGGCTAAAAAGTTCTTATTTTCTTGTGATCCAAAAAAAATGCAAGAAATTCAGATTCTTTGCTTGTTTTCATACGAGTACGGTAAAGAGAACAAACTCAAGCCAACGCACACCAAGCAAAACTACGATTTCGCAACACCAAATCAAAGTTTGAGCGAAACTTTTCTAGAGATCAACCATTAAAACACTTGAAAAACCAGAAAACTACATGTACGTCAACATCGGCAAGACAAGAATTTGATCAAGAATCCAATTTCCATTTCCAGAGAGCCAGAAACGTACACAACAGACCGATTTATACGCGAATACAATCACAAAAGCAACAATTTCACCTCACAAAGCAACACAGAGTAGACAGAGAAGTAGTATTCTTACTTCATTAAACTCGAGCTTCTTGGAAAGATCAGGACCAACAAGCTCCCTAACCCTATCGATAGCTTCGATAACAGAGTTATCAAGATTATCAATAATCGAAACCTTAAACCCCTCTTTCAGAAGTTGAACAACAGTATGCGTCCCGATGAATCCAGCACCACCAGTAACAAGAATGTTCTGCTCCACAGAAGAACCCATTTCCAAGAACTCCGAGTAGACTAGAGAGAGAGAAAAGAAACCCACTTCGCAAAATCGATTCTTTCGGATAAAAGAGAGAGAGAGAGATCAAGAGCGAAACAGAGGAGATATAGAGAGACGAGTGATTCACAAAAAGTTGGGTCCTTTATTTAATGAATTTTTGTAGCTTTCTTATTACGAGATGATAAGAACGCACGCAAAGCGAAAAATATGAAAGAAGTGGGCTCAAAGGTGTTTTTGGTTGTTTCTTATATGGAAAACGGCACTGATGATAATGATGACAACGATGATGATCCGTGTAAAGATTATTTATATAAAGACTCTGATTCCTCCATTTTCAGTTACGTATATTATTGATTGCGAATTTCTATTTTTGTCGCTTTTCTTGGAATGATTTGAATAAAATAAAGGGAAATGTAAAAGTAGTCTTTTTTTGTTGCAGTAACATTTTTTACCTATTTTGGTGTATGGGAAAAGCTTGGATAACGACTGATGACCAGATATCTACTGGGGCTATGGGAAAAAATAAGAAGAAGAGTAATTTAGGTTCATTTACCATATTTCCGGTAACCTCTAATTAAGGATTAAGATAATCTTACTAATCATATATCAAGGCTAAAAAATTGGATAATCACTTTGTCCAATCATCGTTTTTTTATCTTAATTTTTAAACATAAATAAAAGTGGGTGAGAGAGAAGCGATCTGTGCTAACTTTATGATCAAATTGATGTCTCTTATCATAATATCTACAACTTTAATCAGGGACCCAATTTAGGTAACAGATGGAAATGTTTTCGTATTGGAGTTAGCAAGTACATGGTAAGAAAAAAATACAAGTCTAGTTTACAATGGTTTAATTTCTAACAAAAATATATTTTGATGTAAGATAATAAAGAAATTCACAAGACGTGTTTTGCATCAATTTGGAAGTAAAAATGGTAAATTATTTATTTAACAAAACGGTAAAATGATGGGCAAAGGATCTTATTTCTCAAAGAATGTTAACTTAATATTTGCTCGATTTTTTCATAACACATTTTGAAAGTCAGGTAGTAAATTACCATGTACCTTTTTTCAATACTTAAGTTAAGTCAATTTGCGAGAATGTAAAGAAAATAAAATATCTTTACTTAAGAACACAAAAACCCCACCTAAGATTTATAAATGCAAAGCCATTCCACATGCGTTTTGGTAGCTTGTCGTTTTTGCTTAGGATCAAAGAAACCAAAACCCTTATTATCATCAACAATGTGGTCATTTATTGTGCTTTAACTATCAAACTTGTCAACCAATTTACCAAATATCACAAGTTCCGAGTAATTACTGCAAACATCAGAAGTTTTGGTTCGTATCTTAAATTGATTAAGTTCAAACACTAAACACAATCTTAACCAGAAACGAAACTAAGAAAGTACGGATATTCAGTCATTTTACTTACCCGGTAGTGGATCATATAGGTGTGTGTATGTATTGTAGCCATAGCAAATGACTACGATAAGTACTTGAATGGTACATTCAGAAACTGTTACGGCCAAAGAACAAGATGGTTAGGTTAAGACTTTAGAAACTTTTATCTGTAGCCAAGACTTGTTATCTTACAATCGTTTTCGCAGTCATCAGTTGAATTTGGGACTGAGGTAGAACTCAGGATCTTGGGAAAACCTAGTGAGAGTCTCAGCCTTTTCAGAAGAGAGATCTGTGTTAGCTAAAATGTCTTCTTTGGATGTTTTAGATATTGCTTCAATTGAGCCAATAGCTTGGTAGAGCTGTAACCAAAAGGGACATACATAAGCAGAATTCATCAGTGAAGTAGCATGACTCACAAACACAATGCAAGACATTTACACAGTACAAGTTTGAAGTTAGAACTGTATGTTAATAGTATCAAAAATGCAAGTTTATGATCGGTTCATAAGTAAAACATTACAGTGTTTGCATCGTGTTTGTTAATGTTGGGTATGGATGTGACAACTCTGATGAACATATTCGTATCCTGCACAGTTCGCTTTCTCTTCACATGAAAGGATAAGAATGAAGCTTTAGAGGTTCGCCAAAACAAATATCAAAAGAGATCCTTATAGCGAATGATCTTCGGAAACCTACCTCAACCTTGAGTTTAGACGCCACCTTCTGTTGCTTGCACACTGCAGCTCAAGTTTTAGTCCAATCAGTTACTCAGAAAAGCATAGAGTATCTAACTAACTCCAAACAAATGAGCCTTACCACCGCGAGAGTGAGCAATCTTAACAATCTTCTCGAATCCCATCTCAGCATCAGTGACTAGTACAAATGCAGGTTTCCCAAACTCCATCTCATATCTAAGAAAACAATTATCGAGCTGAAAGTGTGGTGCAAAGTGATAAGATGGTGCAAAGTAATAAGATGTCTAGACCACTCACTGGAAGTAAGATCTCATGAATGAATCATTCTGCTCTTTAGTTGAAAGTGTGGCAACAACGTAAAGTCGCGCAAATTGCCCTTTCAGTCTCTTTACTCTGCAAAGATTAAGAGTCAAAGAAATCAGAACAAGTAACAGACCGGGATCGAGCGATGTTGAGCCTATAAATTGATAGATGACCTGTTGAAAACAGAGGCAACATTGCAACAATCCCATTTTGTCACAAAAACAAAAGCAATAGACACACCTCCACAGTTGAATATCAGATCCTAATCACAGCAAACAAGTGATTCTTTAGCAAACTTAGATCCAATTTTCCAAAAGAATCTAAGCAGAGGAAGGCACATACAGGGGAAATGGAGACAAAGTTAAGCCGGAAAGAGTTTGAGCTAAGAAACGTGGATATGAAACTGAGCAGTGAAGCCTCTTGTTCATCTTTCCATGAATTGCTCATTATACAAACACCAGCAGCAATTCCTGATCCTGACAGATAACAAAGCACAAAATCAACTTCTCATCGGAATCGAATCCAAAACGTGATCAGATTCCTAAGTCTACTCCTAATTTCACTCGAATTGAACTAATAGAGCTTCTCAGATCCGAGTCGAATCGAGAATATAGAAGGCGACACCAAATTAGCAAACCCTAGAAGACTCTACTGATCGGGAAATCGGACGGAAAAGAGTACCTGTATTCCCGAGAGGTGACGGAACTTGATCTGCGGAGGCACTGTAGCTTGATCCCGGAATCGCCATTGACGAACCTCGAGAGTTTTGAAGACGAACAAATTTGGCGGATGATGAAGAAAACAAATTTTGAATCTATATTATAATTAGATACTAGGAAAAATTATGCAATCTACTTCTACTATCAACAAATGGGTGGATAATTAATTAATTAATTGTATACATATCTGGGCAACTAGTCAACAGTATACGAAAATTTTAGATTTTAATTTTTTTTGTTTTGCGACACGGAACTTCTTCATTACCTTAAACGTTTAAAACGATTACAATAGCATTAGATGTTTCTTGTGCAAGAGTCTCAATGACTAAAATTGCTAATGATAAAGTGATACAAAAGCTGAAACAAAGAGAGATAAATTCATGGGATACACTATATATTTTGGAAACAACTATCAAGCCTAACGAGAAGGCTCGATCCAAGCGGAAGGCTTCGGATTTTACCGAGATAAACCTTAAGCATTCTTTAATTTCATGAGACAAAGCCGATTTTCCATCAAACCGAGTCACCATAGATTCAGAGATCATGGTTTTACTTTCAATCACATCTACGTCTACCAACAGAGTCAATGGAAACTTTATCTTCACTAGATAACCTAGACATTGTAGACAAACCAAAGGCTTCAAATCCAATAGGGAAACAACTGCGAAAGTGGCCCATCCGTAAAAATTAGCTATCTGAGTCGAGCCCCTAAACCTAAATACAAAACCCAATACACAAGAAGTGGAGAAGAGTCTTACAAGTTTGGATCGGCGGAGATGCTTGCGGTTAGCCGACCGTGGAGAACCCAACGTCGGTGCATTAGAACAATCTAATGAGCTTTCGGACCACCAGAGAAGTGGTTGATTTATGTCGGGAATAATCTTATTCTTGTTGGAGGAGTCAGTAAGCTCTCCATAGGATCGTGAAGACCAAAGGGTAAGCGGCTTGGATGAACCATAAGTCTCGCCTTGATGTTTCGGCCACGGAGGAAGTGGTGGAACAAAATCATGGAGGTGGGGAGGAGGGTTAATGGAGTGGTGATTCTTTGAGTCGGTTAACCACCTCGAGAGAAGCATCTGGAGGATCCGGTGGAGAAGGCATCTGGTGGTTTTGGATGAGGTGCAGTCGAGATCCTCATCACCACACAGAGATCGGCGGCCGTAGCCATTGTCCAGAAATGATTCTCCGATGTTGCAGATACAGGTGGTGGTGGAGGGAGAAGGCGAAACGGAGGGTGCGATCTACTCGAACTCTCGAGTCTATGTTCCACGATAGAAATGGGTTTCCGATTGATAACCGGTGAAGTCCTAAGGGTCAGGATCATGGCTTTTCAGATGGAGATCTCGGCAGAAGAGGATGAGATTCGAGTAGTCATAAAGATTGTTGGTTTCGTCGGAGGTGGATTTGAGAGAGTTTGGAGGGCGCGTGAGATTCATTAAAGTGTTTCCTTTAAAATATTTTAAATTTTAAATTTCTTGTCTATTCTATATATTAAGGAATTATGCAATTCAATTCAATTTCCTTAGCCATTCCAAAATAATATGAAGAATGGCCGATAAATTGTATAAAGTTATAAGTTTTTCAAAGTTTATAGTTATTTGATTTATTTGTAGTTATATGAAAATGATAACAGTACATTTGGACTTTGATTCTTAAAATGTCACACAACAATTAATATTATAAACTCTGTACAAATAACATTATCATGAACATAAAAAATTGTCTAAAATACATTATCATGAACATAAAAATTGTTTAAGTTCCATTGCCTTGGATCGAAGGCTCATTACGGAGAAGTCTGGTCTATAGCACCAGACGTGTATAATGCACATACAAGTAAAATCATCGTCTCGGTCTTGAACCGGTCTTTACAACGCTATTTTTGTTATTTTGTGAAAAAAATTGTGTTTCAACAAAAAAAGTGGAAACATCAGATCTTGAACTCAGTTTAAATATAACATTTTGTCTTATCAAGTATCAACAAAAATATATAGAGATTACTAGGACAGTCTAAACTAATGACAATCAAGCTAAATCATCAACATAATCTAATCGCAGTCAAGCTAAATCATCAACACAATATAATGGAAGTCATATGATTCCTTCGTCTCTGTTATAAAATCTGTATTTTCTTATGATTTTCTCAAATTAGATTTTTAGAATGAGAACAATTGTGTTTATGCTGAGTGGTCGAGTCAACACATCTTAACGAGAAGCATTGGTAATGTGATGTGACTAATGCCATTCAAGATATGGAATTTGTTTTGCAAAGGCACCGTCTGAGCTATAAGAAGATTCTTTTCCCCAAATCGTGTACATGTATAGGTCCTTCAAGTTTGGGGTACTTTCTAATAGTTTTTCTTTTCATTTTTTTGTATATGAGTATGTTTTAGGGTAAACGTGTGCATAAAGCTAGACCATAGTTATCATTGATAAGGTCAATGAAAAGGATTTGTTTAGAATTCTTGAGAAAGATCCAGTTTGTAGTTAACACGGATGTGCATGCTTTTACGCCTACAAAGGGGTAAAGCTAGTTTACCTAACTAGTTTTTTTTGTTAAAATGAACGATTGCTTAGTCTTTCTATTGTTATACACTTGTAATACTTCACAATTTTCATATTTCCACGACATTTGTGAAGGACCAAAGAAACCCAGAAACACATATGTTTACGGGTTATGGAACCGAAAACGGAGTCCACTATTGGAGATTATAAAACTCATGGGGACGTGGATGTGGTGGAAATGGTTGTGAGAGACTATTGAGGCAAATCCGTAGGAGCAAAAATCAACCATCACTCTTTACTTATGTCATCTATTTTGTTGTGGGAGACTATTGAGGCAAATCAGTAGGGGCAAAAATCAACCATCACTCTTTACTTCTGTCATCTATTTTGCTGTATGAATTAAAATTCAGTAGAATTTGGCTTTGTTTACCTAAAGCAAATTAGTACATTAATTACTCTCGTATTTGTATCACAAATTGTTTAGCTTGTTGGGTGTTGAAATGATCACTTTCACTTGCTAAAGAAATAAAAATATCACGAGATATGATATGCGTTTGCGGATAGCTAGGTGATATTTTTGATTCACATAAACAAAAAAGGCATCTTCTTACAAGTTTTTCGATTGGCCATGTGATTATAGAAAGGTCATTTATGTACATATGATATGGGGATAGTTACAGTAGCTTGTTGTTCTTATGTAAGATCAAAAGAACTCAAAACCCTAAACATTTTAATTTGTCTTTGTTGTAATGTGAATTTTGTAATATGAAATTTAAATCTGCATTGAAGAAAACTTTCGTGCTATTGCGCTTAACATTAACATTAAGGAAACTAGTGCGGTCATTTCTTGCGCTTAACTGCCAAATGTATCAACCAATCTACCAAACATCAAAAGCAAGTTTTGGTTCGGATTTGTAACTGATTGGACAAAAAATAAGATAACATATTAACATACTCAAGAGTAATGACATAAAGATTAAAAAATTATGAAATTTCATCTCAAGAACAGAGAAACTAATCAAATTATTGGAAGACGGACATGTAGAAGTTGTAGTGGGACTGGTACAAAAGCTTCTTGGACTTGTAAATTAACCTCTCAATCTATCACTTAATGAATTAATGTGCAGTCGTAGTACATCATAATTTCATTTTCAAGTAGGTATGTGCATTCAACACCAATAAGTATCTTAGTAATTTACATTTACATGGTTTTAAATTTATCATCGATCATTCTTTTAGGTTCCTTTATAATATTAGACAACATTAAAACATGAATCTCTAATAAATTAAACAATGAAGAGCATAGATAAAAATGATTGTACTATAAATCAATGTTCATTTGTTGAAAGTTTCAATTCGTATATGTGGAAGAGTTATACTAATTTTAAAATCAAAAGTTCAACAAAATTATAATTTTAAACAGTTTTGAAACTAAGTAATCATAGATATTGCATGTTACCTAGAAGATTATACTACATGTTTTGTTCTCTTCATATGGACATATATATCTTAACTACATTCATAACACATCCTTTCAATTTAGAATTGGTAGGATGGAAAATATAGTGGATGGAATACACATGGTATTATTGATTGACTATGGAACAACAGTTGATGTAATTCATTAGTGGAGATTCAGCAGTTGTCTTGGCAATAGCAAAAATTGTATGTTGAGTTTGATCATATGTGCTTGCGATCCTCTTCCAATTCTTGTTTTAGTGCATATATATATATATGTTTGACCATGTTTAGAGGCAAATGCAATCAGGATTAATATACAATGAAGCTGAGCATAAATATGGAAAACGAAATTTGTTTATAAACTTTTTGATCCTATCCTTTTCCATTTTACCGTATGCACGAGTACTCTAGTACATCTAATTTTTTGTCATCTAATAAGATATCTAATTAAGCTCATAAGTTTTCTGCATTCTTAAATCCTGTAAATTATGAGTCCAATATCTCCTTTTTTGAGAGATCAAAGTTTTCTGGATTTTCAAATCCTTCACCGTTTTTTTTAGAATAAGATTTTTCTCAGAATCTCGTTTCTTTTCATTTATGTTGTAGATCAACACAACCGGGTTTGTCTTGACGAAGCTCGGTTTTATTGTTTTTAATTTATGTTGTAGAATTTTAAAAGGATGTTTAATTCCCTCTATTTGTATGATGCAAGTTTAAGTTAATGAATAATGTTTTTAAAAAAAAGATATGAAGTAAATACAAATAAACCTTGCATTGTGAACAAAGAAGAATGCGGAGAAACTAGTCAATTCTTGCTGAAAAAATACACCAATAATTTAAAATTGGGAAATACATTAAATAAAATATATTTTTATATTACAACTTGAATACAATAATCACACCATTGAATAAAAATAAAATGAATCTGTGAAAAGAACATAGGAATACAAACGTAACAAGAAGTAATTAATTTACTTTGTTTCCAAAAGAATTAACCCTGGAAAAAAGTACGAGAAGCTTCCTAAATATTTCACCAATTCACTTTTAGGAAAAAATGGAAATACCACAACGGTAACTTAAACAATAGCTTTCGACTCAAGTAAAAACTTGTTAATCTCTATCAACAAAAAGGAAATTTGCACATAAGCATAATTAGTAACTCTAATCACAGTAGTTAAACCCATTAATCTCAAACCAAAAAAGGAAAAACCCAAAATGTATATAATGCAAGCGAAGGCACTCTCTTTATCACTTTCGCTTCATTCACTTCTCCTAGTTTCAAGTTTTTAATCTCTCTCTCTCCGTGTTCGATAACTATGGCTTTGTATTACAATGATCTCGCTGCTATGGAGAAAGAGATGTGTTCTAGTTTATGTACTTTAGCAGATGCTGCGGTTCTGTTATACGAACAAGAACACTCCAAATTCATCACGAACAAGCCTTTCTCCGAAGAAGAAGAGAACGACAAGAGAATCTTCCTACTCGTCCCGAGAAAAACAAGAAACTTTCCTAGAAGAAGAAACCCTAATGTGGCTTTTACTTTCTCATCGATCCACGTTGATTCTGACCCACAAAACCTTCTTCAGTGGCCTTCTTCTTCATCATCACCATCATCGTACAAGATCACGGCTGATTCAAAGACCAAAACCCTAAAAAACCCTAGTTCTTCTTCAACCTTACTCGTTGATTACAACAAATCTGAATCCGAAAAGATGGAGATGACAAAAACCCTATCAAACCCTGATTTTCATTCGTCTCCGTCTTCGTGCCTAACAGAGAACACAAGAAGAAGCCGCAAGAGACGAGCCGTGAAACAGAGAAGTAATGGTAAATCCAAGAAAGCAAAGGTTAGTCCTTTTACATGGAAAGGGAAAGAGATACCGAAGTGGCTGGTTCAGTTAATGGAAACAATGAATGGAACCGATCTGAAACTGATCTTTGAGAGGACATTGTACAAAACTGATGTAAACCCTGGAGAAAGTCGCCTCTCTATGCCATTCAACCATCTAATCCGTAGCGATTTCTTGACGCCTGGTGAGTCTAGAATCATTGAAGAAGACATTAACAATGATAACAAGATCGGAGTTGGAGCGATTCTAGTGGATCAAATGTGTAGAAAGTATGGTGTGATGTTGAAGAGATGGGAGATGAAGAAAGATACAGGTAGAGGAAGCTGGAACTACTCTTTGACATGTGGTTGGAACGATGTTGTTAAGGCTAATGGATTGCAAGAAGACGATTATGTTAGTGTTTGGTCTTTTAGGTGGCATGGAGTTCTCTCCTTTGCTCTTGTTCCTTCTCTTACCACCTTGGAACAGAGTAGCTCTTCGCTTGCTCTCTGTGTCTAAAGAGTTTCTGTGTTTGTTCAGACTGTAACTTGATTGATCTATTAACTTCCTGCAAGTGTAATTATCAAAGTTTGAGTTTTTATTAGATTCTGTATTGTTAGTAACTTGTCCCTTATGTTGTTTTTCAGATATTTGAGATGAATCTTGTTTCTTGTTTGGTCTACTTTAGTTACTACATTTCATTTCTTGTAATGTATCTCAAAATTCCTCCAAAATGCTCATACAATCAACATCAGGGACAAAATTAGCTCTTAAACTACAGGGTAGGATGAGTCCAAACAGCTCTTGAATTACCTCTTAAGCTTTTTTAGTAATAGTCAATTTATAATTTTATACCATCACAGATTTACAGTTTCAGCAATCTCTGTTTCATAAAGCTATAGAATTTCTTGGATACAATCTATCTATCTTTTACAGTGGAATAATCACAAAATGGGCTAAAGAAATGAGCTAGAAGGAGAATCAAGAGCCAAAGCAATTCAACTTTCTTGCTTTTGATAGGTTTCTTCGACTTGGATGATGCGCTTGGGGTCTCCTTGAAGACAGATGGGCAAAGCTCACTGATACTACAAGTTCCACAGTGTGGTCTAAGCGGTGTGCATATCGTCTGTCCAAAACCTACCTGCGTAGATGAAGATATAAGTTGCAGCCATTCGTCTCCCTGACATATGAAACGTTGATAGTAATCGCAAGTAGATTGTTTTACGTATGTTCAAGCATCTCTGAGGATTACGCACCAAAAGAAAGTTAATAGCGACCCATTCTTCTTTTGGAAGCCTTTGTTGCAGAGCTACTCTAGTTTCCTCAGGGGACGACGTTTTATGGTCAAGACCAAATTAGAAATACGTGACAAAGAACAGACAGAATACGAAGCAAAAAAAATTAATGTGTTAAGAGCTAATCTCATAGAGAATGAGAAGCACCTGTTTAGTTCCAGGTTTAGACACCCAACCAAGTCTATTGCAAATGTGTGTCTACACATATCCCTTGAACATCATTCCATGCTATATGCAAAACCTATATCAGTACATCACAAGAAACCTTTGAGAACTTTTGAAACATGTAATTCTCTTACAAAACTGACTAATATGGCCAGTCTTACCAGATGAGCAATCTTCACAGTAGTAGCCTTTCTAGTATAGAACCCAACCTAAAAGTAAAGGGCAAGTAAGTTTCATATCGAAACCAAACTGACAACAACATTTTCCTTTTCTAGTCTTTCTCATTCCATTCCTTTTTTCACAAACAATATGGCACCATGGGCTCATATCAAAGTCAAAGAGACCTTCAATAACAAGAAGTAAGATAAGTAAAGGGATAATGTACCGAGTAGATCAAGTCCTTTATGGTTGATTCTTCGGCCTTGTCAATGGCTTCGGGAGTGAGAAGGCCATTTTGATGAAGACGTTCTACTGCCACTGCATATTAGAAGAGTCTGGATATAAAATCAGGAAACTTGGAGATTTGGATGATAACAGAGATACTAGAACTGTGAAATTAAGCACTGGCGTTCTCTCAACATGGGCTAAGCAGTTCAAAACTCACCACCAGTTATGTGCTTTTTAGTCTGACTTGAAAGAAGTGTTCCTATGAGGACATAAAACTGTCTTTCCTAGAAATAGTGAGACATAAGGTCAGAAGCGAAAAACAAGAAGGGCCATTTATCTCTCTACTTTTAAAAGCACAATAAGAATAAGAATAAACAAAATCCTAAACGTAAGCTAGCATTTGTTACCAGTAACAAAAAGGGTTTAGGGTGTTTTCACGGTAACTTTGGTTCCCAATCTATGCATATGAGAAGTAATATTTAAGAAACCAATAAGCATATCTCACCGCCTACTTGCACGTAAATCCAATAGTCACAAACTCAGAAATAGCTCAATTCCCATATCAAGTAAGATAGTTTACCTTAGGAGGTAAAAAGCTTCCGGTTCTATCACATTCTATAGTGCTTTCTCCAAAGATTGCATTTTTCGAATACCCGAGTTACTAGATAAAGAAGATCCAATTATCTTACTCTTCTACTATATCAGGTAATCTACACATCTCCTGCATCATTACATAAACAAAGATGTATATATACAAAACAACTTAGTCAAGGAATCAACAAATTGGGTTACAAATCTCTAAAGTTCTTAAGAATCATCATACTCAGACACATGATTTGAAAATCCCCAAAAACCCGGTTCTACACTGCAAGCTTAAGTGAAGAAATATTTTACTTTATGGGTATTGATTCCAATGCTGGGATCAATCTCCACAGGCTTCAAAGCTTCCTGCTTTAGCCTCTTATTTCTTAAAGAAGCTCGGAGTGAAGATTTAGAGATATGCGAGACGATCGAGTAGCGTACATTCGGAGATTCAAAGCATTAAAAACTCGAGCTACAGTGATGAGAATTTCAGACAATTGCTAAAGTTCTTGTTTTTTATGGTCACAAAATCATTTTCAGAAATTAATTAATTTGAAGTTTAAGGTTGATGTAATTTATGCAACCGGTTTTTATAGTGTACATAAAGACTGCGTCCCGTTTTAATCGCTCTAAACGACACATCTATACAAATGCAATTATAGGATTAATAATATACAATGAAGCTGAGCATCAAAACAGCTTTGTCATATGGAAACTCGGTTGGTAAATTAGCGCATATACTTTTTTTTTTTCTTTTAAATGGAAACCGAAACCTTTTTTTTTTTGGGGCCAAACCGAAATTTGTTTATAAACTTTTTGATCCTATTGCTTCCCATTTTGTTGTACAGCTTTCTGATCCTATTTTACTCACCTATTTTTTTGCCATCTAATAAGATACCTTGCATTGTGAACAAAGAAAACGCGGAGAAACTAGTCACTTCTTGCTGAAAAATACACCTATGATTTAAAATTAGAAAATACATTAAATAGAATATGGTATATACTCTGTCTACTAACATGATACAGATTGAATGTGACAATAAAAAATAATAATAACAATAATCACACCAGTGAATAAATTAAACTAAATGAATCTGTGAAAAAAAAAGAGAGACTACAATACGTAACAAGAAAGAAGTAATTAATTTACTTTGTTTCCAATCTCTATAGTGAAATACAAAACTGACTATAGAACAAAGGATCTTCACAAACTATGAGACAAAAATATAAGATGAAAAATGAAATAAAATATGCTAAATTATTTCCATAAAAATACAAAACCAGATTTTATCTATTATGGAGTGGATTTGGTCCCGCAGGAGCCTTTCTGTCGGAAACTCCGTAAATAAGGTCGTACTTATCGCCGGAGTTCACCACCGATAACCTTCTCTCGTCGGGAATTCCTCGCCGGCAGAATTCGTAGAACTCAGCCGTTGAGTAGTGCATCGGAGTCTGTGTCGTTGTAGTCGTACTAGGAAGATGTCGACCGTAGGAGAAATGGATTCCGGTGAAAAATAGGATCAAAAGCATTAGAGTTAATATACTGTGATTCCAGAGTTTCATTTTTTTCGTTTTGTTATCTGTGATCTCTTTTTTTTTGCGGGTTGTTTTCTTTATTTAAGAGCCGACGAGTTAGGCAGAGATTTATATTAAACTACAAGACGAGGCATGTTCATGAATGGACTTGTGGATTGATTAAATATTGGAGGTAATATGTGAAAACTCAAAACTATCCTTTACGTGTTAGAAACTAGAATGTACTTATACTTTGGTAGCATGATTGAATCTTGAATCATTAACTCGAGATTGTGTATAGTTCATGAGAAAACTATTGATACTCGCATGTTTCAACACTTTAATGAACGAATTTTAAAATGTGTGTAACTTTGTTGTCTTATAATTAAAAAATTTAAAGCAAATAAATAAATAAAATGATCAATTAGCTTAATAGCCATGAAAAAAATTAAAATTTATAAACTAGCCAAAATCCCGAAATTGAAGGGATGAGAATTTGCCACACACACTCATTTTGGTTAGTTTGTAAATTTTAATTTTTTTTGTGGTTATTCAACCAATTATCCCTAAATAAAATTCAACGAGTTTACTTGATGTATAACTAATTTTCTACTTTTGTCTAGATCAATAAAATAACATCAATAAAATATGTAAGAGTGTTTTTAGCCAAAAATAATAATATATATATATATAAGAGTGTAAGCTGTCATCTATTTCGGTGTTTGGTGAATTTTATTAGTCTACTTTTCCCAAAATCTAACTCTAAAAATTAGTATTACTTTTCTTACTTATTTGGTTAGTCTCTTGGTTTTTGCTACTCATGCGTCGGCGAGGACATTTTCACACACAATGGATAGTTTAATCGAAAGGTGTTTTTTTTTTGTCTAAATGTTAAGAATCGAAAGGTGTTTATGTAAACTCATCTCTTCTGCTGGATTGGTGTACTCTTTGATATCATTTGCTAATCTAACCTAACATCAAATTATATACCCGCAATAGTACTATATGAATAAACATATCGTAATATGCATAGTAAAGTTATATAATATATCAATATTGTTCTTCACCATTGTTTTTGACAAGTCAACTATCTCTGTTTCCATTTTGGCATCTACATATATAAATCTAAACAAATATATCCATATGCTATAATAGCTCACGCTAAAGACATCTCCAACCCTACACCAAATTTCAGCTTTTCGTGTAAAATGATCTCCAACCCAATACCAAAATGGTGTAGCACCATTTTTTACACCATATTTGGTGTAAAATATGATGTAACACCATTTTGGTGTTGAACTTTTTAATTTATATAATAATCCTTCATATTTTAAATTAATCTAAATATAATTATTATATATTTTTAAAAATCAAAAACAATAATTAGATAAATTTTAAACATAGAAATTAAATCATATACACTTTAAAATTTATCATTATTTTTAAATTTTATATAAATCATAATTTTTGATGTAGATATTTAAATTTTAAGTTATAAAATAAACATAAAATATAATTATATTAATTGATAATCAATTTAAAAGTACATAAAGTATCGAAATTAAATATAAACAACAACAATTTGTAAAAAAAATTAGAAAAGTAAATTAGTTAGGATGAATTTGCAAAATTTGAAAATATGGTGTGTTATTAACAACAATTACAAAAAATTTGGAAAAGAGAATATATTTAAAATATTCTTTTTTGGTGTAGAAAATGGTGTAAACCATTGGAGTAAAACCCAACATCATTTTGTTGCTACACCATTTTTTACACCAAAATAGTATAAACCATTGGAGATGGCCTAATACGTTTTGTTTTGACATTACTAATGATTTATTCAGAGATACCGAGGTTTCTCTATCAGTAGTTTCGATAGTACTGCTTAGCATAATGACATTCACTATTTTTATTTTGCCAAGACATACACACACTATTTTTAACTAAGTTTGAATATCATCAATTTTTTCAGTTTTTATCAAACCCATTTTTAAAAAGGTACTTCTTCAGCTAATAACTAGACATAACATTTTCCGCCTAATTTTTCATTTTTTTGTGGCAGAACCAGCCAAATGCCAATAACTTCTTTCACCAAATATTTCAAGTTTTCAACCAATTAAGCTAATCAATTCGTATAGTGGCCCGGTTTTTATTTTTAAGAGTGAAAAAACAAAAGTATAAATTAAAGGGCAATTCTCAAAATTACCATTTTTACAAGTTTTGTTTCCAAAAATACCACCACTTATTTTATATTTCGAATATACCACTAATTTTCAAATGTTCCACAAATATCACAAAACTAAAATTAATAACAACCATAAACCCAAATCATATCCTATAAAAACTATACCCTAATTCTACCATAGTTAATTCGAACCCAAAAATTAAAACTATAAAGTCTTGAAAATCAAGTTTATGTTTGTGGTATTCGTGGAACATTTGATGAATGATGATATTTGTGGAGCATTTGCGCACTAAACGATTTCAACCAGATAACGATGACTACTGTTGCCTCAACCACTTCGTTGTGGCTCATCAACAAGCACAAGCTCAACGGTGAGCCAATATGGCTAATATGTGTTCTTGGTATGATTTTGAAAGCCTTTTCCTTCGACAAAATATACAACAACCCATAGGATTTAACCCTAGAATCTCGGATTGTTCACCAAACGATCAAATCCTATTTTCAACCCTTGGGAGACTCCAGATACATTATATACAAATCTGAGTCTACGAGAGGCACACCACATTTGGGTCTTTAGGGGTGTGTTCTCTCCTCATGCTGGAGTATACCAAAGTGCTAGAAAGGATGTGACAAAAGGTAACATAGTGCACAAGTTTTTTACAATCAGAGCTGCTGCACCAACCACCAAATGAAACCAAATGGGTTTTGCACCGATGCGGACCGGACCCTCTAGACAATGTATAACCGAGCGCCTGTCCTTCCACTCTCTTATAATTGAAACAGAAGAGAGCTTAAACATCCGTTGAAGATCCAATGGTCAAAAAGTGAAGTTACAGAATTTTGGTCTGGTATGGGAAAGAAGCTCATACTGTAAAACGTTGTACTTGGCGTTCTTCGTCGTCATGTCCACTTGCCTAACTCGAGTTTCCACTTTGTTAGTGAACATTTTGATGAAAAGATGGTTTCTTTTGGGTAAAAAAAGAAACTAAAAACTCACCAATTTTTTCCGACATTAAAATTGATCAAATATGGATGATGTGTTGAACCTTGTTTTCTATTTCGTGGCAGATTGCATCAAATATTTTCCATAACCCTTATAGAAATTAGAGTCTCGAAAACCCTTATTCATTTCAGAGACTAAAAGCTCACAAGTCATCCCACTACAGAGACTAGAACCTAAATATTTGGATAATCAATCTTTGGTTGTCATCTTCGATTAGTTCCATTCTATGTTGGGATTAGAGTTTGTTGTAACTGAAGCGTGTTCGTCAAGTCATCAAGGCCTAGGGTTTGTTATTCAAGAAATCATTACCCAAGAGCAGTTCTTTGGTTTCCGCAAGATGAATCTTTAGATATATTTTATAATTCTCTCTGGAACCATTCCTCATGAGTTGTGAACTTTTTCCAACGTTTTTGTTTTGCCAAAGACCTCAACGTATAAGATCTAAAGTAAATTTGGAATAAACAGAGCAAAATCGTAGTCAAAATGTAAGCTGAAATCTTAACTTTAACACTCTGCCTTTGCTCTAATCGAGAATTGAATTTGTGTAGACTGGTGCATTGTTAAGTAATTCTATATTTAAACAATTTCATTACTCTGCTTAAACATCTCTATTGTTTCTACTAGGACTATTCATTCCTTAAATGATAAGTGATTCTATTTTCTTTTAGCTTCTAGCTTTTGTGGGGAATTTGATTATCACATCTTAAAAAGCTTAGAAAATATTACATTAGAAATCATATATATAATTGTTGTACATAAGTCTTTGGATGATACCACTTTGAAGAATAAACAAAATAGTGGAATCATTTCATTTCATTCCTCAATCTTCTCATTCTACTCTGCTGGTGCAAGACATGATTGTAGATTTCATCTCTTCTTTGCTCAACGATGCTTCAACAATAATCTGCAATTAATAAACAGTCACAAACAAAGTAAATCATCCAAGATTAAAGAAAAAACAGGTCATTGTGATTTAGATCTTTCTCTTTCTTTCTTTTACCTCTTGCACTCTGTTTCCAGCTCGAGCAAGCAGTTTGTATTGGTTCTCAAACATTGGTGCCATGTAAACCTATACACCGAGAAAGAAAGCAAACCATAAATCTTACATTCCAATCACAACATGGAAAGTGCACATTTTTCGCTTAGGAAGTCGCGTCAGTGTTCAAATCTCTCCGGTTAAAGTGAGTACCTGAAACGTTGGCGCAAGCCCCGGGCTCAAGAAGAAACGGCTTTTTGAAACTGATTGGATTCCTTCAACCGTTTCTAGCTCTTTGATTAAAGATTCCACATCAGGCCACTGCAAAAGAGATTTTTTCAGAACCCCGTAATAATAATTTGATCACAAATTCACAGAAGATCTTTAATACCTCAGCGTCGAGTTCTGCTGCTTGTAACTTTCCCAACTGATCATTATCACCAACTACAGATTCTAAGGCTTCGGTTAGAGGATCAGGCTGCATTAAGATATCAAGAGGGTTTATATTTGTATCTAATGCGATATCGATTTCTACATAGAGATCTTTCTCACCGTGATTTCTTTTAATGACAAGAAGATACGTTCAAGAGCAAAATCTAGCTGGTGCACTTTCGCCTCCACAATCTGATAACGCCAACAAAAAACGTTTGTCAAGATTTACTTCACTGATCTTGAAATATGATGTACTTCAAGATATTACCTGACCGATCTTGAAATATGAAGCAGGGTCTAAAGTTGCATCCCATGAAACTTCTGACTGGTGAATCAATGCAGCGACACCTTCTAGCTGTTTCAACCAAACTTTTTAGTTACACACAACGATCTGGATTCCGTTCTAGCGGGTCTAATAGCCAGAAGGTACTAAAAACATATGATAAAATCTGGTATAGTACCTCACAGAAAATACCGAAATAGGTAATTTTCTTGATGCAGCATTTTACAACATCCCCAACACGAAGCTTAGCCATAAGATTTCGTTTTTTCTCAACTTCCTCCTCGTTTTCTCTTGGCCTCATTGAAAATATAAGCTTCCTTGAGTTTCTATTAGCCATAACCACATTCACTTTGATTTTCTGCATTGAGTAAAAATGCTTAGAGGGGGGGAAAAGAAGCATTTCCATGTACGATATTAAAAGTTCTAGAGATTTGTGGGTCAAACCTGGCCAACATAAGATGATAAGAACTTCTGCTTTTCTTTGTCATATACATTAAGAAGATCTTCCAGCTTCATATCAGAAGAAACTTCTCCGTTGACTGTCTTAGCGGCTTCAGAATCTACTAAGCTTGAATCTGGAGACGGATCTTTACTCGAGACATTTTGACCTCCAATTACTCCAAGGTTTTGTCGATACAGTGATGGATCTACACCTTTTCTTCTTAACCATGATTCAAATGCGAGAAATTTCCATTTTGCTGCAAGGTTCCGGTAGGGCAAAAATCCGATCAAAGATCCATATGAAACCTGTAAAAAAGGATTATGAAGAGAGAAAAAACAAATTAATAAAGCAAAATGAGATGAAACCAGAAATGAGTACAGATCTTACTTACAGCAAATCCTCTAGTGCTCGAGCTTATTAGCTCAACATCCGCTCGTAATTCTGTCTGAACTAAAGACTCTGCCTTATTCCAGTCACTTTCCTATCAAATTCACACAAAGCAAGTTTATCATCATATGACTCTTACCTTTTGAGTAAATATTAAAAGAGTGTTAGTTCTGAACCTCCAATGAAGATCTGGTAGGAGGGCCCTTGAGCTCAACAGAGACCTGAGGACCTTCATTGTTCACAGTTAACGGCTGTACTCTGTTTGAAACTGATGGCTCCGCGGAAGACAGGTCTAATCTATAACAAAATCATCCAGTCAGTTAAATCCGGAAGAAATGCGCAAGAGAGTGCAGTTCCGCAACAGAACTAATCAAGATACTAAACCGGAAATAACCTTTGTGGTTTCCCTTGTAAAGAAGCTTCTACGGTGTTTGGAGGAACTGGATTCGGAGGTATTCTCTCGACTGGATCACTGTTAATGGTTTTCTCCTCAGAGGATCCCGAGGACATCTCGCTATTAAGCTGCATTTCTTAATAAAAACAACAAACATATGCATCAGCTCCATGTTAGACTATATGTTTAAAAGGTCTTAGTTTTTGTATCTATCTATTACCAGTAGGAATTGATGTATTTTCTATCTCTTGCAATTCCACAGCTCCACTATCTTCAGCTTCCTCTTCTACGCTCTCAGGCTCGGCCCTCACTTCTGGCTTCTCCAAAAGAGTATACTCTGAATATACTCCACCTTCTTGTTCTCCCTCCTCCATAGTTAATCCATCTCCAGAACTTGCCTCTTCCGCCTCTACGACCACTGGTTCCGGTTTCCTTAACAATGTCATGTCACTAAACCTCTCATTCTCCCTCTCATTCTTCAATTTCAGTGTCAGATTCCGCTTCAACCGAAGCTTCGACTCTTCATCATCGTCATTATTCACATAGTACGAGCTCGGCTTTCTCAATATAACATTAGGCAATGTCCTTTTCGGAGAAGAAGCAACTGGAGCAGCATTCTCCAACCCCAATGGCTTCTTCAGAACAGGGTTTGGCTTCTTCATCACTGGCTTTTCAGAAGTTTCGAACTTAACTCCGCTTTTCGGAACTGGCTTAACCAAATTCAATCCATCCAATGAAGTAGGTTTCTTCTTCTCTTCTTTTGACCAATCCAATGGAATCATCTCAATGTCTGCAATTTTACCTTTGTTCTTGTAGAAAGATTTCTCAACTTCAACAAAAGAAGCATCTGGATTCACTTTTCTCGCCACTATCTGTACAATTTCACCATACAATAGACTTCAAAATTCGAATTTCGTTTCAAAACTTCATAGAAAACAAAACTCAGAATCTCACCTTAGCCAAAGTTAATTTGGGATCTTCACCGAGTAAACGACCGAATTTGAGCTCCATTTGATCCCATTCGTTAAGCTTAGGCTCTTCTCTTTTCGAAGCAGAAACTGAAAACTTCTTCTGTTTAGCTAATACAATCTCTCGGTTTCTTCTCACTCTAACACTACACGGTAACAAGGGAAAGTTTCCGGAGAGAGAAGCGGCAGGTGCGACGGTTGCAGCGGCGGAAGCGGAAGAGGATAAGGCAAAAGCGTCCATTTTCCGATTAAGCCTTAGAAATTATAATGATTTCGCCGAATTAGAATCATGGGTCCTATCAAAATCTCGAATTTCGTTTACCCTCGAGTGAGTTTAGGTCGAGTTCTTGCTCTCTCACTCTCGCTCTCTATGTGGACTAAGAGAAGAAGAAATGGCTATGGCGGAGGAAGAAGCTTTATCAGTTTAGCTTTGCATATTTTCGTTTCCTTGTTCAGCCAATGAGAGAAAGCCACGTGGTTGATAAAGGGAAGCAATTAAGCGATTGCATTAACGTTTTCTCGTTTGTTAGTTACGGATACGAACTTCACGTCGTTTTAACTCTGCATAAACGTCAACCACTGATCTTCTTTTTCGTATAAACGACGTGAATTCCTTGGAAAGAGGGGCAAAAACGTAGTTTACAAGAACGGACACATGGCTGCACGTGAAAAAGAGAGAGCTGGAAGTGGAAGAGGCGTTACGTTCGACCCCGGTTTTTATTCAGAAACAGTGTACACTTGTTGCTCGGTTTATCTATTCTATGGCCTCATGATTTATCCTTTTGGATTTTTTATTATTATAATGAACAACTGTGTTTCTCTCACATGTTTTGGTGAAACGTACAAGTTAATGGTGTAATTGCGTATTTGTATTTTAGCAAAAAAAAATCGGGTATTTGTGTGTTTTCTAATAATGTTTGAAACACATGTAAGTTATGTTTGATTTGATTTGACCACTCCATTATCGTAAGTTATAACAACATTGTCATCAATCATTCATCAATAATGATAAATTTGTTAATTGTTAATTTATATTTGATTCGATCTTGCATGATGCAACATCAATGACAAATGATATTTATACCACGTGATGTAATGAAATTCATTTTAATACGCATCCACTACACATCCACGAACTAACCGAAAATACAAAACGCCAAAAGTTGCACACAACAATTCATCTTTTAACCAGAGGAACTGATTCTACTAAACCAGAGTATTGAATTCCATCCAATTCATTTCAAACTAGGTTCTACTAAATGCATATATAATGTATTATACTACTTTTTTACATCAAAATGGTGTTGAGTTTTATTTCGATGTATTAGATTATTTTCTATGCAAATTTTTTTCTGAGTATATTATATTTTCCAATTTTTTTGTTAATTATTAATAATACATCATATTTTTAAATTTTGTAAATTCATCCTAACTATTTTAATTTTCTTAAAATTACAACAAATCATTATATTTTATGTTCACTTTATGTAATTTTATAAATTTTAAATATCTACATCAAAAGATATGATATATATATATAGAATGTTGAAATATGATACATATAAAAGTGTATATAATTAAATTTTATATATCTGAAATTTATTTAATTTTTTTTACTCTTATAAATATATAATAAGCAATTCTGGAATACCTTAAAATATGATCATTTTATAAATTAAAATTTTCACACACCAAAAATTATGTTTGTTGGAAATGGTGTTGGGTTAGAGATGATTTTACATTAAAATGAGATTAGGTGTAAAGTTGGAGATGCTCTAACTATTAAATTTTTTAATATAATTTAATACATTTACCAACATTCAACACGATTACAAATCTAGAATATTATGGAGGAAAACACCATTGATCACGAAACAGTTAAAATAACAAATTTATTAGTAAATGATTAAAATATAATGCCAAAACATGAAACAAAACGCCCACAGTTTTGTTACTTATCCCCTCTATAAATGGAAGTCTTTCACTTCAATTCCTTCAACAACAACAACAACAACAAAAACACTTGGAACTGTGAATAAAAACATTTCTCTCATTAATTTCCCAAAAACACCTTCATAATATCACTTCTTGGTTCCCTTTTTGTTGTTTAAAGAGTGTTTACATAAACACAAGTTTGTAAAGTTACTACAATGGATGTCTATATATCGGAAGAGTATGTCAACCGCCGGAGAATGGAGAAGAAAGCAGCCGCCGTTGCCGGGAAAAGTCTGAGGCTAGGCTCTGATTCAAACAAGATTAAGTTGGAAAAGAGAAATAATAATCCTCTAATGTCGGAATCTCGGCCGGGGAATGAGTTTCGCGTCACCGGCGGTGGTGTTTACGAGAGTTTTGTGTTTCACTGCTTCTCGCCGTAAAAACCAAAACGTTTGCGTTTAGTGATCAAAACGTAGACGCAATCACATATGCATGGGCTATGTATAATTAGTTGTAGATCCTGTATGGATCTCTTGGTTTTAATTTGCTATCATTAGTTCAAAACCAGTACTTGATGATATGATGGTTATTTACAATTACATTGTAACTCAACAAAATATTTAAAATAGAAATCAACAAAATCAATATATTAAGAATGTAAAACCATAAAACAAAATCTAGACATTGACCTACGTGAAATAAGTCTGCACTCGCGCGGGCAAACCACTAGTTCTATATAAAATAATATAAATAGAATAGAATGCTATGATATATCCAAAACAAATTCTATGTTTTTTTAGTATGCCAATGAAATCAAAATAATATATATGAAGAGTCCCAAAACATATAAAATGGGATGGGTAAAACAAATCAAGAAGGAACAAGAAAAAAAGAGAAAAAATGAAAAAAATGTGTGGTCCAAAAGTTGCTAAAGATAGAAAATGTAATATGTACACAATGGTGAATTGTTAGTTTTTTTGAAATATTGTTTCCAATTTCCCTTTTAATTTAAATTTTTAGATTTTGAATTTGTTTGTTCTAAGTAGCAAAGTTAGAATAATTTATTGGGTGGTCAACCATATTTTTCGACACTACATAATCGTTTGACCAGAAGTTTAGTTGGTTCATGTTAGTTTTTAAATTTAGCTAATACCAAAAATTGATAATTTAATATATAAAGATTAAAAAATTCCGTAACTTTTTTTATATAAATAGTTCTCATTGATGCTTGTATTAATTCAAAAACTATCTTCCAAACCAAAAAAAAAAAAAAATTAAAATGAATCGTCTCATAGTTTTTATGTTGGTTATTATTATGTATTTTGGATTGAGTGAAGCATGTGCGAAAAATGTTGTAGAAATTCATAACAACCTCGGTCCTGGACAGCGTCTCCAAACTCATTGTCGCTACACTGTCGGGGCCCCAAGAAAAGACTATGGAATCAATTACATAGAAAATGGTAAAATGGAGAGCTACGAATTTTCGGATGAATTTACAAGAACCGATAGATTAGTGAGGACTTGTACACTTAGGCATGGGCCAAATTTGATGTATCATTTTGATCACCTGATCGTATATCGAGCAGCTAAAAGTAAAAACCGATGTGGTCAATATCGTGCATGGTATGCCAAGCCTGATGGGATTTACACTAGAAGAGATCGTGCGTTACCGAATGGTTTTGCACGTCCATGGTCCAAAAAGTAATCAATTTTTTTCGTTTTTTTAAATTAATAAATATCTATCTAAGTTGTTTTTTTTTCTACTTTAAGCCAAAAGAAATTTAGTGTTAGACTATATAGCAATATATTACAATAAAACAATAGAACATTTAATACCTATGTATAATGTTTCTATCTTTTATATAATAATAAAAGATTTTTATTTTACTATAATTTTCTTTTTTTTAGACATATCCACATTTTATGTTTTTTACAAGAATTTGTAAGCAAAAAATGTCAGTAGTGGTAAATGTTATCGAATAAAAACGGTTTATTTGCTTCAACCAATTCCAAATGACCTAATACAACCTCATATAAATTACAACCAAACTAATCGTTGATTTCGAGTTCTTATGATCATTATCACTATTTCCTCGACATTGATTGTAATTTACTGCTAAAATTCCAATAAAAGTCCAATTTGTTTTGCTTCTATATTTTTTGTATTCTTTTTGTCATAGGACAAATTTGATAGGTTAAATAACTTGTTAATATAATTTGTAAAATCTAAACATTTTAGTATAATAATATTTACATTTTTTGCAAACCCAAATTTTTGTGTTGTCCTTTTATTTAATTTTTTACTATTAAATTTTTACTAATGATCATATTTTCATTTAACTTGTAAAGAGAAAAATGCCAACTAGAACAAGAAAGTGAGACAAATACGAATAATGTAACAATACACAATATAAACATATGGTCTACATACGCTTATCTTGGAATTGATGGAGTAATTACTTGTACAAAAACTCTAACTCTAGCGCCTGATTAGTTTCCAACCGTACTTTTTATCAAATATTTTGTTAAACTATGGTTACGTTTTTCGACCTCTAGTTCTTATTCCATGTCGAAGGGAAAGATAGTATCCTAACATAATTAATGAAGCTAAAACCACTCAATAGTCAAACATTCTATTTAAGAAATTATATGCTTTGTTGATATCATTGAACAAATTGTTGGTGTGTGGAAAGCAAAATAACAAGAATCAAGAAATAAACCAAGAAACTAGTATATGATCGACGTAAGGTTATTGCAACAACAATAATGGTACATACTTTGATTAGGTTATCTAATTTAAGTGATGTTGACTTTGGTTTAAACTAATAGCATGTAACTGTAGATAAGTGGGATTCCGATTCATATAAAGATGAACATTGGAATAACATTGATGCTAATGCCCCCATGCGTAGATTATGCCCACAAAGCATTTGGACCAAAAACATGAGTGAATTACATCTAGGTTGAAGTATCTTGGGGTCATTTCAACAGCGGCATCTATGACCACCATTTTATCAAGCATATCGATCTCCACAAAATGAGAGACCAAATTTTTCCTAAGGAACACTGTATTTTCAAGAGAAGTGACTCGATGACTTTAACATAAGCAAACAAACCGTCTCATATATGATCCAGATGATATCATAAGGACATGTCCATCGGCAAGCTTTTAATGGGTTTTCCTAATAAATTAACAGTAAATGTGTATTAAAGGAAGGTGAGAGAAAGAGCATGGTATCTAAAGTCTCTATAACAAGAACCGTTTCTTCTGGTTTTGCGAACTTCTTTGCCAATTGTCCTTTATTTATTAGTTGAATGTAATTGAAATAATTTAAAAATTAAATAAATGATTAAATGATTTTAAAATTACTAAATGAGAACCTTAAGGAGAGTTTAGTTAAATAGAGATGGTCTAACACAACTAGCTAGTTATATATATATATATATATATATATATAATATAGTAAAGTTTCTCCAAACCAAAATTATGAGAAGTTAACATGTGTCATCTAATTACTCGAAATTAATGAGATAATTACTAGAAATACCTTTTTAGATTTGGCGTTTACTCAAACAACCTTTAAATTTTTTAGCTCAAAAATTTGAGCTAAAAAAGATTACAAAGACATTAAAAATACTTCAAATTCGTTTATTAACGAAAATGCCATTGAGAAAAAAAAAACAACATAAAACCAAAAAAAAAAAAAACCAGATTTCAACTCTTCATCTTCTTCTTCCTCTCTCCGGCGACTCCTCTCTCCGGCGACTCAAATCGCGACTTCTTCTCCGGCGACGAAATTCGTTGCTTTTAACGGTAAGATTCGAAACAAATCATGAGTTATCTTCCTCTCTATCATTCACGAGTGTCTTGAGTTCGGATTTATGAACTTCAATATGTTCTTTGTTCATAGGTTTCGAAATTCCGGCGAAGGAAAGTTTCGGCGAGTGTTGGGGTTTCGTTTTCGTGCGTTGTAGAGAGGTAATCTCTTGATTTTAACCGGTTTCGTTTAGGTATGGTGAACTTTTGTAAAATCACGTTTTGGTCCAAATCTGAATTTTTTCCAGATCTGGATTTTTTCCCGATCTGGATATTTTCCAGATCTGGATTTTTGTTTGATGGTAGACTTATTTTCTGTTTGATGGTAAACTTATTTTTGTTTGATGGTAGACTTATTTTTGTTTGATGGTAGACTTATTTTCTGTTTGATGGTAGACTTATTTTCTGTTTGATGGTAGACTTATTTTCTGTTCGATGGTAGACTTATTTTCTGTTTGATGGTAGATTTATTTTCTGTTTGATGGTAGATTTATTTTCTGTTTGATGGTAGATTATTTTCTGTTTGATGGTAGACTTATTTTCTGTTCGATGGTAGACTTATTTTCTGTTTGATGGTAAATTTATTTTTGTTCGATGGTAGACTTATTTTCTATTTGATGGTAGACTTATTTTTATTCGATGGTAGACTTATTTTCTGTTTGATGGTAGACTTATTTTCTACTCGATGATAGACTTCTTTTTGTTTGATGGTAGACTTATTTTTTTGAGATGCAGACGTTGTGGTAAACTTATTTCAATGTGGTAAACTTTTGTAAAATCACGTTTTGGTCCAAATCTAAATTTTTTCCAGATCTGGATTTTTTCCCGATCTGGATTTTTGTTTGATGGTAGACTTATTTTTTGTTTGATGGTAGACTTATTTTCTGTTTGATGGTAGACTTATTTTCTGTTTGATGGTAGACTTATTTCTGTTTGATGGTAGACTTATTTTTTGTTTGATGGTAGACTTATTTTCTGTTTGATGGTAGACTTATTTTCTGTTTGATGGTAGACTTATTTTCTGTTTGATGGTAGACTTATTTTCTGTTTGATGGTAGACTTATTTTTGTTCGATGGTAGACTTATTTTCTGTTTGATGGTAGACTTATTTTTGTTCGATGGTAGACTTATTTTTTGTTTCATGGTAGACTTATTTTCTACTCGATGATAGACTTCTTTTTGTTTGATGGTAGACTTATTTTCTGTTTGATGGTAGACTTATTTTCTACTCGATGATAGACTTATTTTCCAACATGTTCTAATTTCCATGAATTTCTTTACAGGTATTCTTTGTACGTGCAATGCGTTACCGCATGAAGATTCTAAAGAACATCTAAAAGATCATGAAGATGGTAGATTTTTATGAGACACACACGTTCTGATTTGTAATATAAGATACAATTGTTATGGTAGACTTTTTGCAAAGAGATTCAAACATTATGGTAGACATATATGAACATTTTTTTGTAGTGTAATGAATGAATTGACAACATTTATGTATGGTTAAAACATGACTTCTGAAATGTCTCTGTAACCATTACAAAATCCTTAAACACACGAGTACGAGTTCAAACACGAGTACGAGTTCATACGAAAAGATAGAAAAAAATATATGAAAATATATAGTACATACTAAACCTACCACCACTTGTATATAAATCTACCATCACTTGCATGATATAGGTCGAACCGGGTTTAATAGTGTTTTTAAAAATAATAATATATATAGTTTTTGTATAATTATAATATCCAAATATATAATATAACTTTTAAATAAACATATTTCTAAATATTAGTCATGAGAAAAATCATTTTAATAACAAAAAACTATTCAAAAACAAAATTTAATGGAAAATAGTTAAGTTTATATGTAAAAACAAATTAAAACATTAAACAATAACAAAAATTAACTAAATTCAAAACTAGTATTTGTTTTTATAAATTTTAATTATAAAAATTAAATATGAAAAATGTTAAAAAATGTAAATTTTCAAAAAAAAAAAAAAAAAAAAATTCAAACCGAGGTCAACCCAACCCGGGTAGTCGGCCGGTTCACGGTTGAACCCGATCCTACCCCCGATCCGGTCCGGTTTTCAAAACATTGTCTACCACCTACCAAATAAGTCTACCACCACTATAGTCTCCTAAACAGGAAATAAGTCTACCACCAAGTACTATAAGTCTACCGCTATCACAATAAGTCTACCAAATGTCTAATGTGAAAAAAAGTCTACTGTCACTAAGTTTGATAAAAAGTCTACCATCACTAGGTCTGGGCAAAAACAAATCTACCGCTTCTATCGCTATAAACGCATAAGTCTACCACCATTGATCCTAAAAAAATAAGTCTACCAGTCAACGGTTGGTTTCGTTGACCGAAAATACGAAATAAGTCTACCGCTAACTATAAGTCTACTACTACTACAATAAGTCTACCACAACTAAACACAAAATAAATTAACCATACTGTAAAATAACTTAATTTGAAAATGTATTCATTTGCGAAATTTTATTTGTTTAATCAATAAATGAACTTTGGTCGTGATAAAAAAAATATAAACAAAGAATTCACATAAAAATAGTAAAAATAAAATGAATGTTAAAAAACATATACAAAATGATCAATAAATCTATCCACATTTGTCTTCGTGTTTGATATTTGAAGACAAATTATGAATGATCATGTATGCAAAACTAGGACTATAAAATTATGTATTGTGTAGTACACATCAACATTAATAGAAATCAACACTAATAGAAGAAAATAATTACTAAAATATTTTTTGCTGAAATATTCTTAAATAAATGGGATATTAGGTTGTATAATAGTCTTATCACCTTTTTTTTGTCATCTGAGTAATATTGATTTGAGAAGGATTACATACAACCAAACACCCGATAGATTGGGTCAAACACAATACAAACAACAAGTCAAAGGATACAAAACCTTTAAACGAGGCAAGAGAAACTCGAGCCGAAATCAGACCAACAACACCGCAACGAAACACCCTAACTTTCCAAGGAATTCAGTCGATGCCTACTCTGCGCCAAAGAACAAGAGTCGGATGAGCTACGAAAACAAAGCAACGCAAACCCAACCTCTACCAGCAACACGAGAGGACAAGAAGGAGAGGGGAACATTGGATGCAACGATTTGAAAACCACTTTTGTAGACGCTAAACCACAGACGTCGAACAAACGCGCCACTAAGCTCAAGGCTTATGCCTTGACCATCGCCGGGAAACCACCGAGGAAGGAAACCAACTCTAACACGCGGACACTCGCAAGTAAGCTCAAGCCATCTACAGACAAAAACAAACCACCTCCTCGCAAGAGCAGAGCTGGAGACCGACACAATTGCTTAAGATTGATACCAAACCACTTACCAAGGCAAGGGAAGGCAGTAGATGCCTCCACAACAGTATACTATCACCAAAAGCAGACCCAGACACACGGACCTAGCACCACGAAGCACAAGAATCTACAACCACAACTACAAAAGGGCTCGACAGAGAACTACTCAGACTGAAAGTAAGAGACCAGGCCAACACCTAATGCAAACCACACTCAAAGACCCAAGACTCAGACCACAAGCAGAAACAAAACACTTCCAACGTACCCCAAATGGGTCCTATTTGCGCCAAATAACAGACAAAGGAGACAACCGAAACTCACCAGAACCGCTAACCAAACAGCCACAAAAGAACCATTTGGCGAGACCAAAGCAAAAGGGAAGAGAACACCACTCCAAGGAGAAAAACCTGAAGAAAGAGGCTCGAAGAAGCGTCTGCCGGGAGACTACAACGCAGAGCCCAAAGTCGTCGGTGTCCTCAGGCCGACGAAACTCCGGAAAGCGATCTCCAGACACATCAAGACCACCAAATTCCAGGTTTCACCAAACTCCACGATTCAGAACAAACCGAGAGTGACCAAACCCCCACAAGGTCTCTAAGCAGAGCAAAAGCAAGATTCTAAAGACTTCACCGGTGAGAGGCCCATCAGATCTATACTGTAAACCACAAGCAACCTCACAGATCCGAGAAGACCGAAACAGATCCTCCTTTAAGACGCCAACCAAGCCTTCGATGAGCCAACACAACCACTCAAACCAAAAGAAAGGCCTAGACGCACCATCATCTCCAACTGGACCAAGCAAACAAACCTTTAAATTGAAACCAGAGGAAGAACCAAACAAAAATAAAGAAAAGAAAGCAGTGAAAAAGTCCCTCCCACTGTGATCACAAAACAAATTCGATCACCGTGGAGGAAAAATCTCAGATTTATTTTTGGGAACTAGGTCAAAAGTTTGGGAGAGACACGCCGCTCAAAGACTTGATGTCCGAAATAATCTTTCCATATAATAGTCTTATCACCTATAATTAACAATCTAACATTAAATAAAACATAATTTACTGACAAACATTTAGCCTACCTAAAATTCCAATTCTACCATTTTCTAATTATAGAGTTTTTTGCATTAAAAATAAAACAAAAAATTTTAAAACCCTAATTTCTCTAAATCATTTTTTTTCCACGCCGCTTTCTTCTTCTTCTTCTCTCTTCATCTCACGATACTTTTTTTTCTTCTTCTTCTTCTCTTTTTTCTTTCCTCATCTCACACTGATTTCTTCTTCTTCTTCTTCCTCCAAAAACAATGATGTGTGTTGGGGTCAGATCTCACTCCGGTAGAGATCGTCAAGAAAATGACTAAGTACCAGAGGTAGGCGCAGTTATCTGGACCAACTCTGTCTCAGGGACCGGCTCTGTCTCAGGGACCGGCTCTCCAGAATGACAAGGACTAGGACCTCGGCACCTTTCCAGGACGACGTCTGTAGTAGTCATTTGGACTCCAAGAGACCGCTGTGATCATTTCACTCCAAGACAGGCAATGGGCCGAGGTCAGAGGGCCCACATTGGAAAGAACGAGTCGTGAGCCCACGAGTAACAAGTCCCGCCGACCTCTACTGCAGGACTGGGCCAAGAAGACGAGCTCTCGGATTTGGGCCCATGACGAGGACAAGGACAAGACCGAGAGGCGGCGCCGACTATGCTGAGAGAGAATCCCGAAGATTTAGGGATTTGAGCTTATCTCTTTAGGCATAGATTTAGGCCGACTTAGACTTGTATAAATAGACCGAGGATACCTCCAAAAAGGGGATCCGCAATTTTACACAGAAACTACTTGTAATATTTGCAAAAGCTTAATAAACAAACTCTCTTGAGATCTTCGCTAGGTGTTTCTCATCTCAGAGCTTTCAGATATAGACCATTGACTATTTCAACTGTGCAGGTTTCCACCACCACAGTTTGGCGCTTGAAGGAGGGGATTGAAAGCATCTTACTCCGAAGAACCACCGCGAAGAGATCCAGAACACGATGACTGACGAACGACGTATCGCTGATCCGAAAGACGTCGCGCCGAGAGATCTGGAAGAGGGCGAGATCCAGGCTGAAGGAGATACCAACAAAGACCAAACCGCTCGTGACGATCCGCCGCCAGCAGGAACGGCTCGCGCCGATCTCCATGGCGAGAAGTCGAAGGAAACCCCGAGAGCGAGCTCGCTTCTCCCTAAGTTGCTGCAGAAGATGAGCGCGACACTGGACGCTCTACTAGAAAGCGCCGAGCGGCAAAACCGAACCAACGGGACAATAACCGATGAGCTCAGGTCCATAGGAGCAGACATCCGCGCACGACCTCTCGAGCCAGGTCTGTTCAGAAGACCAGCAGCACGACTCGATCCAGTGGCACTCAACTTCACCACACCGATAGGATCATCGAGCCAACCTCGGTAACAGAATCCATCAACCGCTGCAAACGATGAACGGTCCGCTCTTTTAGCCCAGGCACGACGAGAGAAAGTGAAAGTCGGCGATGAGACGATAGACCTCGACAAGGACGACGATGACCTGGCTAGAAGAGTAGTCCCTGAAACAATCTTCACTGAGACAGCGAGAGATCGGCAGGGAATGGCCAACGCAAGGAACGATGATCCTCAACACATAGCTCCGCAGCAATTCTCCACCGTCAGAGACGATAGCCCTGTGAGGAGAGTCACACGCAACACCGAACTTCCAGAGGATGAAGTGGCGCGGCGAACCGCTACGAGGCAGAAGCATGCCGACCCACAAAGGACGACCCAACGACGTGGATATGCCAGACATGTTTCGGAAGAAGAGGAAAACGTTGAGTGGGTAAAACAGGCAGAGGATGCTGAAGCGAAACAAGCTGCGTTTCAAGCCCAGCACGACCAGATGGCCAAATTTCGAGCTTCGTTAAGCAAGACTACTGCCGAGTTGAAGACTATTCGTTCTTAGATGCATCGTGCCACTATCAAGGCACCAGAACTCGATCTGATATTGGAGTATCGGCACGCATCACCAAAGCTCGAGTATCAGACCCTGGCAAGATTAGGGTGCCAACCTACGACGGGACCGAAGACCTAGCTGACCACCTCAACGAATTCAGTGTGGCTATGACAAGATCAAATTTCAAAGAGGAAGAGATGGACGTCGGGAAGTGCTTGCTTTTCGTAGAAAACCTCAAAGGACCAGTTCTCAAATGGTTTAAAGGGCTCGAAAGTAATTCCATCGATACGTTCAAACAGCTGACAGAGGCCTTCATCAAACACTACTCCATCTTCATTGAGACTCAAACGTCAGGCGCTGATTTATGGTCCATGAACCAAGGACCAACCGAGTCCCTCAAAACTTTCATCGAACGTTTCAAGCTCGTACTATCACAAGTGAAAGGGATAGAGGACTCGGATGCACTCCGAGCGCTGAAAAGAGCCATATGGCACGAATCTGATTTTTGGAAGGAGATGTCTCTCAACGAGCCTTCAACTATCCAGGATGCCCTACATCGAGCAACGAAATACGCCAAAAGCGAAGAAGAAGCAAAGAAACTTGCAAAGAAGTATGGGAAGTCAAAACAGAAGAATGACAGCGACCTCCAGCCGAGTCAGTCGCAAAAAACCCACGGTAGAGGTTATGTCTAGCACGAGGGTGGCTCAAAAGGAGCCCACAATTACCAAGTGGACTCACCCGGCGTTGGCCGAGGTAGAGGCCGTGGTCGTGGCCGAGGAAGAGGTTTTCCTAATGTGTGGACCGGAAACTCAACCTACGACGGGTCGCTATACTGCGATATTCATCGCACCCATGGGCACTTGACAGTAAATTGCCGATCCCTCGGCTCGGCCCTCGCACAGAGACTGCTGGACGACAAGCTTAAGGAAGACCTCAAGCTCGAAGATTTTGAAGTCAAAACAGATCAGGCTCCCGCGTCTGAGCCTGCACCTACCGACGAGGAACCACCGAAACGCGGCAGACAAAACGAGAACACCGCTCAAGGCGGTCCAAGAAGGAGATTACTCGTGATAATGGGAGGATCTCACTATTGCTCAGATACAATTTCCTCGATTAAAGCATTTCAACGCGGAGCTGAAGCTAGCGTCAACTGGTCTGCCCCGTCTAATTTCCCTAACGACACAATCACTTTTGAAGAAAGAGAAATGATCGGAATCGACAAACCACACGACGATCCACTTGTCATCGAAATCGCTATCAGCAACATTGACGTGTCCCGGGTCTTGATTGACACGGGAAGCACCGTCGATGTAATTTTTAAGGACACGCTGAGGCGAATGGATATCAGGTTTGACGAAATCAAGGAACAACCGATACCCCTAACCGGTTTCTCAGGAGAGACCACGTTGACGCTCGGAGTAATCATGTTGCCCGTAGAAGCTGGAGGAATCGTCAAAGTAGTCAAATTTTCAGTAGCGGATCACCCAGCGATATACAATGTCATCCTAGGAACTCCATGGCTTAACGCGATGCGCGCCGTAGCATCCACTTACCACCTATGCGTCAAGTTTCCAACAAAGCAAGGTATCAAGACAATCTACGGAAGTCAGAAGGAGTCTCGCATATGCACCCTTACCGAACACAAAATTCGGAATCCCGTTACTGACCCGGTCTCGAAAGCTGAACGAAAAAAGATGAAGAAAAACAGAGACCCCGTCAAAGAGATTTCGGAGAAGTTGTAGCAATTACAGATCGAGGAGGACCGCGAGTTGAGAGCGGTACCTACCTGCAAACCAGTTGTATCGGTTTGCGTCGATGACGAGAATCCAGAACGATGCGTCGAGATCGGCGCTAATTTGAACATTACAATCAGGAAGAGACTAGTCACGTTTCTGAAGCAGAACATAGGCACCTTCGCTTGGGCAGCCGATGACAAGCCCGGTATCGATATCAACGTGGCTTGCCACGAATTGAATGTCGATCCGTCATTCAAACCAATTAAGCAGAAGCGAAGGAAACTAGGACCTGAAAGAGCAAAGGCAGTTAACGACGAAGTCGAGAGACTCTTGAAAGTGGAATTAATAATGGAAGTCAAGTACCCCGATTGGCTAGCAAATCCAGTCGTGGTCAAGAAGAAAAACGGCAAGTGGCGGACTTGCGTAGATTTCACTGATCTAAACAAGGCCTGCCCCAAAGATAGCTTCCCCCTCCCACACATCGACCGGCTCGTCGAGGCAACAGCAGGCAATAAACTCCTGTCATTCATGGATGCGTTTTCTGGCTACAACCAGATTCTAATGAACCCAGCCGACCGCGAAAAGACGGCGTTCATAACGGATCGCGGCATATATTGTTACATAGTCATGCCTTTTGGCTTGAAGAATGCTGGAGCCACTTATCAACGCCTAGTCAACAAGATGTTTGCTGACCAGCTTGGCAAAACCATGGAGGTTTATATCGACGATATGCAGGTAAAGTCATTAGACGAAGAAGACCACGTAGTCCACCTAGAAGACTGTTTCAAGTGCCTGAACAAACACAATATGAAGTTGAATCCAACCAAGTGCAGATTCGGAGTAACCTCCGGTGAGTTCCTCGGATACCTGGTCACCCATCGCGGCATCGAGGCAAATCCAAAACAGATCGACGCACTCATCCAGATGTCTTCGCCAAAATCCAAGCGAGAGGTCCAAAGACTCACTGGGCGAGTAGCCGCACTTAACAGATTCATCTCAAGGTCCATTGATAAATGCCTTCCGTTCTATGACACGCTACGAAAGAATAAGAATTTTAAGTGGACAGAAAAATGCGAAGACGCCTTCCGACAGTTAAAAAAGTACCTGGCCAGCCCTCCAGTGCTAGCAAAGCCAGTCCATGGCGAACCTTTGTTCTTATACATTGCAGTCTCCGAAACGGCTGTCAGCGGAGTCCTGGTCCAAGAGGAAAGAGGCGAGCAGAAGCCCATCTTCTATATCAGCAAGTCACTGACAGACGCCGAGACTAGATACCCAGTAATGGAGAAGCTGGCACTATCCGTCCTCACACCCGCAAGAAAGTTGAGACCCTACTTTCAATCACATCCGATAGTAGTCCTTAGCACTTTCCCGCTGCGGTTTGTTTTGCACAGTCCCAGTTAATCAGGACGACTGGCAAAGTGGGCGATAGAGCTGAGCGAATACGACATTGACTATTGAGGCCGCACTAGCGAGAAGTCACAAGTCCTGGCAGACTTCCTTATAGAACTGCCAGACGAAATCAAAGAAGTTGAAGTTCCTAGCCTCCCTTGGCTGCTTCACGTAGATGGCGCATCATCAAAAAGCGGTTCAGGCGTAGGGATACGATTAACTTCACCAACAAAAGAAGTACTCGAACAATCTTTCCGCCTGGGATTTGACGCCTCGAACAATGAGGCAGAGTATAAAGCGCTCCTAGCAGGACTAAGACTCACAAAGGACTGGAAATCACGAAAGTTTCAGTGTTTTGCGACTCTCAACTAGTCGTAAACCAATTTAACGGAGAATACGCCACCAAGATGAACGAATGGAGGCTTATCTCCAAGTCGCCAAGGAACTAGCAACGCAGTTCGAAGAGTGCACGGTTACACGTATTCCTAGAGAAGAGAATACAAACGCCGACGCCCTAGCAGTCGTCGCATCTAAAACAGACGAAGATGTTCGCCGAGTCATTCCCGTCGAGTTTATCAAGAAACCAATCATTCGCTTGCGCAACTTGGTAAATGTGGTAACCCGCTCCCAGGCAGCTAAGCATAAAGTACAAGGAGACCTGACAGAACTCGCTCACCTCGAACCTGCTAAGGTGTCCCGTCCGACAAAGAAGGCTCGCCACACTCAAGCAGAGCCGACCGATCCCGAACCAGCCGAGCCAGCCTGCTCTCCACCGATCGTGACGACTCCTTCTGAGACAGCTCACCCTGGAAATCCCTCACCAGAGACGGCTCGGCCTGAACTCAACAGGACGACTAGCACCGGAACTGAAACACCATCTCCTCCCGATGCTCCGGAGTCAACCGACCAAGACCAGAATGCAGCGTCAAATCCTGAAACAACTAAAACAGCCCCTTTCAAGCCAGATGGTCCACTACCTATGGAGACGAGTACGTCAGATCCTGCCTTATCAGAGACAGCCCATCTTGAGGTTGAAGAAACATCACGTATTCTACCTTTACCAACATGCCTCTCTACGCCTGCCACAACGACCAGCACTCAACCAACAGAAGCGGACGGCCAGCCCACTCAGAGCAATAAAGAAATTATAACTAAGGGAGAGGCAGAAGAAAAGGAATACGGTTGCGACACGCCATGGATGGACCAAATTCGAGGATACATAGCCGATGGCGAGTTACCAAAGGATTAGTGGGCAGCTCGCAAACTACGAGCAAGAGCAGCTCGTTACGTTTTACTTGACGGCAATGTCTACAAATGGCGATTTTCAGGGCCTTTGCTCGCTTGCGTTGAAGAGAAAAAAGCTAGGCAAGTAATGGAGGAAATTCACAGCGGATCTTGCGGCAACCATTCTGGAGGACAAGCACTAGCAATCCGAATCAAACGCCATGGCTACTTTTGGCCCACTATGATCCAAGATTGCGAGAAGTTCTCCTTACACTGCGAAAAATGCCAGCGACACGCCCCAATGATTCATCAGCCCACAGAGCTGCTCTCATCCATTACTTCGCCTTATCTGTTTATGCGCTGGAACATGGACATCGTCGGGCCTCTCCACCCCTCGCGACAGAAGCGTTATCTCTTGGTGCTAACAGATTACTTCTCCAAGTGGGTCGAGGCAGAGTCATACTCTGGCATCAAAGATAGACAAGTGGAGAAGTTCATCTGGAAGAACATCACTGACAACGGCTCGCGGTTCATCTCCGCCAAGTTCGACCTTTTCTGCGATAAGTGGAAGATCCGCCTGAGCAAATCTACGCCACGATGTCCTCAAGGAAACGGACAAGCTGAATCCACTAATAAGACTCTTATTGCAGGACTCAAAAAGCGTTTGGACGAAAAGAAGGGACGATGGGCAGATGAACTCGAAGGCGTCCTATGGTCCTATCGAACGACTCCAAGGCGATCTACAGGCGAAACCCCATTCGCCTTCGTCTACGGAACAAAATGCGTCCTCCCACCAGAGGTACACATTCCAGGAGTCAACCACATGCTGCTCCTAGATGAGCTGGACCTAGTCAACGAACGGCGTGACCGAGCACTACTTAACATCACACGCTACCAGTTGGCTGCGTCCAAGTACTACAATTCCAAGGTCCGCACCCGGCGATTCTACGAAGGAGACTTGGTCTTATGCGAAGTCTTCCAAAACACAGCAGAGTGGAACACCGGTAAACTTGGAGCACATTAGGAAGGACCATACGTCGTCACTAAGGTCGTCCGCCCAGGCGTGTATGAACTCGCAAACATGGAAGGAAAAGCTATCCAACGATCGTGGAACGCACGACACCTCAAGAAGTACTACCACTAAACTCCGTCTCGCTACCTCAAATATCATCATCACACTCAATAATCCATACATCAAACAACTTACCATGAACTACGGGTGACTTGATCCCTGCAAAGGGTACGTAGGCAGCCCATTTTCGGATGGGTTCAGTTGCCTCCCTCCCAAAAAAGGGGGGGGAGTGGGGTACGTATACTCATATACTCCCACCTCTCTTTGTAGCAAACCTTTATGAGAATAAACATCTGCTACAAAGACTTATCAAAACAACTATCTCTATTACATCTGTTATGGATAACTCAAGGTCTAACTTAAACGACCATCTCAAACCGCCGCTGATGGCCACAGCGACGACTTCTCATAAAAACTCTGCAGAAAAAATACGACAACATCCACCATCGGATAAAGCGCGCTATATAAATTAAAGTGGTTCATTATAGGAGCAGGTGCGTTTAGAGAGAAGCGCACATGTAACCGAAGTGACCAGTCCAAAACCCAACAACATCGTTGGTCAAAAGCGACGATCGTCACAGGAGCGTTCATGATCGAAAGAGCGAACATGATCGTAAACCAAGTCGTTCGTTCAGGAAAACCCAGTTATACTTACACTGGTAGCAACCACGATAAAAGGAATGTATGTTCCGATGGTCAAACCTCTACAACAAAGTACGGTTCGTCGTTACTAAGATTTCCTTTGAAAGACTAAGTAAAAATGTTGAAAAGAAGATCATCGATGAGCTGAAAACCGCATTCATTATCATCTTGCAAGAATACAAGGTAAAATCATCCATGGATAAAGCCCGTCCATACGGTAAAACATCAAATCCAGAAAACCTAAAGCCGAAAAACATAAGGCAGCCTCCTAGGCGCAAAACCAAAGTCAATATCTAAAACATAAGCAATAAAAGCGCTAACAGATGCGCGAAACACAACTAAGGAACGGTCTCCTCGTCCACTCCTGGAGGAGCAACCAGAGTGACCGGCGCCCCCTCGGCCTCCGTCTCTCCAAAGACGTCGTTAAGCCTCGGATCCTTGGTAAGCGCGTCGATCCTTGGCCCCTGGAAATCCTCGTCTGTCCTCATCTCCTCAGGAGCCCTAACAGTCCCAGTGACCTCGGCGACATCGTCGATCCTGCTCTTGGTCACCTCGGCCCCAACTCCGCCAATTAGGGAGAACTTCCCATCTACACCAACTACCGCGGCCTTGCAAGAGCTGGTGCCTCCAAGGAGGGACCCCGAAGGATCGGCTACACCGACACTCGCCGCGTACGTCTCGAGTGTCCGGTCATGGGCGGCCGCGATGGGCGCCTTAACCTATAAGAAAAAGAGAGAAAGGAGTGTGACTGTGAAAAAGAGAAATAACTGCATCTACCCGAGGGAATAACTACGTTTATAAAGGGAAGACCACTAACCCGCAGATCAAGAACGTGCAAAAGTCCGTGAAGGCTCTTCATCAACCGCTCGAAACGTTCCTCGTCTCCGGCGTGCTCCGCTACGTCGGCGGTAAGAAAAATGAGCTCATCCTCTAGCTTGGGGGGCTCCTGACCGTCAAGTAGGCCCAGCAACAGTCTGGCAAAGTCGAGGTTGGCTACTCTCTGCACCTGGTATACCATGTTGCCCCGCGGATCGCCCTGGAGCTCATCAAACCTATCCCTGGCATGAGTGAACTTTCTCTGGAGACTCTGGATGTGCTCGTTCGCCTGTCTCAGCTTCTCCGTAACTGTAACAAGCTCACCACTATGCGTCGTCAAGATGGCGGCCGAACACTGCTCTCTCTCCTCCGCAGCGGCAAGAGCCGTCACGGACCTCTCTGCCTCGGTAAGTAGGGCCTTCGCAGACTTCTTCTCCACGGCCCTAAGCTGTACTATCTCTCTGGATTTGCCATCAAGCTCGGCATTCTTCTTATCTATCGATGCCCAAGCCTCAGTACGCTCAGCTAGGAAGCCCGCAGCCGCGGAGCGTGCGGTCTCAGTACGACGCGTCTCGTCTTCCAGCTTCTCGTTCAAGTCTTCGATCTTGGACTCAAGTTCGTGTCCCACCTTGTTCACAAGGGCTAGAAACTGTCAAAAGAAAAAAAATATAATAAGAGGCAGAAAAGTGTCAAAAATAAGAAAAAACACTAAGTGTTAAAGGACAATAAGCAGAAAGAAAGGGTAACCTACATTCAGTCCCTGGCGCATCATGTCTCCGGAAGACTTCGTGTTGATCGGAGCCAAGTCGTCGTCATGGAAAACCAGAGTAGAGAAGAGGCTTCTAGCGGAAGCCTTGCTCTCAAAGACGCTATTGGACACGAGACGGGGAGGCGAGGCGGATCTTGCCCGAGCCCTCTTCGGTTCTCGGTCCACGTCAATCACGTCGTCCCTGTCGGATGATCTCTTGCGGTCGTCGCCCGCATGACCCTTCCCTTTGGCCGCCTTCTTGGCATCGTAGTCGGAAGGAAGAGGAGCGGGCAGAGCAGGCAGAGCGGCTACAATCTCAATCCTAGTCGAAGAAGGGAGACGTGATCCCTTATCAGCAGTGGTGGTCTTCCTGGCAGAAGTGTCGCGTGGCTCAGAATGAGGCACAGTAGTCGGCTCAGTGGAAGCCGACGCGGCAGTCGGCTTGGCAGAAGTTGGCGCAGTAGTTGGCGTGACAGAAGGTGTAGCAGTAGTCGGCGTGACAGAAGGTGGTGCAGTAGTAGGCACGGCCGGAGCTGGCACAGTAGTCGGCACCACAGAAGTGGTCGCAGTAGTCGGCGTCGGAGGCTTGCCACTCACCGTAGTCCTATGCGCTAAACTCCTGAAAGATCGTGGACGCTCCATCTCTGACTGAATGCCTCCTGAACAATCTGAAAAGCGAAAACTTGAGACCGAAAAACCCCCAAGGAAAGCTCTCGCTTTCTCGACACGTCGCAGTGAGAAGTCTTTCTTCCAATTGCACCCTCGAACGCTGAGCAAATCCCAAACTGCCTTCCAATTGCTCGGAACCTTCGGTGCTGGGCCAGTCACTGCAAAAAAGACATAAACGAAAACAAGAGGTTAGAATCAATATAAAAAGACAAACGCATCACAAGCAATAAAAGTAAAACTAGCGACTCCCAAAGATAGACAACGGGACCGGCTACCCTTTGTAAGCCATTTCGATTGGCTTAGGCCTAGTCCATCTCCCAAAGTCTCTTCGCATATCGGCAAGAAAAAGAAAAAATCCATCCATTGCCGGTCTTTGCTGCCAAATCCGTGGATAAGCCTAAGATTCTTTCGGTTTACCGCGAAGTATACAAGCTGAGAGAAGGGAGAGGACTGCCGAATATCCACGAAGCACATCAGGTGATGAACACGTAAAGTTTCCCCGCACTCATAACTCCGAACGAGGGTTCCTACTAAGTGACGAATTCCCCGAGGGGTGATTTGCGATATTGAAAGTCTATACTTTGCTAGGAGCTCGAGAATCACATACGGAACGGGAAACCACAAGAAGCACTCCTCGAGGAAGCTCTCGTATAAGGTAAAATACCCCTCTGGAGGATCGTCAGCTTGTTCGTGAGGTTCCGGAACCACCAGCTCTATTTCATCAGCGATGTTAAGTTTCTTTCTCAAAAGAAAAAGTGATCTTTCCGTTGACAGAGTAGATCCTAGCGGGTCCGGAGGTCTGAACTTTCTAGCACGACGCTTTCCATGTGTCGAAGATTTTTGTTTTCGAAACGAAGCTAAGTCAAATCTTTCATTTATCTCGTCCTCGTCCTGTTCCACCTTTACGTTTGGGGAAATACGAGTATCGACGACTTGCTCATCCACGGGATATGAACTCTATGCATTCGCTGCATCACTCACATCTGAGACCAGGACTCGAGTCACCTTTCTATCCTTATAAGGACGAAGCCAGGAGCTGGACTCCGCATCAGAACAGTTTATTTCGAAGCTCGGTCCTAAGCTTACTAAACTACTAGTCCTAAAATTTGAAATGGATTTTTGGAACTCCTCAAAAGACGTTGTCGAGCTTAACATGGGTGTGTTCGTGAAAATTTGCCAAACATTCAGAACCGCCTCGATATCGTCTCAAGTATAGCCTCGGTGCGGTAATCGCTCGAATCCAAATACGTAGAGGGCTGAGTTCAAACAATGACTTGCATGTCGCGGTGTTTTTTTTTCCTCGAGTTTCAAAGTCCCACCATACAAGAAAGGCGAACGAGCTGAAGATCAAGTGCGGTCGGAAGCAGAAACGAGCTCAACGGTTTGCGACGCGAATATGTTATGAACAAAGGCGGTTTGTAGATTTGTCTCCAATCAAACGACGAGCTCTCCACTTCCAAGTCCTCCACGAGCTCTCCCGTAGTCACGAAAAGGAACAGAGCCAAGCTCTCTCAGGTCAAAGACGCGTCGGAGCTGGATCCGGTCGTAGTTGAGTACTCGCCGGAAAAAATGGTGTGAGTAAGAAGCTAAGCCGGCAAAAACGAGATCTCCTTCTCCACCGGTGAGGAACGACGGAGCAGAGCCTCCTTCAAACTCCGGTAAGAAGCTAAGCCGGCGAAAACGAGATCTCCTTCTCCACCGGTGAGGAACGACGGCGCAGAGCCTCCTTCTCCTCCGGTAAGAAACGAAGCCGGAACAGAACAAGGCCGAGCTCTCAAAGTCGAAATCACATACCGGAACGAAGAGAGACCGGTGGTTCAGGTCAGGGCAGAGCAAGCTTCCGCCGGAAAGAATGGCAAGCTGACGACGTTGACCGGAAAAACCAGCCGTCGGAGACCAGGTTCGAACAGCGACGAGCAGGACCAAGCTCAACCTTCGACCGAGGACGGAGAGGCGGAGATGTCGGCCTGAGCGACGACTGGGTCTGACCGGAAAATGCAGACGGCTCGACAACGACGACACGGAAGAGACACGAAGGTAAGGTCGGACTCGTACGTGGAGGAGCGAAGACGATGACGAACCAGTGACCACCGCACCTCACCGGAGAAGGGAAGCCGGCCTCGGTAACAGATTTGTTACCGGCGGCGACAACAACAACAACAAAAAAACAAAAAAAACAAAACAAAAAAAAAAACTTTTTGTTTCCCAAAACCCTAGATCTAAAACAGAAAATTGAGAGAGAAGAGAGGCTACCTTTCTTTTGGAGGAGTGAAGTTGTGGAGAAAAGAAAAGGAGAATGAGTATTTATAGTGTTACTGTCAAAACCCTGGAGTGGCACGTTTCAGTAGCCAGCGGGAACAATTTCGATTTCTGAAATGAGTCAAGCGGTTGATTTCCAGCGGAAATTAACATTTCTAATTTCTAAAGGAAATTTATATTTCCAATTTTCAGCGAGAATTAAATTTTCAGCTTCTGGAAAACAGTATCTTTACTAAGTCCGGAAAGCAACTAAAGAGAGACATAACGTCCAACTCAGCATTAACGTGAACATGTGAGAGTTGGGCAAGATAAACAAGTTTTATGAGCTTTAACGAGAACAAGCTCTACAAACTTTACAGGACTAGTTCCTCTAAACTTTATAACACAAATTCAGAAACGCTAGTCTATTGAAAATCCTTACTGGGCTATGCGCTAAACATGAACACGAAGGCTCAGTAACATCGGTAGGTCCTCGGAACAAGTTTTCACAATCTCGTCTCGTCAGACGCAGGCCAAGCAGTACATTTTCTTGAAAACCTCACTACGACTTTTACCTCGGCATCATCAGAACTGATACTACCGAGCTGGGGGGCTAACTGTTAGGATCAGATCTCACTCCGGTAGAGATCGTCAAGAAAATGACTAAGTACCAGAGGTAGGCGCACAGTTATCTGGACCAGCTCTGTCTCAGGGACCGGCTCTGTCTCAGGGACCGGCTCTCCAGAATGACAAGGACTAGGACCTCGGCACCTTTCCAGGACGACGTCTGTAGTAGTCATTTGGACTCCAAGAGACCGTTGTGACTATTTCACTCCAAGACAGGGAATGGGCCGAGGTCAGAGGGCCCACATTGGAAAGAACGAGTCGTGAGCCCACGAGTAACAAGTCCCGCCGACCTCTACTGCAGGACTGGGCCAAGAAGACGAGCTCTCGGATTTGGGCCCATGACGAGGACAAGGACAAGACCGAGAGGCGGCACCGACTATGCTGAGAGAGAATCCCGAAGATTTAGGGATTTGAGCTTATCTCTTTAGGCATAGATTTAGGCCGACTTAGACTTGTATAAATAGACCGAGGATACCTCCAAAAAGGGGATCCGCAATTTTACACAGAAACTACTTGTAATATTTGCAAAAGCTTAATAAACAAACTCTCTTGAGATCTTCGCTAGGTGTTTCTCATCTCAGCGCTTTCAGACCTAGACCATTGACTATTTCAACTGTGCAGGTTTCCACCACCACAATGTGTTCTTTTTTCTCATCTTCCTCTTTATATTCAGTTTCACAATTTAGTTATTCTTCTTCTCTGTCAATTATTTCTTAATTTGTTACCATGAATTTCCAATTGTGAACTAAGATGGTGATTATTCCTTAAACTCTCTACGGTCATCCTTTCTCTTGATAAAACTAAGACACCATGGAAATCGAGTAACCTATATTCGAAAAATGACATAATAGGTAAATATGTTTTCATTATAATAGGTAATTATAATAGTCAGCTATATATATTATTTTTTTCATTATACAAACTTTAATAGACAACTACACAATGAATGTAGTTAATTATGTTTTTTTATATCCTAATTAACTATAGGAACGACATTTTTATATAGTCAACTATGTCATAAAATCAATATAGTTGATAACTATAATATGAAAATAGTTAACTTTATTTTAAAATTAGTAATTACTTTCATATAATAGTTAACTATATTAGTTTAACCATTATGAGTCAGTTCAATAAGTTGTTTCGAAAATAGTTAACTACGTTGTTAAATAACACTTACAACGTATTTGTTTTTTTTATCATCTTCTGACCCAATTTTTTTTTGCTTTCAGAGCAGATGCACTTTTTTCAGAGATCCAATTGGAGGAGCAATTTCTTAAGTGATGGGAATAAAAGAAGATTCTAGAGGTTTTTCATTTACATTAACTACAATTGTTTATGGATTTTTATTTACATTAATTACAATTGTATGGACAATTTCGTCCTATTTTAATTTCTCTTTGTTAGTTACCTAAATATATTTGTGGACATGTTACTTACCTAATTATTGCTACCAAAAGTAATATTCTCTTAATTAACCCTAAATAAATCCCACGCGCATGCGCGTGAGCCTCTAGTCCATTATATTATTAAGAACAATCAGTAGCACCATCACAATTTTGATTTGAATTTTAAATATAATACTAAGATTGAAAGCAGGTCAACATAAAATAAGTTTTGTTTGATTATATATTTAAGTTTTATTTTTTGGGTTGGATAGATTCGCAACTCCCAGTATTCAAAAAACATTCTTATTTTTTTTGGTAAAGGGTCTTTCAAAAAACATTATGATCCTTTATTTTAGTTGTCAAACCTTTTTCTTAGCCAAAAAAATTAAGATAAGATGTAAACATTCATGGATATTTTTCTAATTATATGAAATTAAAAATGTTTTAAATCAAAGATAGTTTTCTATTTACATGGATAGTTTCTATTTATGTGGATATGAAAGGTTTTTAAATCATGGATAGTTTTCTATTTATATGGATAGGAAAGATTTTTAAAAAACAAACTAAAGTAAGAAAATTAAGGAAAAAAAAAAGTCAAGAGAAATTTTCCCCATAGCGTAAATACACAAAGCATCAATTCAAATGACAAACCGGGTGTCAAAATGGGTCAAAACTATGGGTTTATCCAACTCAATCTAACCCATTAACCCTAATGGATTGGATATTTGGATTTAATGGGTTGACAGGTTAAGTGGTTTGATGAGTCAAATGGATTGAGTTAAAATGGGTTGAAATAAAATGGGTTAATGGATTGAAAATTGATAACTCATTAACCCGTTTATAACTAAAAGACATGACTTCACAATTATTTTTTATTTTGTTACCAAAAATACCATTCCACAAAAAATGGGTTAAAAAGTTTTTTTTTTTAACTATTTTCGAATTTTCCGGCAAAAAACGTAATTCAGAAATTTCTCACCAAATATTGATCCAAAAATAAATTTCCCGCCAAAAACAAGATTATACAAATACACAATCTAGTAAATCATTTTCTGCCAAAGCCAGATTCATAAATTTTTCCGCCAAGAACATGATCCCCCAAAATTTTCCCGCCAAAAAACGTGATCTCACAAAATATTTTTGCCAAAATCGATATTCATAAAATTTTCCTCCAAAATATAATCCCGTAAAATATTCCCGCCAAAAATATGATCCCGCAAAATTTTCCCGCCAAAGACGTGATCTCACAAAATATTTTCGCCAAAATCGAGATTCATAAAATTTCCCGCCAAAAATATGATCCCGTAAAATTTTCCCGCCAAAAACGTGATCCCACAAAACATTTTCGCCAAAATCGAAATTCATAAAAATTTCCGCCAAAATATGTTCCGTAAAATTTTCCCGCCAAAAACGAGATTTTGCGAAAAATATTATGCACAAAACATAATTCACTAAAAAAAATTCCGCAAAAAAAGGCGATTCGGAAAATTTTCTGCCAAATATAGGATTGCGTAATTTTTTTTAATCAAAATGTGTTTATGTAATTTAAATAAAAATATAATTTGTGAAACATGATTTACAATTTATTTATAAACTAGTATTCCTACCCGTGCTACACACGGGTATATTTTTTGCTTTCATTAATTTATGTTTTATAAGTGACTATTTTTTCCATTTTTTTTTGTTTAAATTTTAAATTGCAGAAATAAATATGAAGCATTTTCCACGTGTCAACACATAATTGGTTATGTGACTTGTGATTTAGTAGTTAAGGATATATATAATTTTTTTATCTATAAAATTAAGTGGATTGGGTCAAAGTCCATCTAACTCATTTAAATTTGATGGGTTTTATGGGTTGATCCAACCCAATTACTAAATGAATTAAGTTGATCCATGAACCATTAACACTTAACCCATATGGGTTATGAGTTGGGTTGGATATGGTCATCCATATTGACATCCCTAAAACCACCATTGGACTACCAACATTTTCATCTAATTTCTCATATTATCTTATCTAAAAATTTATATATGGACAATGTAATCAGAATCACCTAATATTAGTATGAAATAGTTTATATACTTAGATCATGCTCATAGGTTAATTGTACCTTTTTTCTTTACTCATTTTCTCTTATGGATTAAATTTCTTAGTTTTGAATTTTGATGATTTATCACCAAATAACAAAAATCTTATCTCCATCCTCGAAATACAAAAAAATTGTTACTAAAACCAATAAAATACTAGTAAGAGTAAAATGAATGTATTATATCATGCATGATTCATACAAGTTGTGCATTTAGCCACATCCAAATAAAAAATAAAAATAAGAAGTACAATATACAAATAAAAATAAACGAAGGATTAACTCTAGAAATATGCATATTCCTTGAAATGCTATAAAAGAGAGAGCAAATGTGGGGGAGAGAGAGATAGTAAATTGTGACAGAAAATGAAAAGAATAATAAGAGAGAAGATAGGTTTTACATGAAGAAGATAGTTGATATCTAGTAGCCAAGGATGACTTGCCGACACCTGATTATTCTCAATGATTCAATCGGCTGATGAGTCTTGTGGGTTTAGGAATTCAGGCAGTTCTCCTTGGCTATCTTAATATGCTATCTTCATTCATGTTCTTCTTCCTATAATATATTGAAAATCCATTATGTAATTTAAGATATCTTGTTGTATTAACTCTATAGTTTCCATGCCAGATTAGCAGAACTATAAATTAAAATGAGTGGTTGTTTCAAATTACAGTACAATTAATTTTGTTTTTTTTATTTAAACTAGATCGGCTTGATACAATATTGGTTTTGGCGTGAATAGGATTTTTGATAAAACAATTATATGTTTGATAACTAAATTCCATATTAAGTTTCATGTGAGGGTTTATTGCAAATTTTAGTTATGAATTTTGTTTAAATTCAATATGATATGATATTGATTTTTGGCCAGAATATGTTTATTAATATTTTTCTTTTCGATGGTTATGAAATTAATTTTTCCCGTTTAAATTTAATGTGAGTGCTCATTTCAAATTTTAATAATATATTCAAACGGATATATTTGATATGAACTTAATCTTGGCGCGAATATCATTTTAAACATTTTTTATTCATCATGTATATAAATAAGTAACTAATTTCCACAATAAGTTTAATGCGAGCAATCATTTTAAATTTCTAGTCAAAAGAGAGTTTTTCACTTTTTCTTATGCCATTATTTCTTTTACTTACGAGTACTATAAAATACTTTCTTTTATGTGTAAAAGATCCAGATCGAAATTCTAAGTTTTATGTAGGCTAGTTTGTCTTCCATGACGTATTACTCTCTCTTTTCTCTTCTCTAATCAATCATTGTTAGGTTAATCTGTACAAAGGTTAACATAAGATTTGAACAGCTTTTGATAATTAATAATAAACTAAGAGATTTTTTTATTCCTTATTATTGATTCAACTAAATTTACCACACAAAAAAAATTGGTGTAAAGCGATTCTTCGAATCCCTTGATCAAGCGAAGCAGTTCTCTATATAGTACATAGCAATTGTGAGGCCCAATAGTAAAAGGGCCTTATACAACGATAGAAATAAATTATTCTCAGGCCATGTCCATAACAATAACAAATGTGAGTACTACGTGAGCAACACAATGTAATGACACGTGGCTATACTTAATTGAAAAGAAAAAGCCAGGCTGGCACTTGGGACAAAGTCTCTGAAAAGATCTTTTCATCTTCCAATTTCGATAATCAAATCGAAAAGCGAAATTTGATTAGAAAAAACTCAAAAAGCAATGAGCTACGACAAAGTCCCACCGGAATCGTATCCTCCTCCAGGTTTTCTAAATCTATCACTTCTCATGATATTCACTTTCGATTCGGTTTTTGATTCTCTAATTTTTGATGGATTCTAGGATACCAATCTCACTATCCGCCTTCGGGTTATCCATCTGCGCCTCCACCGCCGGGACCACCGGGATATCCATATCCACATCAGCATCACGAAGGTTATCCTCAACATCAGCCTCACGGATATCCACCACCGTCTTCACGTCCTTACGAAGGCGGTTATCAAGGTTACTTTGCCGGACCTGGAGGTTATCCTAATCAAGGACCTCCTCCTCCTCCTCCGCCGCATCATTACAATCACTACCAGCACGATCATCACCATTACCAGGATTCTGACTCTGGTTGCTCCTCTTTCCTCCGTGGCTGGTTCGTCTCTCTCCTTCTTCTTCCCGCTCTTTAATTTGTCAGAATCACTGTTTTCTGTGTGTGCACTGATTCGATTCTTTTGTTTTGGGTCAATCTTCTTCACTGAATTTTGTATGCTTGACTTTTTCTTCTTCTCTTGGGACAATTGATTGATCCGTGATAGCTTAGGAGCAACGTGTGGGTTTAAAGGATCACTGCTTAATTTTTAGGGTTCATTGAACAAGTGCTTTGGTTTCTGAAATTTGGGAATGTTTTGATCAAATGATCGTGAATAGAACCAGATTCTTTGTGTTGATAGATGTGGATAAAGTCATAATGTGAGTTGAATTTAGACAGCTAATTTGAAACACAGAGTACCATGGCTAATCAGACATGACTTCTTTTCCCTTTTTGTTTGGGCATTAATCGAATTTTGAGTGCAAGAGATTCGTGTTAATCCTTTAGTTATCTAAATTGTCTTCCAAGGTAGGTTATTGTCATCTGTGTTAAGTTTATAGATGTTCATATAGAGAAGCTTTTTTATGCTCAATTATTGTAATTGGATCTTGGACCTGATCTTTTATTCGTCGATGAATCCCAAAATATTTATATTAATCTCTAGATAAGATGGAATTTTGAAAATTGAGTGTCTATATCATCTGCAGCTTTTCTTATGCTTACTCTGATGAAAACCTTTTGGTATTTCAAATTAACAGAGTTGTGATTTGCACTAAAAGTAGCCTAAATCTTCTGTTGTGATCCTCATGTTGTTGTTATTTATTATCTACAATACAATCTAAGCATTTTGTTACATGTGCTTATTGATATTCTTTTGTTATGATGATTAACCGGATCTCTTTTTTTGGCGGGTTGTAAATTGCAGTCTTGCCGCTCTCTGCTGTTGTTGTGTGTTGGAGGAATGCTGCTTCTGAGAATATGCCCATCTCTGCGACTCTCTTGTTGTCTTCATTTACTGTTGCATTATATGTTCAATCGAAGACATATGCCATAACTCTCTATCTCTTATATGCTGTCATGTTTAACTTCTTTGTTTGAGAGTGAACTCATCGAAAACATGGATCAGAAAAATAGGTTTCTCGTGGGTGTTCTTTGTAATTCATGTATTACTACTTGATAAACAACATGTTTGAGATATGGTAATGAAAAAAATGTATACCTATTCCTCTTTGTACATGCTCTTTTCTCGTTAGATTCCCCAATTTTGATAAAAATACAAATACTGGTACAATTGTATCTAAGGCAGATCATAACAAGCAAGTAGCATGTAACACCAATAATAAAAGGTTCAAAACACATGAAGCTTCACAGAATCCGTTTGTCTGAAACAAAATACAACTAAAATTGGAGAAAGTGCTAACGAACGACATCAAAAGACTTAAAACAAAAACCAACATGAACCATAGAGAGAGATCCACGATGGTGCGGTCGGATGGAATAGGAAATGGGAGAAATCAAAGAATCCTAACATATGGCGGTGCATCTTTTCTAGTCCCGGCCACGGTTCGGTAGAGGTAGAGTTTATCAACCTTCTCTCTTTCGTCTTCCCCGTTCCGATTATTCTCATTCTCATTAATGATCTCTACATTGAGCCACGGCGCATTCTGCGCGAGCCTCTTGCAGCCACCGAGGGTTACTTCACAAGACGACATCCAAAGGGATCGCATTGTTTCGTACTTACCCACATCAGCAAGAAGCGCTGCGTTCCCAAATGGACTGTCTCGTATCTCCAGCTTTCTCATTTTTTTGCATCCATTCAACACATAAAGCATTCCTTTGTCAGTGTCACCCGCAAAAGCTATCGAAAGCATCTCGAGCTTTTCCGCATACATACCGATGTAGAGGAAGACTTTGTCGGTTAAGAGACCAGAGACAGAGAGCCGTCTTAGACCCTTACAGGCTTGTACGATCGCACCAAAGCCTTCATCTAATGACTGAGAAGTGATGTGGTCAGGTTTGTTTGGCTCAAGAATGCATAGCCTGAACCGGATGAAGTTTGGGCAGTTTTGGGCCACAGTTATGAGCGCTGCGTTTGTCATTTGTTTGCAGAAGTAGAGAATCGAATGAAGTTTAGGGCAACCTGCGGAGATTGCAACTAGTCCGACCTCAGTCACAGCTGCGTCATAGTCTTCTTCGCCGTGTAAATCAGAGGGAAATACTCTCAGCTCTTGTAACTCTTTACATGCGGAAGCAACGACCTCAAGTCCTTTGTCACCAATACTATCCAATATCTGTAGAAACAATACAAAAAAACGTTCAATAATAACCTCGTTTGTTGTCAGATTAGCTAGTTAAAGTCTTTTCTCAGGACAGTGAAAAGAGAAACTCAGATTAAACTTACCCATAACCGTTGAAGTCTCTTGCAAAGCTGAATAAGCTTTATGAGGTGGTTGCCTTGGATCTCGGCTGCATAGCTGAGATTCAAGGAGATAAGGTTTTGACATATCGGGTAAAACGCAGGGAGGCAACGTGGAGCAACCTCTAAAAACCCCGACAAGCTCCTTAACGAGGTGCATTTCTTTATGGCAGCCATGAGTTTCACAAAAGACTCTGGATCTGGCTCATTCTCATAAGACCCTACTCCCAAGTCCACTAGCTGCGGCGCAACACTCATCAATCTCGTGAGCGCATCTAGCGGTACAGCGCGGTTTAGCTTCAAGCTCTTCAGGTTTGGTGACCTTGCTACAAGCCTCTCTAGAGCAGCCAGATTTGTTTCTCCTTTAAGACAAGCGAAATTCAACAACGTAAGAGTAGTGCAGGTGTCTGGAAAACAGTTGAGCCATTGACCTCTGTGATCATCAATTTCATTCTCTTGCAGGTCCAGCTCACGAAGATTCCTAATAAAAGATCAAACAAATTTTAGCTTCCCACTTTCCAAATCTTACATAGAATTAAAACAAGAGATCCGATTACAGAAAACGAAGAACATTTTACCTGCAATTAGCAGCAATGGAGGCTAAACCATCAGTAGTAAAACCATCACAGCTAACAAGCACCAAAGACTTGAAATTCGCAAAGGAACGTGAAAGCAGCTCAAGACTTTCATCCGAGACAACCATGCGCTTCAACCTCAGCTCCTCTAGCCCTACACGAGCCCTAGCCAAAGCATCGATCCAAGGGTGCACGAAACCTCCCCATTCATGAGGAACCAAGTTGAAATCTGCGAAATGAGGCTTTCCTTTCAGAGTCAAAGATCTGAGACACGGAAACCTCCCGATTAACCTCTCCGGATTGATCGCGTAACAGTTTCCGATAAACACTTTCCTCCTACTGAATCTCTCGATCTTGTGCCACGATTTGCAAACCAGAGATATCGAGTTTCTATCTCTATGAGAATCAATAGAGTCAAAAACGTGCTCTATAACCTCGTCTGGGAAGTAATTCATCTCCTCTATCGATTGAAGAACCCTAATATCTCTGAATTGACTTCAGCTTGAGATCCACACAGTAGCAAGATTTGAGATCAGAAGCTCACAAGAACACTTGGATTTGAATTTGAACCCAAGAACTCAGGAAGCTCTACAAGAAAACGAGATTCACATTACACAAACGATTTTCAACAAAGATAAACCAATTCAACAAGATCCTGAGCTATATAAACAGTTCTAGATTCAGATCTAAAGCAAAACAGATCTAGTAGAGAAAAAAAACCTTGGTCAAAATGAAGCTACTACGATCTTCTTCTTCGGAGTCAAACTCTCCGATGATTCCAGAGAAAAAAAAACTCAACGATCGAAGAATTATGAATCTGGATAAACTCTGGAGACTTGCTTCTTCAACTCCAATGATGATGAGATGATCAATGGAAGAGAGAGAGAGAGAGAGATATCACGCAAGCAAAAAACAAGAAAGTATTGGTATTGGAAAATAAAAAAGCTAAACCAAGCTGACCAAAAACTTAACCATGGTTAAGTTAAGATGATCCAACGGTGGAGATTAGTTAGGAGGCTAAGAGAGGAAACGAATCTTGACCGTTGAATAATGGTATGGTGTGCATGTGTTTCTACCACTGGTTACGAGGCCTTTCGCCAAAGAGAAAGGGTGAAGTGATGTATTAGTGTCAGACCAAAGAGACTATAAGTAAACACCCTTGCTTTTTTGTTTTATTACGTAATTGCCATGGAAAATGGAATATACTCGGTATGGATTAATTAATTTTAAATTCGTTTTGATTCGTTAGATTAATCTTTCTCACGGTTGTTAGAAAGTGCAACAATTTAAGCAAATATTCAAAAAAATTAAAAGTCCATCGTACAGTCGTACTGCATCAAATATTAGGTTATTACCATTTTTAGGCACATAATTTAAAAGTTAAGACATGTTTAAGTTAAAATTAGTTAATCAATCAAATAAATCTAGTTTTAGTTATTATGGGATATAAACAGAAAAGAGAAGCAAGGCTGGCTGAATTTGTCTTGGGACGAGGACACCATTCATTGATTTACGGAATTAGAAGGTCATGAATTTTGGTTTTTTTCTCTATTTCAATTTTTATTTTATTTTATTTAATTGTGTTTTTCTTTTCTAACCAAACAAATCCAAAAGCTAATCAAACTCCCATCTTTTTCAAAAGAAGGTGGTTATGGGTAGGGTTCAATCTTGATTAATTCGTAACATGTTGAATACACACAAAATTCGTAGAATATTGTTCAAACAGTGAAAATGTTTAACTAGTAATATAGTATTATTTTAATATAAACTGAAACTGAATTGATAGTACGAGATAATATTTTTTAGTGTGATATATTTATTCAATGTTAAATTAAATGGATACAAATGCATTGACTTTTAAAGAGTTTTGGAAAGATTAAACACATTTAAAAATAAGAAGGGTGTATTCCACATGAAATTTCAAGTGTTTTATTTTAATTAAGTTTTAAATGATTTTCAATGATTTAAAGAAATTATTGTAATTTTAATTGAAATCATATAGAATCACAAGTTCAATAACACTGTATTTGAAAAGAGTTTTTTAAACTCATGTTTGAATAGCAGAAGATTTGTGACTTAATTACAAATTACTCTAAGAGGGTGTTATTCAATAATGGATTTTGACAGAGTTTAAATCTAACCAAAATCCACTGTTATTCAATCATGATTTTAAATTCTATTTTAAAATCCAGTGTTATTGGATATGATATTTGTAAAATCATGTCTTAAGGATTTTAAAATCTTCTGTTATTCAATAGAAGATTTCAAATCTACAATTAAAATCCACGGGTATTCAACTTTAAAAGATTTTGGAAGTATTGGTTTTTAATGGATTTGAAATCACTTGAGGATGGAGTTTAGTGAACAAATATTTAAAAATCAAATCTCAAAAATACTGCAAAGATTTTTAGAATCCACCCAAATAAACTCCATAAGAGTTTAAAATTTCAAGGATTTTAAAGCTTATTGAATTGATTTCAAATCATTCATCCAATAACACTCCCTAAATTCCTTACTTAATACACCCTCCTAAAATTATAAGAAAAAGAAATTTAGAAGTGACTTTAAAGAAGTTGAAAATCAAAATAACAATTTGGTAGTAAAAATAATAATTTACTTCCACGGTTTAATTAGTTTTAGCATGCTGAAGATGTCGGTTACCGTTTTCATGGTCGACTGTATGAACACGATCTCCGTTTGTTTGTTCATTAAAGTAAAAAATGTTGGAGATCTTGTGGGAAGAGAAAGCGTTGCTTTTCTGTCGGCTGAAGTGATTCCGGATGTTTTCGTCCTAATATCGGCAGCTCAGCGTGCTCTTGTCCCTCTAGATGTAACACCCTAGTATGAAATAAGTCTGCATACCTCTGTTGTGAATAAAGTCATGAAATTGATGAACGGGAGGAATGATGACTCCTACCACAGCCAGCTGTCTGGTCGCCAAAATAAATCGGTTTAGCGATAATGTAAACCGACTATTGGAAGATGTGTGGATGGTATTCAGGTTAAGGACGATATTAACAAGTTCCTAAATTCTAACCTGCTTGAAGAGGTACGTCTTCTTGGTAAGCAGTGGTGGCGGCCAATTGTTATATTGTGGGACATGGACAGTAATATTCCAACTGGCCGGCGGGATCCTCTGACTTATCATGGCAGACATCGCATCGCATTTGACAACCTGAACTACCGCGGACCATTGGCGATTTGTGCCTACAGTGCTCACGAAGGTTCCTTCAAGCAATACATGCGTAGCAGACTGACTAAGACGGGTATGTTTTCTGCGTCGGGTCCTCCCTTGGGTTTAGAGGTAAGTAAGCCGCCAACCGGAGAATGACAGCTGATCTGAGTAGATGGTTGTTCACTGCCCATTTAGACACAATGTTCATTGTCTCCTGAAACGATAAGGACCACTGTGAGAATTTGATTAAGCTCAATGATGTTGGACACACAATCGATATTATCTACGTGCAAGGTTAGGCCAGAATATATTCAACTCTTAACAATAAGAAGACCGTTGAACAAATTAATGGCTATGTGTTCTTGGATTGGCTATTGGTTATTGATGAGAGGGTTATCATTAGCCATTGGCACTACGGATTTCCGAGTTACATGAGGCTAAACCGTGCCACTGAGCCACAACTGTCTCCCCACCTTGATTAGATTGATACTGGTAACCTACCGATATGTCTATCCATGCCCTTCTCATATGAAGAGGAATATATGAGTCATATGACTACTTTTGTCTGTCTTGTTGTAACTCAAAACTTACTTATTAATTAATTGAATTTTTTTTTGTAAAAAAAAAAAGTTTTTGCATATATTGTTTATAAATTTCTCAACAATCTGATAATAGATAATATCTCTTAGCTTTTTTTCAAAAATGTAACAAGTGGAAATCTAACGAACATACACATTCATAAGATCTACACCATGGAGATTTTTGAATATCTGTCAAAGACCGATGAACTATAATCCAGAAGAAATAGACAAAATCCTAAGACTTCAAAAAGAAAACAAATTAAAGGAACAAAAGGTGGCATAGGCTTCATAATTAAACTCAATAATAGACCCACTTGCAAATTATTACATTGAAAGAGGGGTAAGAATGAAGAGTACACAAACAAAATCATTATTAGGGGTTGAAAGATAAGAGTTGTTTCTCTTTGCTTAACACTAATGTTAAAAATGATGATAAGTATGGTTATGAATTATTGGTAAGTAATTAGGATTTAGGAACATCTATACAATAATCACATTATATCAACTAATTACCCGTCATACTCCTTAGATAATTTCCCACTGGATACTCCTTCTTTTATGTGGAAACAAGTTTATTACTACCTATTTCAATATTTTCTCAAGAATTTACTGGATTATGGAAATGAGAAGACTTCGCTTTTAGTTTCATGTTTTCTTCTATTTTTGTTTTGGAGTGTTTAGTGTAATTCTCTGCAAATAACCAAATTTCACGATATTTGGGAGAATTTTAATGTACATAACAATTCTCTTAAATTAATCAAAAATCATTATAGACTAATGTCATATACTCATCTAAAACTTATAAGAACTCAAATCATTATAGACTCAAAACCTTAAGCCATCTAAAACTTGTAAAAATCAATTTCAGTATTAATGAATGATTCTTAAGTCTATTGTATATTGATCCTACATAATAATCATGTATAATAATCCTACTTATAGACTTGTCATGTATCTTTATTTTGTACTCTTTCACACACAAAAAACAATAGATAGGGAACTGGAATCCAGAGACATGACTAAGGATTTATCATGGTTTTTCACAAAATTTGATAATAAAATGTTTATATATCCGAAATGTTTGTAGATTCATAGAGATGAGTGATGATTTCACCTATCTTGAACCATCATACGCTACAATGGTTGCCATGTGAAAGCCACCTCTCTCTCTCTAACCCCTTTTACTAGTAATCATCTCCATTTTCACTATCGACCCAAGATTTCACCAGTTATAGTGGTTTAGGTTGACTCAGATAATGCCTGAATTATTAGATTTTACTATGCAGCCAACCTCCATCTTAATTACATTAGTTAATGCGGGTGAAATGTAAATTATCTGCTAAATTCAGATGTGCATAACTCCTCCATCATTTTTCACAATAAAATATTACATTATTTTTTAAACTATATTTTCATCTTATTACAAAACCTAACCGTAAACACCGGATATCTAAAATACAGAATCATATATCCTCGGTAAAAGTTATTTTGTTTTCTTTCTTCTTCTAGAACTCTTATCTTTAGTTTTATTTTCTCAGCTTTTTGTTGGTTAATGAGATTCCTTTTCTCTTTTATCCTATGAAGCCGAAGGCCAAAATTCAAAGGCCCAAAAAGCAGAGACTCATTATGGCGCATGTCCCAATTATTAATAATCTCTCTACATACAAACACCATTTACACATATCACCATACCAACCACACACATCGATTTCATATCATATACACTTGTGTATGTATTTATCTACCAATATGGGAGATTCGGAAAGGAACCCTTTTTCAGTTCTCATTGCCACTCCCCGAGTGGTCCAGTTTCTTTTGCATTAAGAACCTAAGAGTGATGATGATATTCTCCTGACAAAAAATCTGTAACTCCTATAATTGAACTGTTCGAATCTATGGTATAGAATAATATAACCTCTCATAGATATTCGCTGCAACAACACAGATTCAGCTCAAGATGATTTCGCTTTAAAAAGTTCAGAAGAAGCAGTTACAAGATTCTCACTCACTCTCAAAGGCTTCATAGAATCACATGGAAGAACATAACAATCAGAGGGCCCTTTTAATCCTATTCGTATCTGAAAGTTAAGATCTTTACTCATCCTCTTGACACGAAAAGTGATGAGCATTGCCAAAATGAGCTTTACTTCTCTACTACTCTCATATTCTCTAACTAGCTTAGCTAACCAATCCCATCTGATTAACCATAGTAGGACTAGGGTTGCATATATTGCACACAACTAAAGGAACACAAGAACATGAACCATAATAGGACTAGGAATGCATGTATTGCACACAACTAAAGGAATACAAAAACATGAACAAGTTTATTCAAAAACCTTAGGGCTGTACTTCAAGAATGTTCACTACGAAGTCACATATACTGGAGTCTACTCTATTCTCATATATCACACAACCAAAGGAACACAAGAACATGAACTAGTTTATTAAAAAACCTACAGAAGCATCATTATCTACTTCAAGAATGCTCACTACAATGCATGAAAGTAACAGATACTGGAATCTATTCTCAGCTTAAACAAGACTTTTAAGGATCATCCATGGCCCCCATTAGAGTAAGTAAACAAATGCTACTGTCTCACAAATCTCAAACCCTTACTTGAAATTAACCAATTCATAACTAGTTTACTCTAATGTTCAAGAAGCAAACAATCTCTAACCTCTCACAGAATCAAGAAAAATGACAACTTTATGCATCAAACAACTCAGATCAGAAAACCCAAAAGGCACAACATTGAGTTGAATTGCAATAACACCATAGATATATATAGAACCAACATTGGTCCAAAAGAGTTGGAAACATTAGATATGAGTCTGACTAAATAATCACTGACCAGAGACAAACTCTCTCTTTAAAATCAAATGACTAAATCTTGATTTCTCCTTACCACTAACCTCTTCCTTATAATCTAAGGGTTTTCAAGCATCACTATCGTCACTGCTATCATCTTCCTCCTCTCCACGGTCACGAGTTTCATTGGAGATGTACACACCAGGCTGGATCGATCTTCTCCTAGTCCTCGAAGGAAGGATATTATCCAAATCAACCTCCGCTAATGGATCATCAGACAAATCACTCTCGTCGTATTCATCACCACAATCTTCATCATCGTCTTCATCATCACTATCGTCTTCACTTTCTTCCACTTCAATCAATTTCCCCTTTCCCTTGTCTTCCCTCGAAATACCTTTCCTCTCAATCTCTTCTTCTTCTTGTTCCTCTTCAGCTCCAAGATCTCCAGCGATGACATTCTCTTCCTTTGCCGACTCAGAGCCAGCTACTTTCTCCGATGATTCCGTCGCAAGCTTCTCCTCAACGGTAGAATTCAGATTCTCAACGCCGCTTCCATTGATTTCACCTTCTTTAGACTCAGAATCAGCAGAATTCGACGACTGATTAAGCTTCTGAGCCTTGTTAGCAACATTATCCTGATCTTGACAATAGAGATCCGTTTTTCGCTTCACTGGAAACGACGACTCCTGTTGATTCTCAACGTCTGCCATAGCTGAAATCTTCTTCTTCCTCGATATACAGAGAATCGCTCGAGGAAGACGATTCAGAGATTTAGGGCTTTTGAGCAATTTCTGTTGTAACCCTAGAAAGTTTTTGTAGGGTTTCTCAACATTTATGTGATTTCTCTTTTCTATTTACTTCGGCCCATTAGTGAATTGGCCCATAGGCCCATTGGGGAGGAGAACGTGCAGGGGGATACTAAACCGGGCAAATGCGATTGACTAACCGGTTTGGTTTTGTTTTTGATTGTATATAAACCGAACCGGTTATCCGTTTTGTGACAGGCAAGAGAAGAGAGGATTGATTGAAGTATTACAGATCCATCGGAGAGAGAGAGAGAGAGGGAGAGAAAGATGACTTCAAGGTACTGGGTTGTGTCTTTACCAGTGAAGGATTCTGCTTCTACGTTATGGAATCGTTTACAAGAGCAGATCTCTAAGCATTCCTTTGATACTCCAGTTTATCGGGTACTTACAGATTTTTTGCTTGATTTGGTCAATTCCGATTGAAAATTTGGCTAAGATCTTGTGGTACTTTAGTTTTACGATGCGATTATGGGTTTTGATTTCAATTTATGCAGTTTAACATTCCTAATCTTCGAGTTGGAACTTTGGATTCTCTACTTGCTCTAGGAGATGATCTGCTAAAGGTAATTCATCTGATCATAGAGTTTTGATCTTACTTTTGTGAGTATTGATGATTGTTTGGGATTTGTAGTCAAACAGCTTTGTGGAAGGAGTTTCACAGAAGATTAGGAGACAGATCGAAGAATTGGAGAGGATTTCTGGTGTGGAGAGCAACGCTCTTACAGTTGATGGAGTTCCTGTTGATTCCTATCTCACCAGGTATGTGATTTTCTCTTTTTACGAAAGAGTTAAATTGCTGGATTTGGTAGTGATTGAATTCGGTAAAGAATGAAACTTTTTTTGATTGGCTTTAAGGTTTGTTTGGGATGAAGCTAAGTACCCAACAATGTCGCCTCTGAAGGAGGTTGTGGACAATATTCAGTCTCAAGTTGCTAAGATTGAAGATGATCTCAAGGTATTTGAAGCTTCATTCCTTTGTTTTATCAAAAAAATGCAGCCTAGCACCTTTAAGCAGCAAGATTAGTCGAATAATTCCCTTCGTATTAAAGTCTGCACAATATCTTGTTTACTGTATGATCATAAACTTCTTATGGTGATCAAATGCATTGCTTTGGTTCAAATGGTGGTGTTAAACGACTCTGATTGCATGAATTTATTCAGGTTCGTGTTGCTGAATATAACAATATCCGCGGTCAACTCAATGCCATTAACCGAAAGCAAAGTGGGAGGTAAGATTTTCTTTTCTTTCTCATATTTATACTAAAAGAACAAACTAGAATCGTGGGGAGTTTTGCAACCACAAAAGTTTCACCTTTTTTTTTCTCATGGATCTAAATTGTTCTTGAAGTATGTTCTACCACGTAAAGGTTTTAGAATAATACTGTTAGCCTTTATATGTTTCTCCCTCTTAGCTCTTTTTTCTGTGGCATTGTGGCTGATCTTCTTCTTTTTGTGTTTCAGCTTAGCTGTTCGTGACCTCTCAAACTTGGTTAAGCCAGACGATATTGTCGCGTCAGAACACCTTGTGACTCTCCTTGCAGTTGTTCCAAAGTATTCCCAAAAAGACTGGCTAGCATGTTATGAGACATTGACCGAATATGTGGTAAATTCTTGACTTGCTGGCTTTATGGAATAGATCAATGGTAACACTATTATTTTGTCGCATATTGATTTTAATCCAATTATCCTAACTGTTTTCAGGTTCCTAGGTCCTCGAAGAAATTGCATGAGGATAATGAGTATGCTCTTTACACCGTCACTCTCTTTACTCGTGTTGCAGACAATTTCAGGATAACTGCCCGTGAGAAAGGGTACCAAGTGAGTATACTGTTAAAGTTCCATATATTAGCTCTAGAGCATTCTTAGAAGTTAGATATAACTATCTGCTAGTAGAACTGATTACTCACTGTGCAAGTTAAAGACATTCTAAAAACTTTGTATATCATAAGTTGTACACCGCTCTCTTTTAGGTTCGTGATTTTGAACACAGCGTTGAAGCACAAGAGACTCGTAAACAAGAGCTAGAGAAGCTGGTTCAGGATCAGGAAAGTTTAAGAACCTCTCTTTTGCAGTGGTGCTACACCAGTTATGGAGAGGTAACTACACATTACTCTGTATAGCTAGACTTCCATTACATCATCCCGAATCAGTTTTGATCGTTTGATCTATATCTGTAGGTTTTCAGCTCTTGGATGCATTTCTGCGCTGTGCGTATATTCGCTGAGAGCATAATGAGATATGGTTTACCTCCGGCGTTCTTGGTAACTTAAGACTCCAAACTGTGCTATTCTAGAGAATCACTCAACCCTGTTAATTCCCTGACCAAAGTACTTTCTCTTGTCATGATTTATTTTCCAGGCATGTGTCTTATCTCCGGCTGTGAAAAGTGAAAAGAAAGTACGCTCCATTCTTGAACGCATGTGTGATTCAACCAACAGGTACGTTAAAAGTCTTTGCCTATTTATCGCTCTAGGCCTAGGATACACGGAAGCTGGTTAACATTCAAATTTAATGATCCTGTCAAGAGAATTGTAGCTGTAGTTATGACTATGTCAAAGCAATTGTAGAACTTGAGTAGACAAAGACCATTGACTAAGTAAAACCAATCTTTTGTATTGGGTCGATATGAAATCGAAACCTTACTGATTCCCCCTTGCTTAGTTTGGGTTCTTGAAGCAAAATGTATTAGATCATATAAGTCGCTTTAGTTGCAAGACCATTTGGCTACACAATCTAGATAAGTAGTTAATGAGATTCCGATTTGAGTTTTGGAGTCTCATTTTATGAAAACAATGCAGTTTATACTGGAAAAGCGAGGAAGATGCAGGAGCTGCCATGGCTGGTTTAGCGGGTGATTCCGAGACACATCCTTATGTCTCCTTCACGATCAACCTTGCTTAAAACTGATGAGAGATGCCTGTGCTGCTTCTCTGTCCTCCATCTTTCATCTGTTATATTTGTTTGTGTTCTATATATCTCCATTTTTTTCGTAATATATTTTGATTTTCCAAATAAAAGAAGGGAAAAATGAAGGTGGCACTCAAGAGAGATGTTACTGTAATTTTATTTTGGACGGAGTCTTTGTTAGATTCCGGTGAGTTTCTGATACTTGTGGAGGAGAAGATGTTATACAGTTGTTAAAAACCTCTTGTCATTTTGTTACTATTGGTTGCTATATTAATACAGTATTATTACTCTGTTTCGTTTTGGTCTGAATGGTATAATTGGTATTTTCGAAGAATAGCGATTTGATGTCGGAAATGTTCTGGAGTTTGGCTATCATACAAAAACTGGTTAAGTTTGTAGCTGAGTGACGATGCTAAATCGGGAAATTTGGATCCAAAATGATATTTTTTTACAAAATATTACAGTACCTTTTTAAATAAAACTTTTTATTTATTTCACTTTATTACCTTTTGAGTTTTGATATTTAAGCCACTTTTCAAGAATAGAATTTATATTTTAATCATTACTCATTAGTTTTTACTTCTTACAAAATGCATTTTTCTAATCTTGTCTGTAAATGTTTTTTCTTAGTTTTACAAAATACATATCATTTTCTGTAGAATGTACAAACTTTAGACTATATTTAAGGAAATTATACTTTATAATTGTAAAGAAAACATGCATACACATAATAAGTATAACAGTAACAACATAGTATATGTTGAAATTCGTCAGATTAAAAACAAAAACGACTCGAAGGTGGAATGATAATCCACTAAAAGCGAGCCACGAAGATTACAACATCAATAAAGTACAAATAAAAAAGCTACAGATCCCAACAATGACACGAACCAAAGAAAGATCAGGACATAGCCGCATCGAGCTGCCTGCAATCTTCCCATTAAGCTGCTCTGAGCTAGGACCAGGCGCCTCTGCTTCTGGAACAGGAGAGGTCGCCGTATCTAATGGCTGGTTCTTGCTCGGAGAAGGAAAAAATGAAGACATGTCTGGTGCATTTATGTAAGGTAATACAGCAGGAGAAGCTGAGATTGTTGATTCACTGTAAACACAAGTCCATTGAATCAATACAACGATCAAGAAAAACACAGAAAGCGACAAGTTAGAAGACAGAGCCATGAGTGTTTCTTTTCTCTTCTTCTGTTTCTGTTCTGCAAAAGAAAGATACTTTTTTCCAAGTGACTTTAAATAATAGAACAGAGAAGAAGATAGATTGGTTTGTTCCCATGTGTGTGTGTGCGTGTCTTACTAAGAAACAAAGAATTCAATGAATGTCTTCACGGACTAAAGTATGGGGTTCTTAACTGTTTCACATGCCTAGTTTTTGTTTCTTCCTCTTACCTCATGTGATTGCATTTACCTCTTTTACTTGCACCACCTAAGGGTAATTCTGTGTTTGAAGCTTTGTCAGAAATCGCTATCCGAAGTAAATGAAACGCGGTGGAGACTTCGGGAACTTACAGAGATCGAGCTTTGCATAGATCGAAACTCTTGCAAAGATGTTGGATAAACAAGTGCTAATGAATCAGAATATAAAAACTTTTTTTTAGTATAAGAATTACATAAGATTCATTAAGGAAGCTTGCAAATGGAAAGAATCAAACAAACAAGACAAGGAGGCTAAAGATGTTAATGAATCCTTTAGCATATTTTTTCTTTCTTTCTCAAAACAAACATACAAAGAGGCTCGTAGTCGTGGTGGTAGCATTGTAATCTGCAACCTTGTTGATATTCCTTCTTCTAAAGATTCAAATAGCTTGTGGAAGTCTTGGAATAATTTACCAGCTCGTTGTTGTTCGAGCTTTTCGAGAGTAAAAGAATTTGATGATGATGATGCTACAAGAGTCTAAGATGAGCGGTGTCATTTAACCGCTTTACCTGCCAACCAGTTTTCCACGAATGCTGTAACACGGTCACAGAGGAATCCTCCACACAGATCTTATGCATCATTACCGGGCTGCATCCGAGGATACCGGTTAGAAGACACTTTATAGGTAACGAGTGTGTGAAAACTCCAATACGGGTCGCAAGTTGAGAAGAGGAACTCTTGATGTTTATATCACCTAGGTGTTGCTCATCATTCTGATGATTAAATGTCTCTTCATTCGCTTCGTGATCACCGGTTGTATTCATCACCTGAAACCGACTCTTCCCAGACTTCTTCCTCGTAAGACTTGGACGATGAATAGAATTGGCTAGCGAATGCGGACTTTGTGAGAACCCTCCTCGAGCATTGCCGAGACTTGTAGATGGAAGAATTTCTGACCTGAGCTTCTCTGTAAGTCCTGAGAGTATCCCATTCAAAAACTGAACCATCCGAAACTCTACTTGTCTAAGTGATTCGCCTGACGGAGCTGAGAAATCAGGTTGACATCTTTCTATTAAGCTTAGAGTTTCCGGTGTATATATCTCCGAGCTATGGAATCCTTCCCAATCTCCTAGACTCATCTCAATAATGGCATCTGAAGACTGTACATGCTCCTCCGGAAAATTCATTTCCTACACAACAATGATTCAAGAAATCACTAACAAAAACCAAATTTCTCCTCACAAGGATCCTAAACTAGTTCCATTGCCGTGCTAAGAAACACAATAAGGTCTCAAACTTGTGAATCTATGAGCCTGAAGTGACTCCACTAAGCAAGATTCATAGCATAAGAAGAAGAAATTGGTTTCTACTTTTAGATCTAAGATTGTGGAGGATGATAATACCTGGCAAACGGAAACAGCCATGGATCTAGCTCGATCCAGAGGAGATGAGAAGACGGAGGTGAATCGAACACCTTCGGAGTTTAAGAAGACAGCGAGAGCTCTCGCTTGACGTTTTCCATTAGCAGTGAGAGTGACTTCATGGCACCTACCTCCAATCAGATCAGGTCTTAGATTGAGATCGCACTCTCCATGGCTAATGAAATAAACCTCCGTCACAGCAGCGCGATCGTGTTCCACTGCGGCGGAGATACGGGAGAAGAGAGGAGGAGGAGGAGGCGGAGAGAGGACGTTGTAAGGATCCCAGACTTTGATCGAAGGTCCGATTCGAGGAGTTCCAAGAGAAGAAAGCTGAGGAGAGAGTGGTGAAGCAGAGGCGTGACATGGAAGCATCTCAGGCTCTTGTTCGAGAACTTTTTTGACCAAGAGATTATCAAGCTCGATTCTTCTGGTTAATCCGCCACTAATACTTTCTTCTTCTTCATGTTCTTCTTCTTCAGGTTCGCTTTCTGCTTCTTCGTCTTCTTCATCGAGTAATTGAGAAGACTGTGAAGAACCCATCGTCGTCTCTTTGTTCGGAAAATGAAGAATCCAGCTCAATCCGATAGCTTCCAGTGAAAAGCATTTTCAGATCTGATGATGGAGTCCAAACCTTCCCTGTCAATGAGAAGGTTTAGAATCTCAATAACATGGCCCGAACCAAATATTGGGCCTGATCAAAATTTTCAACTTTGGAAATGAGAAGTAGCAAAGGCTTTTTCAAAGTGAATAATATAGCCATTGATATATTTTTTTTATGTTAAAAACATCTTTAACTAAAATTTGGTAATTAATGAAATGAAACCTGTCTATAGAGTTATATTTTGGTTTGGATTTCAATTTTTCAGGAGGGACCAGAGCCAGAAGCTCATGCTCTTGTAAATCTTTCACACTACTCTGAATTGGCTAGGAAGATGATTTGAATGAGTTTGATCAAAGTGGCTATGAAGATGTTGTATAAGGGAAAAATGCCGCTGTTATCGCAACGGGTAACACTGTTTGTAGACCAGCATCTCTGTTACTAGAGTCTAGAGGTTTGTAAAATATATATCATTCTTTGTTTTTCTTTCTCTTGGACATTCCCATATTTTAGTGTCTTTAACGGTAAAATGTAGGAGGAAGGTGTAAGCGTTAGCAGTGTCTTTTCACGAACCAAGAACCCTGACAAAATCGTAGAAGAAGCTGATATCTTAATCACATCTGCTAGGAAGGATAACATCGTTTTTAGCTGGATTAAACCGGGCGCAACTATCATCGATGCCGCGATTTTTCCTATTGAGGTGAGTAAGTTACATAGTTATTTATAATAGATTAAGATCAAAATCCAAATATGTGACTGACACTCGTGAAATGTAGGATCCAAATGCGCCTCACGAATTTAGTTTGGTTGGAGATGTTTGGTATGACGATGTTTGCACAAATGCATCAGCCATTACGCCTGTTCCTAGTCTTGGAGTAATGACTATAGCCATGCTTCTACTCAACACTTTAGTAGCAGCTAAGAGAATTCACAACTTTCTGTCATCTTCTTCTCAACCTGTAAGCTTTTTCTTTTACTTTGGTTTCATCAGTTAGTTTTCTGAGCTTTGGGATGTAACCGACAATTTTAGATTTTAGGGTTTTTGTAAACCTAGGTTGCACTGAGACGGATACGGAGACAGAAACGGGGACGGATACGAGAACAGGAAACGGCAATTTTAAATTTTATAGATACGGGAATATATATATATTCAACTTTGAAGTGATAGAGATAATGAAACTAAAAACATTTTAAACTAAAATAAAGCAATTAGCTTAGTACTAATTATTAGCTACAAACTAAATTTTCTATTGTGCTTTCTATGCGTTTTTGACTTTTTGTTATGCAATAAAAGCAGAAGTCACTAATTATTTAATAAATGTATTTAAATCGTTTGCAAGAAAATGATTAAAAACACTGAAACAAAATAAACAACTAAAGATGCTAAAATATAGTTAATGATAAGATACGTCATCATCTCCTACATTTAGAACTAGGGTTTGTGAACCGCCGCTAATGGTGTTAGGATATTTTCAGATCATATTTGTAGCCCTTAGACACCAATTTGAAAGCTCAAACGTCTCAAAAATGTTAATTTTTTTAACCTATCCGTCCCCATTTACCGACTATCGTACCCATTTTTCTCGAAACGTCAAGGGGACGTTTCTTAGGTGTACCCGTGCTGTCCCCGTTCCTTAACCGTTTTGGGACGCAAGACGTCAATAGATTGGCGTCCCCGTGCATCCTAGTTGTAAACTATGATTTCTGATTATATGAAAGAAACAACATGTAGTTGAAGAAAGCTACGGTGGAAATTGTTAGTGGATTAACTGGTTCAAAGGAAGGTTTACCATCTCAATCCAAGTATTCTGAGATTCTTCTTCCATCATTGATTCGGTTTCTAAGTGAAAGCAAGGTCCTTTTGGATTACAACACTAATTTAGAAATATGACCATAGAATTATTCATGTGAAACATTCATACTTAATTGGCTCAAACAATAATTTAGAAATAAGACCATAATTTATTAATCCTCATGTACAAGCATTAAGCTAGCTTAAACACTTTTTAGTACAAAAGAAAAATATTCTGAATAGTGAAAATGTCTGCAATTTTTGAATTTGCTAAAGATATCATTAAGATTATCATTTTATTAATTCGTAGGTAAGAAGTTTGAATAAAAATATAATTAACCAAACTGAAACTGAAAAATCCTTAAACTATGCAAGACATAAAAAAATAGAGTTTCGCCCAAATCCAATTGCATATGGAATGTGAAAATGACTTAAAATCAATGTCTTAAATTTTCAAAATAGATTGTTTTGGACAAAACATATACGAGAAAATGTTTAATCTATGATGGTTTAGAAAAATGCATGTTAACGTTATTAGCTAATGTTCAATATAATGATAAATATATTATTGTTTCGAACATTAATTCTTGACAAAGAAAACTATTAAATGATAGGCCTTCTCACGTGAAGTCTTATTCTTTCCATTTTGGGAAAAGCATTTTCAGGTGACATTTACATGTTTTCGAACTTAGGATTTAGTAGTAGCAACAAAAGTCTTATTTTGTTTGAAGTTTGGCATAAAGTGATTGCTCTTTTTTTCTTTGTTCATGTGTATTTCTATTTGTTGTGTTATATTCTTTTGACATTATATTTGCATCCGTGTGAGACAAGACCATCTTATATCTTTGTTCGATAGCAAAAACCTTTGCTTTTCTAATGGAAGAGCTTCATATATGATTCCTTTAATATTTTTACCAAGTTCAACATGTCATATAACAAGATACGCTTGAATAGTGTGATACGTGTAACTGATCTTAGTGCTATTCTTGGTTACATTGTTGCAGAAAATAAGGTAATCTCTAGGAGATAAACTTGGAAGCAAGTCTCTCGATTCTCAATGGTCTACAAACTTGATTGGGAAGAGGCTACACGATATGTGTTGAATTGATTAGAGTAGATAAACATATAAATGATGATGGTTTCGACTGGTGTTTTTTTTTCCCATACGCATATTTTTCCGATTAGAATCTGACATGAGAAAATGATAGGTCCACTTGAACTAGAGAAGGATCAGAAAATAAATGGAGTATGTGAAAAGCAACAACAAAAATTAGAGGGATGGGCATTTTAATTTCAGTATTTGATAAAAACATCTTATTTGAAAATTTTAGAGTAAAGGACTCTATGGTGGGGTTTGTATTAAAGAATAAGTTTCAATAAATCGTTAGGTTTAAATTAGTTGATAGAATTTTTCAATAACAAGTTTTTTGTAAATTATTTTATAATTGGTATTCAATTTTTGGGTTTTTGGTTTAGGGTTTAGATCGTATGCAACTAACCATTCACTCATGCCATGTTGTGTGGTTTTGTACTCACAATTGACCCTTGCGGGTTCGGAGAAGTGTTTTTATGTGATTCTATATGGGCACAGCCGTGCTTATAGTGTATTCAAAAAGACCACCGCCTTGGGCCCCCAAATTTTATATCAAATTTTAGGGCCCCAAATTTGAGAAAACCAATACTCAACTAGTTGTACTCACGTTTTACCTTCGTTCTAACCTAATCATCATTAACTTCTTGTACAACCACGTATCCTTACCATATAGTTAAGATTGAAGACATAAATAAGGAAAAAATAACAATTATTAATTTTGTTTATTATTCGAAAACGGCCGATAAAATGATAAGGAGAACATGCATGGCTGTAATCTATAACATTGTTTTCTTTTAAAATTGCTCTTTTACTTATTTCGTTCTCCTTCTTTTTCAGATTTTTATCATAAAATATATTTTTATAATTCATATGATTTTTACCACATTATTTAAATCAATTTCTAATTTCACCTTTTAATTAAATTAAATCAACAGAGATTTATTACATAGTTACAAAATCGTTATAAATAACTTTAGTACCAAATACGTTTAATTAATTTAGTAAACTATATAGTTTTTATTCTTTTTTAAAAAGTCTTATATGCAGTTTTTTATATAAATTTTGTATGGTTTTAAAATAAACTTTAAATATTTAACCAAGTGGTGGTAGTCTAATGATGCCCATTTGAGGAGGAGTTGCCCGGTTGGTCCAGGCCAGGAATCAATTTCTTCAAGCGTAGGATTATCTAGTCATTTTCATTTGGACACGGGAGAATCCACATGGCTCTCTGAGCTCCGAGATTAGTATGATATCATGGCCGGATGACCCGAGAATTAGCTAGGGAGTAAATGTTCATGCAACTTAACTCGGAACTCATGGTATCCATTGAATCGGATCACCCGAGTTATCAAAAAAAATACTTCAAATATATTAAGTAAAAAAATATTTTTAAATCTCGCCTTAGACCTCTGAATACCTAGGCACGACACTGCATATGGGCAACCAATCTTGGACGAACTTATTTAATTTGAACATGCTAATGAAAGGAGCACCAATCCAGCAACACAACAACTTGATCAAGATACATGTTCTCTTCCTAGACGATACCGCCGAATCTCTTTTATATCGTACTACAGATGAATTACTCTCAAACTTTGATCAGGTTCGTTTTCATTGTTGTTTGATATTTTATTCTATTCCTCGATTAATATGTGACTATCTCAATCTTACTATATTTACAGGATGATAGGCAAGTCTTACCCTCTGTTATTAGAGACTTGGAAGGAAAAACAATTTTCCTAAAGCTATGGATTTCATATGATAATATCAAGTGTAGAGGCAATAACTACATTGTTACCAGATTTTGTGATGATGATGTTACAATACAGAAGTTTAATTCTGTGGATTTTGGGGATTATATTTAGATCTTTTGTATTGACAATCTATAATAATGAAGAAAAATTCTAGGGTGAACCAACCTCATTTACCCCCTTCTCATTAGCCAATCATAATTAAGTATTTAATTAAAATAAAACAATTAATATTAATCAATTAATATTTGGGAATTAGAGTTTAATATTTGGATATTAGAGTTTAGTATTTGTGGTTTAGGATTTCGTATTTGGGGTTTAGGGTTTAAGATTTGTGGTTTAGGATTTCGTATTTGGGGTTTAGGGTTTAAGATTTAATATTTGTGGGTTAGAGTTTAGTATTTGGGGTTTAGTGTTTAATATTTAGGGATTAGGGTTTAATATTTGTGGTTTACAGTTTAGTATTTGGATTTAGGGTTTATTATTTGGGATTTAGGGTTTAATATTAGGGTTTAGGGTTTAGTATTTGTGGTTTAGGGTTTAGTATTTGGATTTTTGGGTTTATTATTTGGGATTTAGGGTTTTGTATTAGGGTTTAGGGTTTAGTATTTGTGGTTTAGGGTTTAGTATTTGTGTTTTAAGGTTTATTATTTGGGGATTAGGGTTTAATATTTGAACAATTCTTGGGTTCACCCCTAGGGTGAACCAACCTCATTCACCCCCTCCTCATTAACCAATCATAATTAAGTATTTAATCCCCTCCTCATTAACCAATCATAATTAAGTATTTAATTAAAATAAAACAAACTAAAACAATTAATATTACTAACTAAAACAATTAAATTAAATCATTAAATCTTAAACTCTAAATCACCAAATACTACACCCTAAATCCAAATAATGAACTCTAGACCCTAAATATTAAACCCTAAACCCCAAATATTAAACCCTACATCCCAAATAATAAACCCTAAAAACAAATAATAAACCCTAAACCTCAAATACTAAACCCTAAATCCCAAATAATAAACCCACCAATCCAAATACTAAACCCTAAACCCTAAACCACAAATACTAAACCCTAAATCCCAAATAATAAACCCTAAAATCCAAATACTAAACCATAAACCACAAATACTAAACCCTAATCCCCAAATATTAAACCCTAATCCCTAAACATTAAACCCTAAACCCCAAATACTAAACTCTAAATCCTAAACTCTAACCCACAAATATTAAATCCTAAACACTATACCTAAATACGAAATCCTAAACCACGAATCCTAAACCCTAAACTCCAAATACAAAACCTTAAACCACAAATACTAAACTCTAATATCCAAATATTAAACTCTAATTCGCAAATATTAATTGATTAATATTAATTATTTTATTTTAATTAAATACTTAATTATGATTCGCTAATAAGAAGGGGGTAAATGAGGTTGGTTCACCATAGGGGTGAACCCAAAAAAATTTCTTAATATTTGGGGTTTAAGGTTTAGTATTTAGGGTCTAAAGTTCATTATTTGGATTTATGGTGTAATATTTGGTGATTTATAGTTTAAGATTTAATGATTTAATTTAATTGTTTTAATTAGTAATATTAATTGTTTTAGTTTGTTTTATTTTAATTAAATACTTAATTATAATTGGCTTATGAGGAGGGGGTGAATGAGGTTGGTTCACCCTAGGGGTGAACCCAATAATTATTCAATTATGAATATCATCTGATTTTTAATTATACCATTTGTTCTATGTGCTGCTGTTTATTTTTAAAATGCATCTCCCGTGTAGGGCGCGGGTACCGCCCTAGTATATATATACTGATGTTTGAAGATTTTTGTTTTCATCAAAATTCTTAAAACAAAATCTTTATCTTTGCTAAAAGAAAACTCAAACTACAAAAAGAGTTAACTTTATGAGATAATTAGAACATAGCAAAAATAAATAAATAAATACAATTGAATTTAGACATCGTCCAACATCCAGAGGAGTGGCCGGCATTTTCGATTCTCTCAATCAAGCTCAGGCGCTTACAAGATCGTCTACCCAACTTCTCATATAACAAGATACACTTGAATAGTGTGATACGTGTAACTGATCTTAGTGCTATTCTTGGTTACATTGTTGCAGAAAATAAGGCAATCTCTAGGAGATAAGCTTGGAAGCAAGTCTCTCGATTTTCAATGGTCTACAAACTTGATTGGGAAGAGGCTACACGATATGTGTTGAATTGATTAGAGTAGATCAACATATAAATGATGATGGTTCCGAGTGGTGTTTCTTTTCCCCGTATGCATATTTTTCCGATTAGAATCTGACATGAGAAAATGATAGGTCCACTTGAACTAGAGAAGGATCAGAAAATAAATGGAGTATGTGAAAAGCAACAACAAAAATTAGAGGGATGGGCATTTTAATTTCAGTATTTGATAAAAACATCTTATTTGAAATTTTTAATGTAAAGGACGCTATGGTGGGGTTTGTATTGAAGAATAAGTTTCAATAAATCGTTAGGTTTAAATTAGTTAGTGATAGAATTTTTCAATAACAAGTTTTTTGTAAATTATTTTATAAATGGTATTCAATTTTTGGGTTTTGGTTTAGGGTTTAGATCGTATGCAACTAACCATTCACTCATGCCATGTTGTGTGGTTTTGTACTCACAATTGATCCTTGCGGGTTGGGAGAAGTGTCTTTATGTGATTCCATATGGGCAACCAATCTTGGACGAACTTATTTAAGTTGAACATGCTAATGAAAGGAGCACCAATCCAGCAACACAACAACTTGATCAAGTCTTAATATGATTGGAATATCCATGTATGAATTTTGTTACTCTCATTGTTCTTTTTTGGTTTGATTGTTCCTAATAATCAGATGTTTTAATTTCTGATTTATGTTATAATATTTGGAATCTCTCTTCATGGGAGTTAGGGATCTTCATTTCAATAATATTGCTTTAATACCAGACATAATCAAAGTTGTTAATGTTGTATTTAAGTATGAAGAATATTTTGAAATATTTTTATTATTTGTACAACATTATATTAAAATCTTTAATTATGTTATTTGTTGTTATGAATTTTATTTTTATAAAACTATTTCCCCGCGGGCGCGAATACCGCCCTAGTATATATATATATATATACTGATGTTTGAAGATTTTTGTTTTCATCAAAATTCTTAAAAAAAAATCTTTATCTTTGCTAAAAGAAAACTCAACGTACAAAAAGAGTTAAATTTATGAGATAATTAGAACATAGCAAAAATAAATAAATACAATTGAATTTAGACATCGTCCAACATCCAGAGTAGTGGCCGGCATTTTCGATTCTCTCAGTCAAGTTCAGGAGCTTACAAGATCGTCTATCCAACTTCTCAATATCCCTCATCTCACGTTCTATTAATTTGAAGGCGGAGTGTCTAGCCCGTTCAGTAAGATCTCGAATTTTTAATTTTTCTTATGTAAGCAATACTCCACCGACTTGGATTTCCAACTTGGGTGGTAGTTTCTGATTAATAGTTAGGTTGAAAAAAAAAAAAATACAATTGAACTAACTTAATTTCCAAGCACCGTTGAGAATTAGACGCACGTGGATGATACGTTTTCCTTTATAAATCAGGATGATGATACGTTTCCTTTTCAAGTCCTTTACAGAGTAGTATATATATTGGCGGCTTATAGGTGTATATAAAAAGAGATTTAGATTGCTAAACGAGAAAGTGTGTTCGTGATAAATCCCCATTAGTGATTGCAAAGCAGAAGATATATCAAACAATGTCACTGATGGGAAAAGAAAAACAAACGATTGCATCATCATCATCACAAAGAAAGAGAAGAAGACTAAGAAGAAGAAGAAGAAACGAGAAGCTAGTGATTGCATCATCATCATCACAACGAAAGAGAAGAAGACTAAGAAACGAGAAGCTAGTGATTGCATCATCATCACAACAAAAGAGAAGAAGACTCAGAAGAAGAAGAAACGAGAAGCTACTGATTGCACCATCATCAACACCGAACGACGTCGTAGAGGAAATCTTCTTGAGACTTCCGGTGAATGCCCTAATGCGACTAAAGTCTCTCTCAAAAGAATGGACAATTACGATCGAGTCTCACAGTTTCGCAGAGAGACACTTGAAGATTGCTAAGCGATCCCACGTGGATCATCCCAAAGTCATGGTCATCTCCGAAGAAAATCCCTTCAAAGGGGTCATAGGAAACATGCCTCGTCCCGACACAGACATTGGCTTTAGTACGATATGTTTGGAATCGGCTTCTGTTTTATCCTCTACTCTTCTCAATTTCCCAAGAGGATTCCGTTACTGGATCCTCGCTTCTGAAAGCTGTGAGGGACTTTTCTGCATCCATTCTCCAAAGTCACTATCTATATATGTAGTTAATCCGGCTACACGGTGGATGCGACAACTTCCTCCGGCTAGGTTTCAGATTTTGATGCACACGTTAAACCCCACTTTCCAAGAATGGAGACACATAGAATCAGTCATTCGTCTAGCATTCGTGAAGGCCGCTGATTATAAATTGGTGTGGTTGTATAATTCTGAAAAGTATAGTTCTGATTCCTCGAGTCCAAACGAGGGAATTACTAAGTGTGAGGTTTTTGATTTCAGGGCAAACGCTTGGAGATACTTGACTTGCACTCCAAGTTATCGGATATTTCATAACCAAACGCCAGTATCTGCAAACGGATCGGTTTACTGGTTCACGGAGCCATATAATGCCGAAATCAAAGTAGTAGCTTTCGATATTCGTACCGAAAAGTTCCGGTTGCTGTCCAAGGTTATTGCCAGTTCAAATCCTGACCATATTGACATGTGCGCTCTGGATAATCGTTTATGTATGTCGAAAAGGGAGCACGATACGATGGTCCAAGAGATTTGGAGATTGAAACCATCAGAAGACAGATGGGAGAAGATTTTTATCATAGATTTTGTGAGAATGTGATCCAAGCTGAAGAGTCAAGACGAATAAGTAAATGGGAAGAAGAACAAAGAAGAGAAGCATATTTGGCTTAGTGTATCAAAGACACTAAAGGAACCAGAAGGTTTGACTAAGACCAAGAAGTAAAGACTCTACATACATCAGAGGGTTTAAAGGTCTACTCTATTCTTATTGGTCGTACGTTTATTACGTGAGGAATTGAGGTTTGTCACCGACTCTGTTTTTAGGTATAAAAACAGAGTTATTGCTTCTTTGTTAGGTTAAGCCGCTTTCGAGCGCTTCATGGCATCTCATAGAGAGATAGAGTAAGCTAGAGAGATAGGTGTTGTATCTTGTTCTAGTCTTAGCTCGTAGCCATATTCTTCCCTAGATATCTTCTTGTACTCTCTCGGATTGTTTAACCGGAGATAGAGAGAGTGTATGATCTTCTTGTTGTAAACCACATCGGAGGTGTTTTCCGATCTTCATAGTGGATGCAGTTGTGGAGGAGAGTCTCCATCCCTGAGACGTAGCTTCGGTGAACTCAGGGTGAACAAATCATGGTGTTCATTGTTCTTTATTGCTTTATGTGTTTGATGTATGTGAATCGATTAATCGTTTTGGGACGGGATTGAAGTGTAAATCCCTAACAAGTGGTATCAGAGCTTAGGCTATTCGGTTCACGGAATGGACAAGGAAGAAGAAAAAAATTGATGAATTGCTGAATTGTGTTCAAGGTTTTACGAGAACGCAGAGGTTGCATGGTTTGTTGAAGTCTCTGTCCACGTGTCAGATTCACATCTAACTTGGAGAAATAAGAGGTCTCGAGGTCTATGGAATCAGTTTGATTGATACGACTCAGTATATGGCGGTGAAGTCGCAGGTTGTAGCAAGGTATGCTTTTGAGATAGAAACGAGACCGACTATGAAAAGAAAAGAAGAATTAGAAGAAGTATCAGTGGCTGGTATTTGACGTTGTCAATAGCGTAGAGGGAAGATTGATTCATGGCGGTGGAGTTTGCCGGTAATGGCAATGTTTTGTTTCTCTTAGATTTGCAGAAATCGACATGATTTGGATTCAACGGAGCTTCGGGAGTTAGTCATGAACACTAAAGGTTAAAGGGTGTTTAGTGTGACAAGAAACTCACCGGAAGAAGCAGGCTGTTGATCGGAGTCGCAATGGAGAAAAGGGATCGCCGGTATGTTTCTTTCGTCGTCGTCAAAGAAGAAACGAGTTGACTTGGGATTCAAGTCATTAATTCTCTCTATGGACTATATATGGGTCTAAATATTAGTTTGGAAAAGTAGTTGGGCCATATATTTCTCCTTAGCCCATGGGATGCTTTGTTGTTTTGGTTTCTCGTTAAACCAGAAGAAAAGCAAAATCACGGAAGCATGTGATTGATGGCATCAAAGTTGCCGGAGAAACTCAACGGAGAAGGAGGTGTCTGATTCTGAAAATAGAATTCAGGGCCATCACGAGTTGAAGAATGAAAGACTCCACGAATTTTCTAAACTCTGTGATTTTGCGGGCTGAAATTCAAGGAAGGAGAATCAGGAATTTGTTCTTCGTTGACGCAAGCTTCGACGGGCACAAAGATAGATGCCTGAAGGTACCGAGATTCGATCAAAGATTGCATCAGGTCTGTTTGCGCTATGGGGAAGAGGTAAAGGGAAAAATTCCGTCGACTATTTCGAGTATTTGAAAGGTGGAGTTGATGGATGGTGAAGAGAAAAATCTCATTGGATACTAATTCCGGTGAACCTGTGCAAAATTCTTCGGTGAATTGAAGTTTAATCTCTATGAGGAAACCAGAGAAAGCCAAAAGAAGAAGAATAAGAAAGCTTGGCTTTGAGGTTAGTGAGAAGGTATGAATATGGGTTGAAGGATCTTCTCTCTTGATGATTGATACTCAAGGAGATGAAGTAGTGGTAAACCAGATTCGTCTTAAGTGTAAGAGAAAAACCAGAAATTTCTCAAGACACTTCTCACGGTGAGTTTAATTTCTCTAAGGGTTCTTTGGTGGATCTTGTCTTGTACAAGAGAGTTATTTGGCTGCAAGGTTATAAGGTACTTTGGAAATAGAGAAGTGTCCTCTACATGGGCAGCAAAGAGACTTCTTAGTGACAGCTTGTGATTGGCTAAGAGGAAGCTCAGGTAGTGTTTCCGGTGACACGTACAAGTGACTCGAGGTTACATAAAACCAGATTGGAGTCATAATCTCTCAAGGCTCAAATCTGTAAGGAAATTGGTATGGTTTTCGCTACAAATCACATGGTATTGATGTGATGTCTATACTGAAGTTTACTCATGGATGCTTAAGGTTAAGGAATCAAGATCTTGATAGAATACAAGGATGTAGACTATTTTCAACAAGTGGAAAGTCAAGATTCATTGTTGTGATTCAGATTGCGTCTTGGTTTGTTTTTTGGGTTGTGGAATGTCTAGTAAGAATGGTGTTAAAGTTTGGTTAGAAGAACAACTACAAGGACTCATAGATTATGGTTCTAAGGGACGCTTTAGAAAAGATATCTATGTTTAGAAGGGCTGTTGAAACATCATGTTAAGGTCTGAAATTCAAGGAAAGGTTTATAGCAAATGGGTATGAAATTGGATCAAGGAATATGCTTGGAGCAAAGCAGGTTGATAACTCTGAAAGGTTTCAAGTATGGACAGATTTGAGGAGCTAATTGGGTGAGAGGTTAGTATCAAGTATAAGGATTAGACTCTCAAATGACTTGAGAGACTCACCGGTGTAAGGTGAAAGTACTTGGTGATGTTCTGTTTGTTGTGTCTTCTGGTTTGGGTTCACAAGGGCAGTTAATACTGGTAAGAGAAAAGTTTTAGGAAACAAACAGAGGTGGTTTCTCATCAAGAAAGGGATCGAAGAGATGGAAGTTGATGAGGAAATCGGTTTTCACAGAAACATAGTGAAAAGGATGTTTATGGTTCTTGTGGCTCTGGTCAAAGAGTCAAAGAAGAAGAGAAGTTGGATAACTAAAGCAAGCTCAAGTTAAAGTTGTCAGTGGTTCGCTCAAGTTAAAGTTGTCAGTGGTTCGCTCAAGTTGGTTCTTAAATTGACTTAGAGAGATGAACTTATGGAGAAAAGCTGATAAGGGAAAATCAGTTTTTTATCAGAGACCAAGTAACTGTTTCACGATTTTTTGTTAGCTCTCATGATTAAAGACAAGAAGTCGAAAGAAAAGTGTATTATTGGTTATAGAAAGAATAGCTGGTAAAGGCTCAACGTTATTGTGCTGCTTGGTAAATCTCAAGGTATTACTCAAGTGTTTTTTGGTTTAGTTTCCGGATTGGCACATAGAACAGTGTGTGAGTTATCTGAAATTAAGAATGGGTTTGAGGAATTGAGGTGTTGCAGAGGACATAAGTTCTGGCGGTTCAAATGTCAGAATGGGTTATGTGTTGAGTTAAGTTGTATGAGGCTATAACATGTTACAATTGGTCAAAGGGGAAATAGGATTGAGGCACTCAATTCTTATCTAGTCTGGTGGCACAAATCAGATTGGGGAACTTCAGCAGAAGTGAAGTGTTCTTGGAGAGTCTTCTAGGGTGAAAGAGGCTGTAAGAAGTAGCTACAAGATGGTTGATAACACGTGTCTAAGGTCTGATACAATTCGAGGTTATTCCATGGTTATACAGTTTATTACACAAGGGGATTTATGATTATGAATCAAAGAGAAACGGTGAAGAAGAAGTTGTTAACTCAGAAAGGTAGATCTCATATGGAGAGACAAAAGTAACTTTGAAGGATCCAAGTTCCAGGTGGAGTCATTGGTATTACAGAAACGTGATACAAGTTCAGAGAAGTTGAATTATGATTCAAGGTGGAGCTACGAAGTTTTAGAGTGTCTCGGTTGTCTTAGTCTTAAGACATAATCTGAGTTAAAGGTTTATCAGCTCATTGGCAGTGAGTTTGAGAAGAAATCAGTCATTGTTTGGGTATGATTCATGTTGTGTTGTGTGTGAAGAAGACAAGAGTTTAAGAACATGTAAAGATGTCTAAAGTTCCAAGCAAAATCAGGTTGCAACAGGAGGTAAAGTGGAAAGCTTTCTTAATTGATTGGATGGTTGATGATTGTGAAGACGTCTGGATATCAGTTGCAAGGTTTAGAGGTTCAGTAAGACTGAAGGGAAACCTTAAGATAAAGGAATGAAGAAGTGATTTTCAATGGGTTCTCCAAGGAGAAATTGAAAGAGGCAAGTGCAAGGTTCTGCAGGTTTTGTCTCAGGTTTATTCACTTCAGGTTTGTTGATCTGAAATTCATAAAGAATGATCAAACAATTGTGAGCAACTGATAAGTGATCCTAGAAGGATCGAAATGCAAGTAAAACAAAGTTGCATTGAGACAGAGACTAGCAGCAAGCTAGTGTGTCGGGTTTTATCATTGAGAGGTATTTCTCAAGGAGCCACTTATGGATTAGTAAAGTGAGGATTCATCAGTGGTAAAAGACATGTCAAAGTAGTACTGGTGATTGGTGAGAAATTCTGATTTACTTCAGATATACTATGATGTTTGGTGCCAAGGTTTTGGTAAAGGCTGCTTACATGAAAGAGTATAGCAGTGGGATGTTTACAGCGAGAAAGTCACTTCAAAGGTTCTAGGTCGAAGTGCTAAAGGCTGTGAATAAGAGTCTCTGGTATGTCACTGGTTTGTGAGTATGAGACAAGGTCGGAAAGAAGCTAACAGTGGTTCATAATTGTTAGTGTGACGGGTTCTGTTAATTTAGAAGAGTTTGGACAAGAGATTGAGCAAAGATATTTGTTTCGAAAGTCTTCCTAACCAAGTGGAGCTTGGCGGCGTGTTCTGTTGGCGATAACAGCGGTACAAAGTGATGTTCAGTTTAGTGTGTTCAAACATGTCAAGATAAGTCGAAGACTGTTTCAGAGATATGAAGCAAATTTGACTTAGAGATTTATGCAGTTGATTCATGAAGAGTGTGTTTGCAAACAGTTTTGTTAAAACATGGTGTTTGGACCAAGGTTGTGTCGAAAGTCTGTTCAGCAGTATTGGTAGTTGGATGGCGTGTTCTGTTAGAAGTAACAGCGGTACATGAGGAGTTCAAGTATGATATGTTTAAATAAAAAGAGTATTGAATTAGGGATTGTTTCAGATTTTTTGAAACATGTATGATTCAGAGTTTGTTGCACACAAGTTTAAGGTGTTCTGATTCAAGGCTCAATGCGCAAGAGTAGAATCAAAATTCCAGTGAAGATATCAAGTTGCAGAGAGAAAGACAGATTTTTTAGTTCAATCACTAAAACAGATTCATGGTTGTAACAGTGGCTATGGAAGAGGCTGTGTGGTTGATAAGCTCAGCTTATAAGGCTTTGGACTATTCTGTTGGGATTAACAAGTTTTTTTTTCTTTGGAGCTTGTTGATGGTTGTTTGATGAGTTTGTAATCTCATGTAAACAAGACTATGAAGAAACAAGAGATCAATGACGAGTTGAGCTTGACACATGAAGTGTAGCAGCTGGTCTTACAACTCAAGAAGAGACATGAGAAGGTTCGTGGCTCAGGAAAACAATGTGATTGTCACATTTGGAGTTCATTAAACGTGACGTCTAGCCATTGATGGTTTAAGTGGATTTATGGTGTTAAATCTACTTGAGATGTTTCTTGTGTGTAAGTTAAACTTATGCAGGTTTATAGAAGATCAAAGTGCCAAGTTGGGAATCGGATGTCAAGGTTCTAAAGAGGCAATTACAAGGAGACTTCAAGCTTGGCTCAAGGTGGAGATTGTGAGAATGTGATCCAAGCTGAAGAGTCAAGACGAATAAGTAAATGGGAAGAAGAACAAAGAAGAGAAGCATATTTGGCTTAGTGTATCAAAGACACTAAAGGAACCAGAAGGTTTGACTAAGACCAAGAAGTAAAGACTCTACATACATCAGAGGGTTTAAAGGTCTACTCTATTCTTATTGGTCGTACGTTTATTATGTGAGGAATTGAGGTTTGTCACCGACTCTGTTTTTAGGTATAAAAACAGAGTTATTGCTTCTTTGTTAGGTTAAGCCGCTTTCGAGCGCTTCATGGCGTCTCATAGAGAGATAGAGTAAGCTAGAGAGATAGGTGTTGTATCTTGTTCTAGTCTTAGCTCGTAGCCATATTCTTCCCTAGATATCTTCTTGTACTCTCTCGGATTGTTTAACCGGAGATAGAGAGAGTGTATGATTTTCTTGTTGTAAACCACATCGGAGGTGTTTTCCGATCTTCATAGTGGATGCAGTTGTGGAGGAGAGTCTCCATCCCTGAGACGTAGCTTTGGTGAACTCAGGGTGAACAAATCATGGTGTTCATTGTTCTCTATTGCTTTATGTGTTTGATGTATGTGAATCGATTAATCGTTTTGGGACGGGATTGAAGTGTAAATCCCTAACAGATTTGCTTTCTTGTTCTTCTTCTCAAAGTCAGTTTCAAGATGATTTTGATTGGACACAAAAGGATCTGGTTGTACCATCCACACCGGTGGCGATATGCAAGAACAAGAAGAAGATCTTGCTCTCACATCCTTATTCCCGCAATCTCGTAAAATATGATCACCAATATCCTTAGACAACTTCAAAAGAAGATCCAGAGAAACAGAAAAAGTCTTGCAACCAAGAAAGCCTGAATCATAGAAGTTACAGATGTTTGTCAGGAGAATATAATCATCACACTTATAAGTTTTTAAGCTACTCATTATATTAAACAATTGTTTTTAACCACAAAGGACCTCACTAACTACTAACGATAATCATGCTCTTAGGTTCTCAATGCAAAAGAAACTGGACCACCGGGAAGTGACAATGAAAACTAAAAAAGAGTTCCTTTCCAAATCTCATATTGGTAGATAAATTTGGAGATTATATATTTTTGGATATACATAATATGAAATAAGACATAAAAATTAAGATATAATTTTTTATTTTTAATAATTTAAAATCAATGTTTAAATAGTATTTCAAACTATTTTGATAATTCAGGGGATTATTAATTGAAATACTAAAATAATGGTAACTTTAATATAGCAACCAATAGTAACAAAATGACAAAGAGGTTTATAACAACTGTATAAGACACTCACCGGAATCTAACAAAGACTCCGGCCACAATAAAATTACAGTGACATCTTACTCTTAAGTGCCACCTTCATTTTTCCCTTCTTTTATTTGGAAAATCGGAAAAAAATGAAATATATAGAACACAAACAGATATAACAGATGAAGATGGAGGACAAAGAAGAAGCATCAGGCATCTCTCATCAGTTTTAAGCAAGGTTGATCGTGAAGGAGACATAAGGATGTGTTTGGAATCACCCGCTAAACCAGCCATGGCAGCTCCTGCATCTTCCTCGCTTTTCCAGTATAAACTGCATTGATTTCATACAATGAGACTCCAAAACTCAAATAGTAGCCCAATGGTCTTGCAACAAAGTCAACTTATAGATCTAATACATTTTGCTTCAAGAATCCAAACTAAGCAAGGGACATCAGTAAGGTTTCGATTTCATATCGACCCGAAACAAAAGATTGGTTTTCCTTAGTCCATGGTCTTTGTCTACTCAAGTTCTACAATTGCTTTGACATAGTCATAACTACGGCTACAATTCTCCTGATGGGATCACTAAATTTGAATGTTAACCAGCTTCCATGTATCCTATGCATAGAGCAATAAATAGGCAGAGACTTTTTAACATACCTGTTGGTTGAATCGCACATGCGTTCAAGAATGGAGCGTACTTTCTTTCTTTTCACTTTTCACAGCCGGAGATAAGACACATGCCTGGAAAATAACTCATGACAAGAGAAAGTACTCTGGTCAGGGAATAAACAGGGTTGAGGGATTCTCTAGAATAGCACAGTTTGGAGTCCTAAGTTACCAAGAACGCCGGAGGTAAAACATATCTCATAATGCTCGCAGCGAATATATTTACAGCGCAGAAATGCATCCAAGAGCTGAAAACCTACAGATATAGATCAAACGATCAAATCTAGGTATACAGAGTAATGTGTAGTTAGTTACCTCTCCATAACTGGTGTAGCACCACTGCAAAAGAGAGGTTCTTAAACTTTCCTGATCCTGAACCAGCTTTTCTAGCTCTTGTTTACGAGTCTCTTGTGCTTCGACGCTGTGTTCAAAATCACGAACCTAAAAGAGAGCGGTGTACAACTTATGAAATACAAAGCCTCGAGAATCAGTTGTACTAGCAGATAGTTATATCTAACTTGTAAAAATGCTCTAGAGCTAATATCAGGAACTTTAACAGTATACTCACTTGGTACCCTTTCTCATGAGCAGTTGTCCTGAAATTGTCTGCAACACGAGTAAAGAGAGTGACGGTGTAAAGCGCATACTCATTATCCTCATGCAATTTCTGAGGACCTAGGAACCTGAAATCAGCTAGGATAAAAGGATTAAAATCATTATGCGACAATATAATAGTGTTACCATAAAGCCAACAAGTCAAGAATTTACCACATATTCGGTCAATGTCTCATAACATGCTTTGGGAATAGTTTAGAACAAGTGCAAGGAGAGTCACAAGGTGTTCTGACACGACAATATCTTCTGGCTTAACCAAGTTTGAGAGGTCACGAACAGCTAAGCTGAAACACAAAAAGAGGAAGATGAGCAACAGAAGATGTTTCAAGCAGAATTTACAACTCCCCACGATCCATTAGAAAAAAAGGTGAAACTTTTGTGGTTGCAAAACTCCCCACGATTCTAGTTTGTTCTTTTAGTATAAATATGAGAAAGAAAAGAAAATCTTATCTTCCACTTTGCTTTCGGTTAATGGCATTGAGTTGACCGCAACACGAACCTGCATAAGTATGTGCAGCTTTAACACCAACCATTTGAACCAAAGTAACTCATTTGATTACCATAAGATATTTATACTCAAAAGTAAAACATGATCAAAACTTCAAATTGTCCAGAACCTCCTACAAAGGCGACATTGTTGGGTACTAAGCTTCCTCCCAAACAAACCTTAAAGCCAATAAAAAAAAGAACATCAACTGTTTGATCCTCTCCAATTCTTCGATCTGACTCCTTGTCTTCCACAAAGCTGTTTGACTACAAATCCCAAACAATCATCAATACTAACAAAAAAACAAAAGATAGCCCCCAAGAAACTTCAACAGATAAAAGCTAAAAAAAACCAAGAACTGATTTCCAAATACAGCGAAACTGCCTACAGGAAGAGGATAATCCATTAGAATCGATTCTGAAAACTCAAAATTGAATTCAACAATAGATCCCATTAGCTCCCGTGACTAAAATCACTCGTTCCAAGCGAAACCCTAGAAAGTTATCGGGTCCAATTCCACCCAAGTAGAAAGCAACAAACGAAATTCGAATCCGATAAAGGGAAGTAAAATGCTTACCAAAGAGTAAACTTTCTCCATTGTAAAACCCACCAAGGACTGACCCAATTGAGAAAATCTGCACAAGTAGAAAGGAAATGAAATCAAAGGTCACGAATTTAGGGCTTTCACTTGAAACCCAGGTCGAAGTTAAACCCTAACGAGGAAGAAGAGAGAGAAAGTTAAATCCTCAAAAAAAAAAAAGTATTTTATTAATATGTAATTAAAAAGATTACAGGGGGCTGGTTTAGGTTAACCAGAAACCACTTTCAAGACCAAGTTTCTTAAAAAAACGATTAAAAAAAGCTTCTGTCTTCTCCTACTTCTTCCCGTTCCAATCTGCTTCCAAGCATCCATCTTCTTTCTTGAATTCCTACTCCCCAGATCTGAAAAAACAAAAAAACAGAATGAAAAAAAGCAATAAATGTAAGAATTAAGTAGAAAGAGAAGTGAAAAGATTCAGATATCGAGTTTCTTGCGACGCAAGAAAGGGTTTTGTTTCTTGGTAAGGCCACGTTTTCTCTTCTTATTCTTCTTGGTGCTTGACTGCTCTTTTCCTTATGCTTCGATTTTAGCAAACTGACTTTGTATCTCGGACTCAGGGATCCCTAATGTTTCGGAAATCCTCTTCGTTTGGTTTGCACCGCCGCAACTTACGGCCGCGTCCATGAGTTCGGTCACTTTCTTGACATCCCACACGGTTTTACTCTTCTTATCAGCCATTTTTGTAACAGAGAGCAAGAAAGAGAGAGAGAGAGAGAGAGAGAGAGAGTTTAGGTGAAAGATGAGTAATGAGAGAAAGAGAACAATCGGAGAGGGTTTAGAGAGATATCGATGAGAAATCGATTAGAGAGAGATGGATTATGATGACAGAGAGATAGATCATCGTTTCAATTATACTAATACTACATTTGGGCTTTTAAGCCCACTAAACAGCCGCTTTTTATAAAATTGACCGTTAATTTCCCTATTCAAAAATAACGAGGCTCAGGAAAATTGATACCAAATGGAAAAGTCCTAATTTTAAAGAAATACAATAAGTAAAATATGGGAAATCAACACGAAAATGACATATATTTATACGGTAAAAGTTTTCTCTTGTTATAAAATTCATCATGATCAAGAATTTCAAACACGTAATCACGTGGATTCAAAGAAAGATGAAAAACATAATTTCAAAGGGAAATTTTACTAAATTGATCCACATTGAAATGCTCTTTGTCTCAATCACTTTTATTATTTTTGTGCCAATTTTTTTCTAAATTATCCTTTACTAACTATTAAAAATAAATGGTTTTCAGAATTTTATAAAATCAGAAAAATACAAAAACGTTATGTAGAAGGCATATGTATAGATGTTAATATTTTTTTCATAGAAAACATTGTTAGAAAATTATTTATTTTTTCTTCTACCATGGTCGAATCTGGTAGTAGAAATTGTGCTCTGCTATCTACTAAAAATCTACCACTGGTAGAATTACAGTTCTACTAATTGTTGTTTTTCTACATGATGCAGGATGCACATTCCACCATTACTATCAAATATAGAATGAGATTACTACCATTTACTTTGTTATCTACGATGTGCAGAATATATATTCTACTATTTTTATTTATCTTTTTATCTATGTTCTACTATATGGTAGAAGGTCTCTTCTACCAAAATTAGTTTAAAATCTCTAGATTTAGGATCTTATTAAATGTGATTATCCATTTTTTCTAAACGAAATATTGGAAACAAATATTCTTTAATTCTATCGAGAAACATATAGTTATAAGGGTTAATTAGCTCTATAACAGGTTTTCGAGACAAAATTAGGTATCTAACACCACATGAGAGAAAATTAGGTAAATAGCCGTGATAATAAAATAGTAGACGATTTTGCCCCTATTAAATATGATAATTATTGACAATAAAAATAAATATCTGAAAATCTTTTTTCTTAAAAAATATTCTTCTCATTAATAATCTATATCTTTGAAAACGTAGATATGCTCTGCAAAAAAAAAGGTCAAAACCAGCGTATGGAAAAAGATGACAAAAAATATGTTATAAATAGTTAACTATTTTATTGATATGAGAAGATAGTTAACTATCTCACTGTATTTTGTAACTATCTAAAATTTTCTATTGATCGGATAAGATCGTTAACTATTTTTCAGAAAATAATTGTAATTTAAAAAACATAGTTAACTATTTATAGCATAGTTGGATACTCTACAGATTTCATAACATACTTGACTACATAAAAATATTATAGTGATTATTTATTTAAAAAAAATAGTTAACTATATGTTCATCATGTAGTTGTCTATTATAATTTGCATGATGAAAAAGAATAACATACATAGCTAACTATTATCAAGATCGTAGTTACCTGTTTATGGTTTGTATAACAAAAATAACATACCTACTTAACTATTTTGAGAATCATAGTTACATGATTTTCAAAAATAGTTGACTATATCGATCTCTAACGGTGGTTCAGTTTTACGAGATGAGATGACAATGGCGAGTTTATAGGAGAAGAAATACAATCTTAATTCATGGCTAGAGATTTTCGATCCATCGCAATAAGATAAGATAAAGTGATTGAGAATTGATTATATTGATCACCATAAATAGATGAGATCATTATAGTCTTTGAGTTAAAAGAAGAATAGAGAAGAAGAAGAACATAGAATATGAGGAGAAGAGAAAGAGAAAGACGACAACAAATGGAAAAAAGCGATTAGAGTAAATCAACGTTTCTTTAATTTTTAGGTTAGAGTAATTCTAATTTTTGTTTTATTCTTTTCATTTTTTTCTAATAAAAGTTATAAGGTAACTAAGGATAATATAAACATTTTATGTTATCTAAATGTTACTCACCTAATGTTTAACAAAAATGGTGTTGGATCCCTAATTATGGGAAAAAACATAATAAGAAATTTTGAGAATTGTCTCTTTTAACATGCCACTTTGTAAAAATGTCACACCTGAAAACACTTTCACAAAAATGTCACAGCTTTTTTAAAATATTTTCAGATTACCCTTAATAATAAAATAAGAGTTTTTTCTCTCACACTCATTTTTTTCATTTTGCTTTTTTTCTCTCTCATGTTCATCCTCTCTCTCCCAAAATCTGTTCATCTCTCTCCCAAAATCCTCTACATTGATATTTGATTTCTCAGTCTATGACATCCGATCTTTGAACACTAATCGAGTAAAAAACTTAGATTTCTATCAATCAAATCAAAAACTCATATTGTCAAAATAAAACCAATTTTTGCAACAAAAAGTGACAAAATCCGGATATATATATGAATTTGTTGTCTTCTTCAACATCCTAAAATTTGATCTAGATCTAGATTGTTTTGCCTTCTTCAACCTCATAGAGAAAAAGACATAAATCTATTAAACCTAGATTTACAACAAACCCACAAAATCGGATCTAGATCTATATGAGAGAGATAGAGAGAGAGATATTTGATATTTGTTTCGCCTTCGTCGATTTCTTAGAAAAAAAGAGAGTTCTTCATTGTTGCAGAGAAAGAAGATAGAGAAAGAAAGAGAAGAGAGGGGGAAAGAGATATTGAGATCTCCATTGTTGTTGTAGAAGAATAGAAGAAAAGAAAAAGAGAAGAGAGAGAAAGAGAAGAGGGAGGAAGAAAGAGAAAAAAAATCAGAATTTTTTTTTGTAAACCTCCGTGTTTTTGTAAGGGGTAATTTTGTTCTTTCAGACGAAATTGGTGGCATTTTGTGAATGAAAATTGGTAATTCAAAAGTGTCATGTTTGCAATTCGCCCAAATTAATTTATAGAGGTTTTACTGTACTAGTTTTCCTATAATAGTTTTTATTTAATGTTAAAAAGGAAAATGAATAATATGATTATTCTTTTATTTAATTTTAATGTCGTTTTTCATTATTCTATATATATATTAATTGAGGAGATACTCAAAGAAAAAATCATATGTGTTATTCAAAGAGGGTTTTAAAGGATATTAACCAATCAAAACATTTCATTTAATAGTATATTTCATTAAATCAGTCTTAAATTTGTAGAACTTGTATTAATAATATTATGTTAAAAAATTAATGGCAATCTATTTTATACGGATAAGTATAAAAATGTCATTTTAAACTTACCATACAATCTATTTTAATAGTTTTGATATATTAACAAAAAATTTATTATTATTTATAACAAAATTATCTATTATGTATAGAAGGTGTCAAAATGGGTCAAAACTCATGAGTTTATCCAACCCATTCCAACCCATTAACTTTAATGGATTTGAATATTTAGTTTCAATGGGTTGATAGGCTAAGTGGTTTGATGAGTCAAATGGATTGAGTTAAAATGGGTTAACGGGTAGAAAATGGATAACCCATCAACCCGTTTATAACTAAAAGACATGATTTCACAATTTTTTTATTTTGTTACCAAAAACACTATTCCATAAATTTTCACCCTAAAAAGTTTTTTTAGTATTTTCGAATTTTCCGGCAAAAAACGTGCTTCAGAAATTTCCCACCAAAATTTGATCACAAAAATAAATTTCCGGCCAAAAACAAAATTATACAAAAAACAATCTAGTGAACCATTTTCCACCAAAAACGAGATTCATAAAAATTTCCCGCCAAAAATATGATCCCGCAAAAAATTTCCGCCAAAAACGTGAGCTCACAAAATATTTTCGCCAAAATCGAGATTCATAAAATTCCCGCCAAAATATGATCCCGTAAAATTTTCCCGCAAAAAATATGATCCTGCAAAATTTCCCGACAAAAACGTGATTTCACAAAACATTTACGCCAAAATCGAGATTCATAAAAAAATTCGCCAAAAATATGATCCTGCAAAAATTTCCCTCCAAAAATATGATCCGTAAATTTTTCCGCTAAAAACGAGATTTTGTGAAAATATTGTCCCTAAAAAACAATTCATTAAAAAAAATCCGGCAAAAAACGTCGGAAAATTTTCCGCCAAAAATAGAATTTTGTAATATTTTTTTTAATCAACTTGTGTTTTTGTAATTTAAATAAAAATATAATTTGATAAACATGATTTACAATTTCTTTATAAATATATATAATTTTTTATCTATAAAATTAAGTGGGTTGGGTCAAAGTCTATCCAACTCATTTAAATTTACTAAATTTATGGGTTGATGATCTAACCCAATTATTAAATAGATTGGATTTTTAACGCCCGTGAACCAAAATTTAGAAAAGAGAATTGAATTGGACCGAATGGTTTAATTTTAATTATTCGGTTTGGCTGGTATGGGTTAAGGAAACCGTAGGGCTCGTTTATAAGAGAGATCAGCCTCCCCTTTGTGCAGAAAAACGTGATAGAGGCTGAAAAATTGGAAGAGAAGATAAGAGGATTCGTTTTGGTGTATGTAGAAAAGAATGAGATGAAGACAGTTCTGACGCGTTTTAGAAGAACAGAAGATCGGACTGTCTAATATGTTTGGATTGGAGTGAAACTTTTAGGGTAAGTTCTCCACTCTTATATCTAGCTTTAGGCGAAATCGGATTGTCATTTAGATGAGTATACTGAGATTTATTGTTGTTTTCCCGAGTGAGGTTCGTGCAGAATTGGATCTGCGATCAGTCCACTTCGTGGGTGTTTTCCCTTCGAACCAGACGGAATTAGGAAACGATATGCATATCGTTGGAAAGTTCTCGGTCTCACAATTCCATATCAGATTTCCGATCATGATTCTGAAGTAATCTCCGTTCTTAGTCTGCTTTCGAAGTCGGTCTGTCGTTTCTGTTTTTAGAAAGCCCTAATCCGATTTAGTAGAAACTCCAATTGGTTTGGTTTAGTTAACCAGATTGGTTTAGTTTGGTTTAGTTAACCGGTTTGGTTTGTTTTGGTTTAGTTTAGTTAACCGGATTGGTTTGATTTGGTTTAGTTAACCGGATATGTTTGGTTGGTTGGTTTAACCGACTGGTTTGGTTTGCCTTGTTCATCAGGCAAATGAGGAGAGTTGCCAAAGGTTGAGGTCTGAGGCAACTGATAGACTAAGGTGAGTGCGTGACCATGGCTTCTGGGCCAGTGGATTCGTTAGGGTTGTTTGGTGATAGGTTTGGAACGAAGTGATTGATCTTGATGTGTTGTTTGTGGATGTGTATTGTTGTTTGTTGTGGGTGGATTGTTGTTTTCGTGCAGGTTTCGTGTTGACGCGAGGAGGAGTTGATCTGAGAGGATTATGATCAAATTCCAAGGATTCTGCCCAAGTCTGTCGAACGATATCGACAGACCAGCACGGAGGATGTCGATCGACATGGATGTACGGAAGCTGTCGATCGACACCTAGAGGTTGTGTCGATCGACAGGCTTGTACAGTTGGTGTCGATCGACATTTAGAGGGTGTGTCGATCGACAGACATGTACAGAAGGTGTCGATCGACACCTAGTGGTAGTGTCGATCGACAGCCTGTCTGGTTGGCTGTGGTTGAGCCTTGTGTTGTGTTTGTGTGATGTTTTGATGTATGTTTGCATGAGCGGTTCATCGTGCTTGAGTGCGCAATTGTAAATGGGATGACCGTCTCACTAAGTATTTATGATAATACTCACGCATCTCTTTTTCCCATGTGATGTAGGTAAATGCAAATTGTGATCGTGGAATCACGGCTACGAAGAGGGAGATGATCTAGGGTCTCGAGTTTCGTGCTTTGAGTTGTTTCCATTACTGTTTTAGAACCGTTGTTAGGTTGCTGGTTTTTATTGGATGGATATTGTGGAACTGATTGGCTAGTTATTTAATGGAATTGAATGGTTGGTTTGTTTGGTTATCCGATGTAGTGTAGCATGTGTTGTTTTGCTCGGTTGGTGAGAATAGCATTTATGAGAATGCTAATCCGAGACCAAAGTTTGTATGTTTTTAAAAACAAAAAAACGGGTCGTGTCGTTTCAGGATTGATCCATGAACCATTAACACTTATATATATATATTTAAGTTAGTAAATACAAATATTTTTATTGTGATGTAGTTTATTATACTTATTCAATCATAAATATAAATATCTATACATTTGAACATTTGGAAAATATATGGGTTTTTTTCTTATATCTGACAAATTTATATGATCTACCATATGATCTATAATTTACATGAATATTAAAGATTAATTTTACACTAAAAATAAATAACATTTCATATGTTTTAATCAAATTTAAACATTGAAATATCAAAACTACTCACATTAACATATATTTAGTCAAACTTATTTATTTTTATTACATCTATGCACAAAATATATCTTTTATACATTTTTAGATATTAAAAATATTATGATTTATCATACATATTTTAATATTAAACAAAATATATGTTACAATCAATTAATCTATTTAGTTTTAATCACGTGCTTTGGCACGAGTCAAAATCTAGTTATTTATTAAGAATTAAAAAAATTGTTGATTACCATATTTTATTTTTGGGATTTGTTAATATTATTTTCCTTGTGAATTTTCCTTGTGAATTTGCCTTAATTTTTCTAATTATTATTTCCTTTAATGCTGATAAGGAAAGTGAATATTCTGATTGTTCTCTCATTTAATTTTAATTTCGTTTTTCATTCTTATGTATTAAGAAAATATTTAAACTTTTTCTTTTTACTAATATTGAACGGTAAAAATAAGTTTCAATATTATCAAAGGTTAACGGGACAAAAAAAATATATGTACTAAATTTATTAACTTATTAGAACAAAACCAATTTAATGTAAGTCAATTTAGCAAATTACTCATTTTAAAGGAAAGTCTTTTTGTCCAGTGGTTGACTAAGGGCTTTAAACCTTTTACTCTAGAAGGTACGAAGTTTGAGTCCCGGAGAATACAAATTATTGGACAAACAATTTACAGGAGATTTCCAGCATGGTGTAATGAGAGCTAATAGATCCCACATATCAAAGCTAAAATTGTTCATTGTATAATTGTCTGTGTAACTGTTTTTATAATTTGTAATAATTCATAAATTTAGACGATTAAAACAAAAAAGAACCATAACTTCGTTTTTTTTTTTTTTTTTTTTTTTTTTTTTTTTTCACGAACGCACTGAACCATAATGATTACACGAATACGTTTGCATCAGTGAACCAAAAGGGAATAGAAGTGCTAATATAATGAAACACCGATTTGCGGAGACGAGCATTCCTCGCGAGAAGGTCTGCTTTTTCATTCTTTCCCCTAGGACAATACCGAAGAGTAAAGTCTGGAAAAGAAAAACGTAACTCCTGGAACTCTTCCAATTCTGTGCGGAAACCGGGCCAGCTATCCGGATCTTCGATCATGCTAACCAGCTCCTGTGAGTCAGTGTGGAAAGCCGAACAATACCGGTCATGTTGACGAAGACTTGACATTGCCCAAAGAAGACTTAACAGTTCTGTATGAAGCGGTGTTAAAACCCTCCGTAGACCTCTTGTTCCCAATAAGTCTGAGGTTCCATCTTGAAGTTGAAGTATCCAGCCCACCCCGCACGTTGGGTCATCTTCTTTCCATGATCCATCTATGAAACACCGAAAAACGGCCTGTGAGTCTTCCTCCTCCATACTACTAGGGTCTTCCCGATTCGGACCCGTCTCGCACTCAGTCGCCAGAAACCATTCCCTAGCCTCTTTCCTGGCCAGTTCTACGATAGAATCTGGTGAGCGGTCGACATTGTTAAAAACTTTGTCATTGCGGGCCTTCCAAAGATACCAGATGATCCATGGGAAGCATCTTACTGCCTCCTCTATGTCTCCACGATGTGGGATTCTGGATAACAAATAGTCCATATTACACCATAGGTTATCAATAGGGAAAAACTCCGGAGGATTAGGAATATTTGACAAAGCCCAAACTTGGCGAGCTGGTGCACATGTGAATAAGACATGATTGATCGTTTCATCACTGTCCCCACATCTAGGGCACTGTCTTTCCTGTTGGAGGTGGCGGTGAGCCAGCCTCTCATTTACTGCCACCGCCCCCGAAAGTGCTTGCCACATGAAATGGCGAATTTTATTTGTTGTTTTCTGTTTCCAAACTTTCTCCTTCAGTGGATTCACAGACGGGAGTTGTTGGGCATAAACCAAGTCCGCATCCAACTGTTGCCGCGCCACCTCATATCCCGACCGCACTGTATACCTTCCGGAATTAGTAAAGTGCCAACAAAAACCATCCAATGCTCCCCTCAGGGATGGACGAATGGCAAGGATTAGGTGGATATCCTCTGGGTGGACGAAAGTGCGAAGTCTATCGAGTTTCCAATTTCCGGACCGGTGGTCTATGTAATCAGAAACCCGTTCCTGTCGATTGGGGTGCAGGACCAGACTGCGGACCTGCCTTGGTTGGATATCCGGGATCCACTTATCTGTCCAGAACCAGGATTGTGCACCTGAACCTATGGTACGCCTCATCCCCTTATCCAGCAAAGGTTGTGCACTCATTAGACTACGCCACCCATAAGACGGCCGGTAATGTTTCCGAGCTTCGAATGGGTGTGAGTACCGAAAGTATTTGCCTTTCAGGACCCTTGCTGCTAAGGAGAGTGGGTATCGGTGTAGTCGCCAGAGCTGTTTAGCCAATAAGGCTTGATTGAACTCTTCGTAAGACTTAAAACCAATACCACCCGCGTTCTTCGGGAGACACATCCGTTTCCAAGCTACCCAATGCATCCCCTTCGAACTCTCCTTAGTTCTCCACCAGAATGTAGAAATCGCACTTGCTAGCTTCCGCAGTACATGCTTTGGAAGGAGAAAGATAGACATCACATAAGTTGGGAGAGCTTGTGCCACAGATTTAATCATAATCTCCTTACCACCTTTGGATAGAAATTTGGCCGACCAGCCATTAATGCGTTGGTTTAGGCGGTCCTGAACATAGGCAAAGACCTCTGCCTTTGAACCCTGCAATTGCTCAGGGATTCCCAAATACATCCCCGAACCACCCTCTGTCAGGATCTTTAGTTTTGTCTGTAGTTCGAGTCGGCACTCTGCCGGCACGTCTTTTCCAAACGTGACCGCTGATTTATCAAAGTTTATTCTCTGTCCTGACGCATTTCCATATATTTCTAACACCTTAAGTATGCTATCACATTGCTTCCCAGTTGCTTTACAGAAAAAAAGACTATCATCTGCGAACAGAAGATGGGAGAGCGGAGGGGATGTTGGGGCAATACGGATCCCGCTAAAATTCCCGTTTAACTCAGTTGCCTGGAGATTAGCAATCAAGACCTCCGTGCATAGAACCATAACTTCGTTGTTGTAGGCTGTTGTTATAAAATATAAAGAAAGGGACCAATGCATCCGACATCTTTTATCTGATTAATTTTTAAAATATTTATGCGAGATATATTTTTGGGTTAATTAGTTGAATATTACTTTTAAACACAAAATTAAGTAAGTAATAAGTCCAAATATATATATATAATGTCAACCTAACTATTAATCAAAAAATATCATCCAAAAATATATTTAGTTAAGTAATAGAGAGAATAACAAATATGACAAAAATAGCTTACAACTATACTTAAGGGTCAACACTAAAAAAATTCATAAAAATCTCTCCATAATTTAATCCACGTTCTATCTCTGAAAAAAATTAGGTTTGTTTAAAAAAATTAGGTCAGAAAATATCGAAAAAACAAATATGAACATTAAACTATTTTTAAACATAGTTAACTATATTCCAAACTACATATTCAATAAATATCGTAATATAGTTAATTATCTAGAAACATAAAAATAGTTATTAATTTAAAATATAGTTAACAATTTTCATAGCAAAATTATACTTCATTGATTTCATGACATAGTAAAGTACATAAAAATGTTTGTATACTTATTTAAACACATATAATTCACTACGTTTATAATGTAATTACATATTATAGTTGATATAATTGAAAAAAATAACTAAAATTAAACTTACATTTAGAATTAAGCCCTAAATTATACATCCTAAAAATTACATTAAACTAATAATGATATTTTTGAAAACAAAAGTTGAAAATGTGGGTTTGAGGATATTGTTAACCAACCAAATTACATTTTAATTTTGAATTAGATTGCAAATATATTATTGATAAATAAGTACCGGCACATAATTAACTCAACGAATATTAGACGTCCAAAAAAGACAAATTTAGTAAACTAAAACGGAATTAGCTTTTACTAATCATCTTCCTAAGTTTTGTCACTCTGTCACTGAAATAAGAAGTGGTGGCAAAAGAGGTGAGAGACGAAAAGCAAAGAGAGTCACGAGAATCAATGGTCACTCTTAAAAAAAAAAAAAAGATGATAATGCAGAAGAAAAGTAAATGTTGCTGTTCCAAAATTCAATAAAAACTCAAACTTTTTTAGGGTTTGAGCTCTCAATCTCTCTCTATCTTTCTTCTTAGATTTTGCCTTTTCTCTTGATTCTCGTGATTCCACTTTAACGCCTCCTTTTTCTACAATAATCTCTCAAATATTCAAAGTGTTATATATCTCCGTTTCTCTCGCCTTGTCTCCTTTTGAGGTTTCAACTTTTCTAAAAATCGAAACTTTTTTCAGTTATGAACGGCGACGGAGCTTGGCTTGACGGCGCCGGAGAACAATCTCGGACGGAGAATGACGAATCTGCGTTGTGGGTCAGAAACCCAGAAGAAAATTGGTTCTTTAACCAACCACAACAACCACCAAATTTACACGATTCTCACCAAGATAACTTCAGATTCAGTGGTGGGTTTCCTTTGAATCCTTCAGAGAATCTTCTCCTCCTTCTTCAACAATCGATTGATTCGTCTTCTCCAATGACTCAACCCTTCGCACTCGACTCTGCTTCACATCAACAACAACAACAGTCTTTCTTAGCTACAAAAGCTTGTATCGCTTCTCTCCTCAACGTCCCTACAAGCAACACCAACCCTTTTGATGAATTCGGGTTTGATTCTGGTTTCATGGGTCAAATCCATGGAAACCAAACTCCAAACTCCATGAATTTCGCTGGTTTAACCCAAGGAATGAGTTCAATTCCGGTGCCGGAAAACAGCAACGGATCTTGTGGAGGTGGGAATGGTTTTAGTCCTCTTGAGTTCAATGGAATAGCTAATGGCGTTTTCGAGAACAGAGCTAAGGTTTTGAAGCCATTAGAGGTATTAGCCTCTTCTGGAAAGCAACCAACTTTGTTCCAGAAACGAGCTGCAATGCGTCAGAGTTCGAGTAGCAAAATGTGTAATTCAGAGAGTTCTTCTGAGATGATGAAATCTAGCTACGAGAGAGAGATTGATGACACTGGAAACATCGATATCTCGGGGTTGAATTACGAATCTGATGAGCTTAATAATAATAATAACAAAGGTAAGAAGAAAGGAATGCCTGCTAAGAATCTAATGGCTGAGAGAAGAAGAAGGAAGAAGCTTAATGATAGGCTTTACATGCTTAGATCAGTTGTTCCCAAAATCAGCAAAGTAATTACAAAGATTCTTCCCTTTTTTTCTCCTCTTATGCAGATTCTTGTTCTTGATTTTGGGTGGGTTTTAAATGCAGATGGATAGAGCATCGATACTTGGAGACGCCATTGATTACCTCAAAGAGCTTTTACAAAGAATCAACGATCTTCACACCGAGTTAGAATCTACTCCACCGAGTTCTTCAGGCTTGCATCCGTTAACACCGACTCCAAACGCGCTATCTTATCGTGTTAAGGAAGAGTTGTGTCCATCTTCCTCATTGCCAAGTCCTAAAGGCCAGCAACCAAGAGTAAGAATGAGCTTGATAAAACCGGTTTCTGTAATTTGCTTAGTAGCTTCTTTGTTTGATATACTTTGGTGTGTTTCTTTTCCATAGGTTGAGGTTAAATTAAGGGAAGGAAATGCAGTGAACATTCACATGTTTTGTGGACGTAGACCGGGTCTTTTACTTTCTACCATGAGAGCTTTGGATAACTTAGGATTGGATGTTCAACAAGCCGTGATTAGCTGTTTCAACGGTTTTGCTTTGGATGTTTTCCGCGCTGAGGTAATATAGTAATGAGATGCTACGATGAGGTTTAGTTATCATGAGAGAATGATTAGAAGTAGTAGTAGTATTAACATGTTTTTGTTTCTCTAATCAGCAATGCCAAGAAGGACACGACGTGTTGCCTGAGCAAATCAAAGCAGTGCTTTTAGACACCGCAGGTTACGCCGGTTTGTTTTGATTCAGAGTTCTTTTGCGGAACAGAAAGAAGCATCAGTGTGAAACAGAACTAGATCTAGTCAGCAATTTTCTTACTTAGTTTCATCAAAGTTTTAATTATGTATTTCAGATGATAATTGTTCTATTTTAACTTTGAGTAACATGTGTTTAGGTGCATAACTTCAACCCTTAAGCAAAATACCAAATTTCGTTGTTTCTCAAAGCTATGCGCAAGAATATTTTCATGAACATTGGTTTCTGTCTCTGATACTTTGCTTGTGCTAATCATATAGAGTTAAGAGGGAACACACATAGAAAAGGATAAACAACGCTCAAGATTAACAACTCATAAGCAGAAAGCTCAGTTTTGTTTCTCTCTATAACATAGATAAATCTTTGTGTAATTAAAATTCATATCCTTTGTAAAATGTTTGAGCTTGGTCTTAGATTTTGGTGTCTGAAATACCAACATTGTAACCTCATTCTAGTTAAATACAAAATAATGGAATAAAAACAAACTCTTGGCATCCATAAATCATACTGTATAAGAAATGCTCTTTTTCTTGCATGGTTCCAATTATATCAAAGGAAAGTAAGCAAAGCACTCTATATATGAGAGATCAAACTTTGAAAATAAGGAACATATCTTTTACAAGGATGTTGGAAAAATGAACAGAGAGATTTTGTTTTGGGATCATATTTGACCAGATTGCTGCCATAGCGAAATGAGAGCAACATCTTTTTGTCCTCGCAAATGGCCACCAGTGTCCAATCAGATATATTGTGAATCTGCGACGCGGAAGATGAACAAGAAAGCCAATCTATGGTATAAATCTTCTCCCATGTGTCTTCTGATGATTTCAACCTCCAAATATCTTCCATTGTCGTATCACGTTCTCTTTTCGACATGCACAAACGATTATCCAGAGTGCACATGTGAATATACTTAGGATCTGAACCAGCTATAACCGGATTAACCTTAGGCAGCAACCGAAATGTTTCAGTATGAATATCAAAAGCCACTACTTTGATCTCGTCGTTAACTGGTTCCGTGAACCAATAAACGCACCCGTTGGCAGATATTGGCCTTTGATGATCATATATCCGATTACTTGGCGTACAAGTCAAGTACCTCCAAGCGTTTGCCCTAAAATCAAAAACCTCGCACTTGGTAAGTCCATCATCTGGATTGGAGGCATCAGAGTTATACTTATCAGAATTATACAACCACACTAATTTGTAATCAATCGCTTTCACGAATGCTAGATCACAGACTGATTTCATGTAAATTTTTAGATCGGGATCCCAAGCCTCTAGATTATATAATAGTAACTTGTGCTTCAAAACCTGAAACCTAGCCGGAGGAAGTTGACTGAGCCACCGTGTAGCCGGGTTAACTACATATATAGATCGTGAGTTTGGTGAATGGATGCAGAAAAGTCCCTCACAGCTATCAGAAACATAGATCCAGTGATGGAATCCTATTGGGAAGTTGAGAAAAGTAGTGGACAAAATAGAAGCTGATTCCAAACAGATTGTCTCAAAACATAAGTTTGTGTCTATGTCTCTGTCTGAACGATGCCCATTTACATATACTTCGGACATGGAGACGACTTTGGGATGATCCATGTGTGATCGCTTGGAGATCTTCAAGTGTCTCTCTACAAAACAAGGAGACTCCACCGTGCATCTCCATTGTTTTGAGAGAGACTTGAATCGGATTAGTGATTTCACCGGAAGTCGCAAGAAGACTTCTTCTATGACATCGTTTACGTTTAGTAGTGATGATGATCAAATCTTCGCTTCCATCATTATTCGTTACCTTCTCGCTCTTCTCTTGATGATATGAAATGGAAGAATTAATGAATCCCTCTTCTTATATATATACACTACTTTATTAAGAAGTGAATTTTAAAATTGGGTTGATTTATAGATTTTTTTTTTTTGTGATGTTCTTATAATTTTTTACCCTAAAAAGAATATTTGTATGTTTAAAAAAGCTAAAAAAAAATTGAAATACAAATTATACCAGATTTTCTGATATTAATTATTATTTTTGGTAATAAATCTTATCTAGTACTTAAAATAAAGTTAGAAAAGAGAACTAGATAAGCTATATATAATCTAAGAGAGTGCTTAGATACATTATTTTTAATCAATTTCATTTAATTTTATTATTTATTTAAATATTAAATTAATAAAAAGAAATCAACAAGTCATAAAGTGACAAGTGGCAGAGAGTTTCTTAAAAATTTGAAAAACTTTTTTCATAATTGATATATCATAGTTTTTACCGGTTTTTAACCATGATATGTGTCTTTTTTATAGTCTTTTCAGTGTTTTTATGAGTCTTTCAGAATCTTTGGAGGTTTATGTGCGTGTGGAGCTTAATTGAAGATTATGAAGCATTTTGGAGTATTGCGGAAAGAGGAGCTAAAGTTGCTATGACGGATTCGATATTACCGTCAGATATTTACGTCGATCGACACCAACACATACAAGAAGGAAATCACGATTTTCCAAGTTTGAAGATTTCCTTTTCGTACTAGAAGTTCCATAAGTTTACAATATAAACCCATCACGAATTTTAAGCTTTATATATACTTTTCTTTTAGGTTTTAGAGTTTTGTATTTTATTTTCTATTGAGACAAGTCTGCATTTCACTTCGTTTCTTCAAAATCTCTAACTGTATATTTTTAATACAATTTTATTACATCATAATGTTTTCTGCATCTATGTCTGAATAGTCTGTTTGTTACGTTTAAGGTTGAAATCATGTTAGGATTATCTTATGGTTCGTCATCTAGATTGTTTTAATTCTGATTTAAGATTGATCACCCTGAATTAGACATCCTAAGTTGATTTAGTAAGAAGCGGAAGCATCAATTGGTAACCTGAATCGAATCTTAGATGAGCAAAATCTCTTATTCACAACGGAATTTTGTTTAGGAATTTTATGAACAATTGAAACCTACTCTAATGCTTGCTTAAATTGTTTGAATTCACAAAAGAATTTGGTTTTCTATGATCTAAGCATAGATAATTAATTCAACGGAAGTCGTTTGATTTTACATTAGAGTTTCAAGTTCGAGAACGAATCTTCATTAAAATCTTTACATGATAGTTTTCTAAAACCTTTTGTCTAATTGAATTTAAAACACGCACAACTTTCACTTGCTTTTATTCACTTATGCATTCATATTTACATTATTCACTTAGCTTGACTCAACCGTACTAGCGAAATATCCGGGATCTCCCCCAAATTCGTGGAGTCGGATTCACGGAGCTGACTCCAGCGGAGCTGAGCTTAGCAGAGTTGAACCCAGCAGAGCTGAATCTAGCGGGGCTGAGCTTAGTGGAGCTGAATTCAGCCTAGTCTTCAGCTCCAGGAAACTGTTCCGAGATACGAGGAACCGCCCCTAGACTTGGGGAACCGCCCCTTTTGTGGAACCACCTCGTAAGCCGGATAAGCCTATAAATATGAGGGCTTATCCAACGTTTCAAGGGAATTCTATCTCTACACTTTTTAGCTACCTTTTCAACTATAAAAACACTCTTTGGAGCTAGCTTTCAACCAGTATTACTCGAAAACACTACAAATGAACTACGTAATGGTTTGATCCCTTAATCGGGTACATAGGCAGCTCGTTCTTGAGCTCAGCCACTTCTCATTCGAGATCTCTTCTTGTATATTCAATATATCCATAAATAGAAATTCTTTTTCGTTTGGATCGTCTTTTATACGATCAGACCTAAACATTTCTTAGGACCAAAGTTTTTTCTCCGAATTCTCAAATAAATATCTAGTGCGGAATTCAGTTTCCACATATGCAATCTTTGATTTTTTTTTATCTTTCAATCATATACATATTTGAAAAATATGTTCCGTTGGTTTTAACTATTTTACGGATGAAAAATATTTAATAAAATATAATCGCAATATTTTTTTTGGGCAAAATCGTAAATTTAAATATGTAAAGTTGATCTTAAATTCCGTATAATAAATCTATAATAAAAACTATAATATTTCTACTTGATAAATATTTTATTCCGCGTATAACGCGAATACTATTCTATTATTTGATTAAAAACTTAAGATACAAACATCAAACTCGAAACAAATTATAACTATACCAATTCGGTTTCAATGGTTTTCTTGGAAACACATCTCAAGATAAGTATTTCAAGAATCAATTATCGAATCATTCTCTTTATAGTGGAGAATACTCGTGAGATAAACTGTAATAAGTCAAATACGGAATCAGATACGTTAGTGACTTGCTTCCATATTGTGTTGTTATGGACCTTATGGTCCATTTCTTCACCATCTTCTGTTTTTCCAAGAATTTCAAAATTTTATTTAAATAGAGACAGACAGGTGATGGTTACAAAGCAATGAATGCTTGTTGATCTGACTCCGCAAAAATAGGAACAATTAAGAAAACCTTCTTTTTTTTTTCATTTTTGCTACTAATCTTTTGGGAGTTTGAGATTCTCTCTCGTTAATCCTGGAAACATTAAAGAAGACGAAGATGATTGGCCACGAAGGTTTTGGTCATGTTTCTTCTTACAACCCCCAATAAACAAGAAACAGGGCTTTTCAAGAACAACACATTCTCTGTTTCGTTTCTCAATCATTTTTGTCGCAGATTCATCAATGTCGGTTCTCTCATCTCGGACAGGACGAGATCGTCAACGTTACGACAACAACTTCCGTCTCGTTTCCGGGTACAAAAAATCGAAAATCTTTTTTTTTTTTGGGTCTCTCTTCTTGATTCCCAATTGCAAATCTTGAAATTTTCACCCAAAAATCAGAAAGCAAGATTGTTGTTGATTGGTTAGTGTAACTCTACACATTTGTGAATAGATGCATTCCGTATAGGCTGATTAAAGATGAGGAAACTGAAGAAGATTCAAGTGTTGACTTTGTAAACAAACTTGAAGTTCTTATGGTTTCATCTCCTAACCGCCATGATCTTGTCTTCCCTAAGGTTTTTGTGATTTCCTTGTTGTATTGTTTTTGTTTGCAATTAACCATTTTCAAAGACTCATTTTTTGTGTATATTATTTATTATCAGGGAGGATGGGAAGATGATGAGACTGTTCTTGAAGCTGCTTCTCGTGAAGCCATGGAAGAAGCAGGAGTTAAAGGAATACTTAGAGTAAGCTCTCAACATTTTACACAAAACACTGAGAAAGTTTGTTAAATTAGATATGTTTTTGGTCTTATATTTGTTTCAGGAACTTCCTTTAGGAGTTTGGGAATTTAGAAGCAAAAGTAGCTGTGTGGAGGATGAATGTTTTGGCGGATGTAAAGGATATATGTTTGCATTACAAGTAACCGAAGAACTCGAGGCTTGGCCAGAACGTGAGAATCGCGAGAGGAAATGGGTAAAAGCTTAAGTTTGTTGTTATTAAACATAAGAAAGTGTAAAATGTTAGAATGATCAATGATTTTTTAACTTTGAGATTACTCGAAAATGTTCAGCTGAATGTTAAAGAAGCGTTGGAGTTATGTCGGTACGAGTGGATGCAGAGAGCACTTGAAGAGTTTCTTAGAGTAATGGAAGAAGAAACAAGATTGAGAACAGAGGAAGAGACATTGCATGATTCTTCAAAGCTTGAGGAGTGTCAAATAGATCCTTGTTACTGTTTTCTAGTTAATTAGTTTTACATTTTCTTGTAGCTTTTGGATTAAATTGAAAAAACTTCTTCGACTAATGTAAATAAAGTTGGAACATTAGAAGCAAATGACCATACACATTTGAATATTTGATATCTTTGTCTGTTTACACTTTCAAGGTATAAAGATAGAATTCTCTTTATCGGACACCAAATGCAAGAAGACAAAAAGAGAAATTAACTAACTAACCACACAAATCAATGCTTAAGGATTGACTTAAATCAACTGATTACCCATTAGAATACAAATCCCTAAGCAAATGTCACATGTTATCCCATTGAAAATTTAGTTAGGTTTCTTGACATTTGTACAATTTTTGTCAGAATCTAAAAATGACAAGTGTCCTTGTCACCACTTGCTTTGGCTCCATACATTCCTCAAAAGCTTTGCCTTTTTCTTTGCTTCTGTGTAATGAAATGACCCAAGATAAAGTTAAGTTATGCCTCTTTGTTTCTGTGTAATGTAGCTCTAAAGTGTGGAAATGACTAAGCAAAAGGACAAAAATGTAGAAAATATGAAACATTGACACGGTTTACGAAGGAGACTTTGGAGTTAAAATCTTGTAACTCCCAACTAATTCCTTTAATTTAATGCAAAAAAACCAAAAAAACATCAATCAAGTTCACACAATCTTTTGCTCTTATATATATGATTATAGTAAGCCTAAAGATCCTCAATGAGACTTGTGAACATGATGAAATCAAGAAACAAGAGCAAAAGCAAGCAAGAGAAGAAGTCACAAGAAGTGAAGTATCTTGGAGTGAGGAGGCGTCCATGGGGAAGATATGCAGCTGAAATCAGAAACCCTTTTACAAAAGAAAGACATTGGCTTGGTACATTTGATACAGCCGAAGAAGCTGCTTTCGCGTATGATGTTGCTTCTCGATCCATCAGTGGTTCTTTAGTTAAAACCAACTTCTTCTACACTGAAAACATATCTTTACCACTACAGTTGTTACAGTCATCTTCATTAGACAAAGATTGTGTCAACCCCACTGTGTCTTTAGGACCTGATATGAGTTTGGAATCTTCTAGTTTCTGTTTTCTTCAAGATCAGCCATTTGATAACAACCATTTTGCTTCTGGTTCTATCTCTTATGCTAATCTCACTAACAGTTTCTCACACTGTTATGATAATGATCAAATTTGTAAAAGCAACGAGATGTCATTGCCTTCTTTGCCCAATGATATGTCAAGCAGTTTATTCAGTCATCAGGCCAACATCGGCGAACATGGCTATGCAGACCAGATGAAGATTGGTTCGGTTCTCAGTGATGAAACTCATTGCCTTGAGTATGACTTCCTCTTAAGCGACGTTCCCACTTCTCTTCTCAATGATGTTAATGGAGATCCTCCTCAGGATAGTAGATCTTCTTCTTTCATTTGATTCGCGCAGCTATTATATCGCCTTTATGTCTTTTTACATTTTTAACTCTGTTGCTTCTCCTTTGAGCTATATAAGCAGTTTCAATACCAATCCTTCCTTATGTAACAGAGTTGTGAATTAAGCAAAGGATGTAACATGTTTGAATCAAGTTTATTACTATAGAATTATAGAGCACGAATACATAAACTCGGGAACTACAATTATACATTCCGAATCATATATAACATTAAAAAAAAATGGAGCAAGACATCATCACTTCCAGTTATTGGCAACAATGTCAGCCAAATCAACGACTCTCTGTGAGTAACCCCATTCATTATCATACCAAGCAATCACTTTAACCATATCATCTCCCATAACCATTGTAAGAGAAGAATCAATGGTGGATGATACATCAGAGCACCTGAAGTCAACAGAGACAAGTGGCTCATCGCAGACATCGAGTATACCTTTCATCTCGTTCGCAGCTGCATCTCTGAAAGCAGCATTGACTTCTTCAGCAAATGTCTTCTTGGAGACTTGGACAACTAAGTCAACCACTGAGACGTTTGGTGTTGGTACACGCAATGCGATTCCATTGAGTTTTCCTTTGAGGTTAGGGAGCACGAGAGCCACGGCTTTAGCTGCTCCTGTAGATGTTGGAACAATGTTTAAAGCCGCTGCTCTTGCTCTCCTTAGATCACGGTGACTCGCATCCAATAGCCTTTGGTCACCAGTGTATGAGTGAGTAGTTGTCATTGTACCCTTGATGATCCCTACCATGTACAACACAAAATTTCTCAGCATTTTACACTTCACAAAACTAAAAGCATTCAAGAAAGATAAACTTGAAGGACCGAAGTCTTTTAGGTACATATATAGTACAAGACTGTGTGAGATGCTTACCGAATTTCTGGTCAAGAACCTTGACGAATGGAGCGAGACAATTAGTAGTACACGACGCATTGCTGATGATTGTATCGGCATGGCTATAAAGCTCAGCATTGACACCAACGACATAAGTCGGGATATCGCCTTTTCCAGGTGCAGTAATCAGAACCTTCTTGGCTCCAGCTTGAAGATGCTTACCAGCACCATCTCTGTCCACAAACACTCCGGTTCCTTCGATAACCAAGTCAATGCCTAACTCCCTAAAACATCAACAACGAAAACGTTCGTTTAAGATTCACCCCGGTGGATCGATTCGAAAAGATATGGGAAGTGTTAGTAACTTACCCCCATGGAAGATTGGATGGGTTTCGATCAGATACAATCTTGATGATCTTGCCATCAACAGAGAGAGCAGAGTCACCAGAAGGTTTGACATCAGCGTCGAAGATTCCGAGAGTTGAATCGTATTTGAGGAGATGCGATGCTTGTTTAACACCACCAGTGTCGTTAATAGCAATGACATCAAGAGGAGAGTCTTTACGACCATGCCAACATCTCAAGAAGTTCCTACCAATCCTACCAAACCCATTGATGGCTACCTTAATCTTTGCCTCGGTCACTCCTTTCCTGTATGCACCATTGCTTCCCATCTACAAGTACAACACACACAAAGCAACAAATATGGTTCTCAATACAACAACGAAAAGATAATGCAGTCATGGCTGATCATAGCATGCAGGATTATTCTTGATAGATAGATAGATATACAATGGTATACAAGATTGTACCATAAGATATATAACACAGAAGCAATAGAGAGTAATGGTGGAAAGAAGGAACTCACTGCAGAAGTCTGGAAAGAGACGAAGGAAACAAACTCATCGGAAGAAGATCTCTTGGCAAAAGGAAGAGCAGAGGAGTTTCTAAGTCCTGAGAACTCTGAGAAACCCTGAAACCCAAAAACATGAGAGCATTAGTTGATGATGATGATGATGATGTTGATAGAACGTGTGAAGGCCAATAAGAACCTGAAGAGAAGGTTTAGCCACAGAGAAAGTAGCCGAAGCCATGGCTACAACCAGAGAAAAGCTTTGTAAAATGTAGCAGGAGAAAAAGAGAGGACAGAAAGTAGTGTAGAAGCAGAGATTGGTAATATAGGAAAGAGAATTGCTGAGTTGGAAGCAAAGAAGATGAGATTCTGGATAGCTTTGTCATTCACTTGTATGGTTGTGGTTGTTTCTTACTCTCTTCTTCCATCTTCACATTTTCTATGATTCACTCATCTTTTTGTTCTCATTTTGGGCTTCACAACTGGGCTTCTCCATCATGTGGTCACATTTGCACAGACCTATTAGGACCACTGAAAAGTCAATTATATTTTTTACTCTGACATAAAAATCACAGGGTCCTTTAACAACTCCTTGTTCAAGTCGCTTCATATAAAAACGGTGGAATAAAACATCCTCATTCTCGTTTAGATATTTCAGGGTCCAATTAAAGCATAGATCAATCAACACCTTTCGTTTGACGATCAAGTTGTTGAAATGTAATAGACTCGACGATTACGACACTTGAGGCTGAACTAAGACCATCTTTGTATGGTTGAGCCCTATCATCCAAAACTGTTCAATTACCTTCATACATTGCCTACTTGCATGTCTATGAGATACTTATTCTAATGTACTTTTTGTAAATTAACTCTACCTAACCATTGCTCTAATGAAATACAAAACTAAGCCTAGTTATCCAAACTATTGATACCAAGAGATAATTCAAGATCAAAGGATCATCCTTTCTTGCCAATCATACATCAACAAGAGTCAGTGCAAGTTTTCGATTTTAAAAAGAGATCAAAGCAGATTCATTAATACGATGAAGAACAGTCAGTGCAAGCTTTACATCTTCAAGCTAGTAACAAAAGCAAGCATACCTCATAATACAATAGCCCTATTGTGACAAAGAGATAATAAAATTTTCAAAAGGAATCAAACCCTGAGAATTTGCAGCTTGGTGGAGAAAGCAATAGCAACCCAATCAGGCTGAGACGAAGACCATTGAAGCTGTTCAATCTCAGCACCAGCAGTATAAGCAAGAATAGGATCAAGACCACCTTCAACTTGTTGTCCCATTGAAGAAATATCCCAAATCAAAGCTTGTGAATCATCTCCAGCAGTACAAATATGACAAGAGCTATGAGGAGCCCAAGCTATAGCATTAACACTTGCTTGATGTCTTTGTAGCTCCACCACAGGAAGAGCTGGAAAACGAATATCAAGCACCACAACTTTAGCACTGTCCATGATAATAGTCGCCATATACCTAGGATCCTGCTTGTTCCAACCAAGACGCACCAATGGAGAATCTGGCTCAGAGCTCTCATAGATAATCGTTGAATGTTCCTTATCACGAAGATCAAACACCCTAACGGATCCATCAGCTGAAACAGAAGCAAAAACACCAACACCACCCCAAGCAATATCGAAAACTTCTTTGTCATGTGCAATAAGCTGAGTATCAACAGCTTCACGCTCAATATCCCAGATAGTACAAGTCGTATCAGTGCTTGAGGTTCCAATTCTTCGTGGCTCAGCTTCGTTCCAGTCAAATGAAGTTAAAGGACCACAAAACTCACTGTTTTTGTTGCTGTTGAGGCAAGATTTGAGCTCAACACGGGAGTGATCATCTGCAATTCGCCATAAACGAAGGAAATCGCTTGAGGTAGCGAGAAGATCAGGTTTTTGACATTCTTTGTCAGGGATGAAAATGGTTTTGGTTGGTGGGTAAGGATGCTCGAAGGAGAGATTTGGATCGGAACGGATCTCCCCGTTGGATTCATCGAGCTGCACAATCTCGACTCGATTTGGGTGCTGCTCGAGGAGGCTAGTGATTGCGAGACGGTACTTCTTATCGCGACGAACGCTCCAATTCATTGCGTAGAAGTGCCATGGTGCTTCGTATGTGTAGATCTCTGATCGTTTTTGCTGCTCATCGGAACCATCTTGAATCGGATCGCTGCTCGTACCCATCGAAACCCTAGAAATCGCCTCCGCTTCTTCGGCTTCTTCTATCACTCACTCAGAGAAGACGATGGATAATTCCAAATTTTTATAATATTAATTTAATTCACTGAAACGACGACGTTTCAGAAAACAGAGAGATTTGGACTCACGTGTCATCTTCGTCTTTACCAAAGATTTTCTCGGGAATATATAACATAACAAGAAACTAGAATCAGAAAGATTGTTCAGACCTCAAAACAGGATCAATTACAACACAAATTGTCTAGCAAAAACACAGGAAAACAAAAGATTTAAATGTTCTATAGGAAACCAAAAACAAAAAACGTGAACTTTTCTTCTTTGTTCCCCCTTTTTAAACTTGATAAAAGACCAGCTTATGCCACATTTCCCCAACTGTATCGATCAGAAACCAGTAGCATCAAAAGTTTTTCCACTCTAATCATCATCTTCGTAAACTTCACCATCCGATAACTCATCAAATGTCCTCATGTCGAGCTGGTAACGAAGCATACCACCAATACCACCAAAACCTCGGCAAAACTGTGAACCTTCTTGGGATTTGTTAGTAACGAATTCAAGAGTGCAACCAAAACGTTTGTACTCGTTTGCAAACCATTCGAGGAGTGGCATCTTGTCCTGGACTTCTAGCTCTGCGTTAGTCTCAGCATCATGGAAGTTGGTTTGATCAGTCTCTTGATCTTTCCCAAAGTGTTTCACCACTATTTCTCCACTCGTGCTGTTCTTTAGCTCGTACCTGTTTATATCCAGATTCTCCCACACGATAAGGGTTTCGATAGCACCCATTTCTAGCGCCTTTAGAGTATCGTCCACACCAAAAACATATTTCCCAGTATCCTGACTAATCTCCTCAAAATACTTCCCAATCAGCTTCTTCTCCTGTATGAACTTCACGTTAGACAGAATCTCAGCAGACAACTCGATCGCTTGGTTGAAACCATTTTCACCTCCGTAAGAAACATCGACAACATTCAATATCTTGGCTTGAAGACGAGGATCGAACAACTCTGACTGACTGAGCTCAGTCTTGAAATCAGCTGAACCAGCAAGGATCAGACCAGCAACATTAGGCTGACTTGTAGCTGGGTTGATGTAAAACTGTGTAGCAAGCTCAGCAGTTTTCCTAACATAGTTATGCCTCTTCTCCATCCTAAGACGAGCAAAACGAAGCGCAGATTGTCCTCCTCTTCCGTGCTTCTTCGGAAGATCAACAGTAAACTTGTGAAGAACCTCTCTAGTATTCCCACTCAAAGTTCCAAACAAAGTCCCATTACCATCCATTACAATGAAACCAAACTTGTCATCAGACTCAAGAAGCTCATTCAACGCCTCGGTATGGAACTTATTATCACAGAGGTACAAGGAAGCGTTAATCGGCCTAAAGGGCTCGAAATCAAACGTGACTTTCTTCTCTTTACCATCATCATTAACAATAGTTCCAGTATAGAGAACAAGTCCATTAGTAGGGACTTTGTTGTAGAGCTTCAACCTCTGTTGAGCAGAAGTAATAGCAGACAAGACAGATTGACGATTGACACGACTCTTAATGTTAGAAGCAGTTCCATATTCATCACCAAGCATCTTCGTGACACGAGAAACCTGATCACGAGGAGGCATAATAAGAGAGATCATACTCGTTCCATTACCTCTAGCGGATTCAAGACCTTTGATTAGTTTCTTAATCTTCCAAATCTCGATGTTCGTATCTGCCTCATCTGCCATTTTTTCCGTCTCTCGAAGTCGAAGACGAAGATCAAAAACGACCTAACTACACAAAATGAACAAAATCAAACCAAGTTCCAAACAACAGTATGAAATTGAATTGGGATTCAACAAAAAGCTAGGTTTCTACTCAAGTAAGGATCGAAACTATTCTATAAACTTCAATAAGAAGATTACGATGAACAGATTTAGTCGAAATCGAGATGGAGGAAGAACGCAAGTTACCTTTTCTCTCTCTATCAGCGACTCCGGCGGCTTCTCCTCCCAGAAATGATTCGTCTAGGGTTTTCCCAAATTCTACCCCCAAAAACCAATCACGTGTAACTCACGTGCAAACAACAGATCAAAAGAGAAATTATTTTCCAATTATTTTATTTATTTCCCATAAAACCGATAAGAACTAATGGGTTTTATCTTAACCCAAAAGGCCCAATAACGAGGCCTTGAGAAGACTGCGTGCCGTTTCTGGTTTGCATCATAACTTTAACAATGGTTCTTGATTTTATAAAATCTAATAGAAATGCCTTGAGATTCTTCTTCATGAGGCTTCTTTCTCCTACTGTACATCAGAAACAGAGCATTTGCAGAAATGAAGAATTTGCATTGGCCTCATCATTAAGGCAACAAAATCAAATGGAACCTTTTTTAACTTCAAAAAAAAGGATGATTGATTCATATGATGTTTAGATTTGGATCGTTTCGATGAGAATCCGCAAAATCTCTCACTAATCGCTTAAATGTTCGACCGTGTTTTCCTTGCATATGTCCTCCGGAACTGTTATTGTTTCCAAAGTTGCAGCTTTTGTTCTCAAGGTAATCGATACCTGCGCCTCCTAGAGCTTCTGACCATTCCCTCACTATGCTTTCTGCTTCTCCTTGCTTTAAGTACTCGCTCGGGAGTGCCCAAACCTGAATACAAAACAAGAATACCATTAGAACAAGCAAAAAACAGAGGAGATTGGTATAAATGTGATCACGAGAGAAAGAGAGAAAGAGAGAAACCGCTGAGTTTAGCCATCCTTGGAGAGATTTCCAACACAACATTCCTTTCCATGAAGTTCTCTCGCATAAACTGCAGATTGCAGCTAATTGTTGAAGTATTGTGGAACACTTGTGGACCTAAAACCAAAATAAAGAATAGAAATGGCGAATTAAGATCCCAATCCATCGCTCCTTTTCGAGATATTTTACTTTAAATTATTTACCCTTGACATAGCTGCAACTCCGAGTAGAGCATAGACCAGATTAGACAAGAGTCCCTCTCCACAGTGAGATACAACCTGGACAGCGACCACACTAAAAGGTCCTTCGGATATACAATTCACACTTTCAATCATGGAAGAAAGCGAAACCTCCAAGAAACCTATAGAAATCAAAAACAAAGTGTAAAGTTATTACCAATAGTGAATGCTGTTTCGATAGTAAAACAGTAACCCACTGCAAACTTACCTGACAGGTATGACATTGCAGCTAAAGCAGCACCTCGGTGCATAGCCGTACAACAAATAGCCGCTTTGTGGAAAGAAATTTCAAGAAGTGTTCCAGAAGTACCCAACAGTTCCTGTTTCATCAAAAGACATAGAACCAAACGTTCAGCACAACACTTCCTTTTTTTTTATGAAAGTTATACTTTAACGAACAACAGAGTGTTTGCAAAACCTTATGACAACCACGGATTAATGCTGATGCAAAATTCACATATGCTTCCACCAAATCAGGTTCTTGGTCGCATATATATGATGAGTTTATGCCCATCAGTGATGATGCTTGAGTAAATCTCTCAAAAGTAGTGATAAACAATGATCCATATTCCTCCTTGTGACAAAATTCTTCGGCAATTACACAGGCTGTGGTAACAGATGCGTGAAAATAAAAATGTCAGAACTTTCGGTATTATTTAATTAGGCTCGCCAATAAAAACTATGGCTAATGATTCAAAGCAAGCATCCCAAAAGACTTTTCTCAAAAGTGGAGCAGGTACCTGAATTATGAAACGCTCACCTGTTCTTATGTAACATTCTTGGCTTTGAAAAGACAGAAAGTTTCTCGATAGACAATCCAGTACAGTGGGTAATAGCAGCATAAAGTGCTCACCTGTAAATAAGGCAATTTAAGGTATCAAAATGTCAGGGAAACATGCTAATGGAAAGATCGATAAGCTTGATTTGGAGCCATATTGATCTTAGTCCAAAATCATATGCAAAGTCAGACTCTTAGCGTACGAAAACAAGAAATAAGTTTTAAGTATCCTTGAGAAATTATCCATTAGTGTAAAATGTCCTATAGCGAAGTGTTTCATGCTCTAAAGCCATAATGAAATGAATGCAGCTGAATAGAGTAAAGAGATAAGAAGTTTGAAACCTGACGACTGAACTGCCACTGAAAGAGCACGGCATGCTGCTGCAGCTAAACTGCCACTCTCCATGTGTTCAGACCTAAATAGCTTCTCCAAAATGGGCCAGAAAACAGTCAACAAAGAAAGGATTGGACCATCTGCCACAGGGACAGATGACAGAGTCGTAGCAAGGTGACTGAGTACAGTTCCAATCCTGAATCATGGAACAAGTAAGAGCAAAGTCGTCAATATGATATTCTTACCACGCTTTGTACACCTTATAAGAAAACTAGCAGCGAGCGCAAGTTACTAAGGATTATAGTTCGGAGTTATGAAATCTACTAAAAACTATTGCAATGTTTTCAGAAATGAATTGAAATCCTAAGGCCGTCAAACTGTTCGCCAAAAGCTCTTAGATTACAACGCATCTAGGCAAGATAGCAAATACAGGAGTGTCAGAAGCAGACCTGTAAAGACCTCTTGTAACAGAGCTCAACATTCGTGTGTAAGTAGCTGGACTCTGTCTACCAGAAGACTCGACTTCATCATCTACCTAAAACCAAAAAAGGTATTAGTCAACATTCTATCTGAGAGGTGCATCATCTATTACTGAAGAATAACTCTTCTGACTGAACAATATAAACACTTACAAGTTTCGAAAGAACTCCATAACTTGACGAAAGCAATTGAGTTAATAATTTATTTTGGAGCTCTTTGTTAGAAACAGAGCCAAGGATCACACTGATAGCACTAATGACTTCTTCCTCATCTTCCAAGGCCAAATTCCACTGCTCCAAACACTAAGAAGGGTAAAAGGATAATGAATCAGGAGACACAATACTTATATACATAGTGTAACTTTAAGCTTGTTTTAACAGTTAACGAAAGGGCAGATGAAGCTGGTACCTCTCCTATCCACATTAAGATGTCTAAATTTGATGTTTCCTGGATTACACCTGGAGCATCTTCACAAATTTTACGCAGAGCAGAGGCACAAGCATGGGAACAAATAGGTTCAGAAATCCCTCCTGCAATAAATAATCTGAAAGCAGAAAAACAATGCAGCATAGATTATCAGAACAATTAATGTTATAAGATATAAAAATACACAGAAGACTGAAAATTACCAATCACAAAAAGAGAGAGACTGAAATTTTTTAAGGTAATTGCTGAATTGTAACTGAATTGAGATGAAGGACACTGAAGAAAGTAAACTTACAGCAAGGGCCTGGCGTTACTTGGAAAAACAGCGATCCATCTTGAATAGGAGCCAACAACATCTGCCAGTGATCTGTATACCTAAAAGTTGATTATTGCCAAATGTTGATTGCGTTTACAGTACAAGAAAATCGTTGGTAAGCCAAAAAAAAGGCAAGGGTCTGAACTGACATACAACACATATAAACCCCTTAAGCTCGCTGGATGGCCTAACAGAGAATGCAGAAACCAATTGCATGATCAATGAAAAATCAAAAGCCTCTCCCTCTTGCAAGATAATTTCAGAAACCTGACACGGTAGAATCCTTTAGTAAACACAGGGATAAACAATAGAAACTGCAACTCCTGAAAACTGCCAAGCTTACAGCTATCATCTCCAATCTCAAAAAAAGTGATAATGGATAGATAAGTAATAGATGAGAAACAATAAATAGTAGAGAACCCATACAAGTGATTCTACCCCTCCCTGGGCTGTTCAGAAACTTGGAAGAAAAGAGGACAAGTGTGCTTACCGCATTAAGAGCAAACAACTTCGCCTCAATCTCCATCAAGGGCATTGAAACATTTGAAGAAGGTAGACCACCAAAAAATAACTACATGCATATCGACAAGAAAAAGTTAAAAATAACACAAGAGAAAAAAACTGAATACTTTGTCACAGAGCATGAGAGCATAAACTACTTATGAAGCAACCATCTAACTAAAGTAATTCAGGACACCAGAGTAATGTGGATTTGTTTTGAGCCAAGTAAACTAATATCTAGATTACTCAACGTTATACAGAGCATGGTTCACTAAAGAAGGTGAATTAATTCCATGAGAACTTATGAATATGGAAGAACGGAGAGGCTGTTTTCAAAGTGACACAGTCCCAAAAATGTAAACTTAGGGTAAACCCGGCCTGATTCATAATACAAATTAGTCACGTAGCAAATACTGAATCAGATGACTTTGAATTGTGACGTGAGGGCACACCTTACTCACAAATGTTGTAGGATGAAGTAGCTGACAAATATCTACCAAGAGCTCAAGAAGATTATTTCTGAAATGCAATAGGCCATCAGGCAGGTCCAGCCCTGGACTCTCATCACTCGAAGTAAACTCATCAACCTGAAGATAGATTGCTAAAGAATTTTAGAAGTAAAAAGAACACCATTAGTACAAAAAATGAAGCAGTTGTTCAATAATTCGTGGACTTGTGAATATTCAGGAAATGACAAACTAACAATAAAAATACTATGTTGATACAGTGTGTGGAATCTGCTAAAAAGTAGATAGGTAAGCCTAAGAATTTCAAGAATATGAACTGGAAAGAGGTTTCAATAAATTTTCCACCAGAACCTGAACAGTTGACCAATCTTAACAATAAGAACTATATAAATATCAAGGAGAGCTTTCCAAGCTAACAGAAGTACATTACAATTTGGTTTTTTTCAAGGTATTGCTGGTGCTGCAACTGAGATAATAACTTCAATACATATAAAACTGAAAGAGGCAATACATATAAGAAAGTTTCCAAGATGTAACCTGAGCGCGCAGCACAAGAGCATCAACTAAAGCTGAGAAAACTGGTTGAAATATATCTTTCACACGATTTCTGTCATTCTGTCCGTTTCCACCTACGCTAAGTATATATGTCGCAAAAGTTGACCTAAGATAAGGAAAACAAAAGTCCGTACTCAATGAATAGCTAGCAGAAATCTATCCGATAGTAGGATGACAAGAAAATATTAAAGTCCATATTATCGTTCTAAAGGAGCATAATAAGATAGAAAAAGATAATACCAAAACTGTACAGTCGAGTCTGCAATCTCCCAGTCTTCACTTGGAAATGTCACACAGCTGAAAGAGTAATTGACAAACAGTGAACAAGAGTAATATGTAAAATATTACTGCCAGCCGATAAACCAAGCCAAAGTGCAAACAAAAAAGTAAGAGCGAATTTTGGTTAAAACTCTAAAGGTTTGCAAGTTCATTTGGAAAAAAATACAGACCAAATGTAAAAGCAAACGCAAACAATCAAGCGCTAATATTCACCTCAGGAGGGCATCAGTCAGAATAAGTGCTTCAGAACTTGCTTCAACAATCAAGCATGGTGCCTAGAACATATTGCAAACCGACATGAGCCTCACAAAAGGCAAGAAAAAGTGGAGAGTAATAATGTCCCAACATTGAATGCACATTCATGAGAGGATAAATTGGAATCGGTACTCACAGCCTGACCAATCTCAGACAGCAAACACGCCAGGCCAGAGACAACTTTTGTATCAGCATTTATAAGAGCTGGTTTTAGAAATGTATCTCTGAGCAACTGTACTTTGTACAATAAAACCTGAGGAAGATCCTGCAAGAAGAAACAATTCAAACCTATTGAAACCCGAAAGCACATATTGTACACTTTGCTATTGAACTATAAAGATTATATCCTGATATTAAACCCTATACAATGACAGTGCCATTACGTAAGAACCAATCAGACCAGAATACAATGTAGTAATACATACCTCATGCCGAGTCACTAATTCAACAAGCACCTCAATGGCGAGATCAAAAGTAGTACCCTATGGAACGCAGAGAAATCAAAAGGCAGTTCGTAGAAAAGTGCAGTAATTTAAACTACACTAGTACGGAAACTCACCTGCAGAGCATTAAATACATAGTTAAGAAGGGGATGTGAAGGCACTGCGCCTTGTGGAATCTCAGAGAAACATCCAGCACGGACCTAACGAAACGAGGAAATACATCAAAGTGAAATCCGGTAAAAGACCACTACCATACAATCCTACTTCCTACATGAAATACAAAAGCAACATACCCAACTCAATAAGCACCGAAGTATTTTGCGGTTGTTGTCATGCGGGTAAAGAGAAGAGGCGAATTGCTTCTCAGACTGCCGGAGTAAGAAGTCTAGAACCATGGAAGTATGCGAGAGCAACTGATACAAAGCGAGGTAAGCAGTGAGAAACAAAGTAAGTAAAAAAGAAAACAAACTTCGAAGGAAAGGAGAAGGTTCTACCTCCTGACGAAGATCAGAGTGATGAGAAGAATGGCGAGTGTCAGATATTTCTTCAGGAAGAACAGTGAGAAGCTCAAGCAAGACGACATTGCCATCAACATGAGCTTGAAGATTCTGTAGTGCGTACATTAACTTATCAAATGGCTTTGAATAAGGGTCTGCGTGAAGTAAAAGCGCCGAGAGAGCCAAACATATCTGCGTCAAAAGCTGCAACATCCCAATTCCACAAACACATAAACCACAATCGTTCACATCACCAGAGAAGAAGAAGAACCAAAAAGGGCACCACAATACCTGAGGAACACCGGAGCTGTATCTCTTAGCAGCAAGAAGAAGGGCATTAAGAAGAGCATCTTTAGCTGTTGATTGAAGATTCGATGCTTCGTTCTGAATCTGAAAACCCAACACACACAAAAAAAGAGGGTCAAAAAAGGGTTTTGGAGATTGAGATTAAGAAACTCAAAGGCGAAACCTTTCGACGGAGAATCTGAGCAGCGAAGAATTGGAGGTCGAAAAGAGAAACAATAGGAGAAGTGAGAAGAGAAGTAGAGACATCCCAAGCGGAAGGAGTTTGTTGGAATTGAACAAGCCATTGATTAGCAGCAACTCTATTGGAAGATTCAGGATCGTGATTCAATACATGGATTGCTTCTGCTACTTTCCTCTGTAACTCCTCCATTCACTCTATTTGCATTCCACTCTTCTTCTGATTATTACTTTTTAGTGATTTTAAAGAAAGAAAAACAATTTTAAATCAGTTTCTTTCTGCTCTGGATTCGATTCGATATTTTAGTTAAATTAAAGCACAAACAAAAGTTAAAGTACGTTATTAGCTAGGTATTAGATAAAGGATTTGTACAATGAAAAATTATTGTCAACTGAAATTTATTAGCTTAAAGGTTTCCAATTATTTTTCATTTTCTCATTTCGTTAAATAAGCCCATTATCTTAGACTAAGCTTTTAAAGCCCATTAGTCCATGTATTCTCTATGGCCTATTACAAACCAATCAAATGCTACAAGAACGCATAGGTAACCAAAAAAATTGTGTATGATCTAAAGTTATGTCATGTCCATGTCATTGGCTATTTTGATAGAATTCCAGTATTATCGATACGAATTTCGGCTCAAGTTTCCAAATGATTTTTTTCTTTTGGATATATACTATCGGTTTATCTGGTCAGCCCCGGTGTAGAGTAGAGTGAACTTTTTTCCGAAAGACCACTACACTGTCTAACTGGATATTGGAATATTTTCCGACTAGTGTATGGAGTAGCTGGATCGTACTGGACTACCAAATAAACTTTATGCGCCAAACTCAAGTTCAAACTTTCCACATAAATATGATTTTTGTTTTAAGGAAATTCCGAATCTCGGAGAGAGTGGTTTAGCACATTCTCAAGTCTCACTAACCACTCGACTATAACCATGTGGATATCTAAATGATTATGAACGGGGAAAAAAATCATTTAAAATTCATTTTACTTCAAGTGATCCAATATTGTTATTTAAAACTTATACAAAATATCTATCAAAATTTTAATATGAACATTTATCCAAATCGAAAACCTTCAAACTTTCTAACACTGAACATTTGTAGTTTTCCAGTCTTTTAGGTAAAGCTGGTAAGTCAAATTCACAGTTTTTCTGTATCGATCTAAAACGTGCAATAATTTTACAACCAAACAAAAGTCAGCAATAAAGTTCTTCGTATAAACAACTAAACCGGCCTTGCAGGCTCCATTCACACTAACTATGTGAAGAACATGTCGTGAAGAAAGTATCTAAAACCAGTGGTAAAGAATGAATTCATGTCGAATAATAAGAATAGTCTAAAGATTGTTTGACCAATAGGAACCCACGGTTTGATTCATGTCTATATCACTTCATTGTCAGTCTTTGTAAGCCAATACTATAGACTTTCTATTCATTTTTTCTTGTTCAATCGTGCAGCCAGGTTTTATTTATGATTTTAATAATTGTTCAAATTGCAAATTTGGTTGCTTTTTTTGTTGGATAACTTGTGTTTTCTACTAAAGAGAGAGATTCAGATGTTTGGTTTGAAAATTAATTTAGACGACTTTTGGAATATGCAGCTGGGAAAAAATAATAATATAATTGATCCCCAAGCATCATTAATCATGCAAGATGTAATACTAAAATCATTTTGAAATAAGTAAACTCTTTTCAACATCCCCAAGGCCCACTAAAAAGTGTCGTAATATTTAGGCTAAGAGTTATTTTGGGAAAAAGAAACCAGTAATTGTAAAAGAGTATTACTGTATTGATTTACTAATATTTCAATGATAGTTGATTACTGTCGATATTTTAAATAGCATAAACACGTTATTTTCCCCCAAACTTTTGGCTAATTAGTATGTGATCCTTGTTCATAAAAAAATGTTATAGTACTTGAAAATGCTCATCAAATTCACGGAATACGTATAAAAAGACATTCATGTTTTAACTTATATAAATAAAAGCTTACGAAGAAAATCTTGTAAATACAAACAAATGTATGATGAAAAAATAAATCTATATCATTAAAATTTATTGTCTTTTCTCTCAACTGTTTCTGAGAAGAAAAAAACGATAGTGAGTTCACAAAATTTATTGAAGTTTCACACTGATGTCAGATTTTAGAATACAAGGGTATATTAGTCATTTTAAAATGTTGAAATGTCAAAAGAAATTAGAGAGAGAATCTATTTCCAAAGTGTATACTTCATCGGACACCAACGAGGTCCAGAGGAGAAGGAGATGCCAAGTCTTCGCTCCCAAGATTCCACACATTTTTACAAAAAGTCCACCATTTTCAGACCCACGGAATATTCACTAATTATTCAATTAATGATTCCACTTTGACTTGTCCAAATAAACGGCTTATTAAAAAAAGAGAACTAAATATATTCATATGGTTTATATTAAAAAAAATTGTGTGCTTATAATGAATGTTAGGAATAAATTTAAGATACGAGTAGTAAATAAAATCACACATACAGTATATGAAAATATGTTAAAGATCTACAAAAATGAAGACACTAAGATTTTTAAGGTAATTAGTTTAATCTTCTTCGTATATTGGACCAAGTACTTATTAATCTATTAATTATTGTTGTATTAAGAGTTATCTTATAAAACATTACAAAAAGATATGATGATAAAAAGATAGTTTATGCAAATATCAACTAGTGTAAATCAAGGCAAAATGTATCAACACAATTTTCAGTCATAAGAATGAATACAAAATTATTTACATAGTTCTAACATGTTTATTTAAAATAAATTAAACTAGTTGGAAAAAAATGACAATTTACGAAAATACTATCTAAAAATCTCATTGTTTAAAAACGACAATCATTTTTCATTGATTTCATAAGTATCATTTTCTTAGAAAAAATGTGACTACACAAAATAGATAAAAATGTATTTATATTTTTTGTTTTATCTATAATGAACCTTATGCTTTTATCTATTTCATGTAGTCTTTTTTTCACAATTTCATGTAGTCATTATTTTCTAAGAAAAACAAACTTATGAGAATCAGTGAGAAACAATTTTACGTTTAATGTTCATTGAAGTTGAACAATGAAATTTTGAGATAGATTTTTTTGTATATATTTGTAATTTTTCACTTTCAACTAGTTTAATGTATTTTAAATAAATCTGCTAGAACTATGTAATTAATTTTGTACATATATTGGGATGATTTAAAAATTGTGGTAATACATTTTGCCTTGATTTTGACTAGTTAATTTTTTCATAAACTATCTTTTAAAGGATGACTATCCAGTCTCTTTGTAATGTTTCATAAGGTTACTCTTAATACAAAAAATAATTAATAGATTAAGAAGTACTCCCTCCGTTCCTTAAAGATAGATGTTTAAGGTTATGCACACTTATTAAGATAACGCATTGATTTCTACGAAATACAATTTTCAATAAAGTTTAACCAATAGTGTTTCAGTATTTGTATTGAAGTTTGTAAAAGTGCATAGAAAACAGTAAAAACTCTATCTTTTTGGAACAAATTTTTTTTTGTAAAGTTTTTATCTTTTAGGAACAGAGGGAGTACATGATACAAATAGAGAAGAATATTAAACTAAATACCTTAAAAAATTCTAATGTCTTCATTTTTGTAGATCTTTAACATAATTTTCTTATATGTGCGATTTTATTATATTATATCTACTTATCCATAAGGTTCATTACAATCACGATGGATTAAATTGATAAATATTTGTCAAAAGACTCAAAAATTATAACTTGTCTGACTTATTGATTATTTTGGGAAGTATGTCCTAAGAGGAGAGGTCTAAAGATTTTCAAAACCATAAATTATTTCTTCACATTTATATATTCTTTTAGTTTTTCGAGTTTTATGATTGTCTAACTTAAATGTTATGTCTTTATCTATTTCATATAGTCACATTTTTTTGAGAAAACAAAACTTATGAGATCAGTGAAAAATAATTTTATGTTAAATGTTCACTGATCAATGAAATTTTAGATAATGTTTTCGTATAAAATTGTCATTGTTCATGTTAACTTGTTTAACGTATTTTAAATAAATCTGTTAGAACTATCTAAATAATATTGTATTCATTATGGTGATTGAAAATTTGTGTTAATACATTTTCCCTTAATTTGCACTAGAATGGATACAAAATTATTTACATAGTTCTACAATAATTATTTGGGTTTTTAATGAAAAAACCTCTCAAGTATAGTTTGATCCATTTTAAACCCCTCAAGTATAAGATTAAGGATAAAACCCCTCATGTATTAGTTTGTTAATAAACAATCCCCTCCATCTACACTGACGTTAAGACTTTAAAATACCTGACATTAAATTATAATTCTACGTTTTGGCTTTAAAAATCGACACGCAATAAACCCTAAATGGCAAAGGTCGATTAAAAGAGATTAAGAAAGATTTGGTTGTTCAGATTAAAACCAAAATCGAGCAAATTGCAATTTGCTTAAGAGGATAGAATTCGTCTTTAGCTTGCAAGATGACGAGGTAATATTTTATTCATGTTTATGCTTTCTGTTCTAAACTAACCTTAAATTTGATTTTACACAATGTTATTGTTTTGAGAATTTCATGTTGCAACTCAAGTGTTATCATATTTTGATTTTTTTTCTTCTCTCTTAAACTGCAACCAAAGCAGCATATCTTGTCTCTGAAACTAATATTTTCTGCAGGGCTCAACACAATTGTTAATGGTCCAATACTTCCTAAGTATTCTAGAACTTGAGTCCATCGATGGGAAGAACTCTTGAATTTGGGATTTTCCGCAAACATCATGTCGTTTTTTTAGAGATAAAACGTAAAATTATATTTTAATGTCAGGTAGTTCAAGGTTTTAACGTGTGTAGGGGATTATTCATTAACCGACTAATACATGAGGGGTTTATCATTAATCTTATACTTGAGGGGTTTAAAATGGATCAAACTATATTTGAGGGGTTTTTTCATTAAAAACCCTAATTATTTTAAATACACTAAACTAGTTGAAGGTAAAAAAACCGACAATTGTTATACAAAAATATTATTTAATAATCTCATTGAACAACTAATATAAAATCGTTTTCACTGTGACCATAAGTTTTATTCTATTAGAAAATATGATTACATAAAATAGATAAAGACACAACATTTAAGTTAGATGGTCATAAAATTCAGAGAAAGGGATAAACTAGAAGAATATATAAATTGGAAGAAACAATATATGTTTTTGCAATTTTGTAGATCATCTCCCTCTTATCACATACTTTACTTCATACTTTCAAACTTTAAAGTCAGACAAATACTTCATAAAGTTTCTACTCTTTTGACAAGTTTTATCAATTTAATCCATTGTATTTATAATGAACCTTGTGGATAAGTTTTAAGATATAAGCAAATAAATCCACAAAAATATGGAAATATGTTAAACTCTATAAAAAGGAAGACTCTAAACCTTTTTAAGGTATTTAGTTTAATCTTCTTCTCTAATTAATTGTGTCAGCTATTTCCTAGACACTAAACAATTTCCATTCTACCAAATCTATGTTAGTATGTTGACACACACAAAAAGAAATGTTAGGATTTTATTGTGCATAAACTTTATAATTCAGATATAGAATTTTCTTCATTTATAAACTTCGAATACATTAAGTTGAAATTATTTTAAAAAGTATATCAAATGAAAATAGGTGAGGAAAATATCTTTTTCAATTTATTAAAAATATAAATCATGCTTAGCCTTTACTGATGGCATAGTTCATATTTATATTTAAATATTCACTACTTACTATAGACGACACAAATAAAAAATAGACGTTATGAAAAAGTGACAAAATAGAATAAAACGTTTATGCTATAATTTCATATATTTTAACTTAAATTGGTATACTCTTAAGAGACAAGAATTCATGCTTAAGATCCAATATGTGTTATGGGTAAATGGTGTATAACTCCTACATAGTTCAAACATATTGTTTTAGTTTTGTTGTTTTCATTTGAAAATGTTCAAATACAATAATACTTAGATGGAAAGTCAGAATCAGTAATTTCAAATAGCAACATATACATATGAGAAAGTTTCATATTTGATATTTCAAATAGTTTTTTTTTAATTATTCTTTGTTAATAACATTATAAAATTGAGTTTTAGTTTATTTGAAGAAATCATTACCTACAGGTACATTATAGACAAAGAATTTAAGAAACAAACAAGTTGAGAAGCTTTGAAGACTGTACCTTTGCCATGGTTAAAGAGCCCAAAATATGTTACTGTTCCCCGAGTCTCAAGTATTGACTTCGAAAATCAATATTAATATAGAACAAAAAAGTATAACAACTAATTGATATATATATATATATATATATTTTTTTTGTCACAAACAACTAATTGATATTTAAATAACTGTTATAGCATATTATATAATAAGAAAAAAAGAGAGAAAATATTTGGAAAATTATACCACTAGTATTTTGAGTTTCTGCTATTTGGCTAATTTAAACAAGATATTTCATGTACAAGTTTGGAGACATCAGCTCATTGCATCATTTCAAGTTGATGGTGATTAGAAAAGAAGAAAATAAAGAAGCAAAAATATGCAAGAATTACCACCAAACGTTATGTTGTATCTTGGATCAATGCTGTGTGATGAAACTTATGCCCACAAAAATATTTTGCCTACAAAAATCAAAACCTTCAGTGACAAAATAAAAAGAACTAAAACAGTCTAGTCAAATTATCGCATTTTATGCCACATTGCAGAGATGTACTAATTGAGATTATAACCCGATCAAATCCATTACAAAATAAAATAAATGTATTGTTACACTTTTGTTTTTGTTTGACCGTAAGTGTTGTCGTAAAATATTAGTGTAAATTTTATTTAGGGTATACAAATTTATAATTTACGCCAATTTAAAATTAATAAAAAAAATGTTTAAGAATCAACAATAGCTTAAAATGATAAAATGTCGTGAAATCTACAAATAATTATTTAATATTTGCGGTAGGTAAATCCAACTATTAAGATTTAAAAAATATTATTATCTAACTCATTACAAACATAGAAGGACGAGAGTAGGAAAAAAAATTAACAATTTTATTTCAAACTCTTTTGTTTGTCGTCTTTATTTCATTTATGAGATCTTATTAACGTTTACAGTAGATGAGTCTAACTATTAAGAAAGAGAAAGAGAGTACTATCTAACTAGAGGAAAACGTAGACACAAGAGTAATCAGTTGTGAATTTTTTAGTTAGCTATTTATCTAGATATGAGTTATGTATTCATAAATAGAAAAAATTAATAGTTGACAAAAACTTTCTTAAAACTCTTTTTTTGTCGTCTTTTATCTCATTTATAAGATTTTACAATTGATTACTTAACGTTTATTAAAGATGAATACAACTATTTAGAAGGAGTACTATCTAACTCATTGCAAACGTACAGACATGAGTAATCACTTGTGAATTTTTCTTAATTAGCTATTTATTTATATAGGAGTTTTGCATTCATACACACACAAAATATCAATAATCGAGAAAAAAATATTTCAAACTCTCTTTTTGTCGTATATTTCTCATTTATGAGATCTTACAAATGATTATTTAATATTTGCAGCAGATTAATCCAACTACTAAAAATTTAAGAGATAAAATTATTTAACTCATTACAAACATAGAAACGAGAGTAATCAATTGTAATTTTTTGTTAGTTAGCTATTTAATAATATTGAAGGTCATATAGGGAAGGAAAAAAATCAACAATCTTATTTCAAATTTTCTTGTTTATCATATTTTATTTCATTTATGAGATCTTATTAACGTTTACAACAGATGAATCCAACTATTAAGAAAGAGAGACATAGAGAGTACTATCTAACTTGTGGAAAATGTAGGGGTGAGAGTAGTCAATTGTAACTTTTTTAGTTAGGTATTGATTTATATGGGAGTTATGTATTAATACACAGAAAAAACTGATATTCGACAAAAACTTATTTTAAACCCTATTTTTTGTCTTGTCTTATCTCATTATAAGACCTTACAATTGATTACTTTACGTTTATGAAAGATGAATCAAACCATTTAGAGGGAGTACTATCTAACTCATTGCAAATGTAGTGACATGAGTAATCAGTTGTGAAATTTTCTTAATTAGCTATTTATTTTTCTAGAAGTTTTGCATTCATACACACGCACACACAAATATCAATAATCGAGAAACATCATTTCTCTTTTTGTCTTTTTTTTTTAGTTGTGAGATCTTACAAATGATTATTTAGTGTTTGCAAATGAATCCAACTATTAAAATTTAAGAGATAGTATTATCTAACTCATTACAAACATAGAGACGAGAGTTATCAGTTATAATTGTTGTTAATTAGCTATTTATTGGATGGTGGGTGGATGGCACAGCTTGCATTGAATTGATCCAAGGGTCATAGGCAGTTTGATTGTCCCCATTGTCACTGTTGTTTCTCTAGAGAAACCCATTGCTAGTTTTGGATATGGTTGGATGTCGGCCAAATCTAGTTTCATGCGCTACAACATGTCGCGGAAGATGACATCTACTGAGCTCCCCGTATCAAATGAGCACACATGAGACCTTGCAAGTTCCAACAGCTAGGTTAATCACTAGAGAATCGTTGTGAGGTCGGTCAATGCCTTATGTGTCTTGTTCTTCAAAAGTGATTTTATTTTTTGCTAACTTTGTGGCTTAAGAAAGGTTGACAATGACTTTCGTGCATCGTTGGTATGCTTTAATAGCGGATTCGGTGTCTGCGCAGTATTGTGATCCTTCCATTATCATGTATATCTCTCGAAGCACGTCTACTCCATCTAGTTTGTTATCCCGCCGTGTGCGCTTTGGATTTTCTTCATTTGGATGGTCAGGATGGTCGGTGCGCTCTTCGATTGCGAAGTCTTTGGGACTAAAGTCATCTTTAACTGTTCTAGCCGCCAATCGGGAAGCGAACTTATGTTCTGGGGTTCTGTAGTTTGTCGTAGAATGTCCATTGGTGCGGTGGATTTCATAATAGGTTGTTTTTTCGTAAGTACTTTGTCCTCTATTCTAGGTGTTGTTGCATGTGCCTCTTCCTTGGCTGCGGCCGACGCGTGTTGATTCGACTTGGTAGTTGTGAGCTCCTTTTGAATCCTCCTTTGTGTTGAACGAACCTAGAACCTTGGTTGGCCTTCTTGACAGCTAGAGGGTTTGTGGCTTGGGAGGATTGTTGTTCAGATTTGACTTTCCAAACAAATGCGCGAGTATGCGGACCTCGTCTCCATTCTTGGCAAAGTTTGTGGCTCAAGGCAGGGCATCTTGGATTATGGATGGCTCGTTTATTGTCATCTCCCTTCGAAATACTGAGTCGAACTATAAAGAATTTCTTAAAGCTTCTAACGCGGCATTGTTGCTTAATCCTTCTACTTTGAATTGTACCATTTTAAATCTCTCCATGAAGGTTCGTAAACTCTCGTGTTACCCCTATCGTATGGTCCATAGGCCAGCGTCGAAGATTTGGCGTTCGATGAATATGATGTAGTGCTTCAAAAACAACACGCACAGCTGGTTGAAGTTGTTGATGGAGTTCTCATCGAGTCTGTAGAATAACACTCATATCATGGACTACGAATCCAGACCCAAGAGTTAGCCAAATTACGTATTTTCATTGCTCTAAAAGTTCTTTGTTACATTGTTTGGTAAGATACAACATATGGTTACTAGATTCACCACGCCTTGAGAAAGTCTTCTCCGCTGCATGGTGCTCCCTCCTGCTTTGCCATCCTATGGTCCACCTGACCGGATTCACTATCCTACACATCTGGTAAGGGGTGAGTATTGAATACTCAGTAATATGGTGATATATCATGGTTTTTACCTGTTTTTGACCATGATATAAGTCCCTTTTATAGAGTTTTTTCGATGTTTTTCGAGTCTTTTAGAGTCTTTGCAGGTTTATGTACGTGTGGAGCTTAATTGAAAATTATGGAGCATTTCGGAAAGAGGAACTGAAGTTGATAGTTCGGAGTCGGAAATTCTTGCTTGGTGTCGATCGACACCACTTCCTGACGAAGAAGGACATCGCGATATTTGAAGTTTGAAGTTTTCCTTTTCGCAACAGAAGTTCCAGAAGTTTACAACAGAAACCCAACACGTTTTTTAGATTATATATATATTTTTTCTTTTAGGTTTCTAGATCTACATCTTATTTTCTACTGAGACAACTAGAGAGATTGATTTTAAGAGCTTTTGGGAGAGAAATTTGTAGTTCATTCTTCAGAGATTTCGAACCCTTTGTACCTCTTTCTCTATCTTTTTAATGCAATTTATGCATATCATAATGTTCTCTGCATCTCTGAGTAATCTGCTTGTTAGGTTTTGGGGATTTCAAAGGTTGATGAGGAATTATTAGGATTAAATTACTGTTAGGATTTATCTTATTGTTCTTCATCTTGATAGCTTTAACTCTAGTTTTAGGATTGATCACCCTGAATTAGATATCTTAGGTAAATTTAATTAGATGCAAAAGCATTGATTAGAACCTGAACTGAACCATAGATGAGCAAAATCACTTATTCGCAAAGACATTTGGTTTGGGGATTTTGTGAACATATCGAACCTGAACATTAATGCTTGTTTGGATTGTTAGAATTCGCAAAGGAATTTGGCTTTCTAGGGTTTATGCATAGATAGGTTTCATAACGACAGTTGGTTGATTTTACAATTGTGTTTCGAGTTCTAGAACTGCGGTTATCAAATTCCTGACAGTCTTTCAATCTGCAATTTAGAGTCATACCTGAGAATTCTCCATACCCTAGCGTTTTGTCCAATTGATTTTAAGAACAAACAATCATCATTCGCTAGTTTACTTTACTTTTAATTTACTTTCACATTGCATCTTAGCTTAATTTGAATCCAATTGTGTGATTTACGATTCCATGTGATTCGATCCCTAAATATTACTACGAACTCTTAATTTGGGAGAATAGCTCAGGAAAAATTTGAGCATATCAGCTGGTGTACTCCGTCTCATCCTTACAGGCTAACATTGCCTAACTACCCTTAACCCTTATAACCCTCACATGATACCCTTAGAACCATGAGCCATTCTTTCACCCATTTTCCAGTGTCAGTTACCTGGCAGTTGTAACCTTTATCCATATCGTACTCCGAGAGAGACCGTATCTCTGTAACCCCCCATGTCGATCAGCCCCGTAGGCGTCACGAAGTAGTCAGCCCGTCGGCGGACTTTCAACCCTTTTCCTTTTCATCCAGCAACACCATTTGTGGCTAGGGCTTCGTGCCACTATTTTAGTCCAAACATAAATAAGGCGGAACGTATGCCTATACATTCACCCTATGCAATATTTAAGATGGCATTGTGAACCCAGTATCCTACCAATATGTATGTTTAGACTCTCCTAAGGTTCACAATCAAATGCTCTACTCAATATTATCCTAGTATGTTATCACTACGTTCTCAAGTAATAGCCGAAGTATTTTAAACAATACATTTACCCAGCATAGTCGGCTCAAGGTAAGCATGGCTATCCTATAACTTTTCCCATGACATATTTATGGTCATACGGTAGCCGTCCTTGCATAAATACAAACTTAAAAGTATTCATTAATTGTAGGAGACTCATGATTCAACTTGCATGAAGTCGTTTATGAGATCTTACAAATGATTATTTGATGTTTGATGTAGTTGAATCCAACAATTAAGATTAAGAGATAGTATTATCTAACTCATTACAAACATAGAGACGGGAGTAATCAATTGTAAACTTTTGTTAGTTAGCTATTTATTAATATTGAAAGTCATACAGAGTAAGACAAAAATGAACTATCTTATTTTAAAATCTCTTGTTTTTCGTCTTTTATTTCATTTGTGAGATCTTATTAATATTTCTAGTAGATGAATCCAACAATTAAGAGAAAAAAAGTGTTATCTAACTCGTGGAAAATGTAGACAGAAGAGTAACCAGTTATGAATTTTTTAGTTAGAACTTATGTATTCATACACAGAAAAATGACGACAAAAAACTTATTCAAAAACTCTCTTTTTGTCGTTCCTTTTCTCATGTATAAGATCTTACAATTGATTATTTAACGTTTATGAAAGACGAGTCCAGCTATTTAGGGGGACAACCATCTAACTCATTGCAAAAGTATAGGTATGAGTAATCAGTTGTAAATATTTATTAATTAGCTATCTATCTATATAGGAGTTTAGTAATCATACACACACAAAATACTCCATCCGTTCTTTATTGTTAGATGTTCTAACTTAAAAGAACATAGGGAGTATCAATAATCGAGAAAAAAATATTTCAAACTCTCTTTTTATCATTTTTTTCATTTTTGAGGTATTACAAATAATTATTTAATGTTTGCGGTAGATGAATCCAATTAAGACTTAAGAGATATAATTATCTAACTTGCTACAAATATAGAGAAGAGAGTAATCAATTGTAAAAAAATCAATAGTTTTATTTCAAACTCTATCTTCTATGTACTCTTTTATTTCATTTATGAGATTTTATTACTAAAGATAAATAGAGAGAGAGAGGGAGGGAGAAGGAGGGCTATATATCTTACTTCCCCCAAATGTGGAGAATAGAGTAATCAATATTTTAGTTAGCTATTAATTTAGATAGAAGTTTATGTATTCATACACAGAAAAATTAAAAATCGGCAAAAACTTATTTTAAACCCTCTTTTTGTCGTCTCTTATCTCATTTATAAGATCTTACATGTAACACCCGATTTCTGCAAATATGTTGTGCATGTATAGAAGTTTTACAAAATTGATTTGGCTACCTATATCACCAAAGTGCACATATATTTTCGGTCGTTGGTATTGAGAGAGCTCCAGAGTATAACGTGCTTGAGCTGGAGCAATTTAAGGATGGGTGACCAACTGAGAAGTCATTTCTAGTACCTTGTGAGTGAGGAAAAGACACGGGGAAAGATCACGTGGTGATTTGCAGGGTCAGTAAACATGCCTTTTGAGCCTTTCAGACTAACATACCCACAGTCAGACAAGTCTGAGCCCATGGGACGAGAGTGGGTGTGGGGGCCACAGAAGGGACGGTCGGGAGTTACAAGTGGTATCAGATTCGAACCTTTACGAGTGTAGTCCTCACAGGGTGATGAAGTATGGACAAAACAAGGGGAAAGATCATGTCGTGATTTGCAGGGTCAGTAAACATGCCTTTCGAACTTTCCGGACTAACGCACCGACGGTCAAACAAGTTTGGACCCATGGGCCGAGAGTGGGAGTAGGATCTACGATTGATTACTTTACGTTTAAAAAAGATGAATCCAACAATTTAGAGGGAGTACTACCTGACTTATTGCAAACATAGAGATATAAGTAATCAATTCTTAATTCTTTTTAATTAATTAGCTATTTATTTATATAGGAATTTTGCATTCATACACACAAAAATATCAATAATTGAGAAACATTATTTCAAACTCTCTTTTTGTCGTCTTTTTAAGTTTTGAGATCTTTCAAATGATTATTTAGTGTTTGCGGCAAATGAATCCAACTATTAAGAGAGAGAGAGACAGATGTCAAATTTCCTAATTTCATACCAAGTTTGTAGAGACATGAGTAACCAGTTGTGAATTTTGCTTAATTAGCTAGTTATTTATATATGCACTTTACATTCATACACACAAAAATAACAATAATCGAGAAAAAATTATTTCAAACTCTCATTTGTGGTCTTTTTCTCATTTATGAGATCTAACAAATGATTATTTAATGTTTGTGGCACATGACTGTAACTATTACTCCCTCTGTCCCATTTTGGATGATTTTTAAGGTTGTTGCACATAGATTAAGAAATCATTTAATTTTCTATTTTTTCAATATAAAATATGTTTTATCATCAATTCCAAAATAAATTAACCAATGAAAAACAATATGCATAATTCAAACAGTCAAAATCAATTAAAACACAATAAATTTTGCATAGAAACTTGAAAAGATCAACTAATTTGATACAACAAAATCACTTTAAAAGATCATTGAAAATGGGACGGAGGGAGTAATATTTAAGAGATAAAATTATCTAAATCATTACAATTATAGAGACAAAGTAATCAATTGTAGATTTTGTTAGTTAGCTATTTATTAATATTGAAGGTCATATAAGTAAAAAATCAACAATCTTATTTCAAACTCTCTTGTTTGTCGTATTTTATTTCATATATGAGATCTTATTAACGTTTATAGTAGATGAATCTAACTATTAAGAAAGAAAGAAAAAGAGTACTATGTAACTTATGGCTAACGTAAAGGCGAGAGTAATCCGTTGCAAATTTTAGTTAGCTATTTATTTAGATAAGAGTTATGTATTCTTTTCTTTTTTTTTTGAACAATGAGTTAGGCATTCATACACATAAATACTTAACAATCGACAAAAACTTATTTTAAATCCACAATAGAGTACTTAACATTTGTGGAAGATCAATTCACCACATTAGAGGGACTACTCTCTAACTCTTTGCAAACGTAGAGACATGAGTAATCAGTTGTGAATTTTCTTTATTAGCTATTTATTTATATAGGAGTCTTGCATTCATACATATACAAAACTAAAATAATCGTGAAAACATTATTTCAAACTATTTTTTGTCGTCTTTTTTTTTCATTTTTGAGATCTTACAAATGATTATTTAATGTTTATGGCAAATGATTCCAACTATTAAAATTTTAGAGATAGTATATCTAAGTCATTAAAATAGAGACAGGGTAATCAATTGGAAATTTTTGTTAGTTAGCTATTTATTAATATAGGAAGTCATATAGAGAAAGAAAGAAATCAACAATCTTACTTAAAATCTCTTGTTTGCCGTCTTTTATTTTATTTATGAGATTTTATTAACGTTTACAGTAGATGAATCCAATTGTTCAGAAAGAGAGAAAGTAATATCTAACTCGTGACAAACGTAGAGGCGAGAGTATTTAACGTTTGCGGCAGATGAATCCAACTATTGGGAGAGCGTATTATCTAACTCAATGCAAACGTATGGACACTAGTAATCAGTTGTAATATTTTGTTACATTAGTTAGCTATTTATTTATATATGAGTTATGTATTCATACACAGAAGAAGAAAAAAACACAGCCCACATAAACTTATTTCATATTCTCTATTTGTCGTCTTTTTATGAGATCATATCAATTCAACGATGGAGAAGTTGGCACTCGCTTTGTTAACATCGGCAAGAAAGCATAGGCCATATTTTCATTCTCATGTCATCGAGGTATTGACTAATCATCCATTGCGGCCGATTCTCCACAGTCCGAGTCAGTCTTCGAGTCAGTCAGGAAGACTGACTTAATGGGCAATCGAGCTCAACAAATACAATATAATCTACCAAAGCCGACCTACCGCAAAGTCACAAATCCTCCAAAAAATTGCACCGCTTCCTATTTTATTACATCCTGATCCGTTAGAATATCCTCATTCTGATAAAAATCTCCCAAATTAAATTTTGCATACGTTGAATCTGTGTAAACCGATTATTTAACGTTTACATAAGATGAATTTAGCTTTTAAGAGAGAGAATAATATCTAACTCGCTTTGTTAACATCGGCAAGAAAGCTTAGGCCATATTTTCATTCTCATGTCATCGAGGTATTGACTAATCATCCATTGCGGCCGATTCTCCACAGTCCGAGTCAGTTAGGAAGACTGACTTAATGGGCAATCGAGCTCAACAAATACAATATAATCTACCAAAGCCGACCTACCGCAAAGTCACAAATCCTCCAAAAAATTGCACCGCTTCCTCTTTTATTACATCCTGATCCGTTAGAATATCCTCATTCTGATAAAAATCTCCCAAATTAAATTTTGCATACGTTGAATCTGTGTAAACCGATTATTTAACGTTTACATAAGATGAATTTAGCTTTTAAGAGAGAGAATAATATCTAACTCGCTTTGTTAACATCGGCAAGAAAGCTTAGGCCATATTTTCATTCTCATGTCATCGAGGTATTGACTAATCATCCATTGCGGCCGATTCTCCACAGTCCGAGTCAGTTAGGAAGACTGACTTAATGGGCAATCGAGCTCAACAAATACAATATAATCTACCAAAGCCGACCTACCGCAAAGTCGCAGATCGTCCAAAAAATTGCACCGCTTCCTCTTTTATTGCATCCTGATCCGTTAGAATATCCTCATTCTGATAAAAATCTCCCAAAATAAATTTTGCATAAGTTGAATCTGTGTAAACCGATTATTTAACGTTTACATAAGATGAATTTAGCTTTTAAGAGAGAGAATAATATCTAACTCGCTTTGTTAACATCGGCAAGAAAGCTTAGGCCATATTTTCATTCTCATGTCATCGAGGTATTGACTAATCATCCATTGCGGCCGATTCTCCACAGTCCGAGTCAGTTAGGAAGACTGACTTAATGGGCAATCGAGCTCAACAAATACAATATAATCTACCAAAGCCGACCTACCGCAAAGTCGCAGATCGTCCAAAAAATTGCACCGCTTCCTCTTTTATTGCATCCTGATCCGTTAGAATATCCTCATTCTGATAAAAATCTCCCAAAATAAATTTTGCATACGTTGAATCTGTGTAAACCGATTATTTAACGTTTACATAAGATGAATTTAGCTTTTAAGAGAGAGAATAATATCTAACTCGACGAAATCGTAGAAAAGAATAATCAATTGTGAATTTTGTTAGATTTATTTAGATAAGAGTTATATATTCATGCACACACAAAAACAACAGGCGACAAAAAAAATTATTTTAAACTCTCTCCAACTCTCTTTTTGTCGTCTGGATTTATGAGAGCTTATAAGTGATTATTTAACGTTTATAGCATATTAATCCAACTTTTAAAAGAAAGAATATTATCTAACTCGTTCCAAAGGTAGAGACAAAAGTAATCAGTTATGAATTTTGTTAATTAGCTATTTATTTAAATTGTCTACAAAAACTTATATCAAACTCTTTTTTTTTTTATCTCTTATCTAATTTATGAGATCTTACGATGATATGTTAACGTTTACATCAAATGAATCAAAATTTTAAAAAGGAAAAATACTATGTAACTCATTGCTATCATAGAACCAAGAGTAATCGGCTGTGAATTTGGTTAGTTAGCTATAAATTTAAAATATTAACTCAATTAATATGATTTCTCTGTAACACTCGCACATCAACCAAATTCTAAAATAGAAATAAATCTTAATAAAGAAGATTGATTACATCATCACGCTTCAGTCTTCTTCACAATAACATCCATGGAAATGTCAGAGCCGTACACATTCTCCTCTATATAAACTCATAACCTCATACTTTAGATTCCTCAAAATCTTCTCATTCCTTAAAACCCTTTTAAACCCCAAAACTCTCCATTAAATCCACCTATAAAAATGGAGGTCGAAGGTAAAGGAGGAGAGGCTGGTCCCAGCACCACCACCCAACGGAAATTTGCACTTCCGGTGGATACAGAGAACAAATCAACAACTTTCCGACTATTCTCAGTCGCTAAACCTCACATGAGAGCTTTCCATCTCTCATGGTTTCAATTCTTCTGTTGTTTCGTCTCCACTTTCGCAGCTCCACCACTTCTTCCGATCATCCGTGAGAATCTCAACCTCACCGCCACCGACATCGGAAACGCCGGAATCGCCTCTGTTTCCGGCTCTGTTTTCGCTCGTCTCGTTATGGGAACTGCATGCGACCTTTTCGGTCCACGTTTAGCCTCCGCCGCGTTAACCCTTTCCACCGCTCCCGCCGTTTATTTCACATCCACGATCAAATCTCCGATCGGGTTTATCATGGTCCGGTTCTTCGCTGGATTCTCTCTAGCCACTTTTGTCTCGACGCAGTTCTGGATGAGCTCTATGTTCTCCGGACCTGTCGTGGGATCGGCTAATGGAATCGCCGCCGGTTGGGGAAATCTTGGAGGTGGTGCGACGCAGCTGATCATGCCGCTTGTGTTCACGGTGATTCGGAACGTCGGAGCCACCAAGTTCACGGCTTGGAGAATCGCGTTTTTCATTCCTGGTCTTTTTCAGACACTCTCTGCTTTCGCCGTTCTCTTGTTCGGACAGGTACAACAATCACTCACTCACCGGTTTATTCCATTCTGTTATTTCGGTTTATTTGATTTAACCGGTTTTGATTTAAAAAGACATCAAATTTTACTTCATAGAATATTGATTTTAAATTAAAAATCGATCTATATGCATCCCTAATCTATCAATTTTAGTATCTATGATGGATGTTTAATTCGGATTTCGGTTTGAATTTTTTGTTTTTCTGAATTTTGCGGTTTATGAAAATAGTAGTCAAATAAAAAACTCATATATTGTGGATGATTTAGGTTTTAGTTAACTATGTTATTAAATTTCAAGTTTTGTATATTAGTTTTTTTTCCGGTTCGGATCCGACAAATTTTTCTTGATTGAACTTTTTTAGTACTCATGATTTATTTCGGTTTAGATAAGTGAAATTTGCTTTCTTGTCACTCATGTTTCGTCTCTTTGTATTTTTGGATTTAAAAAGGATCTTCCTGATGGAGATTATTGGGCAATGCACAAATCTGGAGAGAAGGAGAAAGATAAAGTGGGGAAAGTGATCTTTAATGGCATCACCAACTATAGGGGATGGATAACAGCATTAGCGTATGGCTATTGTTTTGGAGTAGAGCTTACAATAGACAACATCATCGCCGAATATTTCTTCGATAGGTTCCACTTGAATCTCAACACGGCTGGGATTATAGCGGCGAGTTTTGGGCTAGCCAATTTTTTTGCTAGACCGGGAGGAGGGATATTCTCGGATCTAATGTCTAAACGGTTTGGGATGAGAGGACGGTTGTGGTCTTGGTGGATTGTGCAAACATTAGGGGGTGTGTTATGCGCAGTTCTAGGCCAAATTTCTTCATTGGGTTTGTCTATATTTGTCATGCTCGTCTTCTCCGTATTCGTCCAAGCCGCTTGTGGACTTACTTTTGGCGTTGTTCCGTTTATCTCTAGAAGGTAATATTTTTTTTTTGTATCACCGCAAAATTTACATTGCAATTGTAGTTTTAGGAATAACTATGGTCGTCTTGAAATCCGACTAGTTATCTAACATATTTGCTCACAAAAAGTTTTTTTTTCTTTTGGTTATGTAGATCTCTTGGAGTGGTATCGGGAATGACCGGTGCTGGAGGAAATGTAGGTGCGGTCTTGACTCAACTGATATTTTTCAAAGGATCGACATACTCAAGAGAGACGGGTATAACTCTAATGGGAATAATGACAATCGCGTGTACGTTGCCAATTTGCTTTATATACTTTCCGCAATGGGGAGGTATGTTTTGTGGACCTTCCTCCAAAAAAGTAAGTGAAGAAGACTATTACCTCGCCGAATGGAACGATAAAGAGAAGGCTAGGGACTTACATCTCGCAAGCAAGAAATTCGCCGAAAACAGTAGAGGCGAAGGAGGCAGAGCCACAACTCATCCCCAAACTTAATAAGTTTTTCATTTGTCTTTTTGTTTGTTTGTTTGTTTTGACTGTTGAATATGCTTTTGTTTTTGTATTTCTCTTTGTTTTTGCTTAAGAGGTCTCAAGAACTCTATTTCTTAATTTTCTTTGTAACTGTGTGATAAGTTGCGTATGTGATGTCAAACCTACCGGTTACTGCTTAATTTCTTTTTTGGAGTACGTTTGTACATGTTTGTTCATAGATGAAATGAACTAACGTTTTCTCTTTATATAATTATTTTTTTTGTATTGTGAATAATGATATTGACACAGTAATGTAAACCACTAGATTACTAACTTCAGTAATTATGTAAAAATGAATGTTTACACATTTAAACTTCCAGACCAACGTTTACAGTGTAATCTCCAAATGACTTAGACAAATACATATAGATACTACTTGGTAGTTTTTTCATTAATAGATGTCATGGAAATCAATATACATGTTAATAACAAGATATTAGTTTGGTTGACAAAAGCATACAAGAAATGGTACATTGATTGACAAAAACAAAAGAAATTACATCTATTCACATTGCTCTAAAAGCCCTTATAGAATTGTATGAGTTTATAGTCGTTTGTTTTTACGTCTTCTTTATCCGCTCCTTCTACCTATAGAGTCGTTGCTAAAAAAACAATCTAGTATATACCATCTTAAGTTGTTTATATTTCATTTACGCATTTATATCAGAGTAAGCATTTGTAGTGTTGAAATTCTAGAGATCCTCTCTAAATCAATAATAGTAATTCGATCTTATTGGGCCGATATAGGACTAAGTCTATCATTGTAATATGTCAAACTAGGTCAAGATATGTAAACCTCTATATAAAGGCATGATTACACATCTCAATACACAAGAAACTTTTAACCTCTTTATAGGGTTCTTGACATGGTATTAGAGCCTGCACCATAAGAAAAAAAGAGATAAAAAAAAAAAGTAAGAAAAGAGAAGAGAAATGAAGAAGAAAAAGAAAGAGAGGTACTTAACCATAGTTTCCATGACAAAGGTTTCAAGAAACTGATACTGTCTCTCTTCACCGTGTCTTTCATTAGGACGATCAATCTGTCAAGAACCCTATAAAGAGGTTAAAGGTTTCTTGTGTATTGAGATGTGTAATCATGCCTTTATATAGAGGCTTACATATCTTGACCTAGTTTGACATATTACAATGATGGACTTAGTCCTATATCGGCCCAATAGATCTCAACATATTCTTTAAGCATTACTCAAATGATCTTTTAACTCTATTTCTAGGAATATACAAGTGCAATTAAATTGTCTCGTTCATTGAAGCTTTAACTGCATATACAATACAAGTGTATCTATGATTTCAGCATTGTCTAGAAAGCCCATCACAAGTTTATATGGGCCTAAATCTTTATCATTGTGTCTCTAATTAGCCAACTACCTTAGCCAATCAAATTAAAATCTTTATTAATGCTCGTTCACTGTATTCCAAAATCTACCACATGGACTGCTACGCACGTAGCAAGAAGTGCACATGGAGTCCACGAAACAAAGATCTTAATGGTCATTCAATAAAACAAAAACAAACTTATCTTATAATTTTTTGAATTAAAATTGTGTTAAGAGTATTCTATTTTATTGTTAAGCCTAGTCGTGCGATGAAATATCAAATCGTTACTCTTTAAATCTGAATGACAGTTATATAAAACTGGACATATACATAAACAAAGTGTAAATGACAATTGTACTGTGAAACACTACTAAGTCAAGGTCTAACTGTTGTTAAGCTGTCTAAAATTTTTCTTTAAAAACATTTTAGTGTAAAGCTGTCTTTTACTACTCCTCCAAAAACTCCTATATAGAAATGACAAAATCTAGTTCTTTATATTTAAACATATAAATCCAAAATAATAGACCCCTAGAAATTAAACGTCTTTAAAAAAAAAAAAAAACTTTTCATAGTATCTATATAACTCATGAATTATTGATACAAAGAGCACAAGAACTTCTAACCACTCTCTCTTTCTTTTTCTCTCTTGTCTCTCTTCATTGGAAAATGGAGAAAGACAACAACTTCATGGATCCGTTTCTATCGTCGACGGACGAACTAATTGACCCGACGACCCGGAAAGCGTTGATGGAATATCTTGGAGTCGGAAGCAGAGCATCTTCTCTTGTCTCTTTCTCCTCTACGGCCGTCGATATCCCGCCGATCTCCGGCGTCGGAGACTTTGTTAGAGAGTTTAGAATTGAGTCTAAGAAGCTATGGAAACTAGCCGGCCCGGCCATTTTCACATCGTTGGCCCAATTCTCTCTCGGAGCCGTCACTCAGGTTTTCGCCGGACATATGAGCACCATCGCTCTCGCCGCCGTCTCCATTGAGAACTCCGTCATCGCCGGGTTCTCCTTCGGTATCATGGTACGTTATACATTATGTATGCATATACATCTTTTGTATTTTTACGAACCAAAAAGAAATTAATTTGCGACCATGTCTCATGGTAGTCCATTTGTGATTAAATGCTTCATTTTTGGGTTATAGGACCGGGGTAGTAGTTGTAATATTAAGAAAACACATTAATACTTATTTACGATGAAAAATTTACAAAATCTAAATAAAAACCGATCCATGAATATGTGTATTAGCTGCACTACAAAACTAGTTTAATGTGTTATTACGTATTTTGACTCTATTAGTAGTTTGTATGCAAATGTTTATAAATCTTACGGCTATGACTTTGTGCGAACGTTATTAGCTTGGAATGGGAAGCGCGTTAGAAACGCTCTGTGGACAAGCGTTTGGAGCAGGAAAAGTATCAATGCTTGGCGTTTACTTACAACGTTCATGGGTGATTCTAAGCGTGACCGCTCTCTTCCTTTCTCTAATCTATATCTTCGCGGCTCCAATCCTATTATTCATCGGCCAGACGGCTGCGATCTCGACCATGGCCGGGCTTTTCTCCATCTACATGATCCCACAAATCTTTGCCTATGCTATCAACTTCCCGAGCGCAAAGTTTTTGCAGTCTCAAAGCAAGATCATGGCCATGGCAGCAATCTCTGGTGTGGCTCTTGTGATCCACACGTTCCTAACGTGGCTAGTCACATCTAGGTTCGATTGGGGACTTCCCGGTTTAGCTTTAGTGCTTAACACGTCGTGGGTGTTCATTGTTGTGGCACAACTTGTGTATATTTTTGGTGGTACGTGTGGAGAGGCTTGGCCTGGATTCACTTGGGAGGCTTTTCACAATTTGTGGGGTTTTGTCAAATTGTCTTTGGCTTCTGCTGTTATGATTTGGTGAGTTTCGAACCGGTCTTCCCCGGTTATTTTGGTCCGACCCATTGATTCATATTTTAAAAGTTATAATTTATTTAATTTTGTAGTTTGGAGGTTTGGTATTTTATGGCACTCGTATTATTTGCTGGGTATTTGAAGAATGCTGAAGTCTCCGTAGCTGCACTCTCCATATGGTAAAATATATTATATTGTTTTTTTTCTTAAAGATGCTTCTCTCAAATTATATAATTTCTTCAATGACATTTTGGGTTTACATGATTTGTTATTTTGTTCGTTTATTTAACTGAATTATCAGAAAGATTCTCTAAAAAAAGAGTAGACCCAACGTGCGTAGTAGTCTATTTGTTTTGTCATTTGTGGCCACGAATATAGTCTAATACTTGGTTTCAAAAAAAAAAGAGTCTAATACTCGATTTAAATATTTCACACAATTTTTAAAATCTAATATTGCTAGTCGACTGCATGTCTTACATTCACGTTTATTCTTATAGGAGATTCATGATAATGAACAAGAAATATTCAAACCTCCAATGATAGTGGTTCCAAGTACTTCTTGGTGGATTTTTCATTAATTTTTTCTCTAATTATTTGTTTACCTTATTGGTGTGTGTAACATGAAGCATGAACATATTGGTATGGGCAGCTATGGTTTCATTTGGTATAAACGCAGCAGTAAGGTAAATCTTCACTCGTGTGAAAAGTGAAAACTAACTTACATGCCAAACTACTAATACGTATTTTTTCTTCTTCGTTTGGTTAGTGTGAGAGTTTCAAATGAGCTAGGAGCTAGCCACCCAAGAACGGCCAAGTTCTCTCTAGTTGTCGCGGTGATATTATCGACAGTGATGGGAATGTTTATAGCGGCCGTTTTGCTGCTCTTCCGAGACGAGTACCCGGTTTTGTTTGTGGAAGATGAAGTAGTTATAAATGTGGTTAGAGACCTTACACCAATGCTTGCCTTCTGCATTGTCATCAACAATGTTCAACCTGTCTTATCTGGTATCTCTCTATGACGAAAACAAAACCCATTAATCATATTTTTTCCCCCGAATTAGATACCAAATGAACATGGACTTCCAACTCAAAACCAATTTAATTACGCAGGAGTGGCTGTTGGAGCAGGATGGCAAGCCGTTGTTGCGTATGTGAACATAATTTGCTATTATTTCTTCGGAATCCCCTTTGGTCTATTGTTGGGATTTCATTTTGACTACGGAGTAATGGTAATGAAATTCAAAATCTTTTATCTAGAACGGTTATAAAAAAAATGAACGAAAGATGAGAGTTTTTGATGTCATGGGAACTTATATTGATCAGGGAATCTGGTCGGGGATGATGACGGGAACTTTTGTTCAATCGATAATCTTGACTTATATGATCTGCTCAACCAATTGGGAGAAAGAAGTAAGAAACCAAAGCACTTTAGACCGTATACACAAGATCTCGCTTTACCGAGTTTTTGTTCTTAAATAAAATGTTGAGTGATGTATTTGCAGGCTGCAATGGCAGAGGAAAGGATAAGAGAATGGGGAGGAGTGGAGAAAGAGAGTCTTTTGAACTAACAAAGTGTTTTTTTTCTTCTACTTATACTATTTGTTTTCGAACCAAAGGAATTTTGATTTGTATGTTTCTATAAAGCTATTAAGTTTATATGTCATCTAACATTGACAAGATATGTAAGAGCCACTTTATCTATAAACATTTTGACTTTTGAGAATTAAGTATTGTCTTTAATGAAAATTTATCAAAGCATGACTACTAATCTCAAGGAGATTAACACAGAAGTTGCTAAGTAAATTCAAACATCACAAGACCCGAGATTAAAGCTAGTTTGGTCAATTCGATATCGAATTCAAAACTAATTAAGAAACAAGAAATTCAAACAATAACCTATAAGCAACAGCACCACCAGCTTCCTTAATCTTCTTTTCAGCTGTCTTTGACACAAGCTTAGCCTTGACAACAATAGGTTAAATGAAAATGGGATTTTCACATGAAAAACTTTCACTACAAGAAAACACAGAATTTGTGACGCCGAGTTGTGACGGTTTTTACCGTCACTTATTTTTGTGACGCTTTTGCAACGCATTTGTAACGAATTTGTGACGACGAAAAATAATACCGCCGCAAAACCGTTGCAAATTTACGACGGAAAACAGATGTCGTAAAAACGTCACAATTTTGTGACACTTTTGCAACTACATTTACAGCGTCGCAAATTAGCAACGAATTTGTGACTCTTTCGGTGCGTCGCAAAAACTATCGGCCAGAAAAAAGTGGGTGTAAACGTGTTTAATTTGACTTTTATAATCCACCTAACTCTCACCCAACACGTGTCTAACTCCCATCTAACTTCCACCTAACTTTCAGTTGGCGTCGCAAATTCGTAAGAAATCCGTCACAAATTTGTGACGAATATTTTAGCGTCGCAAATCTGTCACAGAAAATTCAGCCTATAAATAGAACCATTTCCACTCTCAAATTTCTCACAAATCAGAAACAAAGAAACGGTAGAGAAAAAAAAAAAAAAAATTGGTAGGGAAAAATTTTGGAGAGGGAAAAAAAAAAATTTGGAGGGAAAAAATTTTAAGAGGAAAAAGAGAAAAAAAAATATTTGGGAGGAAAAGACTTTTGAAAGGAAAAAAATTTTGGGAGGAAAAAAAAATGTGGCATTTGTCACGAGAATGGATGTACAACCAGATCGATCCACGCACCAACAATATATCAACCGACTATTTGGATGGAGTGCAACAATTCATCGATTTCGCGAGTAACCAGGATTTCGCCTTGAGGAATAATGGTAAGTTTATATGTCCTTGTTCTAAATGCAAAAACGCAACTAGGATAAGACCCGCTCGACTTGTGTCGGACCATTTGCTTAGTAAAGGGTTTATGCCCGAATATTATGTATGGTCCAAACATGGAGAGGATTATAATGTTGGTGGGGCAGGATCTAGTAGCCATTACAAAAATGTAGATTTTAGTAATAAACAATATTTTAATACGGGTAATGAACAATTTGATTATGGTACCGGGGGGGATGTTTATGCTGGTATGGTCAATGATGCATTTCATGGTACTACACCATTTAATGCTTATCATCATGATCAAGAACATGGTCAGAGTGGTAATGACCATGTTAATGAAGAACCTACCTATGAGGCGAAACAACTCTACGACTTGCTAGAAGCTGCAAATACCCCGCTGTATGATGGATGTCAGGAAGGTCATTCACAGTTATCATTAGCTGCGCGGTTCATGAGCCACAAGACAGACCATAATCAGTCTGAAAATTGCATGGATGATTGGGCGCAAACGTTTTTTGAGTATTTACCACAGCCTAATCAGGCCACTGGTTCATATTACGAGACGGAAACGTTGATGCGAAAGTTAGGATTGTCGTATCATACATATGATGTATGTATAGATAACTGTATGCTCTTCTGGAAAGAAGATGAGGAGTTGGAGCATTGTAAATTTTGCGAAAAACCGAGATATAAAGAAAGTCATGGACGAACAAAAATACCGTTCAGCAAGATGTGGTACCTACCAATCGGGGACAGATTGAAGAGGATGTACCAATCTGAGAAGACTGCATCATGGATGAGATGGCATGCTGAGCACGAGTCAGAAGACGGAGTTATGTGTCATCCATCTGACGGTGCGGAGTGGAAAAAATTCAATGAAATGTATCCGAGTTTTGCAGAGCAAAAGCGAAATGTTTACCTAAGATTGTGTACAGACGGGTTTAATCCATTTGGGATGTCAAAAAACCATTTGTTGTGGCCAGTGATCATGACACCTTACAACTTACCCCCTGATATGGCGATGAAGAGTGAGTATTTGTTTCTCACAATTTTGAATTATGGTCCAAATCATCCACGTGCGAGTCTAGATGTGTTTCTCCAACCCCTGATCGAGGAGCTAAAAGATTTATGGATTAACGGAGTTGAGGCGTATGATATTTCCTTAAATCAAAATTTCAACCTTAAAGTTGTTCTGCTATGGACGATTAGCGATTTTCCAGCGTATGGTATGTTGTAAGGATGGACTACACATGGAAAATTATCTTGTCCAATTTGTATGTGTGATACAAATGCTTTTCAGTTGCCGTCTGGTAGGAAGCCTTGTTGGTTCGACTGCCACAAATGTTTTTTGCCTACCGAACATCTTTTGCGGAAAAATAAAGTCAATTTCATAAAAGGAAAAACCGCAGTAAACGACTATCCACCAGAATCGTTGAGTGGAGAAGAAGTTTTGCGGTACGTACAGAATGCCAAGGCACCTAAAACTTCTAATTGTGGTGGAAATGGACATAATACAAAACCGGACGAATATGGAAATTGGCATAACTGGCATAAAGAAAGCATTTTCTGGGAGCTACCGTATTCGATTCATTTGAATCTACGACATTGTCTTGACTAGATGCATATCGAGAAAAACAAATTTGATAACATCGTGTACACTATTATGAATATTAAAGACAAATCAAAAGATAACATCAAGTCACGAATAGATGTTGCAAGATATTGCGCTCGAAAAGAATTGCATGTCGCTGCTCGGGGGAACGCGCCATTTCCGATTTGGAGATTGACTGCGAAAGCAAGAGATGCGTTACTACATTGGGTGAAAAATGAAGTGAAATTCCCAGATGGCTATGTTGCAGATTTAGCTAGTACAACAGACATCAATAACGGAAAGTTCTCAGGAATGAAAAGCCATGACTGTCACGTCTTTATGGAGAGATTACTTATGTTCGTATTTGCAGAACTTCTCCCTCGTACCGTGCACCAAACAATATAAGGTACATCTTTATACAATTCATGTTTATGTTGATATTGTTAAACCTTATATAAATAACTAATTAAAAAAATATTCATAGGAATTGGAGCATTCTTTCGGGACCTTAGCAGTCGCACATTGGATACAAGCCGCGTCCAACTTCTAAAGTCGAACATTGTGTTGATTTTGTGTAATTTAGAAAAAATCTTTCCGCCTTCCTTCTTTGATGTGATGGAGCACCTTCCAATCCACTTGCCTTACGAAGCAGAGCTTGGAGGTCCTGTGCAATATCGGTGGATGTATCCGTTCGAAAGGTTTTTTAAACATTTGAAAGGAAAAGCGATGAACAAAAGATATCCAGCGGGATCAATTGTTCAATCGTATATGAATGATGAGATATCTTACTTTTCACAATACTACTTTGGATCACATGTTCCTACAGCTATCAGAAGAAGGTAAATTGACGTGATCATATAGAAATATCTTTGTTATTTAATATATGATTTATGTTTGGTTTTAATGTTAAATAACAAATTTTCCAGGACAAGTCGGTATGACGAAGGTGAAGCACCAAAATATCCAATTGACGTACCGAATATATTCACGGCTGTAGGTCGGCCAAGTGGGAAATGTGAAGAATTCTGGTTAGGCGCCGACGATTATCATCGTGCACATTCGTATATTCTACGAAATTGTGAATATTTTCGGCCCTATGAGAAGTTAGTCAAACTACATATTACGTAATATACTCTAATTTTATTACTATAGCAATTTATTCAATCTTATGGTTTTTTTAATTAATCACATACTATTGGAAACGCAAATCCGAGATGAAGACCCTGACCTAACAGATGAGTAGGTGATGGCAAAAAGAGATGCAGATTTCCGTTCATGGATCCGCCAATACGTATGTACACTGTTAAGCTGTAAATTTGTCAATTGTAATTTGTCAGTTCTTAATTAACACATATTTTGTATTTCTAGATACATTGCACCAAGGATGAACAATATTTTCCTCCTTGGATTTTTAATATTGTTAAAGGCCCTGAAAATCAAGTTCGAACTTGGCCCATGTATTATATGAGAGGGTATTTGTTTCACACGGAAAGTCACGGAGAGAGAAAAAAAACTATGAATTATGGGGTAGTTGTCCGAGGCGAACAATATTCTGACGCAACTAAAGAAGACGATTTTCATGGAAAAGTGCAAAAGATCATGGAGTTCCAATACCCTGGAATTTTTCAGTTAAGAGTAACATTTTGTTATTGTAAATGGTTCAACCCTACGATCGGAAAAGGCACCCGCAGAAGCAAGGGAGGTATTGTAAAATGTGTCGGTTAAAGGCCGATATCAAAACAATATTAATGAACCTTTTATTTTAGGTATGATTTGTCCATTTATTAAATCTTCTAGATTTATGACATATATGTTTTCAAAATATTTTGAAAATCCTTATCTAAATACTATACTAATGGCAGGATCTCAAGCCGATCAAGTTTGTTATCTTCCATATCCAGCTACTAAAGGTCTTCTGAAACTATGGCTTACAGTACTGCAAGTTAATCCGAGGAATCGTGTACAAAGAAAATTTTGTACCAAAGACTTGGTTATTTTGCAACAAACAAGCGATGATACTGTGACGGAAATGGTGGACGAAATTGACGTCCCTACCTTGGTGGAAGGAAACAACCCAATCCAAACAATTGATTTTCAAATTGAAGACAATGAACAAGAAGATGAATTTCTCTGTAATTTATCGTCTTCAGGGGAAGATAACGATGAAGATCGTGATGGTGACCAAGATGATGATGATTTTGAATAATTTGATTGCAATTTATATTTTCATTAATCTATAATGTGTTTTAAAGAATAAATTGCACTTAATAAAATTAATATAATCCATTAATATTCATCTCCAAATATATATATAGTAATAGATCTGAACACTTAACGAATAACACAAAGTATCCCAGTGGCAAAGCAATGCCAATGATATTCCACAGGTCATAGGTTTGAACCTCACCATCTACATATATAGAGGTTTACATTTTTGCATTTATTTCATTTACCAATTACAGTTTAATAAAATTAAAAACGAAAAGGAAACATAAATATCACTTTGGCATGGTGGCATTGCACAATACATTCGACAAATGAGACCCGGGTTCGCCCTCCTCCGGTGGCATCTTTTTTCTTTGTTTTTGAAGACAAGAATTTTTACTAAGTGTTCGAGGTTTGCGACGACTTTGTAACGCATTTGTGATGCTCCACCTAACTTTGCGACGGAATTGTAACGCATTTGTAACTCATCTTTTAGTATTCCAAAGTTATTAACATATTTAAGGTTAATGGATGTATTTCTGGAAAAGAAACTAATAGAAATGACTATATACAGTGCAATTAGCACTTACACATTTGAAAATTACAAATTTCTTAATTTTTGGACCAAATCCTAATATTTTTCCACAAATGTATAAGATTACATATTCTAAACCATGAAAATGAAATATTTTTTCCAAAATCAAATTTTTAAGTTCAAATAACTCTTTTTATTAAACAATAATATGACAAATATATCGAGTGTAGTTTGGTAAGGTGTATGTCATACAATTTAGCCTGTTTAGGGTAAAGAGTGGTGACAAAAAAAATACGTCGCAAAGTAGTCACAAATTTGCGACGCCTGTGTAACGAATTTGTGACGCGCCGTCAAAATCTGTGACGATTTTGTAACTCCCATTTTGATTTTGACATAATTATGAACCTATTTAAGTAGAAGAATGTATATATCGGAAGTTCCATTTTTCTATATTACGAATTACATTGTACTTAATAGTCAAATCTATAAAAATTCAAAATTTATGAATTTCAAATTAAACCCCAAAAATTAACATAAAGTCCATGAAATTGTATAAGTGTGTATAAGAATTAGTGTTATTTTTAAAGAAAATTAATTGAAGAGCTTAATTGAAATATAATTTTTGATAGAAGATGTATGGCATATGGAAGTTAAGATTGGACATCATATTGGCATACAATTTGCCTCACAAGTTTAAGGGTATAGGATTTTGTGTTGTGACCCATAGATTCGTGACAAAGTCGTTACAGAATTGTGACGCTTTAGTGACGGATATCATGGTTTGGGTTTAAAAATTGGTTGGGTCACAGGCGATGAATCATTGGGCTTAACTTGGCCCATATGTTTTGTGATGGAATTGTCACGAATTTGTGACGCCCATCGAAACAAATGCCCAAAACGCGTAACCCTAATTCATTTCACGAGTAACCTAATTTTTTTTATTTTCTCTCCACTAAGAGGCGAGCTACGCCGATCTCTTCCGATCGACTCCGATCTCTTCCGATATGTTCCTTCCTTCTATTATCTCCGTCTTCTCTGTCTCTCGGTTCGATCTTTCGATCGATTCGATCTTTCGATCGATTCGATCTTTCTCTCGGTTCGTTTGTTCTCTCGAAGTCCTATAAAGTCATGCCTCCCAAATCCAAAGCTAAAGCAGGTGGTAAGACTCCTGCCGCTACCAAGCCTAGTGTCGCGGCGAACACAAGATGCGGTAAATCAACCGCCGGTGGTCGTGGAAATCAAAGCGTCAAAGGTGGTGGTGTTCGTATTCGAAGAGGTCTATCCAAACTCGGTGGACGCGGTGGTGGACCGAAGGAAGTACCTGTTACAGCTTCTAACACAAGTCGCGATGTCCCTTCAACTGGACGACGTCGTGTTGTTGAAGGTGGAGGAAGTCCAAGCGTCCCTGGGCTCACAGGCGTTGGCTCTGGTGGAGGGAGTCCAACCGTAGATGCATGCCTCACAGACCCTCCATCTGGTGGAGGAATTCCACTAGTCCCTGGCCTCACATGTGCTGACTCTGGTGGATCCACCATCAGGTCTGATAGGTTTAGGACACCGGTTCGTGAAGTCCAGCCTCGAACTGCTGCAAATTCGTCAGGCGGACGAAATTTCAAAATCGAAGGGACAAGCGCTCAACGTCGAACCTTATCGGCGTCTACTTAACGCACCGCTTCCGGTTCTGTTTCTAGAACAAATCTTCCGGCTCAGTATCCTCCAACGAGACAACAGCCTTCTGGTCATCAAAGGCAGTCCCTGAACCTGAACGATCTGCATGTTTCTCGTGTGGAAGTTCCGGTGCACCGCCAAAGAAACCTTCGAGCAGTTGACATGGTTGAAGAAGAACAAGAAGAAGAAGAAGACTGCTACGCTGAATTTGCCGAGGAAGACCCTTCATCGGAGGAAGAGGATGAGGTTGATGCTCCGTTCGTTGATGCTCAGGTTGTGGATGGCAACCAGAATGAAGCTCCCCAACAGGATGTACACTATGCCCAGCACCTGGAGTACCTCCTGGGACTGCCTGGCCGTGAAAATTTACTCCGTTTGTCTCCGATCGCAATCCCAAACACCCAGACGATATGGTAACACTTTTTCTCAATTCAATCTTTTTAATTATAACACTTATGTGGTTGAGCTATGCATATGTTAGATTATATTAGGATGTGTTATGACTTGGAGTGTGTGTTAGATAGGGTTTAGAGGCTTTTATAATTGATTTAAGTGATATAGACATTGCTTTATTATGATTCTTTTTGGTAGGCAGTACACTGATTATTTGAAATTGTTATGTTTTCATCATATGTTTTAGGTTTGATAGGGACAACGGTGTGTTGACTAAGGTGATTTGCAACATTATGAGGCGGAAGTTCGATGGACCGTGGTATGACTGGTCCTCTACCCTTGTTGAAGCCCGAGAACTCATGTTCGAAACTTTTGCGGTAATGTTTTAGATAAATGCTTAGTTTGTAATCAATTTCTTACTCATTATATAATACTAACAACTTTGTTTAATGTAGGGGAAGTACAACTGGGAAATTGGCATTACTTCACTTGTCAGGAACCATTTCTTCGCGATTACATCGAGAAGAATGCGAGGAATCGTTAGCCAGGCTAGACGCGGCACCGGCAGGCCCACATGGATCAAAGAATCTCTCTGGGATGAAATGCAACTGTTTTGGGCAACTCCTGAGGAGCAGGAAAAGAGTGAGACGGCTTCCAACTGCCGCAAATCCACTCGTGGAGGTCTAGGAATCGCAAAGCACAATTCTGGACAGAAATCCTTCTTGCGACGTCAACAAGAAATGGTGAGTGATATCTTAGTTTCTTTGTCTTTACATTCTTCAAATGTTTAACATAGGTTCCTTTCTTTACATGAACTGGAGTTAGGTCGACCTGTCTCATGGGGAGAGGTTTTTCTGCTGACACACACGAACAAAGATGGAACATTTGTCGACTACAAATCGAAACAAGTTGCAGAGGCTTATGAGAAGGAGCTTGCAGAAGTTGTGTCTGACGTAGATGCCTCTGGCATTTCAGAGCTTTCAACTCAGAGGACCCTATCCATTAACCAAAAGAATGAAATATTCCACAAGGTATTTTTTTTTCTCATGCTTAATTACTTTTACCTTCTGTGTATTACAATTTGGTTGATTGACTAGTGAATTGCTAAGGACTAACATCTACTTCTTTGGCTTCTGCATCAGTGTACAGTCACTGATCACAAGGGAAGTACTTTTGGACTTGGGGAACTGCCTCGGCTGCAAGGGAAAAGAAAGAGGCAATAGTCATATGCAAGCTCCTCTACGCCTGATCTCTCTGAGATGCAAGAGAAGCTAGATGCAGCTCAGCGTCAGCTTGAGGCTCAGGAAGCTGCTAATGCTCGGCGGGATGAGGAACAACGCATGCGTGATGAAGAGCAACACATGTGTGATGAGGAGCACCGCAAAGGTCAAGAGCAGCTCGCTGAAATGACGAAGCTCCTTACATACTTGAAGAAGTATGATTCCCGCATTGCAACTTTTATGGATGACGAACAGGCGACCACCGAAGACCCACCTACAGCAACTCCCAACACTGCTCTTACTCAACCTCCTATTAAACCCTAAGTGCTTCTACTCTAAGAATTTGTTAATTTTTTGTATCTACTGTAATATTTTGCAACTAAGCTTTTCTACATCTGCTTCTATAACTTAAACTTATTTTGGTTTTATTAATGTTTTCACAATGCTTTCAATGTTTATGTTTTGTATAAAGCAAAACCAAATACTAATTAGACCATAATTTGTTATTCATGAAAAGTAGCAAAATTTTGAACTGTTACATTTTCGTCACAGAATTGCGACGGTTTGCGACGGTTTTGCTACGGTTTTGCTACGCTTCGTAACATAAATACGAAATTAGAACCAATTTTCGTAGTAGATTCGTCACTAATTTGCAACGACTTTGCTACACCACACGGAGTCACACTTTTATGACACAGAAAATTCGTCGCAGCTCAGTCGCAAACTTACGACGAAATAAATAGTCACAGTTCCGTCGCTAATTTACGACTTTAAACTTCGTTACAGATACGTCACTAATTTACGACGGTATATAATCGTTACACACTCGTCACAAATTTGCGACGCAAACAATTTGTCGCAATTCAATCGTAAAGTTACCACGAAATAAATAGTCACAGTTCCGTCGCTAATTTACGACTACCTAACTTCGTTACAAATACGTCACAAATTTACGACGGTATACAAGCTTTACATATTCGTCACAAATTTGCGACACAGAAAACTATGTCATATTGTCGTCACAAATTTGTGACGCTTATAATTTGCGACGATACTTTTGCGATGACTTAATTTTGTTGCACAGTCGTCGCAAATTCGAGTTTTGCGACGGATTTGTGACGCTTTTGGGCGTAGCAAATCCTGTGTTTTCTTGTAGTGTTTTCCCATTTTATTTAGAAACTCATCTAACACTTGTGCATGTTTGATGGTTTAAGAGCATCCTTAATGGTGACACCATTAAGGTGTATTTACTCATTTTTTAATACAAATTTTAATACTAAAAAACAGCTTGACACTTGAGCAGTTTTTTGTGTCCAATGGTGACAAATCGATTCTTAATCAATTCAGGATTGAAAAACAAATATTCAAAAGTTGGATTAAGATTTGCATTTGGTTTTTTGTTTTCGGATTGATATTTGTAGAAGCACCAACAACAAATATCATATGCCAATAACAAAACTTAAAGAAAACACACACAGTAATAACAAAACGATTCAGAAAGACTCTTCACCAAAATCATTCTCGAGTTTTACCATGTTACAATTCTAAAATGGTGTTTCACTGAAGTTTTAACTGAGATTGAGGAATCTAGTCACTTGTGGTTCTGATATAAACCTCATTTCGGTTTAGCATATTCGACTCTGATGCTTCTTCCTTCGAGTAACTGAAAAAAAAATAACAAGCAACAACTGAGTCACCAAGAATATAAACGAATCATGGAAGGTAAGGCACTTGCATTGATTTTGTGTAGAAACATGATTATTCATGGAAGCTAAGGCTTTTGCACCTACTTTTTCTGAATCAAATACAATAAATCCATAACCTTTTGATTTCCCACTCATGTGATTGCATATTACTCTCACTGCATTTAACATCCCACAAACAAACAAAATTCCCAGTCATTGCATTTTTATTATCCATCATCATCTTCACTTATCTTTAGTGTACAAAGGCAACCACTACAAGAGAGTCTACACACAACCCTTGTCCTTGTCCACTTTCCCTTAGTTGTTGTTCCTCAGCCTTGTCACAAACACTACAAGAGAGTCTACACATAGCTTTGATCATCATGTACTGATAAAAATTATCAAAGAAAGCTTGAATATCTTCATGATACCTTCAATCATGAGATTGTGATATAGGGTTAATCGCAAATTTTGGAAAAATCAAAAAGAGCACCATACGAGCACAATTAAGAAGAGGAAGCTCTAATTCCCTTGGTGACGAAGATGAAAGGAGACTCAATTTTGCAGATACAACAACGAGGATCGTCAAGGACGAAACCGAGATGAATAAGGCATGTGGAGCAAACTTCACGGTGACCACAAGATCCATGAGCAACCCATTCGAGATTATCATCCATGATTTCTTTCTGAATTTGGGATTTGAGATTGAGAAATTGAAATCCAAGTAGAGAACCAAGAGACGATGATAAAACAGAGAGTTGTCTGAAAAGAGCAACCATTCAGAGAAGATCATAGCAAATATGAAGTTTCAGGAACGAAAACCCAGAAACTCAGTCTAAAAATCCAAAACGCCTAGAACCCCTTACCAATTCCGACAATGATCAAGAAAGGAAGAACAATCGCTTCTCGAAGAAGAGAGAAGAGAAATCGAAAAGTGAATTTTTTTTTCATTTTCATTTTGCCATAAAAAAAATTCTATCAGAAGCTGACACGTGTTCCGGAGGAACCGTTTCTTTAATGTCCTCTCATAGAACCATTTCATCAATAATTCAGGTAATTAAATCATTTTTTATTCAGATTTGGTTTAAGACACTTCAAAAGTGTAAGCGTTAATGATGCTCTAATGTCTATTTAACTATTTAAATTTTAAATAAATAATTACAATGATGAAAATAATATATTTGAGAGAGTTAAATAACTTTTCTCTATTATAAGGATGCTTTTAGGTGATTACTCCAAGGTTTGAGTGCTCTCAAGTCTCAATAGTAGTACTTGGCTACGTGCTAAGAGTATTATGTTTTATTGTTTAGCCTAGTAGTGCGATGATACATCAAATCGTTACTCTTCGAATTTGTATGATAGTTGTATAACACTGGACATATACATAAACAAAGTATATATAACAACTGTACTATAAAACATGGTTAAGGTCTAACTGTTGTTAAGCTGTCTAAATCTTTTCTTTAAAAAACATTTTAGTGTAAAGCTGTCTTTTACATAGAAATCACAAAATCTGGTTCTTTATATTTAAACTAGCCTAATTTAAACATATAAATCCTAATTAATAGACCCCTAGAAAACGTTTTTTCAAAAAATAAAACCTCTATATAATTCATGAGTTATTGATACCTAAAGATCAGAAGAACCTCTAAGCACTTTCTCTCTTGTCTCTCTTCATCGAAAAATGGAGAAAGTCAACGACTACATGGATCCGTTTCTGTCGTCGACGGAGGAACTAATTGACCAGACGACCCGGAAAGCATTGATGGAACATCTTGGAGTCGGAAGCAGAGCATCTTCCCTAGTCTCTTTCTCCTCTACCGCCGTCGATATCCCACCGATCTCCGGTGTCGGAGACTTTGTCAGAGAGTTTAGAACTGAGTCTAAGAAGCTATGGAAACTAGCCGGCCCGGCCGTTTTCACATCGTTGGCTCAATTCTCTCTCGGAACCGTCACTCAGATTTTCGCCGGACATATGAGCACCATCGCTCTCGCCGCCGTCTCTATCGAGAACTCCGTCATCACTGGTTTCACCTTCGGTATCATGGTACGTTATACATTATGTATGCATACAAATCTTTTGTATATTTAAGAACCAAGAAGAAACTATTATTGGACACTGACTATACATCCAATAACTATTGTGATTGAATGCTTCATTTTTGGGTTATAAGACCGGGGTAGTAGTTTGTTATATACTTATATAGATTTTACGATGAAAAACGTCCAAATCTAAATAAAAACCGATCCATGAATTTGTATACTAGCCGCACTACAAAGCTAGTGTAATGTGTTATTACCTATTCGGCTATTTTGCACTATATTAGTAGTTTGTAAGCAAATTTTTGAAGTTCTTATGGCTATTACTTTGTGCAATTGCGAACGTTGTTAGCTTGGAATGGGAAGCGCGTTGGAAACGCTATGCGGACAAGCGTTTGGAGCAGGAAAAGTATCAATGCTCGGCGTTTACTTACAACGTTCATGGGTGATTCTAAGCGTGACCGCTCTCTTTCTTTCTTTAATCTATATCTTCGCGGGTCCAATCCTATTATTCATCGGTCAAACCGCTGCGATCTCAGCCATGGCCGGGCTTTTCTCTATCTACATGATCCCACAAATCTTTGCCTACGCCATCAATTTCCCGAGCGCAAAGTTTTTGCAGTCGCAAAGCAAGGTAATGGCCATGGCAGCTATCTCTGGTGTGGCTCTTGTGATCCACACATTCCTAACGTGGCTAGTCACATCTAGGTTCGATTGGGGACTTCCCGGTCTAGCTTTCGTGTTTAACACGTCGTGGGTGTTCATTGTTGTGGCACAACTCGTGTATATTTTTGGTGGTACGTGTGGAGAGGCTTGGCCTGGATTCACTTGGGAGGCTTTTCACAATTTGTGGGGTTTTGTTAAATTGTCTTTGGCTTCTGCTGTCATGATTTGGTGAGTTTCGAACCCGTCTTCCCTGGTTATTTTGGTCCGATCCATTAATTCATATTTAAAAAGTATAATTTATTTCCTTTTGTAGTTTGGAGGTTTGGTATTTTATGGTACTCGTATTATTTGCTGGGTATTTGAAGAATGCTGAAGTCTCCGTAGCTGCACTCTCCATATGGTAAAATTTATTATATTGTTCTTTTAAAAGATACTTCTCTTAAATTAGTATCATTTCCTGACGACATTTTTGGTTTGCATGATTTGTTATTGTGTTCATTTATTTAACTTAATTACAGAAGGATTCTCTATAAAGAGTAGACCCAACGTGCTTAGTATAGTAGTCTATTTGTTTTGTCAATTGTGGCCAATATAGTCTAATACTCAAATTTAAATATTTCACACCATTCTTAAAATCCAATATCGCTGGTCGACTGCATGATTTACATATACGTATATTCTTATAGGAGATTTATAATAATAAATCAGAAATATTCAACCCTCTAATGATAGTGGTTCAGTACTTCTTGGCGGATTTTCATTAAATTCTTCTCTAATTATTTGTTTACCTTATTGGTGTGTGTAAAATGAAGCATGAACATATTGGGATGGGCAGCTATGGTTTCATTTGGTATAAACGCAGCAGTAAGGTAAATCTTCACTCGTGTGAAAAGTGAAAACTAACTTAGATGCCAAATGAACTTACGCAGCAGTAAACTAACTTACTACTAATACGTATTTCTTCTTCTTCGTTTGGTTAGTGTGAGAGTTTCAAATGAGCTAGGAGCTAGCCACCCAAGAACGGCCAAGTTCTCTCTAGTTGTCGCGGTGATATTATCGACAACAATCGGGATGGTTATAGCGGCGATTCTATTGTTCTTCCGAGATGATTACCCAGCTTTTTTTGTTGAAGATGAAGTAGTTAGGGAAGTGGTTAGAGACCTCACACCAATGCTTGCCTTTTGCATTGTCATCAACAATGTTCAACCTGTCTTATCTGGTATATCTCTATGACAAAATCAAAATCCTTATTCATACTTTTTCCAAATTAATAAAACCACTCCCGGCTAAGTTGTAAACAGGCAAAAAAAAAAAAAATGGGCACTATTTCTATAAGTTTTGGCCAAAAATTTTTGGATCCAGTGCATTTGCACTCTTTGCATTGAACCAGCACCGGACGTGAGTAAAACCTATTAGTTAGTGGATAATGTAAATGGAATTACAACTCAAAACCAATTTGATTACGCAGGAGTGGCTGTTGGAGCAGGATGGCAAGCCGTCCTTGCGTATGTGAACATAGCTTGCTACTACTTCTTTGGAATCCCGTTTGGTCTATTGTTGGGATTTAAGCTTGAATATGGAGTAACGGTAATGAAATTCAATTTTTTTTATCCGAAATTGTTATAAAAAGGGACGAAAAATCGGAATTTTTGATGTTGCGGAAACTTATATTGATCAGGGAATCTGGTGGGGGATGATGACGGGACTTTTTGTTCAATCAGTAGTCTTGACTTACATGATCTGCAACACCAATTGGGAGAAAGAGGTAAGAAACCAACACACACTTTAGAACGTATTAATAAGATATTGCTTACGAGTTGTTGTTTTTAAACTGTTGAGTGATGTATTTCCAGGCTGCCATGGCAAAGGAAAGGATAAGAGAATGGGGAGGAATAGAGAAAGAGACTCTGTACTCTCAAATCAATGAATGAAAGTCTAGATGATGTAACCAAAAAAGTGAAAGAAAATGTAAAATTTATCTCTATCCGATTTAAACCTAAATTTCGAGTATCGTTCGATTCTGGGTTCAGTTTAAGATTTTCATATCAGATTTTTTAGAAAATCGGTTTAAGTTTATTTCGAATAATGCGGTCAGTTTCGGTTCAATTCTTTGGTTCCGGTTGATCGTTTACGCGGCAAGGAATCATGGGCTAAAAGACCATATGCTTATCATTGGGCCCAGTCTTTAATGATTCTAGCTTATCACTACCAAAACTTAACCATCTTCTTCAACAAAATCTGATTTCTCTACTTAGCAGCTACAACACTAACTACTCATACACATACTCGGTGAAAAGATGGATCACGATCTTGAAATCTTCCCATTACTCTCTTACGTCCTTCACCATTCCGATCCAGCTTCTCACGCGCCACCGTCTCTATCGATTCAACAATCTCTAGCGAATCGTTATCCTCTTCTCACCAACCCCCATGTCCTCTCTTCCCTGATCGATTCGCTTCCCAGTACCATCACTCAAACTCTATTCGTATTCGGATCTCTTGGTCCTCGACCCGATTCTCTATCGGTTTCTTCTGCTCGGTCTAAGATCGCTCAGATCCAAGAGATGGATTCGTTTCCGCCGGAAGATGCAGATAAGGAAGAGCAGATTTACGCTACGGTTGTTCGATTAGAAGAAGTTCACGAAGGTTACGAGAAGCAGTTGAGGGATTTGGAGGAGGAGTTGGGGAAGGTTTATGGTTCTGCGGTTGATTCGTTGGACGGTGGTGATGAAGTGAACGAGGAGGTTTTGAGTGTGATTAAGGAAGGAGAAGATGGTGGAGTCGTTGAGAGGATTGATTTATCTGATCGTCAGCTTAAGCTTGTTCCTGAAGCTTTAGGGAAAATCGTTGGTTTGGTTTCACTGAATCTTTCTTGCAATGATCTTAAGGTAGAATTTGGAATCATCTCTACATGAATGTTCGTTTCTTGGTTTGGAAATTAGCGTCTTTGTTATGATTGCAAGAACCATAGATGTTGCTGAGTTCTGATCGTGAGATACTAGTTACATTATAGTGGAGATCTAAGAATCTCAACGAGTTCTTTGATTCTTAGAGGTCTAAGTTTTGGAATTTGACTGGTTAGCTTATGATCTTGTGTTAAGCTTGATCATCTAAGTATCTATTAGTCATTGGAAAGTATTGAATCAGCGATCATGTCAAGCGTTGCAGATGGACAACTCATGATTCTGATGATCTCAATGTTCTCGTGTTGATCTTTTTATTTCCAGTGATCAGTAATCTGGGAACAAGATCTTGATCGGGTACATTTTGTCTGTGTTGTGCCTCTATTTATGTAAAGCTGTTTATCTTTTGCAGTTCGTACCTGATTCAATCTCTGGACTTGATAAACTAGTGGAGCTCGATCTATCTTCAAACGATCTCCGGACACTTCCCGACTCTATCGGACAATTACTTAGCCTGAGGATATTAAATGTGGCGGGGAACAAGCTAACATCACTGCCAGAGAGCATTGCGCAGTGCAGGTTTAGTGTCTACGATTTGCTCATGTTCTGTTTCATTTGGCTTTTTTAACCAATTCTGAAGAGAGATATGTTCTGGTGATTAGGTTTCTAGTTGAGTTAGATGCCAGCTTCAACAACTTGATTTACTTGCCTGCAAACTTCGGATACGGATTACTCAATCTCGAAAGGCTATCAATCCACCTGAACAAAATCCGTGTCTTCCCCAACTCGATTTGCGAGATGCGTTCTCTAAAGTATCTAGATGCACACATGAACGAAATCCACGGCCTTCCAATTGCAATAGGGAGACTCACAAGCCTCGAAGTCTTGAACTTGAGCAGCAACTTCAGCGACTTGACCGAACTCCCTGACACAATCTCTGATTTAACCAACCTAAAGGAGCTAGATCTCAGCAACAACCAGATCAGAGTCTTGCCCGTCTCGTTTTTCAGGCTAGATAACCTGGAGAAACTGAACATGGACCAGAACCCATTGGAGTTCCCTCCACAAGAGATTGTTAGCCAAAGCACTACAGCGGTTCGAGAGTTCATGATGAAGAGATGGGAAGAGATGATCGAGGAAGAGCGAGTGAGAAGTGTGATTGAAGCTGAGAAGCAACAAGGAGGAGCGATAGGATGGCTCTCTTGGGGAAGCTCCATTGTTGCTGATCTTATCTCTGGAGGTACTCAAGGTGGTGCAGCTAAGAACCACAAAACCTCGTTTTTGGATAAACAACTCTGATTTTTTCCCTTGGCTTGAGGTTTGTAGAGGAAGTCCGTAACCTATACATACGAATTTTCTTTTTTTTCATAAGTCTTTAAGAACTATATTTAGTCCCAAGACTGTTTGGGTAACAATGAGCCTCTATTTTGCATTTTTATTTTCTTTTGGGTTGATTTTGCAACATATTAGTAGTTATATGGAACATGATGATCCATTTATCCACTACGCTATGAAAGGTTCTTAATTTGATATTGAAGTGAATAATTTATAACAAGGATTAAAAACGTTTAGTGATAATGTATAATACGAAAATTGAAATAGATCGCTTGTGTTCACTTTACTTCTTGGTTTTCAGGATGATTGTAATTTGATTTAAAAAAAACATTTGAGTTCAAATTCAACGATCCTAATTAAATAACCAGAAAAGTGTATGTTCACAAAAAAATGGAATTCTAAAGTTATATTATAACTTGCAAGTTGTAACTTAGACCAATCTATTTAGGTTAAGCCTTGGTTTCACTCATCTTTACCAGTTATCTACTTTAAACCTTATCCTTTTTTCGTAATTTTTTTGTTCCAACCAACTAACTTGGGTATACATATACTTACATAGCTTTCAGAAAAATAAGAGTAAAAAGCATGTAGGTTAAAATATCAATTGTTTTCGCAAGGACACTTGTGAGACAAAAGCTGTTGCATAACATCTAGTTACAGAAAAAAGGAATGATGGATCTTGGGACTAGGGTTTCTACATTAATGTACCAATAATAATATAATAATCAATTAAGAGGAAATAATAATAGTTGTCATTTATTATCTGCCAGTTTCTTGTTTGCTTATGGATTAATTATACAGACATATGAATCTGACCCTAAGAAATTAGAGGTAGAGAGATTAGGAGACAATTTGATCAGACCAAAAACGTACTGATCGTTCTCTGAGTTTGGCAGATCACTATGCTCCTCTCCTCTTTTTCTTATTTTCCTAAATTTAATTTTTTTTTCTCACTATTTATTACTCCCTCTATATTTAAATGATTGATGTTTTAGATTTTTTCTTTGTTATTAAAAGATTGATTTTCTATCTTTCAATTAATATTTTTTTGTCTTACCAAGTAAATTAATGGCAGTTTTTCAATTAATTAGAAAGAGAAAATGGTATGCATAATGTTAATATAGTAATTGGAAAATCAAAAAGTAAGTAAAGATAAAAGTATGAATGATTAATAAACACAATAGTTATTGTGTTTTAATATGTGTATAAAACCCAAAACAACAATCTTTTAAATACAGAGGGAGTACATTTTAATTCTTTTAAGGTTTCTCCTATTTTGAATACTTAATCGAATATTTCCTCCGTTTCTAAATGTGATGTTTTAGAAAAATATTTTGTTTAAAAAAAATTAATGTTCTTGGAATTCAATGCATAAAGTACCTTTACTTTTATGATAATAAAATTAATGATAATAAAATACTTTTACTTTTATAATGCCCTTATTTATTTTACTTAATGATAATAAAATTAAAAATGTAATTGCCAAAGTTTTATTAATGTGTGATTTTTTAAAACATCAAACAAAATAAAACAAAAGGAGTATCAGTTAGTGCGGACAATAACAATCACAATAACGATAATAACTAGCTAAAAGTTATAACATAATTAACAATGGTTCAACAATTAGTTATTTTTCATGTTAAAATTGCCTGTTTATTTATATTGAAAGATAAAAAAAAATGTAAGTACAATGTGCTATAACTTGTTGTTGAAAAGTAAGACTAAATATACTAATTAACAGTATCAATCAATGTGTTAGTATATGTGTAGATTAGGATTTAGGACCCATCTCTAGTGTAATTACTTTTCAAACAGTAAGTTTTGTCTATTTTCTCAAACGTCTAAGCAAAACGCCACTACTGTGTTAATATACATTTAACATTGGTAATTCAAAAAAATATACATTTAACATTAATTGACAAAAGGTAGAAAAGACAAGTGGTTAAGTAACTTAAGTTAATTCTCAGATTTGTTTTGTTAACTAACAAAAATCACTTATCATTTGTTAAATAATTAGAAGTTTATTGTGAAAAAAAATTAGAAGTTTGCTTAAAAATGAATGTAAAAGAAGTATCCCCGAATTTCTTGATATGTATAGATATATATATACTTCATTTATGAGAAGCTAAAATATTACAATAAACAGAAAAATTTATGAAAAATTTGAGATAGTCAAATCAGAGAGTAATAAGTATGTAACGCATGGGTGCACAGGGTCCACATCATAGGGGGCAAAATGATGACAATGATCTTTTCTCATGTCCCAAAAGGTCACTCACTTTTAACGGGATTTGTTTTCTTTCTTTTTTGAACCTTTTTTTTTTTTGGTGGAGTTTTTGAACCTATTATTGTAACACATTTCTAACTCATAAAAGCATCTTTATTGTTAACACTTACTAGTGTTCTTTAAAAATAAAATAATTCAAAAAAAACTTTAATTAGGAAAGAAGGTGTGAAAAGTTTTGCTAGAAGAAACTTTTTTAGAGAGTGTTTTCTCCCATACCTTTTTATGATTGGTTAACTTTTTATATTTAATTTAATTAATATTAAAATTAATATTAAACCATATTTTAAAGAACTTTCAAGGTGTTAAAGATAATGATGCTCTAAGATAACATTTCAAATAAAGGAATTTAAATTCAAATTCTCTGTTTTTTTTTAATTGTAAAGCATATGTACAAGGCTGATAGAATGCATAATTTGATTTAGGGCCGGTTCATTTACTTGTTGTAAGCGGTAGTAACTAAAATCTGCAATTAGACGCTTTAATTTTACCCCAATGCTGAAATTTTTAATTAAAGCTTACAGACATTGATACAGGCATACAGCGATTAGCTGTAAAAATCTAAATCAAATAAACTAATATCGTTAGACCGTATTATGCAATCACAATTATATGCGACAAGATAAACGAACAAACCTTTAACATTTTATAAAATATTGATAACTGATCATTATTCATATTAGAAAATATAATGTCACTTTATTTTTACTTGATACATAAAATTCTTCTTTTTTTGTTGGTAATGATTATTGTTCTTGGAAAAATGAAGATAACAGTCCGTTTTTCAAGGAAGAAAAATTGATTGATTGGATTTTGGAGTTTTGGTACTTCACATTCTCTTTCTTTGTCGTTAAAATCTCTTTTTTCTCGACCCACTATTTACTTCTTCTTTCAAAATCTATCAGTTCAGACTTTTGATTTGTTACACTATGCTCTTGTCATTTATACCAAAATAATTTCAATATAGAAAGTAAACACCCTTTCAACAAGGAAAATATTAAGGTGTGAAAGCGTTTTGGGGTGCGCTATGTGTAAATTAGGCGTAGTGTATATATATATATACGCATCATCTTTTCTCAAACATTTTGTATTCTATGGAATTTGAAATCGGATAATAAAGTCAGTTGTATGTTTACAAAATATTCAAATAAAATAATATTATTTCAAGTTTAATTTGTTACATTCTGAGATATTTAGTAGACTGCTCATGGTTTGATTATAAGCAATTGCCAATTGGCTTTTCTTGAATTTCATTAAATCGGTTTAGGTTAGGTGTAATTCACATGTCCACCTCTATAGTAATTCACATTGATAGGAGTAATAGGCTTAAACGGAATTTATACGGAACACGAGCCGTTGTATAGTTATTGAGTTCATGACATTGGAAATCACAAAAACATTTGCTTAATGAGTAGCTGGAAACCCAAAGTCTTTTTAGTTCCCCAAATTTTGAAGAATCTCTCAATGATCATTTTGTTTTTTCAATACCAACTAACTTCCTTTATGGTCTCTACTTATCATTTTGTAATAAATTATTCCCTCCGTTGCATATTAGTTGTCGTTCTAGGTGATTTCACGTCAATTAAGAAAACATATAAAAATTATGTTTTGCCCCTAATTAACGTGTTTTTCATTTGATATATGTAATTAATAAGCTAAAAGAGTATGAATAAAAATGGAAAATCAATCATAAATCTGCATTGAAAATGTAAAATAACGACTAATTTGATACAAAAGAAAAAGCGTAGAATGACAACTAATATGAAACGGAAGGAGTAATAGTGTAACAATTATTACTGTATTTATTAATCCAAACCTACCAGAGACACAATCTTATGTCTTTTTTTTTTTAACGCTGTATTGAAAGAAACTGAATGTGTGGTACAATTGTTTGAAAGACAGGAAACCAAGAGCTAACCGTCGAAAAAATTAAAACGGAGAATAAAACAAGTAGATAAAGCCAGAAGGCACCAAGGGATGTTGCAGCTGTGTTCTTTCTCAGCTCAAGATGATGATGAAAACGAATCATATGATCCTGAATAACACCGTTGATGTGCCGAGAAAACACAATCTTATGTCATGCATGGGTTGTATTATAAGATCGTGCACACGGCTTAACGTAACATTTCAATATCTTGCAAAAAAATATAGTAGGAGTATATCAGTCTCTAAGCATGCTTATATTCAAATAATAATTAATCAAAAAATAAATAAATAGACGCTCTCGTGTTTTTTTGTATCTGTGTCAAAGTCAAACACAATTACACATACAATGGTATATTGATATGTTATCAACCCAAGGCTAGATAACAAATGGCTAAAACTTTTACCAAAATAAACATATGGCTAAAATTTAGTAGATTTTATGGTTCTATAATGGATTGTATAATTGTAACGTACATGAAGCATCGGAAGATAATGGCCTATGATTATATAATGACGGAACCAATAATGAAAAGCAAACTTCTGAGTTCTGATTCATGAAATACATCTGCCTCATACAGATATACGTTTTAGACAAACCTGAAAAATCCTTTTTGTACAATAATACACACACGTGTCAGATATATACTGCAGTGTTGCTACGCATATCTTCCATTCTTTTTATTTACTTTCAAAAATCATTAATATAGCATGTGTGCAAACGTTGTTGGTCGGTTGAAAGCATCTAAAAACAATAACAAAGTTGTTTTATTCGGACACTAATTTGCATCACCAAACAAAAACCACCAATGTTTAGACCAAATGTTTAAAACATCTTCCACATGTTTCTTATATTTCATAATTTTTAAAAACAAATTATGAAAGAGATAACAAATATGACCAAATTTAAAGATAAAATATAAAACAAGAATGAGTAAAACACTATTTGAAGAACTAAAATAAATAAACAAAGGAACTACATCAATTATCGGTGATGAATCAAATCAAGTTTACCTTCAACTCTGTCAATAATAAAAATATCTTTTTTGTTTGTCTACACATGTGCAATAGATGCAATATTACACACTTCACAAAACTAAATTAATAAAACAATTTTATGCACCTATAAATAAATAGAACAAGTTCCCATCTCAATGTCAAAGTACCAACCACAAATCTTTCACATTTCTCCTAAAAAAACCAGAACCCTAGAAACCAAAAATGGAAGAAGCCCTAAGAAACTTCATCGGATCTAACCATTCTCCCATACCCGACTACGAACCCGACCCAAATCTTCTCACACGAAACATCAGCAAAGTCACCCCCTCACCGGTTAACCACGGCAAACCGTCTTCAAAGGAGACCACAATCACCGTCACTGGAGCCGGTAGCAACCCGACGAGATACCGAGGTGTTCGACGTAGACCATGGGGAAGATACGCCGCGGAGATACGTGATCCAGTCTCGAAAGAGAGAAGGTGGCTCGGAACATTCGACACGGCGGAGCAAGCTGCTTGTGCTTACGACTACGCGGCTCGTTCATTTCGTGGCTCTAAGGCTCGCACAAATTTTACTTATCAACAGTCTATTTATGTTCCTGAGCCTATGTTCTCTTTTTCTTCCAAGAAATCTTCACCGTCCGTTCGTTGTCCTCTTCCGTTAGATCACTCTACGACCGAGCTTTACGGTGCACCGACGACGCAGAGGATCAACACTCAGCCTCTCTTCTTACGCGACGATTTGTGTTCCTCTCGTAAACCGTCGTCGTTTAACTCTTTCAACGGCTCTTCTTCCTACTCAACACCGAAAACGGAATGCATTTCGTATCCAGGTAACGAAAACTACATGGAGTTTTTCCCGCAAGAATCTTCTGATTCTGGTCTCTTGCAAGAGATAGTTCAAGAGTTCATGAAGAAAAAGCGCGGGAATCCTCTTCCTCCATCACCACCGCCGTCTCCGCCGCTAACAAGCCATCTTGACCACTCCGGAGATTTCTCTGCTCTCGCTATCGTCCATGTCCCCGATACCGATGATATGTTTCATCGTCAGTCCAAATCAGATCGTTATGGAAATATTCAAGCTGGTTACAACTCCGGTTACTTCGAAGGTACGAGCGCCGTCACAAACACTGGTTTTACTTACGGATCAGACGAGTGGGCTTATCAAGAAATGTTGATGTACGGAACTCAGATTGGTTGTAGTTGCCGGAAAACGTGGGGCTAGCTAGATATTCATCATCTTTATGTTATATCTAATTATAAAGTTTAATAGTTTCTACCTTTTGGAATAATCATATGTTGGATATCATCTAAAAAGATGTTGCAAGTTGAATTAGCTATAGATTTTATCATATGAGATGTTGTTTATGTAAGGTGTACTGAAGTTTAGGTCTATGGCTTTGATGTACTTTCGTAACTCATGGTCTTCTGATATGTTTTAGTTATATGAAAATTTATTTTGGATCTTTTTTTGATGGTCTGTTTGTCGTGTGTGCACTTCCGTATTTGTAAGTGGGTCAATATAATACAGTTATCGAGATTGCTTGCTTGAAAAATTAGAGAATTTATTTGTGTAGCAATTCATTGACCTTTATAAAGTGAATCTGCAGATGAGAAAGTGATATCTTTACATTAAATTTTTAAATTATTTTGTAGTCTGAAAAGTACTGGACTTTTATTCGTACAAAAAAGGCAGTGTTTGTCTCTGTCTTCTCCAAACTTTTCCTGCTCTCTCATTCTATCAACAAAGGAAAATCTAAACTACTACTCAAACTTTTCGGCAAAACCCAAAACTCTATTAAGAACACTTGATAGTACATAAAAAAACAACAAAATGATACTAGACAGAATGACATGAACGTTGTTCATATTACAAAACATAATACTAGTACTATACGGAGTTTTACAATAAATGATCTCAATCTATTGATTAATATTAACACACTAATAATATATCTATAGTTTATTTAATTAAATGTCTCATGGAACCAGACAACTTAGATATCATTGTTGGGTGCTAACTTTATAAAATATCTACTAATTATAGTGAAATTGTATTAGAATGATAGGGTGGATGTCAAATTGTCTCGAGAGAAAGGAGCAAAGGCTAGTGTTTAGGGGTATTTATAGGAGAACATTGTAATTAATAGTATTCGTTAGGCAGTTTTGGAACACCATCTTTAATTTTATTTTCACACATATATAGTACCATGTACCAATAATCAAACTGTAATAAGATTTACTTTTTGTCAAACTCCTCACGGGATTTTTTTGTTGTCTTTACGACTAATTGTCGAGGGCTCAAGACATTTTGTGTGTCGTTATATTCAGTTACGGACTTACTGGCCATATGCACTAAAATATGATTGTTCAACTCTAGTAAGAGTAGACTAATCTCCCCTTTAACTCCAACCTCATCGATAAACAACAAATTTGCTCTACACAATAGTTGAAAGGAGAAATGGACACATAAATTAATTAGGGCCATAAATACTGAGCCCAATTTGTTGGCCCATATTAAGTGCACATATAGACAATGGCATTCTTTGTTTCCAAAACTTTCATTTATTTACGTAACTCCTCGCACATTCATATGATCACTAGATTAAGATCCACGTATGATTAACACCCGCGTTCATACGTGGATATTTGTATGAATAATTTTTAATATGATTATCCGCGTATGAACGCGGGTGTTAATCATACGTGGATCATCATATTAAAAATTATTCATACAAATATTTTAATTTTAATTAGTAACCTGTTAAATTGTTAAAAATATTTTGAAATACTATTCAAACATAGATCTTAAATCATTAGATGTCAAATTTTTATTTTTATTTCATTTATTAATCCGTATCATGTGAATCCTAATTTTAATATAAGTGTAATTCAACTAATATTCTTATTATCAAAGGAAAAATACTATATTCTTATCTATAATGCACATATATATATATATATATTAAAATTTCAAATAAAATAACAAAAATTACAAAAATAATGTACTTAAATTACAAAAATTCATGTTAATAATATCACAAAACTTTAAAATTATTTTTAATAATAAATATATTGTTATTATTTTTTAACTTGTATGATTTTCATTTCATATAATTTACTTTTTAAAAATATTAGAAGTACCAATATTTTCTTAAATAAAAAATTTATATATTTTGTAATATTCTATAATTATATTGAAAAGTACGTTTAAATATTTTGTATTTTTGAAATGGTTGTAATCATAAACTTTTAAATTTAAATGTTCATACCCTTTCTAATTATTTTATGTTTATATATTCTATTGTTTTATCTTTTATTTTTTCTTTTATTTTCTCTATATTACTTTTAGTTTTTTATAACTTATATTCTCTCTAAGTTACTTTTTCCGATTTATATTAATATCTACCTTATTTTACAACATATATTCTCTTGATTTTTATTTTTAGTTTTTTATAATTAGTTTAAAGTATTTTAAATTTTATTTATATTTTCTAATTAATTTGGACCGTTAAGAATTTACCTTCTTACAATTGGTTAGTTACTTACAATTATTTTGTGTGTTTTCCATTTTTAATTTTGTACAAATGTTCTTTTTTACAATTTGGTTAGTTACTTTACAATTATTTTGTTAGTTTTCTATTTTTAATTTTAATTTTTAAAATTTTAATACTTGTTATCATCTCGATCAATATTTGACACATGTCATCATCTCTTTCTTTTATATAATAAACTATTCCATGTCTTTTTCTTTTACGTCGGCTAATTGCTATGAAATCAATCATTTTTTACTAGTATAACTTCATACTTCGAAGAGTAACAAATGCTTTACAATTGTTAGATAAATCTTACAATTGAAAGAAGAGGTATATTTGTTTTGCTACAATTATGAACAAATCCATACTACGATAATCACGAATGTAGAACCAGATCATTAGATAGTTGTTTAGGGAACAATGGATTGCTCTAGATCACGTACTGAGAATCGCCGATAATATTATTCAATAATATTACTTAAAGATATTACACTTTAAATTTTTGTTCTTAAAACTACAACTAAAATTTGTATTATCCAATAGTATTACTTTAAATATTTGTCTTTTCAAAAGTACAACAACTTAAACTTTCAAAACAAAATTCTAAATACTCAAAACAAACCTTAACCCCTAAAAACTATAACCCTAAATTTAAAATAGTTAACCTAAATACAAAAAAATAAATTACAAGCTCTTGAAACTCAATTTTTGTGTTTGTGGTAGATTTGAAAAACAAAATTTTAGTACTATTTTTAGATAATAAAACTTTTAGTAGTATTTTGGAAAATAAAACTTCAAAATATTATACTTTAGGGAATTTTTCTTTAGAGAAATCTAAGATAAAGAGTCGTAGCTTCTTCGTATGCTACTTTTCCATCCTTTCACCTTTGTCCACTCTATCTCTTGGAGTTTTAGCATCACCCCAAAATATACTTTTGTGCATGATGATGATATATTATTATAGAAGTATTTTACACCACTCAGTGATAAAGTGGGCTTGAGACGTCTCAGTTATTGGAAACTTCAAAGTTTATTAGTGGGAGACCTTAAATAATTCTAAGTCAAAGCCGACTAACCCAACACATAGCAACACGTTAACGTATGCAATAATGCAACTTTGTAGTGGTATGATATGAATTAGTGGATATTAGAGTTATAATGAGTGGGCTTAATCTCTAAAAATATATTAATTTTTTGTTCAAAGTTAATAAAAGAGGCCACAACTTTCAACAGTTCTACTTCGGATAGTTTTTGTGTTTACATGACAGCAGAAAATCCTAAATTTAATCTTTAGTTTCACTTTGTTTGAACTACAAATCAGATTTTTTTCTAAAAAGTTGAAAACGAGTTGTAAATGATTTATGAACAGATAAAGAACTCAACTCACATATCCAATGTGGAAAATTCGTCCAAGTATTGTTTCACAATCATAAGTAAACGACCTTATATTTTTTCTAAAGTCAATGTAATGTATAGCCGCACCTATCCAACACAAGTCACAAAGACCCACTTGCTTTGAAGTATAGATTTTACAATCATTGATACAATATTTTTAAAATCAAATAATTTGTTAAGGTTTGTTGTTACACATGAAATGATACTCTGTATCCAAGACTTTTGAATTAAACAACTCAGAACGAAACAGTAAACACTAATTTAAAAAAGGTTCATCTTTCCGTTGACCTTATCTAAATGGGCCACGAATAAAGCTAAGCCCAAATCCAAAAAGCCTGACACATGTGTTTCAAAGGGAGATATTTTCAGTTCGCCACGTGTCTGAATCTTACACATGAAGTCATTTAGACGACATAAATAAACAGAGGCGTTGAGTCAGGTCGAGAGACTCGTGGTGGGGCCCGAGTAAACCGTTATGCTGCTTCCTAAATGACTAAATTACCCTCAGGAAGTGAATGGAAAGAGAGGGTAAATTGGTAAAAGCAGGAAAATACAGAGAATTTGATGATTATTTCTGTAATTATGAAATTGGCCCTTGTCTTTCTTAATCGCGTCGTGCCACCCATTTCCAGAGAGGACACAGCCTTTTTTCATCTCTTCTCTCTACTCATTCGCCATTTAAAAAAATCAATTTTTAATTTTGTTTTTGTGATTTTCAAATTTCTGTTTTTGTTTGTTCTATCTGAAACTAGTGCTTAAGGGTTTTTATTCCTTTCTGGGAAATTTCTTGTTTTGGACACAGTATTGTGATTTCTTCGGAAGCTTATTGTTGAGTTTAATCGGTGGGTGGCATTTTGGTAATTATTTGGTGGATCTGAAAATTGGGGATGTGGTGGATGATGGGAGAAGCTGGTGGACATTACTGTTCTAAGAAGACTGATGATATTTGTGGTGCTGTTTGTAGTCAGGTTTGATTCTCCGATCTATTTCTTATTCGAATTTTTGAAGATTTGTGTGTTGCTCTGTTTCCGAGATCTTAACTTCTCTTTAATGGAAATTTCAGTTTTTTCACTCGAATTTGATCTTTTAAGCTCTTTATAAGTCGACCCATCAAATTTGATTTACGCATGGACTTGCATTCATACTCTCAATTGTGTTTTGTTTTATTTGTCTTTTTTCATATTTGAGATATTAATTTGGATCTGAGATTTTAAATTGATGTTTTTTTTTGGTCAATTCGGATTTAAAATTGTCTTTTTTTGTTTCGATGATCTTCATTGATTCAGTTGTGTTATGGTATTTGATGTTGTTTAATCTCTATGTTGCAGGAAACTGGTAGATTCTTCAGCTTTTCTAGACTTTGTTGTGCACTTCGTGGTGTGGATATGAAGACATATATCTTCTTATTAGTCATTGTTCCTACATGTGTACTCGCTGGTTATGTTCATGGTCAGAAGATTTCTTACTTTCTCCGGCCATTATGGGAATCACCACCTAAACCATTTCATGACATTCCTCATTACTATCACGAGAATGCTTCAATGGAGACTCTTTGTAAACTCCATGGCTGGGGTGTGAGAGAGTATCCTAGACGCGTTTATGACGCGGTTTTGTTCAGTAACGAGCTTGATATTCTCGCAGTTCGTTGGAAGGAGTTGTATCCGTACATCACTCAGTTTGTTCTCCTTGAATCAAACTCTACCTTCACTGGTTTACCAAAGCCTCTTGTGTTTGCTGCGCACCGAGATGAGTTCAAGTTTATCGAGGACCGTTTGACTTATGGTACTCTTGGTGGAAGATTTGTTAAAGGGCAGAATCCGTTTTATGAAGAGGCGTATCAACGGGTTGCTCTAGATCAGCTACTGAGAATCGCTGGGATTACTGATGATGACTTGTTGCTGATGTCTGATGTTGATGAGATTCCGAGTAGACATACTATAAATCTTTTGAGATGGTGTGATGAGGTTCCCAAGATTCTTCATCTGCGTCTCAAGAACTATCTTTACTCGTTTGAATTTCTTGTTGATAACAAGAGCTGGAGAGCTTCCGTGCATAGATATGAGACGGGTAAAACACGGTATGCTCATTATCGGCAGTCTGATGAAATCTTGGCGGATGCTGGATGGCATTGTAGCTTCTGCTTTCGACGGATTAGTGAGTTTATATTCAAGATGAAAGCTTATAGCCATAATGATAGAGTGAGGTTTAGTCATTTCTTGAATCCTAAAAGAGTTCAAAGAGTTATATGCAAAGGAGCTGATCTTTTCGATATGCTCCCCGAAGAGTATACCTTCAAGGAGATAATAGGGAAAATGGGTCCAATCCCGCATTCTTTCTCAGCCGTTCATCTTCCTTCGTTTCTCCTGGAAAACGCGGATAAGTACAGATTCCTTTTGCCGGGAAATTGCATAAGAGAAAGCGAATGATCGATCAAATCTTCACCATACAGAGTCTTACTTCTTGTTCATCATAAGACCTCTACATTGAAGAGGAAACGAAGGCTGGCTTGAATCCTTCTCCGGACTAATAACACTTACACAACTGATATCGGCGTTTTCGTCTGAGGCAGTGAATGCTGCAGAGTTTTTCATCAGGCAATATGAGAGGATTATTAAAAGGTGAAGATTTTTTGTATATAGATAGATCTCTTTGTTTCTTGAGGATTCTGATTTCGCATCAGGCATGAAAAACCTTCATTCTCTTGTGACTGCGTTTCATCAAACAATGAGTTTGTGTTCTTCTTCTGAGTTTCCCCTTTTGGGAAGTTTTGCATCGAGACACTCTTTGCTTACCCTTTTTGTACATCTCTCTCTTTTTCTGGATTTCAATGGGTTTGTTATGTATACAAAGATTCTTGTTTGTATGTGTTCATCATTAAGAGACTTGGTTCTCATGAATGAATAAGCTTTCAATTTTTGGATCAGCTTCAGAATTTTGTCTATGAGCATAAACGAGAAATTTCCAGCTTCTGAAACACATGTATATTACTCATCATCACCCATATAATCATATATCATATATATATTATTGAAATGAAGGTCAAGAACAAAAATGAAAATCAAGAATGGTCCTTTAGTATTTCTTTCAAAAATGTGCAGTGTATAAGGTTTCTTAATCATCATATGAACATTATATTCTGGATTTGCTTAATCATCATATGAACACTCAAAAAACATTTCTGAACTTTACTAAACTCTTTGTATGACTTCAGCCCTCACTTTGTCTTTCTGTTTGTTTTAGTTTCGGCTAATGAATCGTAGAATTTGAAGACGCGGCTGCGATTTCCTTGAGATACTTCTTCTCAGAACTCGCCATTCGGCTTTGGAACATTGTCCATTCCCGTTTACATCTGTCTCTCACCTATGCAACAAAACCATATATCATTACCAATTAGCTAACAAGAAACCACAAAATATAAGGCGTAAACTCTCTGCCAGAAACTAATAAGTAGAAACGAAACAGTTGATGCGAGGATACAGGTTCAGGGTTTCAAAGTTCTTACCCCTTGCCACGCTGCTATACCGTCATGAGCCTCTCCCTGAAAAAAGGAAAAACCGAAAAACGAATCAATACATGAATGACATAGAACATACTTAAAACATACTTGAGAATGTCTGATCAAGAACCTGGTTGCCTAAAGAAGGAACAGTCTGATGAATGATCCATTGAGAATCCACAACTCCTATCTTCTCATGTGCAGGCTGTTTGTATTAATATTATGAAACTTTTTAGTATTTAATGTTGCAGTTCGATGTTTCAAAAATAAAGTGTAAGAAAATGATTAACCTCGACACATTTACGAAGTGCAAAATCAAGACCCCAACCGTGAACCAAGTCATTCTGAATCATATGCCAGACGCAACGCCAGGCGTCTCTTGAGAATACTGGTGCCATAATTTCTATAAACCTGTAAGAAACTCACATGGAATCAGAGTATTGTATATACATCTATGCTGCTGTTTGTAATGAACATTGAGATTACGTACGCTGCACATGGAGGCAAGTGAGGGTCGTTGCATCGACCAGGTTTCTCCTTAGCGTCTCTGGTGATTAGTTTTTGCAGAAAGAAAATGATTAGTTAAAGGTTTTCGCGTTTGTAAGGTTCGGAACATAAAAAGTTGCTTACTTGTGAACTTCTCCTTTGGTTTTTCTCTTTGTAATCTCCCATGTGATCTTTTTTTTAGACTCTACAGCGGGCTGCGATATCTCTAGACCATGTTTCTTTATAAGCCTGATGTACCTGCAGAAGAGAGAAAAGCACGAATTCACATCTCATGGACTAGGAGTCATGCTACTTTTTAAAACCTTTCACAAGAAATGAGCAAGAGACGCACTCTTCTGGATCGAAGTTTTCAAGGCCGAGGTCTTCATCCCAGATGAATACGTAGTCATACGGTGCAATGATGTCAGGATGCAGAAACCTTTTAGCATACCACCTTGTGATGAAATCATAACCAGAGAGATTTAAACGTTAAAAAGCCAGCGATAGGAAAATTGTAGTAGTTTGAGCAATGAATAACTATGTTTACCATTTAGTTTGCTTTGGCACGCTCACGTGAATTGCGCGTTTGGACCATTCATATTCATCCCATTCGGTGGTTCGTCCATCATAGTGGAACAGAACAATTGTGAAGTTTTCTAAAAACTGCGGAAAAAAAGAGAAGAAAGACTCTTTAAGCTTCCTGTCAAAAGAAAGGAGAATTGGCATCAGATTTTACCTTCTTGACACAAGCATCAACATTTACTTTCTGACCAATACCAACAGTGAAAGCAATGAGATACTTTGGCTTCACAAGCACATCCTAAAGAAGCAAGACATAGAATTAACAAGTGATCAGAATCAGACAATTCAATGCTGTTGGAAAGATTAAGAATTTTTATCCAAAAGATGAAAGATTCTTCAGAGGAGATGCTAAAGGGTCAAACATTATATTACCTCCTCAGGTAATCCCCAAAGTCTGCGTAAGTAGTAATCTGATTCAGGTGCAATGATTCCTGGTGTCAGCATCTCTGCACCTCGGGGATTCGATGGAACCCATATCTGCAGAATCCTCATCAAGATTACTTTGCAGGATCTTGTCACTACCATTAAAAGATCAGAGAGAAGAAAAACATGCCTTCCAATGAGTAGCATCAGTCGAATTAGCTCCAGGTAATGGACTCCTAGATGACCATGTGTGCAAAAGCGTTTCACTCGATGTTTCTGGTGTCTCATCTTCTACGTAAGCAATATCAACAGAAGGAAGAATGCTAGAGGGAAAATTTAGCTGCAAGTTTCAAGTTGGGGACATGAAACACATTAAGCATATAGTCTCGAGGGAAAATATGAACAAAAAAATGCTAAAGATATAGCTCACTTTTGTTAGTGACAGTGTAGGGAAAGATATCCCTAAGAAGAAACCGATAACTATTCCTACGAATGTCGCCATAATGAGTCTCATTCCATCATTTGTCTTTTTACCATTCGAACTGCAAACAAAGGAAGAAACATACAATTCCAAGCTATACATAATTCAAGCAATGAGCTCAGGATTTTGGTGAATCTAACCAGCGATTCGAGTTCTCTGTTCGGTTTGCCATGTTAAGGTCACTAAGAACAATATCATTCAGTGGAAACTTCAGTCTCCGGAAATTAGTTATCTGCATCACAAGAATACAAAAAGTGATATTTAGATTCAGATCCAGTCCACAAATGAATGCAAGTAAGAGATTCACAAGTCAAAGAGTAGAATTTAAGAGGTAAAACAAAAACTTGTAATTTGGTAATACTAAGCTTGAAGCTAAAAAAGAGCAAACATAATCAAACAAGACCAAAAATGGAAAATTTGAGAAACATAATCAAACAACACCATAATAAAACAAACAAACAAACATGAGTTTTAGTACAATATAATTCAAAATCTGATGCCATTTTTTTGTTTTGGCAAAGCAAGATGTGTAAACAAAATTGAAATCTGCTCATGAAGAGATTAAAAAACCCAGAATCGATAAGCAGATCCAAGTCGGAAACCAAGTAATCATGAATTAGATATACAAAACGTTGTTACTTACCAGCTAAACAAAGTTTCTAGGGAGGAAGACGAAACCTAAAGACGAGGAATCAGATTTGGACATAAGAAAGGGTTAAAAAGATCTCTCCTTTAGTAACAGAAGTAGAAAATTTACGTTACTCTTCGAGTCCGATAGAGAAAAGCAACGGAAAATTTTAGTTTCAGTAACGGAGTGAAATCAAATACCCAAGAGAAGAGTGAAGCGAAATTTAAAATCGGAAATAGAAAAAGCAGTCGTCTTTGAAAAATTATTGACTGAGAATTTTAATTTACTTTTTAGCTGGCGGGTTTTAAAGATTAAGAAAGTGAAGAAAAAAGATGAATAAACAAAAATATCATTTGGGAACAGCGAAGAACAAGTGTTTTTGAGTTGATCACATGTGACGCGACTTACATGAATATAGGTCAAAAGAGAATAGTTGACTTTCTTTGTGAAAGATAGTCAGTATAGTATACAGACAGTACTTGACTTGGGTGGATCTTCTACGTGGTGAATGATTATTGGGCCACAGTGAAAGACTGCCATTCTTGGGCTTTAAATATGGCTCATCATCCAAGTCTACTCTTTCTTTACGATACTACTTATCATGTTAAGTGTTCAATGTATAAGTGCTCAAGCTTCACATGCGTTTTCCAGATGCATTGCTCATAATTGGATTGTGAGTTTAGATTTGACCAATTGCATATTAGGGTTCTTAATTTGGAGATTTTAGAATTTGAGAATTTTTGGATTTTAATTTTGATTTTAATTAAATGGGTAAACAAAATGGTCTTTGTCGGGTCTTAATACTATATGGATTTTGATTTCGGTTAACTAACCAGTTTACTTGGTTTACTATCAGGTTATATTATAACCAGAAAAACCCAAAATTAGGGTGAATTAAGCGTCTAAGTTTCATTTTGTGGAGAAATGCTATCAACAAATTTTTTGTAGTTTATCTAAGAGGATATGAAACTATTGAGGGGGAATTACTACGTTTTCCCCCTTTTGTGTTGGCTACAGTTTGTCATTTTTTCTTTTTCTTTTGTTCACGAAAAAGATTAATCTACTAGGTGACTGACCGCACTTGTGCGGGTAAAATTTTTATAAAAATAATTCGATTTTACCATTTACACAAAATAAAGATATATGATTATTTGTTTTAAATTTTTTATGCATCGAAGATTAATATTCAGGATACGATTTCTAATATTTGAGTGTTATTTTGAAAGTAATGTTTTGTAACTGTTAGTATTTTGAATTTTATCATAAAAATTATGGTTTTAATGTTTTGTAACTTATGTATGAATAAAAACGCAAAGTATATATAACAATATATAGAATTCCCTATATATTCGTGAAAGAATGTTTTAACATATTGAAAAAATTAGATATAATGAAAACAAAAGAAAATACACAATTGCAATATTTGAAAAAATAAAACATAAAGACAAGTAAAATATTTTTTTATTATTCTTTCTAGGTGACTCACCGCGTCATACACCTGCACAATGAATTTATAAAGCTTTTTAAATAGTAGAGTTATTGCTTTATTTACTCTTGTTCTTTATTTTTATTTTTTATTTTTTATTTTGTATTTTTTGATTTTATGTGTCATACACTTTTCATTGTATTGGTCTTTTTTATCTTATCCAACATATTTTTCTTCTTCTTCTTGATTCAAATTTTTCCTTGTTGTCGTGCTTCTCTTCAGTTTCTTCTTTATTCTTTTTTTTCTACTTGTTTTTTACTTTATTTTTCTCTTTTCTTGTAGGATTGTTATTTGCGGCCAAAATCGCTACATTTTTTTTTTGTACTCCAACTTTTTTTCTCTTCATCGTCTTCTTGTTATGATATTTTTTGTATTCGTCTTCATCCTTTTCTTATTAGTGATCCTCTTCAGTTGTGGGTCTAAGTAATTATAGTTTGTATCTTTCTCACATTTGGTCCATGATATTTTACGTTTTATTTTTACGCAAAAAACGTTTTAGAACTTTTCTGTTTGAGAACGCAAAATGCTTGCATATATATATATGAGAATGCAATTTTTGATACAAAACACACACATTGTTCCATTTTTTTTCTTGCTTGTTTATGACTTTATATATGTGTGCTTCATCAATCCATCAAGGCCCCAAGACTCAGATAATGGTACGTTAAATTTTTGAGCTTACAAAATTGATATGGAGTATCAAAAACTCGATTTAGGTTTTGTCGCTGTAATCATGTTAGTTTGACAGAGAAGAAGACTTTGTGCTTCCAAGTTCCAATAAAGACGAAGAGGACATGTGTTTTGGCGATGGTAGAGGGTTTTTCTTCGGAACTTCGATAGAGGTAGTAGAGTAGTTTTTTTTGTGGAGCCGCTTTTTGAGTCGGGAAAAAGGAAAGATAATCTAACTGTCACCAATTTTTTTTCCCCGTTCACTTCTTTATATGATTGATTTGCTTCCGTAAGCTAATATAAGGAACGACAATTGACATTAGTACTACTTATAATGGGAATTGGCATAGCTTTGCGCCAAAACGTTTTTTTATTAAATAACACAAACTACACCTTGAACTTCAAGAAATATGCCATCGAGAAAATATGGAATTTAAAAAAAAATAAAAATATTACATATTGATTTGAATAACTAACCTCTTCATCAACCAAAACCATCTCAATGGAATTGCCTGCTTTTCCTTTGGATTTCCACAACAGAATGATATGAGCTTTGATTCTTTTTTCTCCGAAGAGGAAAGAAGATTGTTAAAAAGCACAGATGGAGAGGTTTGTTTAACTATGATAGACATTATGATAGTAGATGAGAATGAAAGTAAAGTTGTTTGATCTAGTTATTAGGTAGATGAATGATTTATATAGATAGTTAGAAGTTGAACGAACGTAATCTTATTATAATATTTTATGAGAATATATTTTGGATATGCTATTTAGTTTGTGCTTTTTCATAAAATCTTTGAATATATTTTGGATATGACGTTCAAAATAGTTTCAAGTATCTGAACAAACAAAATCTTTTAGAGGTGAGGAATGATAAAAATTTTTTTAAGTCGAGTAGATCTTGGTAGCAGGAATATACCGAGATTATTTTTAAATTCAAAGATTTTATGTTTAAAAAACAACAATAAGATTATCCGAGATTTTTATCCGAGCATGAAATCTTTTAGTTAGCTACCGTAGATTTTATTTCATAACACGATGCATTCTTCGTAGCCATAAACCGGATTCTAATCGAGATATAGTTTTATGCAACTTATGTTCCTAATAAACTGGATTTGACCACTCCATAGCCATTATAATTAGAAGATTTGATGAAATAAGAGGAAAACCAATATTAACCGGTTTTAAATCCAAGACTGACATTAAACCGGTTCTAAAATTATCGTTCATGTATTGCATCCCTTTGAACACATTTCCTTGGATGACGGTTTCAAAGATTCTTGGTTTTACACCCTCTATGTATTTTCTCTTTGTCCGCTTGTTTTTGTTTTGTTTTTTTGTAGATTCATTGGTTTTTATTTTCTCTTTGTACGCTTGTTTTGTTTTACACCTTGTATTTGCTGTTTCAATTGCATAAGGATTCAGTATATTAGCAAATTTGAAACTGAAAACTCACATGGAGATGGTACTTAGAAAGAAAACAAATTATCCAGTTTGAGTCTAGAGTGTGATCTCTACGTTTTTCTTCATCTATGGAGATGGTACTTAGGAAGAAACTCTTGATATGAGGAATATCGGTGTTGCCACTGAGAGAGAAGCTCCTTGGAAGTTATCAATGCTTTCATATCTAAATCCACACTCGGATCTTAAAAGCAAATCTCCACCGGAGACAAATCATCGAACAACTCAAGCCCTGCTCCTTTTCCAAAACCACGTTCTTTACAACGACACACTTTAAAATTTGTTTTATTTAATAGTGTTTTTGTTTTAGTTATCCAATGATTTTAGAGGAATTAGTCATGTCACAATTAATTTAAAGACATGTCATCATTTTTCAATACATGTCATCATTTTAAACCAATCAAATTATAACAATTAATTAGGCTAACTAAACTGACTTGTCTTTTAATAGGAAGGGGAATTCTTATTCTTTTGAGAAATTAGGTGGAATAATATGTTTTGACATATAAATTAATAAAGTAACATGTGCAATTAGAAAATTGGATAACTAACAAAGAGAAAAATAAATTTGACTAATTTACCAAAAATAAATTCAATTAATGTTGTCAATTTTCACCACACTTAATGATATTGTTGTCAAATTTCATCACATTTAATGTTAATTTATTTGTAATAAATAATAAATAATAATTTCATCTATAAATAAATTTAAAATTGACATATATAAAAATTATTTCATTGAAATAACATTTCTTTTTTCTACATTATACGTTTAATTAAAATAGCCATAATTCTTTTACCTTTCAAAATAATTAATTATTGTTTGTATAAATAAATTATATAGTGAACTATATCACAAATTGAAAACTATTGATATAAATAGTGAACTAACTACTTGCTTGATATAATGAATTTCACACCAAAATTGTGTAATAGTGAACTATTTATGAATATATTTAACTGTATATAATAATGAACTATTGTTGAATATAACAAGTATAGTTGATTGTTTGTGAATAAAGTTAACTATATAAATGATTAATATTTATTTGTAGCTAACTAGTACACATGGATATAGTTATATATATACAGTATATAATAGTGAACTATCTTATGCGTAAATATAGCTTGTGAAAAAATTAACTATATACATAATATATTCATAGTTTCTAATTTGTGATATAGTTCACTATATAATTCATTCATTGAGTAAACGTATAATGTAGAAAAAATAAAAAATAAATGTTTTCTTTATGTCAATTTTAAATGTAAAAAAATAATTATTTTTATATATGACAACTTCAAATTTATTTATAAAAAGTTAAATGTGATAATTACTACAAAACAAAGTTAAATGTGATATAGTTTACATTAAATTTGCATTAAATGTGATAATTTTGATTGAATGTATAGAAGGATATAATCATTTAATTTTATTTCTCTTTGTTACTTACTAAATTTTCATATTACACATGCTACTTTATTAATTAACTAGTATTATACCTGGTGCTACGCACCCGTAAGTTTACCTATAGTTACGTTTGATTAATTATTTCCTATTTTGTCAGCAAATGTTATTTTTTGTTTTTCAATTTAAATTTTGAGTTTCCTATTTTTGTGGGTTATTTATTTAATTACGTTAGATTTTTTTCTGATTTTTTGTTTTTTAAATTAAATTTTGAGTTTCATATTTTTGTGGGTTATTTACTTAATTACGTTAGATTTTTTTCTGATAATAAAAAAATTCTGCTATAATTGCCACATGTCACACTCTTATTGGTAAGGTGATTTGTGTTTTAGTAGTAAAGTATATGCTCAAACCTATTATTCCACTAATTAACCCTATTCTTTTTTACTGTAGTGATTAATGTATTCTTAGCTCTTCTATGTAAACTTACATCTCATTTTTTTTTTATTGTACGACCACTTTTTTTTCTTTTACTGTTGACAAATGCCCAATACAAGGCCCATTTGTTTAAGCAATAAATTGGTTCCAACAAAAACTAGATATTTATGGATTAGAAGCCTAAACAGAAACCAAATCAAGATCGTGTCTAAGATTAGAGGCAGAAAGAGTTACCAATTGAATTGATTACCTCTTTGGGATAAAAGAGAAGCGGACTGGTGAGATTAGTTGATAGCTCGCAGTACTGACGCTCGTAACCTTTAAAGACGTCGCTCATCTTCTTCGATTTCGATTACTCAGTCGTGGAATTTTACAAGTTGAAGAAACAATGAAACAAGTGCTTCTTCTTCTTCTTCTTGATCCGATTTGGATTTTCCTCTTTTCAGATCGTATTCGTACTGTATGAGTTGATGGCGATGTTCTGACACGGGTAGCTGCAAACCCGCGAACCCGTATCGGGCTAACCCGTTGAACCTATAACCCGTGACGGGTAAAAACCGCTAGACCCGCAAATATATGGACACTAAAACACATGTCCAGGCCCGACCCGCAACGGTCCTACTTGGGACAGGCCCGCGGGCTAAAGCCCATATTGACATCTCTAACTGTTGTTAACCACGAGAAATCTAAAATAGTTGGAAATGTAGACAAACCTACTTCGAAGGCACTGTGGCATTATATTTTTCCTTTAAACCAATTGAACAAGATGACTCCATGGCCCAATGGATAAGGCGCTGGTCTACGAAACCAGAGACTCTGGGTTCGATCCCCAGTGGAGTCGATATCTGTTTTTTTATTTTCGTGACAATTTACCTATGTTAATCTACTCTTCTTGATGTTGAAACTACAAAGATGTAGTCAAACAGCCAAAGGATTGTCCAAAAAGAAACGTGATGAATAATATCCTCACTAAAAGAACATTGTTGCGTTGAATCCATGCCTGTGACTGCAACTTTCCAGGCCTTTAGAATTCAGCAGGTGTTCTTTTATTGCTTATTACCATGATTGTCATTATAAAATGTTCAATTCTTACTTTAACCAAAAAAACAGTACAATCATGAATTACAATTTTGTGGTTTCAATCAAAGCACATTAAACAAGATACAAACAAATTGATGATAAAACATAGCCCTTAACTAGAAACAAAGAATAAGTGAACTGAAGCAGAAGTGGTAAATAGAATTTTTAGAAGAAGAAGAACAGAACAGAGTCTCTCTGTCTCCAAAATTCTGAAAGACACATTAATTGTTACAAGTCTTGTTCTCTGCCGTGAAGCAAAAGTACCAAACAAAAACAAGAGAAAGAAAAGAGAAACCATTAGGCTTCGATTCCGAAGATGAACCAATAAAAATAACAAAAAAAACCCACCAAAATTAGGTTTTTATAAGGAGATGAATTCTTCTTATTAAATATATTATTGAAGCTTCTCTTATCTGTCTTCTTCAAAATCTGGGAATGGTGAGGTAAACCAAACTCCAATCTCATTCCACATTCATTCTTCCTTCTTTACCATCCATCCCTAGCCGATGATGCCCTGTGAAAGATCCAAAACGTGAGTTTAATCACATCGAGAGATATAAATGCAAGATACCTTAAAGATCTTGATACATTGGTGCAAACATCATTAAGTTTGGATCCTTATACTAACGTCAGCATCATATCTAAGTTTCTCAAGACCCCTACAAGATCATCTCTTCAAGTATATCTGTTCTTTGTAATGGGATTTGAATCAGATGTACTAACCTGTCAAAGTTTCTGTTGCTGAAGAATCCACGTTCTTTGCTTCCTTGGAAGTTTCTTCGATCATCTGTGCCACGTGATCTAGGTCTTTCCATGGATTCGACATTCCTAGACTCGTCAATTGATCCACCCCGTGAATGAGGTCTTTCTGAATAGTTACCGGTTCTGCCTGCATTGGATCCAGGCCTCTCAAATGCTTTTGGTCTGAACCTGACTTTGTCGTCCAACTCACGGATTAGTAAGTCCAGGTCTTTTTCTTTCTCGCGTATAAGATCAGGTAGATTATGGTGATTATTCTCGGATTCTTGTTGAGACTCCTTGCCCTCAGGTGCGATGGCTGCTTCCTTCTCGAGTTGCTTCCGTAGTTCTTCAATCTCTTCCTTCAACATTCTCTCTCCATCTGTCTCTGGCCTGGAAAAAAGTTGTTTAACAAGACAGAGATGAAAAGTGAGACCAATAGCTAATTTGCAGATGGATGATGTAGAAAATCATCAACATAATCACAGAAAAATTATTCATATACCATGGCAAGGTACCACAGAGTTCAGAACAGAAAAATGAACCACAGACACAAAACTCAGACTAATGTTAGAGCATATGCTGAAACGAAACTAGCAAGAGTTATCTTACTAGTTGCAAGCCGCAATTCTATCTATGTCCAAGAAGGCTTTCTGAAAGACTCAGCTAATACAACAAAAATGGATAAATTCGCCAAATTAATGGAATCTACACTACACATATTTAGTATTAGTACTCCGCATGATTGGCGAAATTCTGAACAAGATAATGAAACAAACTTTTAGATATTTTGAGCCTAAGAGATGCTTAAAGGACATACATTCAACATGTAATCAAAAGAAACCAGGAATACACTATGACTTGGGTACATTACATATGTACTTCAATAAGAACCCATTTGAAATTGAAACGCCAAAGCAAAAGTGGGAAAACTACGTATAATTATCAGTTTGAATGCATTTTCCTTTCCTCTATTGGTTCAGCAGCTAATATCACTACAAAGTTATAACTTAGATAGCGAAACAAGCTTTAAGAGAAAAGTGTCTAATCTTGAGTGCCCAAGAGATGCTTAAAAGGACTTACATCCAACATGCAATAAAAAGAAAACCACGAAGACACTATAAATTAAGTAAATTAGTCATTCACTTAGTTTCCATTTTGAATTCGAGACGCCAAGCAGAAGAGTGGTAAAACTATCTAAAGTTTCCATTTTCCATTTCTATCTTGGTTCGACAGTTAATATCACTTCAAAATTCTAATCTTTCTGATTCCGTATGCAGTTAAATGGATTAGTTGAGAAGTAACTAACATCCAAACCACTACAACAAAACATAATTGAAGCAAATCCACATTCCTCATATAAAATAAAGAAGACCCAGATGAATAAAGACCTGTCAACCCTGCGATGCTCGAGTTCAGAATCAATCTTGCGCCAATCTTTCCCTTGTTCCTCCAGCAATACCTCCCGAGGTTTTGCATCGCCAAAAGGATTCACCTTTGGTCTCGGTTTCACCACATTCTCCACATTGTTCAATGCTAAACTCTCAGACCTATTAGATTGAGCACTTGATGGTCTACTAGAATGTGCGCTAGACGGTCTGCTCATTTCTGAGCCTCCTTTCTTAGCCTCAATGTCCGAGTCAAGTTTCTTCCAATCCAATCCTTTCTCAGCCAAAACTTGCTCTCTCGGTCTAGCTGCTCCAAATGGACTCGGCTTACTCGTCTTCACAGCATCTGGAGTTTCACTCACTCCACTATCAACCACCTTACGTGGCTCCAACACAAGACGACGACGCTCCTCCTGAACACCACCACCGGAAGAGACTCCTCTTGCCCACCGGTCAGGCTCTGGTCCGGAAGAGTCAATATAACCCGACCCAAATGTAGATGATTTTGCAAAAGTCGACTGAGTTTTACCAGCTCCCCAGTTATCAACTCCGTCAGCTTTAGAGAATCCACCTCCTCCTCCAGCATAACTTCCACCACCACCACCACCACCATAACGACCTTGACGTCCTTGATCAAAAGAAGGAAGCGATTTCTTTCCTTTTCCCCAATCATCATTTTCATCAGCCCTAGAAGGTTGAGGAAAATCCCTAGAAGGAGGACCTCTCTGATCATCATCAAAACCACCATAACCTCTCCTACCACCACCCCAGGACCCATCAGAATCATCACGATCTCTCGACATTCTTCCAGGAGGTCCACTAGACCTACCTCCACCATAAGAAGAAAACCCACCACCAAGACGACCACTTTGCATTTCCTCCTCAGAACGTTGTCTTGGACCAGTAGGAAGCTGAAGCATCTGCTCCCTCGTCAATCCAGTAGAACCCCCAGAGCCTGGTGCTGCGTAAGCTCCTTTAGCAAAGTCAGATAAACTCATCTTCTTCTTCTTCTTAGACTTTGCAGTCGCAGCTTCTTTCAAACTCGGGAAACTAGACGAATCAGCCGCCGTCTCTGTTGCTTCAGCCGCCTGCTCTTCATCTGCACGCTCTGCCTCATCGGCCCACGCGCCGATTCCACCCCAAGGTTTCGACATCAGATCTAGAAGAGAGTAAGGAAGACTCCGATCTAAGTAATCACCGGAGCTCCGATCAGTGCCGGAGAAAACGAATCAATCTCAGATTCTCTTCGTCGTTCGTAAAGATGAGATTTTTATCAATTTGGGGAAAAATGGGAATTTTTTTTCTGTTTGTTAGGTTTTTGGAACGGAGGAGCAATGGACGGAGAAATGAGACGCGCGGAAGAGGAGCGTGTAGTACACGGACCAATCAGTGAAGAGAGAGTTAATGGCTTTAACGTTGTGGCTCACGCGATGGTTGACTTGTAATGGAAACGAACGGTCATGAGTCATTGTTTTTATAAAGCTAACTTCTTTTGTTCCCACCAACAATGTTTATGTGCTCTTATGATTCCACGTTGTAACTTTACACATTTCTATCTCAAAACATAATCTTATTTTTTAAGGTTTGATATGATTGGATCTTACTTGGATATTTGTATAATCTAAACACATTCAAGTTTCAGATTTTTGTATGGATTTTTACCTTAAAAATTCAAAAAGATCTTAGGAGGAGTACTACACATTCAAGGATTTTCTCTTTACATAGATAGATCTTCACCCGAACAATAACTCAGCAAAACAAAATGGTGACTCCTCTTGTCTGAGTTTTCATATCCAAAATGAAGAAAGAAGACATCAGAGTTTCTAAAGATGTGTCCTAGTTTCTCAAATCTCTTTCTGAGATCTTAGATAATTCATTACCGGACCCATAGCGCTTCCTCGGAGTGCCTTGTAAGACCATGAGCCTGCTCCACTTGAACTTGCTTTCTTGTCTCCTCCACTTGAACTCCCTTTCTTGTTCCAGCCATTGTTGGTCTGAGACAGTTGTGCTTTTTTTGCACTTAGAGCTTCACTTAGTTCTTCCCAAGGGTTCACTTTTCCATTTTCTGTAATTTACATAGGTTTAATAAGTTTCCTACAATGTCAATACAGTATCACACCAAGATTGTTGGAATAGCACCTTTGACAGGGGTTTGCAAACCGTTATTTGTGCTCAGCTTTTGATTGGTAGCTGCTTGGTCAGGCTTGGGCGGTGCTGACTTGGTGACTTCTGCGGCATCTGAGCTGCTAGTACTGATGCAGCGGACATCAAGCAGAGCAGAAAATTCTATCTGCAGAAGCAAAAAGTCTTTCTTATTCAGAATTGTGATGCTTAGCAAGCAAACAAGCACAAGAACCAGATCTGTAATCTAGTCTCTTCAGGTTATGATGGCATAGTATAAACCATGAAGCATACCTCCAAGGACCCATCTTCTTTATAGAGAGAAGTATCAGGTTCCATTGAGGAATCGTCATCCTCTTCTAACTTCTTCTCAACTGGATATTCTTCAACAGGCATCAAAGTCACATTCTTGGAGACTGGATCATAGTGGCTTATCTTTCCAACCTACAAGGAGAAATATATTGTAAAGGTCATAAGGTTTCTCAAATAAAAGAGTTGATTGATTAAATTGTCTCAGAAGGAGAGTCGGAAATTTTACTCGAAAAGGCGAAACCTCAGGAGTCCAAGATGATGTTAGCTCAAGGAGGCGGTATGCAACTACATCTCCTTTCTGAAACATTAACAAATGAGGAGGGAAGAGTTTAAAAAGGTGAATCTATCAACAACTGCGGGTAGTAAATACTATAAGCAAACCTTTACTGAGCCAGTGTAAGCCACAAGCTTTTCATAGTCAATCGGACCCTTAGCAAGTGTCTCTGCTTCGGCGGGCTGTGCCTGGTAAGTATCTTCACTGAAATCCTGAGCATATCGTTTGGCAAATCCTGTCTTCTCTGTGCCCCATTTTTGGCCTGTCTTCTCTGAGCCCCATTTTTGGCCTTTCTTCTTTGTCATGTTTCCATTCCACGAGAAATTTTCCTAACATTTTGAACTCATGATCATTACAGATTCAGATCCGGTAAAGCTTTAAGGATACAAAGATAGGGGTAAGTCATACCATAGGAGGTTCACTTTCGAGGGAAGCTTGGTCTGTTGACTCTGTTCCAGCTGAAAAGTAAGCATATAAGAGAAACTGTGAGGAGCAACAAACAAACGCACTAAAGTTATGCAGAAAACAATTTTACAAAAATTTACCGAGCGGCTTGAAGCGAATATGGCCTGGCCTCACTACCACAGGAACCACTTCATCCCCACCATCACCGTGTTCCTCTGGCTGTTGATTTTCAAGAGCTTCACAGTGATTTTCTTTGGTTACTTGGGAATCTATAATGATAGCTGGTTTTTGGCTGGGTGCTACATCCACCTGCATCTGTTCAAGCTGCAAATCATGTAACAAGAAAGAAGATATCAGTTTTGAAATGCAGGCTGTACATCACTAAGAAACATAATAGATACATAAGTCTTATCATTTTAAGTTTTGAAAGTATTTGAAGAACAACCTCTTCCTTCTCTAGTTTTTTCTTTTCTCTCAACCATTGTCGTTTAGCCTTTTTACGCCGAGCACTTCTGCTAGGTGTCTACAATAAATATAAGGAAAAGTTAACTTCACATTCCTTGTTGCAAAGATGGATCAGATAATAAGCAAATGGAGCATATGAAACAACAAGAAATCCCTGCATCTATATTCATCAAGAAATTTACCCAATAGTAATTCAGTGTATACTCATTGCTCAATCTTTAAAAGAAAAAGAAACAAACACAAGACAAGCCCTTCTAATTCGTTGAGACAATGAAGTATACTCGAACCTTTTTAGTTTCAGCAGACAATTCATTAGGTTCTTTACTCTCCTCTTGTTGCGAGGACCTGCAACTCAAAAGGTAAGGCAATGGAGAAACGACCAGTGAGAGATAGTTCAAGAGAATGCTAGTGAGTTTTGACACAGGAAACATACACCTACCTCTTTGACTTGGTCATAGACTTGGCATTAGCATCATTCGGTTCATCATTTTCAGCTCTCTGTACATCCAATGGTTTCTTCTTTTTTACAACTTTGCTTTTGCTTACAACAACTGCAATATCTCCTTCGACGGGAGTTTCTTCAGTAGTAGCTAGCTTACACTTCTTCCTCCTACATCATCATCCAACAGTGAATAAACAAGAAATACACACATTTAACCTGACTAACAATCGTTCTGGTCATAGATCCTACTTGGAGCTTGGGCTTTTGCTTGAAGCTTTACGTTTCTTTGAAACCTTCTTCTCGGGAACAATCTCTTCTGCTTTCTCTTCGATCTCATCTTCCTCAGACTCACTTTCATATCCTCCAGTTTCCTCCTGAAACTCTTCATTAGCAAGAAGCAGTTCACCAGGAAGAATCCTATGCCTCTCCTCAACATCAATCTCAGCACAAACATCCTCCTCACTGTCTTCCCCAACAATCTCCAACAAAGATTCCTTCTTCTTCTTAACACTACCAAACAAAAACCAAAACTTTAACCCTAATACTTAACAGAGCTCAAATGCAAATGCTTTACAAGACGAAAACTAACCAAACGATATCTTTATCTCTCAATACACGGCTCGACTCAAATGGCGGTAAAACAAACCCTTCCATCTGAAATCAAAAGCATAACTTTCCATAAGTTCAAATCACAAACACAGAAAGACACATAAACGAAGTGAATGTAACCATTAATGGTGTTCAACATTGAAAAATTAGGGCAAAAAGAAGTAACCGTACAGATAGAGAGAGCCCATGAGGACAAGCTTCGAAGAGACTAAATGTGTGAAGAAGATGATCAGAAAATTCCGAAACACTTCGTTGACATTTACGATTCAGAACAACCCAGCTCCGCTTTAAACCTTCCTTCTTCTGATACTTGCTCAAAATCCGTCGATCCTCAAACACAAGACGAATCCTCACCTTCTCCTCCACCATAGTAGACCAACTTCAGAGAGAGAGGTAAAAATGAGATTTTTTTCGTTCTTCTCTCAAATCCTAAAACCCTTGTCTCTGAACAAGAAGATTAACAAGAAGGTTTTAATTGGGCTTTAAATTAATGGGCCTTACTAAAGCCCACTAAGTAAAGCCTGAGATTAAAGTAGTGAAGCCTTGGTCTTCTCGTTTTTCCCTCTAAGCTCTCATCAGCCGTCGTAGTAGTCGTCGTCGATCTGATGTCGCGGTGTTGAGAAACGAAGAAGGCTATGATCATATGCGTGGAGCTCTGATATGCATCAGACGCTGGGCGCAGTACGCCTTGCATACCGTTCGCGTATAGCTAACTTCGTGAAATCAGGTATGATAGACAATGCTGCTCAAGTGTTCGATGAAATGCGTCACTCAAGCTACCGTGTTTTCTCTATTGATTACAACCGTTTCATTGGGGTTTTGGTTAAAGAGTCTAGATTTGAGCTTGCTGAGGCTTTATATCTAGATATGAAGCCAATGGGTTTCTCTCTCATTCCTTTCACTTACTCGAGGTTTATCTCGGGTTTATGTAAAGTTAGAAAATTTGAGCTTATTGATGCTCTTTTGAAGGATATGGAAACACTTGGTTATATACCGGATATATGGGCGTTCAACATTTATTTGGATCTGTTGTGTCGTGAGAGGAAGGTTGGTTTTGCTGTTGAAACATTCTTTTGTATGGTTAGGAGAGGTAGAGAACCTGATGTTGTATCTTATACTATAATTATTAATGGGTTATTTAGAGCTGGTAAGGTCACTGATGCTGTTGAGATTTGGAATGAAATGATTCGTAGCGGAGTTAGACCGGATAATAAAGCGTGTGCATCACTTGTTGTTGGGTTATGTAATGCTCGGAAAGTTGATTTGGCTTATGAGATGGTGGCAGAGGAGATCAAGAGTGCAAGAGTTGAGCTTAGTACAGTGGTTTATAATGCGTTGATTAGCGGGTTTTGTAAAGCGGGTAGAATAGAAAAGGCAGAAGCTTTGAAATCGTTTATGAGTAAGAGTGGGTGTATGCCGGATCTTGTTACGTACAATGTGTTGTTGAATTATTATTATGATAACAATATGTTGAACAAAGCGGAAGAGGTGATGAGTGAGATGGCAAGAAGAGGGATACAGCCTGATGCGTATAGTTATAACCAGTTGCTTAAGCGGCATTGCAGGGTTGGTCGTCCTGATAAATGCTATTCATTCATGGTAAAGGAGATGGAGCCTAGGGGTTTCTGTGATGTTGTCTCCTACAGTACTCTGATTGAAACATTCTGCAGGGCGTCAAACACTAGGAAGGCTTACAAACTCTATGAGGAAATGAGACAGAAGGGGATAGCAATGAATGTGGTCACGTTCACTAGTCTTATCAAGGCTTTTCTTAAGGAAGGTAACTCTAGTGCTGCAAAGAAGCTCGTTGATCAGATGACAGAGTTAGGTCTGTCGCCAGATCGCATATTTTACACAACAATTTTGGACCATTTGTGTAAATCTGGAAATCTCGACAAGGCTTACGGTGTTTTTAATGACATGATAGAGCACGAAATTACGCCAGATGCTATTTCATACAACGCACTTATATGTGGCCTCTGCAGGTCTCGTAGAGTAACTGAAGCTATAAAATTGTTTGAGGACATGCAGAGCAAAGAATGTTGTCCTGACGAGTTAACTTTCAAGTTCATTATTGGAGGACTCATTCGGGAAAATAAATTATCAGCAGCCTACAAGGTTTGGGATCAGATGATGGATAAAGGATTCACCCTTGACAGAGATGTGTCTGATACACTCATTAAGGCTAGCTGCTCAGTGAGTGCTGATGTGTAGGTATAATACGGGTATACACCTTTAAAATTTTCAACAATGTCTCCTCCTGTGCAAAAATGCCATCTTAGGCAATGCCTGGCAGCGAGGAGATGCAGATACAGAGCCATTAAGCTTCTACTGATGCCTGCTGCTGCACGGGGAGAAATAAGAAACTTATAAGGTTCGAACTAATTTCATTATTTTTTTACATAAGTCAATCCGTGGTTGAGTTTGCATAGACCAGCTGAACCTTTTCCTTTTTTGCTCGTTCGAGGTTCCTTGCCCTTTTTTTTTAATGTGAACCAACTGTAGTCTACCTTATCCTTGTTGCAGAAGGATCATCATTTGTGGTCACACTGTGTAACAAGACTGCCAGCTCTCTTGCACTAGAGATGAAACAATTTTCTTGCCTCAGCTTAAACTCATTCCTCAAAAATATTAGACTGAGGACTGAGCGTATTGGACTGAGAAAAGGATTTATCTTTGTTATGCATAGGTACATGAAGCTTGTTGTTGCTGGGTATGAGGAGCATGAAATGCCTCCTTCAGTGGTACAGTTGTCGAACATTTTTTTTAGCAAGCATGTGAAATATACTTCCACTGTCAGGTGCAATCTCAGTTAGCTGCCTTCTTAGAATCTATTGCAACCAATGAGGTTTTGGGTCTTGACAACGCAATTGATCTATGCTGGCTCGAGAAGCTGCATCTTAAAGGCTGAGAGCCAAAAGGTTAGCTCAGGCTTTTATCTTTTTTAGTTTTTTTTTTTTATATTAGCTGGATTCTCAGGACTTTGTTTAAAAAGTGGACCAATTATTGTTTTTATTATCATGATTCTGCAAATGTTCATATACTGACATATTCTGTAGAAGCTTTGTCTGGAACTTATCGACGGCACAAAAATTTGCTATATGTGTTGCATTTGTGTGAAGTTATATCAGCTTCAGTCATATCATTTACTATGTTTTATCATATGTACTGATGCAGAACTAACCGTATTATAAGCACAGAACGAGAAGAGGAAGGAAAACGTAAACATTCTTAAAACAAACAAAACCACGATTAATCTTTTACAATAATCGGAAACTAGTAAGTTCTTACCCCTCTCTCTCTTTCTCCAATAACCCTATTGAATTTCTTGGTACTGTAACAGAGAAAAATGGAATCAGAAACGTTTTCTTTTTCAAAACTTTTAGATGAGAAAAAGAGATGATGTTTCTAGTTTCGTTTACTTAAGTTTTTATTAGAGAAAAAAATATGTCAAAAAGATTACTTGCTTCCTGTATCAGTTTGCTTTAACACAAGAATCTACTTGAACTTCTCAGCAAGTTATCACCTCTCTCTCATTAAGAAACACCCAAATTTTCTCTCTTTCTTGCTTTCACATAACTTTTTTCTCACTTGATTGATGCTTCAATGTCTCACCACCACTATGAAACCAACCCTCATTTCGTTCAGTTTTCCTCGCAGGATCAACATCCTGGTGGTCCCTCTAGCTCATGGACTCCTCCGCACCACCACCAGATCCCTGAGACTCGCTCAGTTGGTCCACCTGGGGTAAAAATAAAGACTCGAGGACGCCACCAGACTGAGTCACCTGAAGCATTCCATGAACTGCCTTCCTCAAGACCATTGCCAATGAGGCCAGAGGAACCGTTACCACCACGCCATAATCCAAACTCCGCCAGGCCATTGCTATTGAGTCCTGAAGAGCAACAAAGACATCCACCCCGTGGTGGCTATGGATCTGAACCAACTCCATGGAGAACATCTCAAACACGAGCAGCGCATCAACAACCAGGTCCAAAGAGGACCAAACCCATGAAATTGTCAGCTTCAATCTGCAGTGCAATTCTCTTTGTTGTTCTGATTTTCGCTGGCCTCATCCTCCTCATCGTCTACCTCGTCAACCGTCCACGCTCACCGTACTTTGATATCGCAGCAGCAACCCTAAACACCGCGAATCTCGACATGGGTTATGTTCTAAACGGAGATCTCGCCGTTGTGGTAAACTTCACTAACCCAAGCAAGAAAAGCAGTGTGGACTTCACCTACGTGATGTTTGAGCTCTACTTCTACAACACACTCATAGCAACCGAGCACATTGAGCCATTCATTGTACCAAAGGGAATGTCGATGTTCACGAGCTTCCATCTTGTGAGCAGTCAGGTACCGATTCAAATGATTCAGAGCCAGGAGTTGCAGCTGCAGCTCGGAACCGGTCCTGTGTTGTTGAACTTGAGAGGAACGTTTCACGCTCGCTCGAGCCTCGGGTCGTTACTAAGATACTCTTATTGGTTGCACACACGTTGCAGCATCTCCTTGAATAGCCCTCCTTCAGGGATCATGCGAGCAAGAAGATGCAACATGAAACGCTAGCGATTTGCAGTGTTCTGCGTCTGAATATATCGCTTCCTTTTTTTTTAATGCATTTGATGATGATATAGGCAAATAGATAGTTTTTGTATTGTTTTGACCTTTCATATTTTGAATAATAGTATTAATCCAAAGTTGTATCTACATTGATATTATTATTTCTAGGTTGATGGAAATATATACACTCATTTTTTATTTAATTGATGCTACCTTTAACTTTATAAATGTTACACAAGAAGAAAAGGATTGATCCTTCTTGAGAAATATCACAAAAGAAACTTTCTTGTAAAAATTATTGCATTTTTGTGTTTTTTTTGTTTTTTTGTCACTAAAGCACTTCATTATCGATTATCATGAAGGGTCAATTAGCTATATAACACAAATTCAAATAATAATTAATGTAATAGCCATGTAATAATATTAATGAAGAGAATAGCACATGGTATATGTAGTTTTACCTTTTCCTCCTTCACACATTGACGAAGCATGTGGCAAAAGCTATGGTTTCTCAATTCAAAAAGAGTGTGGTTCAGAGAGTGGCCACATAGATAACACAGTTAAACCAAAGAGAGATCTGACTGTAAATAGAACCAGAGGACAAGTAAATGCAAACAAACAAAATTTGCAGGTTTGTTAACGTGAGTAACGTAGACGTGAGTTATCTTATCAGTTACTATGTCACTACTATCATTAATTAAGAATACTAGAGGCAGTAAATAACAACATAAACTGTTATTCGGTAACTTTGATGATGATGAACTATGTAGACAGTAACAAGGATTTAGCTTCTTGGTTCCGTTTTCGTTGGCAAATGGACTTGTGTCCTTAAAGATAGACCAAAATAGAATTCATATATTTGATTTTTTAGATGTTGAACTTGGTGGTCAAAAACGCATATGAAGTGTTTGTTGAAATGTCTATCATGTTTTTATGGTTCTTTTGTAGATGACAGAACAATACAAGGTGTTGGTGGTTCTCGGTAATTGGGTTGGGTAGGCAACACAGTGGAACTTTGAGCCTGAAATAGTTGAAGGAGATGCGTATATCCAGCTATACTCAGGGATGTCATTCTCTGAATTAGGGGCAAATGTGCGAGAGGTTTTACGTCTTCGTGCTCATAACATCACTCTGTAGACAGTAACCGCTCAATCTGCCATTCGAACTCACCCACATGGTTATGCTACATTTCAGTATGTCAAATAATATAGAAACTAATATGAGCTTCGCGTTCCAGTCTCGTCCTCGCTCTCTTCCCTAGGACCAGGACCAACGACTACATTTCTTCATGGCTCGAGTTAGGGTATTATTCCTTGTGCTCAGAGACATGACCAGCAGCTACACTTTCTTCATGTCAAGGGTTTAGCGTCTTCTTCCTCCAGTTTAGAGATAAATTACTTTTTCTGGTTTTTTTCAGAGACATTCAACATCCTTTACACCACCTCACCACACATTCTGTTTAATCCCTTAATCCCAAATCAGTTCGACAAAATCATCAACTGAATCATCATCCATCTCATCAAGAAACCTTATGGACCCATCTTCGCCTTCCAATTTCATTCCCCTCACTCAACAAAGACTTGACCTCTACGTGGAGATGATATGTACATTATGGTCAAAATTGTGTGTCTACCAAAAATAGTTCATACATTCATGTCTTTCTTATAACAAATGCATATAGTATGTATACACCAACACATACTAGTATAGTACAATATACTACATTATCTCAGACCAATAAACATAGTATAGACATGCGTCTCATAGTTTACTCATGAACAAAGTTACTTACTCCATAACCAATTGATGAAATCGAAAGCTAATTAATCAGGAAAGAAAAGCAATTAAGGCATACCAATCGGCAGAGTGGAAATCGGAAACATCGGAAGAAGCTCGGACGAGATAACAATGGAACTTTCCGTAGCCATTGAAAGGTTTGAGCTTAGGAGACAAGGAAAGGGGAGATGGAAGGAGGAGAGACAAAAACGACATCGTTGAGGGTTCTGTCGTCGTTGTCGGAGGCCGTCGTCTTTCACTTCTAATCTCTAATGTCTGATTTCACGGCAACGAGAGATGGAGAGTTGAGGTATGGGAATGGGATTCACTAACAAACAAAATTAAACCAGAAAAACCCAACTGATTCGTTTTCGTGTCGTGGTGGTTGGATCGGAGGAAATAAACATCTGAGATCTCGTTCGTTCAAGTAACGATTTTAGGAAGAAAGCTTTTGGCAATAAGAGTATTTTCTTCCGAAATACACATCTGTTTGAAGAACACAGTATTTTGTGTTAGTCCGTGAATTTTAATTTTTTTTTTGCGTTATTTACCCCAATTTCCCAACCAATAAAAAACAAAAGTGCCCATAAATGAAAAAATAATATTCTGTGTACCGCAAGTAAATCCGTTTTCTTGTTATTTTCCATTGCTGGTAGATAAAATCGAATTCGGGTAAGGATTCCTAACTTGATTTTTACAAAATTGTTTATGTAACTTTTTCTCCTTCAAAATTAGACAAAATAAAAGCCATGTCACATATGACATGGCTAATTTAATCATTGACTTATTTTACTTACCCCATTAACAAAAAAACGTGGCCCATTCGATCATTTTCCTCATTTTTGCTATTAAAAATATGACCCATTAACAACACTTACCATTTGTAATTTTTAAACCTAATTCTATTCATTACTCCATATATATGATACATTCTCTTATAAAAAAATTGTCATTGCCATTTCCAGTCAAAATATATTCGACCAAGCATCCACACAAATCTGTAATTTATTGAGAACAAAATAGATTTGATCAAAATTGAAAAAGGAGTCGAAAGCATATTTAATCATCTTACTATACGTTTTATTCTAGATACTATTATTCATAAAAAGTAAAACTCGAAAAAATCCTAAAGGCCAAATATATATATTGAACATCATTAGAAAACTTTAAATATAAAATAATATCTTATTATATAAAGTTTGATGCGTCAAACATAATAACTAATATGATCGCGACACGTGTCAACCGGTCGATCGAGATTTTGACACATGTTAAATTTGTTTCTAATTAGGTTTTGATACATGTCAAACAAATTTTTTTTTTAAATAAAAGTTTAAATATTTGTATTTATTAATTTTTTTTATTTTAAATAGAAGTAGATAAAGCGAAAAATCAAATACTTTTTTCAATAGGATATTCTAATATTCGTGTAAAAATCTTCTGAGTTTGAATACGCTTAAGTTTTGCATATCCAAATTTTTGAAGAATTATAATTTTTCATCTTTATTTAAACACTTTTCGCTCTCTACGTCTTCTCTCAACAACCAATTTAAAACTTGAGTAATGTATTGCATAAATTTTGTTTTGCTCATTTTTTAATGTTATTTGTTCTTCTTGATTTTCGTTTGTGTAGTGTTTTATTATTCATCGTTTTATTAGTTTCTGTTATAACATTCGTTTTTATCACCAAATTTTAGCAAAAAAAAAAACATTTGTTTTTGTTGTTGTTTGTTGTAGGTTCGCATGTTGGTGCTCTAATTAGTAAGATCTGTAATATATTGATTTATTACACCACATGGGTACTTCTTGGATCAGTCTGATCATAGTTTAAAACTTTTGGCCTTTTTCTGTTATTTTATATTTTTAATTTGCTTACTTTTATGCAGGACCATAAGAAACACAGTAGGGAGCTCGGCCGTAAGCCCGTAACGCAGTCGGAGGTCACGACGTTTCTACATCGTCACCGATCCATGGACAACGACGCGATTAATCCGAGACCGGGGACGCTACGATACACCGTGATTCAGGATCGTCCGTTATAGATCGTATTCAAGCGCGACATGATCATTTTGAAGCAAGAGCTAATCATGAACAACTTCAAGACGATTGATGGAAGAGGCGTGAACGTTGCAATAGGTGCGTGTACCACGATCCAGTATGTGACGAACATCATCATCCATGGGATTAAGATTCTTAGCTAGCCTATCAAACAAATTAGCAAATTCTCTTTCTTTTTTCCTTTTAAACAATACTATTCCTCTTTTGTATACCACGTTCTCCTTTGTAGATCTTATATTTTTAGTTCTTTGGGTTTTTTATGCAAGATAAATAATCAAAATTTGGTTTAATAGGATTATAATTTTGGTCCATAAGATAAAGTTTTTCTTTTGTTCCGGCATTGTTTTACATCGATGAAGTTTGATTTTGTTTATAGATTTGGTTTTTGTTGTATATTAATATATAATATGTTTTTCGTTTGACTTTTCACGGGTCGTAAACCTTTTTTTATCATAAACCTGCATTTTATCTAGTTATTTATAATATATATGATTTAAAAAAATATAATCCATGTATACGCGGGAGTGATATACTATGTCAACATACACATATTGTGTGTAAAGCGTTGAAAATAGGTATTTCAAGAAAAAATGATTGGCCCAATTAATGGTTAGTAACCCATTTAATTCAAAGCCCATATTGGCCCATATTAGCTTCCCTGTAGTTTGCCCGGAGCTCAAGAAAACGATCTCTTCCTTTTCTTCTCGTCTTCGTCTTCTTCTCTCTCAACTCTTCGTCTCGATTCGATTACTTTTCTTCACTAAGGTACAATTTCCGATCCTTAATCGAGCTCTAGTATCGTTGATTTTGTCTTGTGACTAAAGACGAGGTTTTAGGGTTTTATACAGATACAAAAGTATCTCGAGCTAGATCTGACTTGAATTTTTGAGAGAAAAGCTCTTTGATTGATAAGCTTCGAGTAGATACTTGTATTCTTCAATTGGGTTTGTTTTCTCATGATTCTGTAGGGTTTAAAAATGAAGCTTGATACTAGTGGGTTCGAGACATCCATGCCTATGATTGGATTTGGCTCAAGCAGCGACATGCTTGATGGGTTTTCTACTGTGCCCTCTTTTGATCTCCCCCGCACAACAGATGTGAGTTTTTCTTCGTGATTTGATGATTTCGTTTGGATTCCTCAGGTAAGCATTAACAGTGTGGGTGTTTTGTTTTGGTTTCAGTTTGATGGGTTTCAGAAAGAAGCTGTTCAGATGGTGAAGCCTGCAAAAGGAACAACCACACTTGCTTTTATCTTCAAAGAAGGTGTCATGGTCGCTGCTGATTCTCGGGCTAGCATGGGAGGATATATCTGTATGTCTCTTTTCCATCATTTTAGTTTCAGTGTTTTTTTGCTTTATAGTGCAGACTTTGATAGTGTTTAGCTGTGAACTCTCCTAAAAGAATTCCTCAGAAATATGCATTCTTTCGATATATTTGATAGTGGGTAAGCACAATTAGTATAGAGATTAGATGAGCTTATTGTTGGTTTAGTTTTGTGCTGGATCTATCAGACAAATTTCTAGTCTTCTTTGTGTTGGTGGATGATTGTGAATCAGTAGAGTAAAGGAAGTGTTTCCGTGAATTGCTGCTGATGTTTTGATATCGGTTTTACCGTTCAGCCTCACAATCTGTGAAGAAGATTATTGAAATCAATCCTTATATGCTTGGTACAATGGCTGGAGGAGCTGCTGACTGCCAATTCTGGCACAGAAATCTTGGAATTAAGGTACCTACCTCGGATTTCTTTTGCTTCCTGAACTTGTGCTTGGATCTGTCATTTATCTTCCTTTTTATGGGTACGAGGATTAGTCTTGCTCAAGGTTTTGACTGTATTAAAGGCTATCATGAAATTATGTTCGGTCTGTATTGAAAATCGAGAAAGGTTCTTCTTTATGATCTTAAAATCATGAGCTTCTTTGGGTTCTATGCATGCAAATTTTTGCTGCGCAGTTGGTGCCTTTAGCATCTTTGTTCTCTGAACCAAACAATTCTCTAGCAATATGCTTCAGTTACTCTTGTTGTACGGAGATATTGAATAACTTAAGAACTTAGATGATGAAAAGCTTTGTAATGTTAAATTTGAGGGATAAGACTTGGTCGATGCAAGGTGATACAATTACTTTTCATTTGAGTGGTTACCTAGTTCATGTGTACAGAATTATGGCATTGTGTAAATGGATTTTCTTCAACTTATTACCAAAAAATATTATTTGTTGGAACCATGGCTGATCTCTTAATTTATTTGTCTTTTCAAGTGCCGTCTGCATGAGCTGGCAAACAAGAGGAGAATCTCTGTTTCAGGAGCTTCCAAACTTCTTGCAAACATGCTCTATTCATACCGTGGAATGGGACTTTCTGTCGGCACAATGATTGCTGGATGGGATGAAACTGTGAGTAAAGCCAACTTCATATCTTTAACGCTGTTCTTTTCTATCTCACTCAAATTGAAACTTTTAGTTGCTAAATCCTTCCTTCTTGTAAATAGGGTCCTGGACTATACTATGTTGACAACGAAGGTGGACGGCTCAAAGGAGACAGGTTTTCAGTTGGTTCTGGTTCACCATATGCTTATGGTGTACTCGACAGCGGGTAACTCATTGCCCCCAACAACATTTTCATCTCTTTTGAGTTTTGTCCCAATCCCTAAAGCTAAAACCCAAAATCTAATGATAATAGGTAAGCAACCAGTTCAACTTATGATTTTGCTTGTATCATTAGGTACAAATTCGATATGTCAATTGAAGAAGCTTCTGAGTTAGCAAGGAGATCAATCTACCATGCCACATTCCGTGATGGAGCCAGTGGAGGAGTTGCTAGCGGTTAGTAGTCCTAACACATTTGTAGTCCAGATGTAGTATCAAATTTTCAAGATTCTGATTTTATCTCACATATTGGTCTCTTGTCATATGATCAGTGTACCACGTCGGCCCTAATGGATGGAAGAAACTATCAGGAGACGATGTTGGGGAGCTACACTATCACTACTACCCTGTGGCACCAGCCACCGCTGAACAAGTCATGGAGGAAGCGGCTGCCGAGTAGAAAAACTCATTTTATGTTTCTAATCATTCACTCTCTTTTCTGTTTTTGCAATTTGTGATAGTAAATACTGAGTTTTCTCTAGCTTAAGCTTTGGTATTCTACTTTCACTGATCTGAAATGTTGCTCGAGAGTTTATGCGAACTATTCTCTATAAGATTCTCTTTTTCTGCAATCACAGGTTCTCATGCTTCACCTTACTCAGTGTTTCGAACATCAAGTAAGGGGATTGTGATGTTTTGCACTACTTTTTGTAATATTGACTAGCTTTGATGAGTGCCTATCAATCCCATTAGTGCCTATCAATCCCATTAGTGACTATCACTCCACAGTCTCCACCTTCAATCAATTTGTCGTCATGGTAAAGCCCAAATTCTTGAATTATTTAGGCTCAGCCGCTGGATAGATACAAGCACCATAGCTATGATTCGGGAAGTGGACCGAGCTCGTTAGGAACCCAATTGGGATGAAGAAAGCTCAAGAAAATATGCAAGCCACCCTCGGGGTCAAAAGGGAGAGAATCACTGAAGAAGACCTAGGAAAAGTTGATTACTTGAAGGTAATACTCAAGGAAACATTCAGCTTACATCCCACCAGTTCCATTTTTACTCCCAAGGGAAACAATGTCTTACATCAAGATCCAAGGCTATGATATTCCCCGAAAACGCAAATCCGACTTAACGTATGCACGATCGGACGTGACCCCAAGTAGGGCGTTGGACTTTAAAATCAATAACTCAAACCTAAGTTAAATATACAAATTTTAAAACTCTTTACAAACCTAGATGCTAGTTCAAAATGTATATTAATTTATATCTTTAGAGTTATAATACTACAAGTCTACCATCCCTAAATTCAAATGTCTATAAACTCAATTATTGATTAGATAAGATTTAGGTGATTACTCGGTATTATATCAGATAGATAGCGTGGAAATTGATAGAATAATATAATACTTAAACAGAAACATGAAAACGTAAACAAATGATACATTTATCCCATTTGTCAACTATCTTTGTTAAATTTCAAAAAATAAACAATCTTTTGTTTCTTTGATAATGTTATCCCATAAGTCAACTAGACTCGATATTTTAATAAATTTTTTTGTTTTGTAAGATGTGTTGTAGTTTCAACTTTCAATGCAAGAATTAAAATAATTATCCATTTTATTTATCTGAACAAAGAGATAGGTGATGAAGAGTTTTCTTGTTCTCTTATTGATCGTTCCAATGTACAACTTATATAGAACCTTTAAACTTTAAAGCCAACCTAAAACTACTCGATCTCCTAGATACAGGATTTACTCATATAGCTACGAGCTAGTATCTCGGAAGATCTCCAAGAAAATATCAAGCGGAATATCTCAAATGGTATTAGAGGGTTGGTTTCTTTGTGCCCTGTGTTCAAACCCCCTTTGGTACGGAGAGTTATTCTTTAAATCGGAATATCCAAAGACTGCTTTTGGGTATCGAGGAAATTATGAGCCGAAGGTTTGGAACTCCCACGATTTATCAAAAAAAAAAAAGTGGTATTAGATATTCCCGTAAACGTTATCTTTCAATTTTTTAATCCGTGCATTAAACAAAAACATCCTATAAAATATACAAATAGAGAACCTTTTAATACCCCCAATATTCACAAACCCAATACATATTAAACAGAACAAAATCGGAAATAAAGAACCAAACTGATACAACTAGATAAACTTTAATAAAGAAAACGAATACTCCCTCCGTTCCTTAAAGATTGATTTTCTAGAGTTTTCACACATATTAAGAAAACACATTAATGTTTGACTAAAAGTGCATTGGTTTTTGTATTAAACAATTTTCCATAAGTTTGACCCAATGACAATCCAATAAAACCAATTAATATGTCTTGAAATCTACAATTTATCATTATTATTGCATAAAAAATATAAAAAATCAATCTTTAGAAAACAAAAAAAAATTCTATAACATCAATCTTTAAAGAACGGAGGGAGTATAACATCCCTAACAAAACTTGCACGTCAGTGTAGACATGGAGGATTGTAGATGGTTGAAAATCCCCAAAAAATGACATAGTTTTCCATTTTGTAGAACACATCACTATCAGCAACAGAAGAAGCCAAGAGTCGCCTTCCAATCAATCAGTGACTGACTAAATCAAGCATAACATCAACCAACATGTGATTGTTTGTTGGACCACAACACTTCACTATGTGTCACATTCATCATTCCCAAAGAAGATAATCTCCACAAATCTAGTAACTTGTTACAAATAACCACTACTTGATTTTGTATTATTAATTGTATTAACGTATATCCTTGACACATATTTATAGACAATGACCCTTCGAAAATTCTAAGCTCATCTCTCATACAAACATAGCCAAGGAAACAAACACAAAAAACAGAGAAAGAGAAAAATGACAATCTTGCTCTGTTTATTCTTGGTTCTGCTTCTTACTCTATCATCAATCATTCTTAAAAAAATTAAAAACTCAAAATTCAATCTTCCTCCGAGTCCTTCGAGTCTTCCGATCATCGGAAACTTACATCATCTTGCAGGATTGCCTCACAGATGTTTTCATAAACTCTCTATCAAATACGGTCCTGTGGTACTTCTTCGTCTCGGGTTTGTTCCAGTGGTTGTGATCTCATCGAGTGAAGCAGCTGAAGCAGTTCTCAAAACCCATGACTTGGATTGTTGCAGCCGACCAAAGACGGTCGGGACCGGTAAACTCTCTTACGGTTTTAAAGACATCACTTTTGCGCCATACGGCTCTTATTGGCGCGAAGTGCGAAAACTCGCGGTCAACGAGCTTTTTAGCCTTAAAAAGGTACAATCTTTTAGGTATATAAGAGAGGAAGAGGTTGAATTTGTGGTGAAGAAAATGTCGGAATCGGCTTTGAAACAATCTTCGGTGGATTTAAGCAAAACCTTTTTCTCCCTCACCGCAAGCATTATTTGTAGAGTGGCTTTAGGGCAGAATTTCCATGAGAGCGGATTCATTATCGATCAAGATAGGATAGAAGAACTTGTTACCGAATCAGCGGAAGCTCTAGGGACTTTCACTTTCTCTGATTTCTTCCCTGGTGGACTTGGAAGATTCGTAGATTGGTTGTTTCGACGACACAAGCGGATCAACAAAGTCTTTGAAGAGCTGGATACTTTTTATCAACATGTCATTGATGATCACTTGAAGCCAGAAGGAAGGAAAAATCCGGATATTGTATCCTTGATGTTGGATATGATCGATAAACACGGAAATGCAGATTCTTTCAAACTCGATATGGATAATCTCAAGGCAATAGTCATGGTATAAACTGGAATATCGCTTTTCTTCATATCAAGTTTATATGTTTTTTTCGTTTATATGTTTTAACGACTATATTAATTCAGACTTTGTATTTTTATATGATGTTTCAGGATGTATTTCTCGCGGGGATAGATACAAGCGCGGTAACTATGATTTGGGCGATGACGGAACTCGTTAGAAACCCTAGAGTGATGAAGAAAGCTCAAGAAAGTATCCGAACCACCCTCGGACACAATAGGGAAAGAATCACTGAAGAAGACCTAGACAAAGTTGATTACTTAAAACTTGTAATCAAGGAAACATTCAGATTACATCCAGCACTTCCATTTATAGTCCCAAGGGAAACAATGTCTCACATCAAGATTCAAGGATACGATATCCCCCCGAAAACTCAAATCCAGCTTAACGTATGGACGATTGGACGTGACCCAAATCGTTGGACCGACCCTGAAGATTTCATCCCTGAACGGTTTAGCAATAGTTCTGTAGATTTCAGAGGACAACATTTTGAGCTATTACCGTTTGGTTCTGGTCGAAGGATCTGTCCCGGGATGCCAATGGCGATCGCTACGGTGGAGCTAGGATTGATGAATTTGCTTTACTTTTTCGATTGGAAATTACCTGATGGGATGAAAATTGAAGACATTGATATGGAAGAAGCTGGTAATATCTCCATTGTTAAGAAACTACCGCTTCAACTTGTTCCCGTTGAACACTATTGATGATGAACCGTAAAAAATGCTTGATTACATGGAAAGTGTCTAAAAGCAGAAATGCTAAGATTCTTGGATATTGTTGCGTTTTAATTTCTAAGAATAAATGTGTGAAAATATCAAAGAAATAACGAAGCTTTTCATTTTGTTTCAGTCATTGATAATCTGAAACTCAAAACTCTCTAATATTGTTTTTCTTTCCAAAAATTTATAAAATTATTGTTGAGTTATATTTAAATTAATGTTTGAACAATATATCAAGACATCATCAAAATGTTTCTTCATTGGCTTGACGATGGTAATTTCTCTTATTTTTATTACTTATTTTGTTCTCATCAAAATGTATGTCCTTTTTTCATTTTTAGAATTGTACGTAATACTATAACCCCTAAATTGAAATGTCACTATTGATACTCTTATTAAGCTGGTCATTTCGGAGATGGAGCTTAGTAACTCGCAGGGATTTCTTTCGGCTTGTGCGCTTGACCACTGCGATCGATAACCCAAAGCTGACTTCGGCAACCATAACTAGTTAGTTGAATTCCATGCATAAAGTATATCATCTCTCCTGTGGTAGATGTTCCTGTTCACAAAGTTGCAAGTAGTGCTTTCTAATCATTCAACAACTTAGGAAGGAAAGCTAAGTATAAGACTTGGATGTAGGCGGAATAGAACATGCCATTAGACAATACGGTAAACTTACTAATCCATTGACACAAATCATTCATGGGAGAAAATTGAGTTATTTGGGCCATGGCGAATTAAGCATTGCTAACTTTTTGGATACGAGATATCCATGGCCCAAAATCTGCTTTCATTATATTAGTGGTCTTCTAGCAGATAATATTTAGTGAGAAAATAAGTATCACTACAAAAAAACGGTTTATTGGTTGTTTTTTGTTTCTTTGGTAAAGAGAATCATAGTTTAGTTGTGATTTCTGTATTCCATATGGTCACGGTCCAATAGGGAAAAAGGTGAAATTGAACCCAAACAATTTGCATCGTGCCTTTTTGGATTTGAACTTTTGCATATGGCTAATTTAAACCTAAACTCTAAATAAATTCAAATCTTATACCTGAATTAACATGTTTTGTGCCGGATTGTACCTTGACCAAGATTTCGTTAGTCAACTTTAATGGAAAAACGACACGTGGGTTAACTGGTCGGTTTCGTTGGGTCAAAACGACATCGTTTCGTTGTTTTAGTAAAACGATGTCGTTTTTATTTAGAAAAAACTCGAAAATGAATCCATAATTTGATAAAATGACGTCGTTTTTATTTGGAGATTTATCGAATTATGGATTTGATTTTGAGTTTTCTCTAAATGAAAACGACATCGTTATACTAAAACAATGTAACGACATCGTTTTAAAGCATTTCTTACCTAGCCAACTAACCCACATATCATTTTAGTCAATATTCGGTTAACGTTGACTAACGAAATCTTGGTCAAGGTACAATTCGGCACAAAACATGTTAGTTCAGGTATAAGATTTGAATTTATTTGGAGTTCAAGTGTATATTAACCATATGTATAAGTTCAGGTCTAAAAGGATACGATGCAAATTGTCTACGTTCAAATTGACCTTTTTCCCCTGTCCAATATGTGTATCAATCAGCCAGGCTGATTTGGACCAAACATGGATGGTCCAAAGATATTTCGATTTGGCTGAACAAAAAAAAAGTAACTTCCTCTTTAGTAATAAACTAGGTGAGTATACTCGCTACGCGAGGGCTTTTGCGTTTATATTTTTACGTATATATATCGATAAAGATGAGAGAAATAAGATAACTAAGTTGATTATTAAACTCAATCGGAATAAGATGATAATCTATATCCAAGGGTTTAGTGTCAGCCTCTTGTAGATGTGAAGCCAGTTTTCGTTCGAAGAATATGACTTTTACATATATTTTTTCTCTCGTTCTTATGCAAGAATGTTAAAACTTTTTATTATAAGATACGATTTTTTTGTAGTGATTATTTGGCTTAAGTCTAACCTCATCCATTAACCAACATCACACAAAGAATCAAACATTGACGAAATCAATATTCATATTATATTATTAGATCATCGAATGAAATGATGGTGTTAATGTCTTTGTCTCCTCTTTTTCCCTATCTTGTTTCATGTCCACACTCATTTTGTGGGTGTTCTTTGCTTTCTTCTTAAATTGTGGCACTATGATTCTAAGTTGCAGCCTCTTAAACCATAAGAATTTATAACTTGCATGTCTCTAACAAACACAGATTCGTGTTTTTTCATATTTGTTTTTTTCTATATATGCATCCAGAAAATTAAAATGAAAAGAAGAAACTTGTGCCACAAGTATATAATGAGAAGAACTTATACTTGTTAACTTTTTTAAATCATTAAAGCTTTGTTCTTTGATGGACGACTAATAAAAGAAGCTCCGTTCTTTGAAGTGATTGTCTTTTTCAAGCTTTAAATTATTTATGTATGGTGGTTTTGCATTAAGCGCTATGTGGTTATGTTTGTAGAATGTTATCTTCTCTGAAGCTTCTCAAGTACATGGTATTTTAAAACCTCAGAGTTTCTTTGTTGTGCTATTTATTTCACGAAATTTGGTGGTTTACATTTTGAAGATTTTTTTGTGCTTATAGCTCTAGTCTTGTTGATAGGCTACATAATTTTGCTAATGAACATAAAAACATCAAATTGGTTTGATCTTCCTCTTCTTAATTTGGGTAAATGTGATCGGCATTATAAAGACAGTGATATATTAGTGATATATATTTGACAAGTGAAACCATGTAGACAGATGTGAGTCAGGCTCATGATGAGTTGTTACTATTGACGCAGAGATGGAGATAAGCTGGATAGTTTGAACATTGCTGCAAATTAAGCCAGCGGCTGGGGGAAATCCTTGTAACTGGTTAAGGGTAATACTCTGTTTGGGAGAACTTATCTTGTGACCTAGCTCTTCAGGTACTACTTCTATTTATCTGTTTTATTTCCCACTTGGCTTAATCTCGACTCTAAGTTTTAAGGCCACCTATGTTTTCAGAGCCAATTAAGTCTCTAATCTCAGAAGAGATTTTAGATCACTAACTCATTATACATAAGCATGAACAAAATTTACAATCTAAAACTCAACATATCTCGTCCCATAAACGTTTAAAATTTTATTTTAACTTCTTACAAAACTCGAAAATCAAGCACATATTTACCAACTACCTTCAATTTTTTTTTTTTTAAGTTTCTTGTGTGAAACATGTAAACATCATCTAAGTCTGAACATATACACGTAAATCTATCCAACGACCTTGTGTCTAATGAAATAAAATTAGCCTAGAAAAACAATTAAATTGAATGATTTAACACAAGCTTACAAATCGTTAGAGAGATTTAAGAAAGATAAGTTTCTCCAATGAAGAAGATAGTAAAACCTATTAAAATGATAGCATGTGTGATAAAAAGCTGTTTTAAAGAACAAACCCTTTACTTGAATAAGATCCCTATCATGGAAATCAAAATATGCTAAGAATATGTTCTCATGATTGCTGAAGCTAATCTTAAAAACCAAGTCACAAACCATATCATAAACTGACACAAGCACACTTCCTGCAAAATATTAACAAACACTTGTTTACTAAATGCGCTCAACTATCAATTAGAATCATGAAAATCACATGAGTATTAGATACAAGGCATCTAGATGAAGCCATGTACTTCATTTTACAGACCATGTAAGAAGATGCTTATGTGAATTAGTTACAGAAAAGTCATTACCTTTCCTACGACATGCATGGCTGTCAAAGATAACTTTATCAACATCCGAAACCTTAACGTCACTGCTAATATGGAGCTCATATCGTCTACTGTGGGGGAATTTACCAGCACCAAATTCCAGCACCTAGACAGACCACCAGAGCACCTATACACACTACAGTACAAGTTATACTTCTTCTATTAAACACCGTATTTCACCATAATAATATACAGAATTTTGCAACTATATCGAGTGACCACTATCAGATTGTCGAAGTACCCTTATACCTGTCAACAAAGGTGGTTTTCTTCCCAAATAGAGGTGTTGTATTCCTGCACAAATCATAATCAAAGCAAAGACACTAATCATTTTCTATGGCAAATCGATTTGCCTAAAACTGGTTGAATGCCCGACCTTCAAATGACCAGAGATCGGATTCGGAATTATGATATAGCTGAGTCTGGTGCTGATCGCCTTATGATAGAGCCGAGTCTGGTGCTGGTGGCCTTATGATAGAGCCGAGGCGTTAAGGTACAGTGCATCGGTGGCTGAGTCCGGTGCTGATCGTCGTTGGATGGGATCGTCGGGTGCAGCATAATCTACCTCATCACTGTCGGAGTAAACTCAAAAGACATAATACATATCTACAAATTCGAGACCTAATATAGAAAACTGATCATCCGCAACATCAAACTAGGGCTGGGCATTCGGATATCCGATCAGGTTCAGGTCGGATACTCCGGTTTTTCGGGTACTTCGTATCGGATATTTTATAATTTCGGATTGGGTTCGGATAAAATGATTTCGGGTTCGGTTATATCTGAAGTGCAATCTATTTAAAAATAGGGAAATTAGGCTTAATAATAGAGTTTGCCTCAAATATTTGGTATCTAACATGACCTAAATCAGAATAGAGTAAATAACATTTTCGCTACCCAAAATTCCATTTATACCTTTCTATATTTCAGCAGATAAAAAACAAAACACAATTAAAAAAATAAAAATAAAAAATAAAACAAATCGAAACTTTAAATTATTAAATAATAAAGAAACCTACTTTTACCCTAGGCTTAATAAGGTCTCGTCGACATCCTTCTCCTTCTCCGATAACTTTTTCTTACTTTTCAGAATCTCTGTTCGTCTTCTCCGATTTCCGATCTCCTTCTCCGTCAAGAAATCTTTCTCTCATACCCACAACCTTTTCACGCTTTTTTTTGTTGAAGCCTTTTTCCTTTTCACGCTTTCTCACTCTGATTGTCCTCAATTTCATTTGAGAAGATGAAAGATCCAAAATTGCCAACGAGATTGTTTCGTTATGGTCGGGAACCCATCGAGAACAAAGTCAATAGCTATCTCTTCATCAAATTGTTTGATGATGAGGATGAGGCTACTCCAAAACGAATCTGTCAAAATCTCAAATCCATGATGGTGGATCCAATGAAGAAACTACAACTCTCGTGTTTACTTCTAGTATGACTTTATCACTATGCCTATGGTAGAAATAATACACTACGGTAGTTAACTATGAATGTTAACTATGTTTTTGGCGTTTATGTTTCAGGTAAGATTATTGACTCTCATGTTGATATGATTAAAAACTCCATTCAGTATATCCAGTTATGCGGGAACATGAGAAACCAAACATAAATATCGTCTTTTTTCACCAATTACGATTAACACAATTATCATATAGTTAACTATATTGTATGAAATAATGTTATAGCAAACTATAGACACTGATTACAATATTTGACTGCAGGTTCACATGGGATCACCACTAAGTGGCTACTTTAGTTGCATGCATCTACGACACTTTCTTTAATATCTAAACTTGACCAAGCATGTGTTAAAGAAGTTGGGAAGAACTACGGCATCAAGCTTTATGAGAAATTCACTTTCCCTCTTCCATTACGCATCGCTTAGGTTGTACTATTTGTTGCTGATTTAAAACCTTTCTATTACTTTCAAGATCATTTTTAAGGGTTATGTCATGTAAGACATACGTTTCACAGTTTTTCTTAAGACATTTATTATGGTTTTAAAGACCTATATAATTTCAAAAAGTATTGACAGCTACCTAACAAATGCTTTCAATTTATTTCCCGGATTACTTTTGTAAATCCAAATGATTGTTATAGTTAACTAACCTTTTATGTCTCTTATAGCTGACTATTTGCTTGAACTTATTGTTGAATAAAGGCGATACTATAGCTAACTATATTCTTTTAAAAGTGATCGATGAATGTTTTAAAGGTGCAATAATTTAGTTAAACTAATGATGCGAAATATCGAGATTATAGCTAGGTAGTGAAGTAAAGCGACTTAAGTTCAAGCAACTGGAGCGATTGATTAAAAAAACGTCAAAACAAGTGAACTAGAGCGACTTAAGATATTAATAAATATAGACTCAAAGAGTTAGAAGTTGATTTGATATTTTAGTTCTTATATATTCACCTATATTACTACGTGATAGCCAACTAATGTCCATCATTGATTTAATTTTCCCTTACAAGACTACAAATTGTTTTGCGGACTGATCTTGAAAGTTGAACAAAGAGATGGTGAAATTCAAGAATAACACAACTCATAAACTTCATACATTTCAGGGAAACAAATGTTAGTTCGGATACCCGTTCGGTTATCGGTTCAGTCCGGGTTCGGATTTTCGGGTTTAGGGACATAGAACCCAATCGGGTATTTTATAAATTCGGGTCGGGTTCAGATCGGGTAATTTGGGTCGGGTTCGGTTCGGTAATGCAAAGTCCGCACGGATTTATCTTTGGGTTCCTTCCCAAAAGGGCTCATATTAAGTAGGTTGGATATCTCTTTATATATTAGACCATTCTTGTCTAAACTTCCGATGTGAGACTTGGATTGATATCCCAACAATCTCCCCCTCAAACCAAGTACCACATAACTCGTGGACTTCTACCTCTAGCGAAACCTGACATCCATCTTGTGCCCTTCGCAAGGTTATCTTGAGGGCGGCTCTCTTCTCCCACATCGAATCTCTATGTCCACTTCTCTGAACCGCTTTGATACCATTTATTGGGGCTTTTAAGCTCATGTCCAACTCTCCCATTAGTATGATATTGTCCGCTTTGGGCCCATATGCAAAGCCCGCACAAATTTATCTTTGGGCTCCTTCCCAAAAGACCTCATACTAAATAGGTTGGATATCTCTTTATATATTAGACCATTCTTATCGAAACTTCCGATGTGGGATTTGGATTTATATCCCAACAGAGATCTTCTCGTTTCAATGAATCTCCGAACATGTTTTTAACGAGGGAAATGTCAAGACTGAAGGCTCATGGAAGATTCAAAGATAATTCATTAATTAACCTAAAAAAAGATTCGAAGATAGAAAATTACGGTTCGCAGGTGGAATTACAGTCGACTCAATTAAAAACCTCCTTAATTAAAACAAAAATGAATTTTATAGGGTTTGAAATTAAATAGTGATATATTTATGACATTACTGCAAACCATTGGATTATACTACAGTAAAAACTCGATAAAGTAATAAACTCATAAAGTAATAAATATTGTCGGTCCCGAGTCGGGCCTGTGCAAAATTTAACACAAATCAATAAAATAATAAGATAATAAATTTTTCAAAAGTCCTATACAAATATATGGTCCAATTAATAACATAAAATAGTAATTGCTATATAGTTCTTTCATTTCATAGTAAGTGATGTTTTATGAGAAACGAAAAGTTCTAAACTATATAATATTTTTAACTTTTAGTAGAAAATTAATTATTTTTTATCGTTTTTAACCATTTATATTCTGTAAATTGTGTTTTATTAGAATTTATCAATTAAATATTTTTTTGATTTATTTTAAACATTACTCATAAAGTAATAACTCTATAAAGTAATAAATTTATGTGGTCTCCACATTATTACTTTATAGAGTTTTTACTGTATACTCCCTCTGTTTCTTTTTGATTGATGTTTTGGAAAAAAAATTTGTTTTTAAAAGATTGATGTTTTATTTTTTCTATGCATTTTTTTAATGAAATCACAATGATAAATTGTAAATTTCAAGGCATTTTATGAATTATTATTGAACATATGTTTAATGTGTAAGAACAAATTGTAATGTAAAGTTTCTAAATGGTTTAGAAGGCTAGGCTACTTTCACACCTGTATGAGTAATAAACAAGACATTGATTCAAATAATATTGAGCCAGACCCAGACATTTGAAACCCATCTATTGAGTCTAGTCCAAATCAAGAACAAAAGACGACAAAGCTTTCAAAACAAAGCAAGAGCCATTGTACGAAGAAGAAGACGCTCCTCCTTGATAACAAACCTAATCCTCTCTTGGTCTTATCTGATACAGCTGGAGGATAAGCTTTGACTGCTTTAGGTTAATTCTAGATTGTTCTTGTATCGGTCTATATAAGACCATTGTAAATCTCTTTGTAAGTCACTGAGAATTGAAGTAATACACAAATCTTTTAGTCTTTGTCTTTATCTATATGGTATCAGGAGCCAATACACCCTCATAGGTATAACAATGGCGACCGTGTATCATTTCCTGGATAATGTTTATGTCACAAGCTGAGTCATTCTCAAGCTCACCGATAACAACTATTTGCTTTGGAAAACTGAGTTTGAGTGTCTCTTGTCAAATCAGAAGCTCATCGGCTTCGTCACTGGTGTCGCCCCTGCTCCAGCTCAGACTCGTTTCATTGTGAATGGTGAAGTCACAACTGAAGAAGTCAATCCTGCATACGAATTTTGGTTTTGCACTGACCAACTAGTCTGGTCATGGCTGTTTGGTACTCTCTCTGAAGAAGGTTTGGGTCAACTTCACAGTCTTGGTATTTCTCACCAGATCTGGCTCTCACTTGCAAAGAGCTTCAACAAAAGCAGCGTCGCCAAGGAATTTTCTCTCCGTCGCAATCTTCAGCTCCTCACCAAGAAAGATACGTCTCGCTTTGTTTACTCAAGGGAATTTAAGTCGATTTGCGATGCTCTGAGTTCCAGTGGTAAACCTGTTGATGAATCTATGAAGATATTTGGGTTTCTCAATGGGTTAGGAAGAGAATATGACCCTATTGCTACTGTGATTCAAAGTTCTCTAAGCAAAGTTCCCTCTCCAACGTTCAATGATGTTATTTCTGAAGTTCAGAGCTTTGATAGTAAACTCCAGTCCTATGAAGACGCGACCTCTGTGAATCCTCATGTTGCCTTCAACACAGAGATGTCTGTTTCTGGCCCTCCCTCTTACTCCAACACTCCAAGAGGCACATGACGATTTGGTTAGAATAGAGGACGTGGAGGCTATTCCACTAAAGGACGAGGCTTCACTTAACACCAGTCGTCTCGATCGTCTGGGGAAAGACCGATCTGACAGATTTGTGGTCGCATTGGACACATTGCTCTTACCTGTTATGACCGTTTTGAGGCCACCAATCCCGCTGAAGCTTCGGCTCAGGCCTTTTCTTCTTTCGAGTATCTGAAGACTCTGGGAAAGAATGGTATCATGATTCTGGGGCTACAACTCATGTCACAGCCTCTACCAATGGTCTGAAACAGGCATATGCCTATGAGGGAAGTGACACAGTTCTGATTGGTGATGAGACTTACCTACCAATCAATCACTTATGTTGGCTCAACCACTATCTCTTCATCCAAATGTATTATTCCTCTAAATGAAGTCTTAGTGTGTCCCTCTATACAAAAATCCCTGATCTCTGTGTCAAAATTGTGTGATGACTATCCATGTGTTGTTTACTTTGATGCTAACAAAGTGTGTATCATTGATTTGACCACTCAGAAAGTGGTGGCCAAGGGTCCTGGAAGTAACGGGTTATACATGTTGGAGAATCAGGAATTTGCGGCTCTATACTCCAATCGTCCATGTGCAGCTAGTGACACTACTTGGCATCACAGGCTTGCGCATTCAAATTCCAAAATTCTTCAACAACTTCATAGCAGCAAGGTGATTCAAATGAATAAGAGCAGCATCTCCCCTGTGTGTGAGCCTTGCCAGATGGGGAAAAGTTCTCGTTTACCGTTTTTTGCTTCTGAATCTCGTGTTTTAGGTCCTCTAGATTGAATACATTGTGATCTTTGGGGACCGTCACCTATTATATCGAATCAAGGATTCAAATTTTATGCTGTTTTTTGGATGATTATTCACGATATTCTTGGTTTTATCCTCTTCGGTCAAAATCTGAGTTTACTTATGTGTTTATGGCTTTTCAAAAAATTATTGAGAATCAATTGAGTACAAAGATCAAAGAGTTTCAGAGTGATGGAGGTGGTGAGTTCATGAACAAGGTTCTAAAGCAACACCTACTTGAGCATGGGATTCACCATCGGGTTTCTTGTCCATACACGCCACAGCAGAATGGTCTAGCTGAACGAAAACACCGACATCTAGTTGAACTCCGATTGTCTATGATGTTTCACAACCATATACCACTGGAATTCTGGGTTGAGGCCTTCTATACAGCATCTTATGTCAGTAATCTTCTACCATCTTTAATATTAAATAACTCAAGTCCACATGAAGTGCTGTTTCGTCACAAGCCTGACTATACTTACCTTCGCGTCTTCGGATCTGCTTGTTATCCTTGTCTCAGACCTCAGGCTCAACACAAATTTGAGCCAAGATCCTTGCAGTGCGTGTTCCTTGGTTATCACAATCAATATAAAGGTTATCGATGTCTATATCTACCAACAAGCAAGGTATACATTTCTCGACATGTTCTCTTTGATGAAGACACAATGCCTTTTAAAGAGAAGTATTGCCATCTCATTCCTAAATACAAGACACCTCTACTCAGAGCTTGGCAACTTCCTGACCCTGTTCCTCCAACTTCATCACCTCCTGTCCCCATTTAGCTTCTGTCCAAACCAGTCCACAGTGTACTGGCATAACCAGAGGAGGCAAATACAGAGGAACCTGCAGGTCCAAATCTAGGAGAGCCTGAACCTGAAGCTAGTCCACCTCACTCTGCTACTCCCTCAGAAGAATCTGACTCAGACAGTGATGGCCCTCCTAGACCTAATCCAGCTGTGCCACAACCTTCTCCAGGTCCTGTTCATTCCATGGTCACGAGAGCACAAGTGGGAACTATCAAGCCAAATCCTAGGTATGCTAACATTACTTCACGGTTCCATGCGGTTGAACCAACTACTATTGCTGCTGCTATGAAACATCCTGGGTGGAATGATGATGTACTAGAAGAAATGGGCAGGATTCACATGCTAAACACATGGACTCTTGTACCTGCAACAGATGAGATGAACATTTTGAGTAATAAATGGGTCTTCAAAACAAAGTTCAAGCCTGATGGGGACATAGACAAACTAAAAGCTCGATTAGTAGCAAAGGGGTTTCATCAAGAAGAAGGGGTTGATTACCTTGAAAAATTCAGTCATGTGGTTAGAACTGCAATAATCCGCTTAGTTTTAGATATTGCTGTAGCCAAAGAATGGCCTTTGAAACAACTAAATGTCTGAAATTCCTTTTTACATGGCGAACTGTAAGAGCCGATATTCATGATGCAACCACCTGGTTTTGTTGATCAAGAAAGGCCTGATTACGTATGTCGTCTCACCAAAGCTCTTTATGGCCTGAAACTGGCACCAATGATTTGGTTTGACACATTCAACTCCTTCATCATTGAATTTGGCTTCGTATGCAGCACCTTTGATCCTTCCTTGTTTATGTATTGTCGGAATGGCATGACCCTTGTTCTTCTCCTATATGTTGATGATATGCTTCTAACACGAAGCAATCAGAATCTCCTTGATTAACTTCTCACGGCGCTCAACACCAAATTCACAATGAAAGATCTTGGAGTTCCTAAATACTTCCTTGGCATTCAGATTGAATCCAACACAAATGGTCTCTTCTTGCATCATAAATCTTATGCTACTGATATCTTACATAAGGCTGGAATGACGGACTGCAATCCCATGCCTACGCCTATTCCTCAAGCTCTTGATAACCTCATGGTGATACCGGATTGAGTAACATTCCGAGATCGGTCCAAAAAATAGAGGAACTAAAATCACAAAGAAAAGATCAAGTAAAAAGATGTGTATAGAATTCTCTATTGAAGGAGATGTCCTCGTTTTGGAGGAATACATCAAGTATTTATACAAGTACAAAGTCGGTTGAAATTACCCTAGAAGATAAATGAAAAATCTCCTAAAAGATAAAATGAAGTAATACTAGTTCTAAGTATATCCTTTTATCCGAGCTAAGTCTTCTAATTTGCTTATATTCACCGAGGTCAGCTAACGCTCCTTACTGGGCCGAGACGTCTACATGGATCCTCGCTAGCCCATTTCTCTGAGATGCTTCCCAAATCTCCAAGTCGAATCAAATATGGGTCAGGTATGGTAATGAGTTCTAAACTCGGTACCACCAATTAGTCCCCCCGAGTTCGGCGAGTATTACGTTAGAAGGCTCGACCGAAACGTACTGAGGAAGATTTGCCCAACTTAGATCTTGATTCAACACGTCGCTTTGCCTTTACACGCGGCACGCTCTGGACCACTCGTTCTTGAAAGGACACTGAAGAGACGCCTCGGTTCGCTCGCGTCTGCCGCCAAGGTCTAATGATTACCCTAGACTTTCGCACCTTAGAGTGTAAATGCCGGATCTTTCGACCCTCGGATTTTCCTTATTTATTCGTCGCCGAACAAGGTAAAAACTTCTTTCTTCTGTCTCTCTCATCCTCTTTCCTTACTCATATGCATTTTTAGGGTTTATTATTTGCTCTGTACAACTCTGATCATGACAAAGACTTTCGAATCTTTATCTACTTCTTTCACTCAGGAAAGAAATGTCAGTCTCGATGTCAACCACGAGATTCCTCCGGTCTGTTTTGACCCTTCTCCTTCTTTGACAGATATCAAAGCGTCATTGTTAAGATTCGGACCGGTCTATGCTAACACTTCGGAGCAAACCGGTTTGAACCCTGAAGCTTCTACTCCATTCGTTGATACGAGTGATCGTACGGGAAGTGGATTTGGTGAACAGTATGTAGACGAACAGATCGGCTAAGAACAGGTCGCTCAAGAACAGATCGTCCAAGAGATCTTGGCTGTTCAGTTCGATACGTACAAGATCTCTCCTTTGCTATCAGATGAGAGGTCGGTGGACTCGATGAGGAGGGTTTGTCATATGTCTGAGCAATTAGAATTCCTGGCCCCAAGGTCCCATGAACGTCCATGGGATTGTCCTGCGGGTTACATCTGTCTTCATGAACAGATGTTTATTGATTGTTTCTTGTGGTTCCCGTTACCCTACATCTTCGGTAGGTATTGCAAGAATTGGAGCATTTGCTTCTCATAGATGACGATGGCCGGGACATGTAATCTCGGGGCACTTATAGTGCTTGGTGCCGAGCTCGGCATTAACTTTTCAGTCGAAAAGTATGAGCATATTCCTATGATGAAGGAGGGTCAATTCCCCAATTGTTTTTACAACAATATGAAGGTCGGATGTAAGTTTATCTAATTGAAAAGCAAGACCGGCAAATGGTTTTACCGATACTTTTTCGTTAAGATAAAGGATACCTCGGTCCAGGATACCTCCAGGACTTATCATAGTCGATGAAATCCTTCTATGGGTAGATTTTAATAAATCTTGCATGCATGTACTGCCTCGGTATTCATGATGCATTTTTCTAACACATTCGTGCTGCATTCTCTTTTGTAGTTCCTCATCCTCCGGCTCCTCCTCTTGCGGATTTACCGTTAAGAGAAGATCTTAACAGAATAAGGGCAGGAAACCATCGTTGGGACGATCTGCCCTACACTCGTGTCCGCCTTGCTCGTGACAGACTTGGCAATGACTCTCTACGAGTTACTTTAATATTATAAAGTTTTCGTTCCTTTGACTTTGAAGCCTGACATCGCTGTGGATGCTTATTGTTTTCAGATATCTAGGATAGCGAATACTGGGCCACAGAGATGAGAGGTGCTACTCCCGGAATTCTTATGTTCAATACTCCCTCTATTGCGATCTGCCCCAGGAAATCTAGGAGACTTTTCGAGGTGTCGAACAGATCGGAAGCCGAGGTTACGGCCGATCCGTCCCTATAGTAGTTATCCAAGACTCTGGGGATAACACTGAGGGCGTTTCTCTTCCAAGTCAGGAGGAGACCCCATCTGTCTGAGATGGTTCCCAGAAGATTCCTTCTAGGACCGATGCGGCCAATATGCAAAGGGCTGATGATGCGTCAGCTCGGGGGGTCGGTCCTTGGCGAGTCCAACAAACCAAAGGGTCCTGGCAATGTTTCCCATTCAAAGAGAAAACGGAAATTTGATCCCGTAGATTAGAAGGCAGAGAAGAAGAGAATAGCGGCTAAGGCTAAAGCCGACCTTGAAGCGGGAAGGATTCCAGCCTTCCGGATTGGTGGAACTTGTGAAGTCATTCCGTCCGAAGAACCCGTTGCTCGAAGTTTGGGTGTCACACCTCCTGCATCTCTTCCTGTCCGTTCTGACAGTGCGGCGATTCCGCCGTGTCCAGCTGTTCAAACAGCTGTTAATGTTCCTCAGCTTCCTCCTACTCGTGTTTCTCTCACTCCTTCGTCCAGACCAGCCTCGTAGCTTTCGTCCGAGTCTTCTCTTTCAAAGATGATAGAATTCTCCTAAGATCGTCACTCTCAAGTTGAGAAAAGGGATATGCCTTGCTGTTGTGAAACCATAAAGCTTCAAAGACAAGGGATGTGGATTGAACGGTCACACAGAAGCTGCAGAAGACTCCTGATATTCCAGATCGATTCTAAGGATATTACGCACCAAAGAGATCGAACTTGTTTGCTGGATATTACACACCAATAATGATCTAACTTGAAAGAGATTTTGATAAAAAGATAGATAAAAACGTTTGGAAACAGATTACAGAATATATAAAGAGAGAACAAGCCTTGGAACAACTTACAAGGCTGTTCTTGAAAACACAAAGCATTAGAAATCAGTTTGATTAAAAAACTTGACTCTTCTCCTGCCTTGGACGTTTTTTATTGTTGTGAAAGGCCTTGGGCTTTTGGTTTCAACAAATGGGCTATGGTGAAGTGAAACAATTGCCTCATTAAAAACCTTGTCAAGAAAACCCATTGGGACAAAACTTGACAAGGGAAAAAGAGTACAATCGAGTCACTTTTCCCATTTGCTGAATTTATTCAAGTTTTGTCAAGACCAGAGCTAGTACAACCACAATGTCCTCATCTTCAAGTGAATCCTCAGCTACAAGCTTAGCTCCTTCTGGTTCGAGCTCAGGTTCATGGTGCTCCACTGGTTCAAGCCCTTCCCCACGTTCTAAGCTCTTTGTGCTTGGCATGATCATATCATCCTCTCCCACTTGAAAAGGATTTGACCTCAAATCCAATATACCTGCATTACAATAGAGCATGTCATAAACGTAATCATGAAAAATTAGGGTCATACCTCGAAATTTGTTTTGGCTCGGTTTTGTCTTGTTTGTTGCATCTGGAGGTGCTTCTTTGATCAACATGAAGATATTAACGTCTTGGTGTTTATCCTGTTCCAAATCAGGTGGCTTAAATCGTTTGTCTTCCCCTCTCTTTTCAATTATTCTTGTGCGCTTCAAGGCTACTCTAAAACCTGTATTTGGCTCTTTTGACAAAGACAAGCCAATCATATCTGTGTGATCAGGGATAAAAGGATTCTTGAGAACAAAGATACTTACCTTAGCGAGTTCAAGTTCTTTGTCTCTGGCTCGTATTATGATTGTTGGTGTCCATCCATGGCGCAGGACTTGTTCTAGATCAGTGGGAACTCTTCTCGACCAATTAATCTTCCCTTTGTATTCCCCATAACCTGTATCAAAACAAGAAAAAGTATACCAAGAATTTGGTGAAAGGTTTAAAGGCTTACCTTGCTGGTTATTGTAGTTTGATCTGAGCATAAGTAATGCATCTGGTGGTTCATATTTGAACATTGATGAAGCTTTGGCTACTTTCCCATGCTCGTGGTCTGGTGGTTTCTCCTTGATTTGATTAGAACGCGTGAGCCCCTCTCCATGAATCCATATTGCATCGCTTCTAGTGAAATCTCCAACCACACTTATGGTTCCTGTTCTAGGTCCTCTTCGGATGGATTGAGGCTGTAGCAAATCTTGGAGTTGAACCTCAAATGTGCTCCTCCTCATTGTTACTTCTCCTAAGTATTTATGCTTCTCCATGGTTCCTGTTCCTTTTTGAGCCCTCATGGGAAAGAACAAGTGCATTATACTTGAAGTAGAGAATTTTAAAACAGAAGATTTAAAACTATGACCTGTTATGAAATCGTGCCAATCTTGAACCAGGTTATGAATTTCACTTATTCTGGAGCCAATCAAAAGGTGTTGCATGTAGTCAGTTGTGATAGTTATTTCCCTTGAAGCAAGATCAGGTGGTGAACGTGGTTCAAGTGTAGGTTGCTCAAACGCCTCTTTTGGACAAATAAGTGAATTACGTGTTTCAGAACGTTTCTCCTTTTCACCTATACCTTTTTCAGCTTTTTTTGGACAAGGCAAGAGTGTTATCACGTCATGAGAGCTATTGAAAACAACTTGGTTCAGGGGATCACTTACCTTAGCTTGATTAGTGATTTCAGTTCTACAACTTTGCATCTGATCCATGATCAAAGTTAGTTCTTCTTTTTGCTCCATGAGCTTCTTTTGTATGTCTAGATTCATGTCCGATTGCTTCTCTCTAGAACCTGAATCTGCATCAATGTCTTTTGACCGAGACAAGTGTATTATACGAGCACTAAGGACATTAAGATCAGAACTAACAAAACCATCACTCTCATTAAAACTATTCTTTTTCAGTTCTAGAGATGTGTGATTGGTTACCCTCTTATTTGGACATTCTATAGCATAGTGCCCATTGTTTAGACACTCATAACATATTGCTTCTAGTAATTTCAAAGGGTCGGAAGACTTAGCTTGAGTGTGCTTCCCTTGTGGTTCAAATGGAGGTGAACACAGTTTTGCGTGAGTTTTAGTATCCGTTTTAGCACCTGATTGCCTTTGTTGCTCTCGCTCCTGACGAAACACATTAATTTTTTTATTCATTATCTGCTCCATGCGAGTTGTAAGCGCTTCTATCAACAGCTTGTCGTTGTTGCTGAGGCTGGTTTCTTTGCCATGGTTAGTCTTATTCACTGATTTTTCATGCTTTGAATCTGTTGAGGCTGTGACCTTCTTTCTTGGAAGTTTTGCAGTTGTTTGGACTTTGTTCTTGTGCTTCGGCACATACTGATCTCTTAGCAGCTTCTTGAGATGATCCCAAGTGATGATAGTTGACTCCTTGTAGAATCTGTGACCATCTTTTGTTCTCAACCACCACTTATACGCTTCTCCTGTAAGCTGTTCAATTGCACAAGCCAATCTTTTCTCCTTCCTGATGTAGTTGTAGTAAAACCAATCTTCCATGTTTCTTCCCACTCTAGATAGTTTCTTTTTCCTGAAAACGCATAAAGTTGAATGTTATTAGTAGATTGATGATAAGAATTAAAATGAACCAATGATTTAAGAGTGTGAGAAGTTTGATCTGGTTTGCTCCATGTTGAACTCCTTGTGTTATCTGGTTGCTTGAATTTAAGCTCTCCTTGGCATGCATATTCTTCTTCATACCACATTTTCTGGCTTGAACTATATCAAACAAAATCTGGGGGTTCAAGCTCAAGTTCTTCTCTGCCTAATTCATGAACATTCCCTTCTTCACTTTCAGACCATTACTCCTCGAGGTAATCATCTTCCTCATCACATATGCTCTGGTCATAATAGACTTCGTGATCAAACATCTTCCCTGAAACAAAAACACAAAAGTCACCAGTAACGAGTCCTCTTAGAAGATAATGAAGTTAATAATACCAAACATACTTATTCATAACAATTCCAAAATCCTAACTTCTGATCTAGATCAATAGAAGATGAAGAGACAATTTCAGAAATCCACATAATTCTCTAAATAACCTAGATTTCGAATTGATAAAATAAGAGATAGATAACACAACATAAATCTCTACACAACCTAGAATTCAATTGATTAGATCCAGGGTGAAACAAATCAGAAAATAACGATTCAAAACTGAATTCACAACTTTACACTCCAATCGTTACACTCTGGGTAAAATCAGAAGATGAAGAGACGAGAAGATGGTAGAAATAGAATACTCAACTTTTAGAGTGTGCTCTTGATACCACTTGATAGAATTCTCCTAAGATCGTCACTCTTAAGTTGAGAAAAGGGATAGGTCTTGCTGCTATGAAACCATAAAGCTTCAAAGACAAGGGATGTGGATTGAACGGTCACACAGAAGCTGCGGAAGACTCCTGATATTCCAGATCGATTCTAAGGATATTACACACCAAAGAGATCGAACTTGTTTGCTGGATATTACACACCAACAATGATCTAACTTGAAAGAGATTTTGATAAAAAGATAGATAAAAACGTTTGGAAACAGATTACAGAATATATAAAGAGAGAACAAGCCTTGGAACAACTTACAAGGCTGTTCTTGAAAACACAAAGCATTAGAAATCAGTTTGATTAAAAAACTTGACTCTAAGCTCTTTGTGCTTGGCATGATCATATCAAAAGACGAGACGTACTTGCCAGTGGACGTTCTCTCATGTTGATCCGGTCATGCCTTTTTGCAACGCGGCTCCCCATCACAAAGCTACACTGATATCGCTTATCGGTGGTGTTGGAGTTAACCTTCCAAATCCGGATAAACTGTCAATCTCTGAACTCTTTTTCTTTGATTGGTCCTCATATATCACCAATGTAAATCGCCTCCCGCCTTGGTTATCTGATTTCGCTAAGCTTTTTCTTTGATTGGTCCTCATCGTCAGTGCGTATGAAGCAGAAGTGCAATGACGAGAAGACAAAATCAAGACTCTTGCGTCCTGTTCCGATGTGGATGCAACATGGCAAGAGGTCGACCGTCAGATGTGTAGAGCTGATTGCTGGGAAACGACTGCTTCTGAGAACTAACAGAGCCTCAACGACTTGTTTGACCAGGCTAGTGCCCTGAAGGAGGAGAAACAGAGGCTGTAGGATGAAGTGAAGGAAAGAGATGTTCATCTCGAGGCGGCCTCTGCCGAGATAGCTGAACTTCGAGCTAATCTAGAGAAGTCTCGCTTTACAGAGGATCGTCTTAGGAAGGAGCGTAACGGAGCACGCTGCCGAGGTGATGAGAGCACGAGTGGCAGTTCTGCCCGAAGTGCAAGACATTCGTCTTGTTTAGAGCGGATACGTTTGTAGCTCGTAACTCTTCATGCTCAAGAAGAGGTAAAGGCTCAACTTTGTTACAGGCGCGGAGCCCGAATAAGCTTGGAGAAGATGGTGGAGGCTGAGTATGAACTCCCTCCTGGTCTTCTTGAGAATCATTATAAGGAAGTAAAAGAGTATCTAGCTAAGGTTGAGTCCCTCGTTGCGGCCTCCCTTGGCGATGATATTCTGTTTCCGATGATGCCGCTTCCTCCTGCTGGTCCACCTCGGGACGTTTAATCTCAAGTCCCGGAAGGAATCAGCGAGCACGGGTCGTTCCTCTCTCCACAAGATAATCAAGACGGTGACCGAGTCTGAGCCTCGTGTGGCTCGAATTCTTTTTTTATGTCGCTTTTGAACATGGTGTCCACTTTTATGAGTTTTAATTTACTTTTGTAAACATTTCCCTTTTTACAGGGTTTTCTTTTAAATTATTCATACTTTTCTCGCAATCTCCTTTTAGAAAATTGGCTTTAATATTTCGTAAATTCTTAGGAAGTTTTCCTTTTCTGATGATTTCATTGGAGATCGGTTTTAAGTATTTTCTTAATACTTTTATTTTCTTTTGCGATCTAAGAGATCGGCTTTTAGTATTTCATAATATTTTTATTTTCTTTTTGCGATCTAAGAGATCGGCTTTTAGTATTTCATAATACTTTGATTTTCTTTTGCGATCTAACAAGAGATCGGCTTTAAGTATTTCATAATATTTTGATTTTCGTTTGCGATCTAAGAGATCGGCTTTTGCGGTCTTAAGAAAGATCGGCTTTAAGTATTTCATAATACTTTGATGTAAATCACGTAGCTAAACTGTATTAACACGTTTCGCTTCTAAATAAGCTTAAGTGATGGCAAGCTTTATGGACTTTGGCTTATTCTTCACAATTTAGGGTTGCTTTCGTAAGAACCCTTAACTGATTGCGAGGTAAAAAACTCGGCTTTAAACACTAAGATTACTTTCAGAAGACTCTTTAGTCGATGCGAAATATGTAATTCGGCTTATTAGAAGTAAGATTTCTCCAAGACTCCGCTGCTTACCAGCTCGGTAATGGTTCTTAGAATATGCACCTAGGTACGAGGCATGCTCGGTTTGGGGTCTGAGAGTGCAAAGGACTAGTGCTTTGGCTTAGCTCAACTTTTGCCTTAGGATAAAACTTCAGTATGCGATCGAGAGCCGAAGTGTAATTTACTTAGTTGTCATCAGTGCGAGGTGCGGACCTGGCTCCGACGTATTAAAGTTTGTGGATTATTTCACCAGGACACTTATGAGAAGTGCGTTAAATGTCGGATACCTGGCCAGGGCACCAACGTGAGTAATCACAGTCCGAACAAAGTGAGTTCGGATTTTTATAAGGGCATGCGTTCTTGCATCCGTCCGACTTTTGAGGGTCGGATCTGTCAGAAAAAGTTTATTTTCTTTAAAAACTTGAAGTTTTTATTAAGGGTGTGACTGCTCTTTTGTAAGGAGCTGCCTACGTATCCTATAAGAGGAATCAAGTCACTCGTAGTTCATACATTTGTATGGGCTCGTTTATAACGAGTAGTTATTTTGTTTTTGCGATATGAAGTTAGCTGATCGGCTTTCATGCTTGACTCTTCATCATGGTTCGGATTTTCTTGACTTCCTTTTCTTTAGGAACGTCGACCTCACCGTTCCTCAAACGTGCTTCAGACTCGGCCTTCAGTCGATTCTTCTTTTCAATGGCAAAGCAATTACGAGCTTCCTTTTGGTTGCCCTTGATTGTGTAGGTTCCGCTATCAGTAGGGAACTTGACACATTGATGATAGGTCGAGGCCACCGCTTTCATGGCGTACAGCCAGGGTGTTCCCAAGATCGCATTATAGGACTGAAGGCGAGTCTACAATGACAAACTTGACAAAGTGAGTTACTCCAACCACGTAAACTGGAAGCTTGATTGTTTCGACTGTCAAGGTAGTATCATTGGCGAAACCAATGAGTGGTCTGTTCCCGAACTTGATGTCTTCGTGAGTCACTCCCATCCTCTCGAGGGTGTTTCAATAGATAAGGTCTACCGAGCTTCTGGTGTCAATCATCACACGACCTACTTGGCAATCGTTGATGACGAGCTAAATTAACAGAGGATCATTATGAGGTCGATCCAGACACTCAATATCATGTTCGTCCAATGTAACGAAAAGGTCTTTCTCGGCCGGCACCGGCCACTTCCGGGCGGTCTTGGCCCTCCTTTCATGTTGTTGTCACCTTCTTTGACCTCCAGCTGATCTTCTTCTAACTACATAAAGCTCGATGCTTTGTGCAAGGCGTCTTCCAAGGTAGCGGGTCGGTTAACGGTCAATTCGTTTCGGAACGGACTTTTCGGGAGTAACGCTTTCTGAAGCGCATCGATTGCGGCATCGTCTGCCACAAGCAATTTGGAAACGGTTTCTTTGATCCTTCCCATGAATTCTTTCAAAGGCTTTTCCGGTTTCTGTTGGTGGGCCCAGAGATTGGCAGTTGATGTCTTTTTCTCGATATGCAGCAAGTAGTGCTTTAAGAAAGCCGTCGACAACTGGTGAAAGTTATCGATTAAATTTTGGTCAAGCTGAGAGAACCAGGCAAGAGCATCGCCAATGAGGTGTTCTACAAACAGCTAACAGTAACCGACCTTTTTTCCTTGGGAGGGAAGTGAGGTCGGCCCATAGCGATGTTAAACCCCGTGAGATGCTAAGTTGGATCGGTTTTTCCTTCGTAGAGCGCGATCCGAATCTTAGCGTTGGGTTTGACGTGAGTATTTACAATCCGGGTGGTGAAGGGGGTCTGTTTCGTTCCCTCAAGGACTTTATCGAGCTCGGAAGCCGAACTTACTACGCGATGCATCATTAAGTTCATCAAACGGATGGGTTCCTTCATGGCAGCTATCTCATCGTCTCTTTCCTCCAAACTTCGTGAAGGCGGTGTAACATGAGTTGCAGATTGGCCTCCCACCGATAAAACTCTAGGCGTTATCTCGGTTGGAAACATATTTCGATCAATTTGAGTTGTCCAGTTCTGGGAACCGTGATCAGTCCGTCCCATGAGGAGAGTCATCTCCTCACGGTTTTTGGATTGCTCTGCTTGGATCAGGTTTACCTGGGGGTTCGATTTCTCTGATCGGGCCTCCGGTTGTTGATATTTCTCCAGAGCCAGAGATACACGCTTAAGAGTAAGAGAAAAGGAGGAGCTCGAGAAGAAACTTGGCACCCCACCCTAAGGAGCAGCGGTATAAGGTAAAGTGCTATCCATACCTAATACTCTCTTTCTATTCTTTTCCTTTATAGCTTTAATACGGTAGTCTTAGTAGTACAGGTTAGGGTAGTAGTAGAGGTAGTAGTATTAGTAGTAGTAGTTGCCCTGTACGGATAAAGGATCCGTACATGGCCCGGTAGTAGTAGTTTCCGTGGACGGATCGGGGTGCTGGCATCGATATGGCTTCAGGGTGCCTTGATATATCATGGTTTTTGCCGGTTTTCGACCATGATATAAGTCCTTTTATCGAGTCTTTTCGTTGTATTTCGAGTCTTTTTAGTGTCTTAACAGGTTATTACACATGAGGAGCTTATATGGTGAATACGGTGCATTTTGAAGCGTAAACAAGGTTGGAGCCGGATTTTGCAAGAAAAGAAGTTGATATGAAGCAACCTGTCGATCGACAGCACCAAGAAGGACGATCGATCGACAGCTACATTGAAGCCTGTCGATCGACATACACATAGACGATCGATCGACAGGCCAGCGCAGAAACCGACCTAAATACGTTTTAAAGAAGGAAATTCGCCAGTTAATGGGCCGAAAGCAGCAATAGACCGTCATAAAAGCTCACCACGAGTTTTACCTCTATTAATAGTTTATTTTAGGTTTTTAGATCATGACCTTTAGTTTTTACTTAACAAAGTTTAGAGAGATTTTTCAGGGTTTTTAGGGAGACAAGTTTACTTCATTACTTTGAGATTCTTCGAACCCTATTGTAATTCTTCTTTTACTCTTTCTTTATGCAGTATTATTCAGCTATGATTTGCTTTGCTGCCATGTCTGAGTGGTTTGCTTGTTAGGTTTAGGGTAGTTCGAATGGAATGATGATGAATTGTTAGGGTAAACTCACTTGTTAGGATTATCTGTTAGGTTCTTCACCTAGATTGCTTTAACTCTGATTTAGAATTGATCACTCTAAATTAGTTATCTTAGGTTGATAGATTGACACGAAAGTGTAATTGATTAGCCATAACTAGATCTTAGGTGAGCAAAATTACTTATTCGCAAAGAAATTTGGTTTAGGGATTTTGTGAACAAATTGGACTTGAATTTAATGCTTGTTTAAATTGATTGAATTCGCAAAGAAATTTGGTTTTCTAGGGTTTAGACATAGTTAGTTTTCGCAACGACAGTTGGTTAATTATATTTTAGTGTTCCAAGTTCTAGAACGGTTCTTAATTAAATCCTGTTTCTGTTTAACCTGCAATTTTGATTCATCCTGAGAATTACCCAAAAGCCTAGCACTTTGTTTAATTGAATTTTAAATCAACAATCTTTCTCTGTTTCGATTTGCTTTTGTCTTTATTTTATATTATTTTACTTAACCGAATTTGAAGTCAATATTCCTATCGTTTGATTTGACTCCCAGTGATTCGACCCCTACTACAATTGATCTCTTAATTTGAGAGAGTAGCTCAGGGTAAATTTGAGCATATCATGCCTCGATGACAGTACGCCAGGGTGCTGACAATAGGCCTCGGTGACGCCTCGAGAGGGCATCAGAGACGCCTCGAGAGGGCATCAGAGACGCCTCGACAGGGCATCGGTACGGGGTACTGATGACGCCTCGAGAGGGCACGATGACACTTCGACAGGGCCCGGGTAACCTAAAGGAACGTGCCTCGGGGAGGTAACTTGAAGAAGTAAGGCTGATCGATGATCAGGACGAGAGAGCCGCGGATCATTCCTCTATGGACGTATCGGTGAGACGATCATCGGTATGGACACTTGTCGATCCGACCAGGCCAAGAGTGGCTATCAGGTAGTATTCACGATCGGACCATGGGGACGCGTCGATAGGCCCTTGGGGAGGCCTACGAACGATCTACCACTGGCCATCGGAGATAATTGAGCAGTCCGCAAGGGCAGTCCGTGATGTAATCGCTGACTGGCATCAGTAAGCCACGTGTAGGCCTCGGTGTATCGGTACGATACCTTGTTCGTCCACGATGAACAAACTGGTAATCATCGGTGAAGGCATCGGTGATCGGAGAGGAAGCTAACGGGCAGTGCCAACCACTGTGCCACGGACCGGTACGGAATCACGCCCGGTAAGCAAAAGCGTGCTTGGCTTACCAACAGTAGCAGAGCATCCGGACAGATCATGGCGATCTGGCTATGGACTCGTAGGTGAGACAGTAGAGGAGCATGGCAAGGCTACCATAGCTTGTTAAGTAACTCGGCTATTACAATGGATCTTGGTGAGAGTACAAAGAGCTCGGACTCCGGTCGTGGGATTCAACCTTGTATCTCGAGGAAACTTGGCTCGGCATAAGCTGGCCCACGAATGACTCGTTGTTTGGCGGACTCGAGGCTAGTCATGGCAGGATCATGCCTAGCTCCAACTCGCACCGCATGTAGTTTAGAAAGTTAGGAGGAATGAGTTCGCTCAGGAATCCGATAGAGTCATGCGTAGGTCGGCTATACTCGGCAAAGGGAGCTGGTGGGCCAAATGTGAAGATTAGCATGGCAGGTTGAAAGGTCTGATACTAACCGATCATTAAACCACAAAATAGAGCTATGGTAGAGGTACCACCGCAAGGCAGTGACGATACTCGATGGTTCGCTTGTTTGTTGGACGCGGCATACTACTAGGGAATGCCGTAGGCCAGATAGGTAGTGATCGGGCAACTCGATAGTTGTTCGGGCACGCCTTAGTCAACCTGATATAGAGTCTGGACGGTGTATGCCAACAAGAGAAGCGCTAAGCAGGCTTAGCAAACTCGTACGGCCGCATACGACTCTAGGGTTAGAGGCAAGGCCACGAGAACGCTTAGGCCTGTAATGGTCAAGGCTGGACCGTGAGTCTTCCACAATTAACGAATAGTTTTATGTGTGTATTTATGTAGGGACGGTCGCCGTATGGCCATAGATGTGTCATGGGTAACGTATTGGGATAGCCATGCTTACCTGGGGCCGACCATACTGGGCAAAGGTATTGTTTGAAATGCTTTGGCTATTGCTTGAGAACGTAGAGGTATAAAGGACTAGGAGTAAACCGGAGTAGATAATTTGATTGTGAACCTTAGAAGAATCTAGTAGATTAGATCATAATAAACCGGTAGGATAGTAGGTTCACAATGCCACCAATTTAAATACCGCATAGGGCGTATGTATGGGCATGCGTTCCGCCTTATTTGTGTTTGGCCTGAAAAGAGGGCACGAAGACCCAGCGTTCAGTTATTCGCTGGAAGACCCGGTAGGAGTCCGCCGACGGGCCGACTAGAGGAAGTCAGCCCACGGGCTGACTAGAGCACGGTACTAGGAGACGGTCAGGGAGCTGATAATCCCTAGTACCACCCGAGGCATCTAGGAGGGAGTCAGGCCGCCGATGATCTCTAGATGCCGCCCCGGTTAGTTAGCGCCATGTGCTGAGAGTCAGCCTTGGTGGCTATGGTAGTAGTGGTAAGCAGATGCTTTCCAAGAGTTCGAGTGCCTAGGGAGCCAGAAGCTGGCTTTGGACTCACCGAGGTGGAATGCCTAGGGAGCCAAGAGCTGGCCTAGGGTTCGCCTAAGTAGAGGTTAGGAGGACAATCAACTCACGGTACGAGGGGTGCCGTGTGGAGGTTGTAAGGGGTTAGAATAGTTAGGTAGTGTTAGGTTGTGAGACGGAGTAGGCCGTCTTACTGAGTATTCAATACTCACCCCCTTACCAGTGCGCAGGATAGGACATCCGGTCAGGTGGACCATAGGACGCAAGGCAGGAGGGAGCAGCAGGCAATGGAGGAAGACTTTCCTAAGGCATTGTGAATCTAGTACCAAACAATGTATTAAGAGAAATTTTAGAGTAATGAAGATATCAATTTTGTCTAACACTTGGGTCTGGATTCATAGTCCGAGATGCGGGTGTTACATAGGACCCTGTTTTTCTGAGGCTTTCAATGCCCCTTCAGGATTTCTTCCATCCGTTGGATTCTTTTCCGTGACGGCTACGTTCATAACAAGTGGAGTTATAATTTTGTCTCTGGACATCTTTAAAGGATTTCTCTCGTGAAAGTTACGTAGTAAACCTAATCGGTCCCCTTAGTCGGCGCCAATTTGGTGTTACCGGATTGAGCAACAATCCAAGATCGGTCCAAAGAATAGAGGAACTAGATTTAAACGTAAAATCACAAAGAAAAGATCAAGTAAAAAGATGTGTATAAAGTTCCTTATTGAAGGAGATGTCCTCGTTTTGGAGGAATACATCAAGTATTTATACAAGTACAAAGTCGGTCGAAATAACCTTAAAAGATGAATGGAAAATCTCCTAAAAGATAAAATGAAGTTATACTAATTCTAAGTATTTCTTTTTATCCGAGCTAAGTCTTCCAATTTCTTGTATTCACCGAGGTCGACTAGCGCTCCTTAACGGGACGAGACGTCTACATGGATCCTCGCTGGCCCATTTCTCCGAGATGCTTCCCAAAGCTCCAAGTCGAATCAGAAATGGGTCGGGTATGGTAATGGGTGCTTAACCCGGTACCACCACCTCACCTCTGAACCATTATATGAACCGACATACTTCCGCAGGCTTGCAGGAGAGCTTCAGTATCTGACCATCACAAGGCCATATATCCAATTTGCGGTCAACTTTGTCTGTCAAAGAATGCATGCTCCTACGACCTCTGACTGCAAAATGTTGAAACGAATCTTGAGATATGTAAAGGGCACAATAGACTTGGGGCTACCTATCAAACATAACCTCAGCTTAACTTTCTCAGCTTATTGAGACAGTGATTGGGCTGGGTGTAATGAAACAAGGCGGTCAACCTCAGGTTTCTGTGTACTAATGGGGTCCAATTTGGTGCGTTTGTCTGCAGGGACAGTCCAGCGTTTCCCACTCTTCAACTGAAGCGGAGTATCGAGCTCTCTCTGAAACAGCTAGGGAATTGGTTGCCTAGTCTTCTTTATGACATTGGCATTCCACAACCTCAATGTCTTGTTCTCTATGGTGATAATCTCCCCTCGGTGTTTTTGTCCGCTAATCCTGCCTTGCACAATCGCACAAAATACTTTCAAAGAGACTTTCACTATATAAGGGAACAAGTCTCTGTTGGTCTAATCGAAACTTGCCATATCCCAACTACAATGCAACTGGCCGATGTCTTCACCAAACCCCTGCCTCGCAAATCGTTTCTTGACTTAAGGAACAAACTTGGAGTGTTTGCTTCACCCACTCTAAGTTTGAGGGGGAATATGAGTAATAAACAAGACATTGATTCAAATAATATTGAGCCAGGCCCAAACATCTGAAGCCCATCTATTGAGTCCAGTCCAAATCAAGAACAGAAGACGATAAAGCTTTCAGAACATAGCAAGAGCCGTTGTACGAAGAAGAAGACGCTCCTCCTCCTTGATAACAAACCTAATCCTCGCTTGGTCTTATCTGATACAGCTGGAGGATAAGCTTTAACTGCTTTAGGTTAATTCTAGATTGTTCTTGTATCGGTCTATATAAGACCATTGTAAATCTCTTTGTAAGTTACTGAGAATTGAAGTAATACACAAATCTTTCAGTCTTTGTCTTTATCTATAACCTGGACAGCCTTCTCTATTTGGCTCGGATGCAAAGACAACACACCACGAAGGACACTTCGCAAGATGGTTGCTCATGCCATCATCTACCGAATTTGGATTGAAAGAAATGCTAGACTGCACAAAGACATCTCCACTTGGCCACAACTTATTTTCAAGTTGATTCATTCAGACGCTATTCTAACAAAAAGAGTTCGTAAAAACTACCGTACCTGATGCAAATATGGCTCACATTTTACTAGGCTTTATCTCTTAAGTGGTTTCTTGTGTAGGTTCTTCCTTCTTTTTCCCCCTTTTTGGCAAGGAAAACATGTAGGTTAAACAAGTTTTGAAATCCAAATGTTCATAAAAAAAGAGTTCTAACTGATTTATCTTTGTTGAGAAGTATATATTAATTATTTCTCCTATTTGGACTATTCATAGTTTATTTCTTTACTATATATGTAAGTGACAAAAATATATTATGCACTTAATTTTTTTGGATACCTTTACGTCTGATTAAGGGTTAACATCTTTGGTATATGCTTAAGGAGTTAAGGTACTGTTGGATTGAGAAAAGTCTATATATGCCATTTGGTCAATCAATGGATTGAGAAAAGTCTATATATTTATAAAATTATTTTAACATGTTTATATATTTATGTTTGAATATTTGAACAACAAAATCTACGTATGACGTGGTTAAGAGTTAGAACGGATAGAATTTTAATATTGGATAGTAAATACGAGTGTAGAGAAATTTTCATTAGGTATCGAATTTGTGGTGATCTAATTTTCATTTTCATTTAAGATCTAAAGTGATCTCATAGAGTGAAGCAGTGCTCAAAACTCATGACTTGGAATGTTGCAGCCGACCAAAGACGGTCGAGACCGGGAAACTCTCACGGTTTAAAGACATCACTTTTGTGCCATACGGTTCTTGTTGGCGTGAAATACGAAAACTTGCAGCCATCGAAGCTTTTTAGCCTTAGAATGAAAGGTCCAATCTTTTAGGTATATAGGAAGAGGACGAATTTGTGGTGAGGAAAGTGTCGGAGATTTTGCCAAGTAGGCTTCTTTTAGTTAGTTTGTAAGTTATAATGTTTTTTTACTGTTATTGAACCAATTATCCCTTAAAACAATCTTTTGTGGATTTAAGCAAACTTTAATGGGAATGGTTTCTTATCCCATGCAGCTCCTCTACTAGATAAGATTTAGTGATGAGAAAAATGAAATTATTATTGGAGAAAATGGGTATCACTACAGAAAAGTCTTATTGGTTGTTTTTTCTCTCTTTTTTTGTTTGTTGGGAGAATAGGTGTATCAATCATAGTTTTAGTTGTCATTTATGTGGACTGTAGAATAGATGTATCAATCAGTAAGGCCGACTAAACATGAAGGTCCAAAAAGTACGCCTTGGCTGATATAGGAAAGGTGTATGTCATATGGACGGTTAGGGGTGTCAAAATGGGTCAAAATTTATTGGTTTATCTAACCAAATCCAATCCATTTATCCTAATGGATTGAATATTTGGTTTCAATGGGTTAAGTGGTTTGATGGGTCAAATGGATTGAGTTAAAATGGGTTGAATAAAATGGGTTATTGGGTTGAAAATGGATAACCCATCAACCCGTCTATAACTAAAAGACATGGTTTCATAAAAAAGTTTATTTTGTTACCAAAAACAATATTCCACAAATTTTCTCGCTAAAAAGCTTTTTTGACTATTTTCGAATTTTCCGGCAAAAAAGTGATTCGGAAATTTTCCACCAAAAATTGATTCGGGAAATAAATTTCCCACCAAAACCAAGATTATACAAAAAACACAATCTACTAAACCATTTTCCGCCAAAAACGAGATTCATAAAACTTCCCGCCAAAAATATGATCCCGCAAAAACTTCCCGCCAAAATCGAGATTCATAAAATTTCCCGCCAAACTATGATTTCGTAAAATTTTCCCGCCAAAAAAAGATCTCGTAAAATTTTCCCGCCCAAAACGTGATCTCACAAAACATTTTCGCCAAAATCGAGATTCATAAAATTTCCCGCCAAAAATATGATTCCGCAAAATTTTCCCGCCAAAAACGTGATCCCACGAAACATTTTCGCCAAAATCGAGATTCATAAAATTTCCCGCCAAAATTATGAACCCGCAAAAATTTCCTGCCAAAAATATAATCCATAAAAATTTCCCGCCAAAAACGAGATTTTGCGAAAATATTGTGCCGAAAACAATATTTAATGGGTTCATGGGTTGATCCAACCCAATTGCTAAATGGATTGGGTTAACCCATAAACCATTAACATTCAACCCATATGAGTTATGGGTTGGGTTGGGTTGAATCATCCATTTTGACACCCCTATGGACTGTAGTGGGTTTTTTCACCTGATAATATTTGGAGAAAAATGAAATCATTATTGGAGAAAATGGGTACTACAAAAAAACATGCACCTTGTCTTGGCTTATCGTTTATTCTCCTCCCTGCAGTGCCGGCTTAGAGGGGAGGTCAAGTGGTGCACTATTCCTTGGTCCCACTTCTTCCCCTCATATTTAGGGGTTCATATTTTTTTATTTAAAAAAAAATTAAATAAAAATTTAAATAAAAAATAAAAAAAAGCCTATAATTTGTTTTCTAAAACATATTTTCGTTTTTTATGAGAATATGTATTAAAAAAAAATTTAGGTAGCAAAAAATCTTAAAAAACTAAATTTAAGAGACCAAATTTTTTTTTTTGCCCTACGACCCTCAAAAACTTTCAGCCTGTCCTGCCTCCATGCTGAGGACCCACAACCTTTTTAAATTTTAATTACTGAAACTATTTTTGAGTCAGTTTTACCTTTTTTCCTTTGATAACAAAAAACGTATTTACGAAACTGCCATTAATGAAACGGGATTTTTAGGCGGGAAAAGTTTCTGCCTAAAATAAAAAGTCTACCGCTCAACGATGGTAGATTTATAGTCGATCTGGTAGACTTATTTTGGAGTCCGTAGACTTATTGTATCACATTCGGTGGTAGATTTGTTTTCGAACGGTGGACATAAGTTCACCAATGGTAGACTTGGGTTTGAGCGGTAGACTTATTAATCGAACAGTAGATTTATTCTCGGTAGACTTATTTAGAACGGTAGATTTGTTTATTTTGACTGGTAGATTTGTCTTATTCGATGGTAGATTTTATTGATAGCAACGGTAGATTTAAAATTGTGTATAATAGCGGTAGATTTTTTGTAGTGGCGGTAGAGTTATAGTTAGCAATAGACTTATTTGTAGCAGTGGTAGATTTATATGGGTGGATACTCGTGGTAGACTTATTGTAGTAGTGGTAGAGTTATAATGAGCGGTAGACTTATTCAATCTTTTCGGTATACCAAACCAACCTTCGATGGGTAGACTTATTTTTTTAGGGCCAACAGTGGTAGACTTATTGGTTGGGAAATGTAGTGAAAGATTTATTTTTTCATGTTAGACAATATAAAGATCAACCAAATACTACCTAAATACAACAAGAAACAATGGTGTATAGACCATCTTCATGAACCCAAAACACTCGTGAATGATAGAGAGGTAGAAAACTCATGATTCGTTTTAAATCTTACCGTAAAATGCAACAAATCTTGTCGCGGGAGATGAAATGGCCAAATCGGAGTTGCCGGAGGAGAAGAAGAAGAAGAAAAGTTTGATTTGTTATGATTTTTTTTTTTTGGTTTATGGTGGTATTTTTTTCTTAAACGATAATAACATTTTCGTTAATAAATGAAATTGAGATATTTTTAATGTCTTTGTAAACTCCATATTTAAAAAGGTTGTTATAGTAATTATCTCCAAAGAGAATATGGAGAGATGTTTCTACAATCTCTCGTTTGAGAAGTTCTAAAAAAAAAATTGAGAGACTCATTTCATAAATGGCATCTTATGATTGGTTTAGATTTTTTTAGTATACCTTAAAATTTGAATAAATAATTAAACTATATTATTAGTATTATTATTTAATATATTAGAGTTTCAAAGAGTCTCTAACCAATGGAGATGTGTAATAAGTTCTTTGTCTACTGTAGAAAAATCAACGTACGTACTTTTCGCATTGGAACTTTCAAACGCCGGTGAAAATAAAACAACTTTTTTTGGGATTCAGTGTCATATTGTATTGAATAATCTTCTAATTCATTCTATAAATAACGTCCTAAACGGGCACTATCACTCATCAGTATCACTTCAAATTCCAAAAAACAAAGACTAAACTAAGATTTCTCCTTCCAAAAATGGCAGTCTTGATCTATCTTTTCTGGTTTTTGTTCCTTACCCTCGTCTCCATTATCTTTCTAAAGAAGAATAAAAACCCTAAATCGAATCTTCGTTTTCCTCCGGGCCCTCAGGGTCTTCCGATCATCGGAAACTTGCACCGGGTCGAAGGAGTACCTCACAGATGGTATCATCAGCTCTCAGTAAAATACGGACCCGTGATGGTTCTTCGTCTTGGGTTTACTCCAGTGGTTTTGATCTCCTCAAGTGAAGCAGCTGAAGAAGTCCTCAAAACCAAAGATCTTGAGACGTGTAGCCGACCGAAGTTTGCCGGGCCAGGAAAACTCTCTTATAACCATAAAGACATCACTTTTGCGGAGTACACTGATTCTTGGAGAGAGAATCGTAGAGTCACGGTGATGGAGCTTTTGAACCCCAAAAAGATCCAAACTTTCCAGTTCATAAGAGAGGAAGAGGTAGATTTCGTGATGAGCAAGCTATCGGAATCGGCTTCCAAACAATCTCCTGTGGATCTAAGCAAGATCTCTTTCTCCCTCAGTACCAACATCTTATGTAGAGCAGCTTTAGGACAGAACTTGCGAACCAACAAGTATTTCAACGAGGAGAAAATCGAAGAGCTTGTTGCCGAGGGGTGGGTAACTATAGGTCGTTTAGGTTTCTCTGATTTCTTTCCTGGTAGATTAGGAAAGTTTGCAGATTGGTTGTTTCAAACACACAAGGGGGTAGAGAAAGTGCTTAAGGAGCTTGATGAGTTTTACCAACATGTGATTGATGATCACTTGAAGTCTTTAGATGGAAGAAAAACTACGGATCCTCCTGCCCATGTCATAGCCGGGTTGTTGGATATGGTCGATAAATATGGAGATGCTTCCAAACGCAATTTGGATCAAGTTAAAGCAACAATCATGGTATCATCATATTCAACTGTTTCTCTTATAGTTTCACTTTCTTCGTTTTTGGCACGACCGTCTATTACCACGAGCAAGTGGAACAATTTCGATTTGAAAACAAAAATTCTTTAAAGAAAATTTTAACTATTTATATAAATTGAGTCCTGTATTTTTCTAAAACTATTTTAATATATTAAATAAATCTTTTAAAAAAATTGAAGAGGACCTACCAATAGTCTAAAACACTCCTGGTGTTTGCGTAATGAAATAATAGTTTTCCAGTCCTATATATTTCACGTGAATTTCATAGTGGCTAAAACCTAATTATAAAGGCATCTTTAACCATGAAATTTAGTGAGTATCAAATCATTTAAACTAATAAAAATAAATGAAAAAAATAACAAAAAGAAGAAAGAGAAGTAGAAAGTCTCTAAAGAGAGAGACTCAAAAAAATTAGAACAAGACTCCTCATCTAAATATTTTATTTTGATTGACTCATCATTTTTTTGTTATTTATTTAATTTAAATATATAAAAAGTATTAATATAATATTTGTAACAAGTTTTGGTCAGTGATTTACCGTTACTGATGCTCAAACGTCTTATATTCATGTCTAACATCGACTATACTATTTTAACATATTAGAGGAAATTGTAATTTTGGAGTCCTATATATGTTATGTGAATTTCATAGTGGCTAATTTGTGTGTTGGTCATGCAGGATATGTTTCTAGGAGGGACAGATACAGGTGCCATAACCATGATCTGGGCGATGACAGAACTAATGAAGAACCCGAGAGTGATGAAGAAAGCACAAGAAGAGATCCGAACTGTCCTTGGGAGCAAACGAGAGAAAATCACTGAAGAAGATGTAGAGAAAGTTGAATACTTGAAGCTCATAGTCAAGGAAACATTAAGACTGCATCCATCAATTCCAATTCTGCATAGAGTATCAATGTCTGAGATCAAGATCCAAGGCTATGATATTCCTCAAAACACGCAGATCCACATCAATGCATGGGCGATCGGACAAGATCCCAAAGTATGGAAAACCCCTAAAGAATTCATCCCTGAGCGGTTTATGGACAATCATGTCCATTACAAGGGACAAAACTATGAGTTTTTACCATTTGGTTCTGGTCGAAGAATCTGTCCAGGGATACCAATGGCAATTCCAACTTTAGAGTTGGGGCTACTGAGTATGCTTTACTTCTTCGATTGGAAATTGCCAGATGGAATGAAAATTGAAGACATTGATATGGAAGAAGTTGGTAATATCGCCGCTCCCAAGAAAAATCCGCTCCTACTTGTTCCGGTTCACCACTATTGATAAAATTGTCGTTACAGTTTCATCAATTTTGTTTTAATGTTTCAACAGTACTGAAGCTTGTTTCAGTTCGATGTCAATACAAGTGTTTGAAGTTAAAAAAAAAAGTGATTTATACTAGTGATGCTATTATAACTACCCTGGACTCTTAATCTCTTATAATAGATGATTGTAAGAAAAAAACAATACTGTATCACCTAATTGCCGTATAGACAAGAACCATATGATCCTATAGGAAGAAAAATAGAAAAAAAAGATGGCTACATGCCTTACTACTTACCACCGAAGCAGCATGTATCTCCCCTACTGACATATGACATTTTATTCAACTACAAGAACCATACAACAGTGCACTTATGGTTATTTTCTTAATATCAATGACTTTGGGATATTATTAAAAATATCCGCTAATTCGTTTTTGGCTTTGTACGAGAGTACACTCTAATTATGGTGAACGATGGTTAAAATGGTTACATCTGTGACTGTCTATATGCAAGGAAAACATTAACGTAATAAAGTTGAAAGATAATTACTAGAAATACCTGTTTAGATATGGTGTTTACTCAAATAACCTTTAATTGTTTGAGCTCAAAAATTTGAGCTAAAAAAGGTTACAAAGACATTAAAAATACCCCAAATTCGTTTATTAACGAAAATGTCATTATCTTTTGAGAAAAAAAAAAAAACAACAACATAAAACCAAAAAAAAAAAAAAATCAGATTTCAACTCTTCATCTTCTTCTTCTTCTTCACTCCGGCGACTCAAATCGCGACTTCTTCTCCGGCGACGAGATTCGTTGCTTTTGATGGTAAGATTCGAAACAAATCCTGAGTTATCTTCCTCTCTATCATTCACGAGTGTTTTGAGTTCAGATTTATGAACTTCAATATGTTCGTTCGCTCATAGGTTTCAAAATTCCGGCGAAGGAAAGTTCCGGCGAGTGTTGGGGTTTTGTTTTCGTGCGTTGTAGAGAGGTAATCTCTTGATTCTAACCGGTTTCGTTTGAGTGTGTTGAAGTTTTGTAAAATCACGTTCTAGTCCAGATCTGGATTTTTCTCAGATCTGAATTTTTTCCAGATCTGGATTTTTCTCAGATCCAGAATCCGACGTTATGGTAGACTTATTTCTTTGAAAAAAACATACGTTACGGTAGACTTATTTCTATGAGATGTAGACGTTGTGGTAGACTTATTTATTTTGAGATGCAGACGTTGTGGTAGACTTATTTCTATGAGATGCAGACGTTGCGGTAGACTTATTTCTATGAGATGCAGACGTTGTGGTATACTTATTTCTCTGAGATGCAGACGTTGTGGTACTTTTTGACTCTTGATCTGCTAATGAATGAAATCTTTTTTGACGTTGTGTTAGACTTTTTGCAAATAGATACAAACATTATGGTAGACTTTTCGACTCTGGAGCTGCTAATGAATGAAATCTTTTTTGGCTAGTTAGGATTGTGTTTCAGTCTAAGATGTTCTAATTTCCATGAATTTCTTTACATGTATTCTTTGTACGTGCAATGCGTAACCGCATGAAGATTGTAAAGAACATCCAAAAGATCATGAAGATGGTCTATACACCATTGTTTCTTGTTGTATTTAGGTAGTATTTGGTTAATCTTTGTATTGTTTAACATGCTTATTCTCCTATACGGCCTTATGGTTATGTAGCATCAAGTCCTCAATCTCACCCGTATATATGGCATGTAAGTCCTTAGTGGTAGATTTTTTTTTTTGTAATGGTAGATTTATTATATTCAATGGTAGATTTTTGACTCTGAAGCTGCTAATGAATTAGATCTTTTTTGGCATAGTATGAAAGACTTTTGTGATTCCAATATGCATGTTATTCGCCTCAAACGTGCAGCTGATATCATGGATGAGTTACCACGTGATGAAATAGTAACTTTGTTGAGACGTTAAAATACTAGCTAAAAAATCACAAATTAAGACTAATAGGTAACAACATTTTAGTAAACATTTGCAACGGAAAAAATAATGTTATTACCGTCATTAGATAAGACGGTTTTAAGACTTTGTTTTAGTTAGTAAGTGTGATAGATTTACAACATTTTTGTTGTTGTTTTCTGTGACGGTTTAAGACTATACTTTTTGTGTAAATTAAAAATGGAATTGAGACATTAAAAACGTCACAAATTACAACAATTGTTGTGACAATATTTTTAGTCTCTAGTTATTACAATTTTGTCACTATTTTATCTCGTTGGAGTTTGTGAGATAATATTTACTAAATAACTTCGTCACAATTGTTGTAACGTTTTTCCTACACCTAAACATTTGCAACGAAGTTATTGTCACTATTTACAAATTGTCGTAAGGTTGTCACAATATTTTTATTGCTACGCTTTTTTTTTATTGTGACGGAATTTATTGTTACAATACACATTTTTTCTTGTAGTGGTGCCATTTGGTCAATCGATGGATTGAGAAAAGTCTATATATATATTTATATAATTATTTTAACATGTTTATATTTATGTTTGAATATTATTTATGTTTAATTTTTATTGTTTGAATATTTGAACAACAAAATCTACGAATGACGTGGTTAAGAGCTAGAACGGATAGAATTTTAACATTGGATAGTAAATACGAGTGTAGAGAAATTTTCATTAGGTATCGAATTTGTGGTGATCTAATTTTCATTTTCATTTAAGATCTAAAGTGATCTCATCGAGTGAAGCAGTGCTCAAAACTCATGACCTGGAATGTTGCAGCCGACCAAAGACGGTCGAGACCGGAAAACTCTCACGGTTTAAAGACATCACTTTTGTGCCATACGGTTCTTGTTGGCGTGAAATACGAAAACTTGCGGCCATCGAAGCTTTTTAGCCTTAGAATGAAAGGTCCAATCTTGGAGTTGTAGGTATATAGGAAGAGGACGAATTTGTGGTGAGGAAAGTGTCGGAGTGGGCTTTGAAACAATCTTTTGTGGATTTAAGCAAACTTTAACGGGAATGCGTTTCTTATCCCATGCAGCTCCTTTCCCAGATAATATTTAGTGATGAGAAAAATGATATTATTATTGGAGAAATTGGGCATCACTACAGAAAAGTCTTATTGGTTGATTTTTCTCTCTTTTTTGTTTTTTTTTGGAGTAGAGAATCATAGTCTTACTTGTCATTTCTGTATCCGTATGGACTGTAGAATAGGTGTATCAATCAGTAAGGCCGACCAAACATGAAGGTCCAAAAGTACGCTTTGGCTGATATAGAATAGGTGTATGTCATATTGTCATATGGACTGTAGTGGGTTTTTTCACCAGATAATATTTAGTGAGAAAAATGAAATTATTATCGGAGAAAATGGGTACTACAGAAAAGCATGCACCTTGTCTTGTCTTATCGTCTATTCTCCTCCATGCTTCCATTTACCTTTCTTTGTTGGGATTCCCTCTTTTCAATTAATTCGAACGTGTATTGACGAGTGAAATGTCAAGACTACTCATGCATGAAGATTCAAAGATAATAAATTCAATAACGTAATTTTGTTTCTGGAAGATAGATAAGTATGTTGGAACCAATTTATTGCTTAAACAAATGGGCCTTGTATTGGGCATTTGTCTAACCCAATTTTGGTAGAAAAGTGAATGAGAAAAGTCTTTTGGCTTAAGTGAGTGATATGCAAAAATCTCACATCTAAAGTTTGGAAACTTTTCAATTGGTATATAAGGAGCCACACATATACCTTTGTTCAAAACATAGCAAAGGCTATATACCGCAAAAGAGAGGAAGGAATCCCCACACGCGCGACCGACCGAGCCGGGCCGGGCTCGGGCTTTGGCTTTGGCTAAAGGGCCGTTGCCGGCCCAATTAAATATCTTTTTGGACCAACTAAATGAGTTGATAAAAGCCCATCTCGTTGGCCCATTAAGCTTTAAAAGGCCTGGCCCGAAACGCTGCGTCGGTTGCCTTTGCGGTTTCACTAAACCGGCGGCAGTTTTAAAAACAAACCTCTGTGGTTTCCGGTTTTGTTAAACCAACGGTTTGAAGAAACTTCCTCTCCGCCAGTTTTAAAAGGAAGTCCTCTTCTTCCTTTCTTGACACATTCTGATACACCGGAAAACTCACAAAAACTTCACAAAAAATCTATCAAACAGATTACAAACAATCTCTCTTTCGTTTACAGTAAGTCTCGAGAGTATCGTAGATATTAGTTCGTTAGAATCGGTATTCGAGTGTTTGCGAATTCGATTATCAGTGGTTTTATCCTGGGACTCGTGAATCTATCAAAAACCCATCACACTGCGGGAGATTCTTAGAGTTAAGGAAAGAGATTTCGTATCTCGACTCCACTCTCTGTCTGATCTCTTCCCTTAACGCTTTTCTTATCGCAATTCATCTCCAATCACGTAGTGTGCCAAATTCTGGTCCTACAATCTTAACTCTAAGACAATCCTTACGGATTGGATTGCGATAATAGAAACGTTTTTAACAGAAACCTTGTATCGCGATCGCTTCACAACGTTCTCGCTGATTGGTTTCTGTCGGGATAGAATCGTTTATCGTTTGCGAACGGTTAAACATCTCTGTTTTTTCGATAATATTTTGGAATTGCGATTCAATCTTATTATCGAAAGTTTTCTGATTTATCTGTGTTTACACATTAAATCGTTCTAACAAATTTTTGTTTTCTCTGTCTTTTTGATTTTTCAGAAATGGAAACCGAAAACGAAAACACCAATGTCAACGTTGATGTTGCGGCCAACGTAACCCTCGGGGCTGGGTCTTCTGAGACTCCTTCTGTTCAACTGCAGTTTGGGAATCAACCGCCTGTTACGGTTCCAATTCCGGTTGCCACACAGTCTGAAACTGTTAACCCGACTCAGTTTCCAACCGTGCAGATGCCATCTGCAACCTCTGTTGGATTGCTTCCTGATAAGTTTGATGGAAGATCCTTCAAGATGTGGCAAAAGAAGATGCACTTCTATCTGACCACGCTCAATCTGGAAAAGTACATCCGTGAGGACTGTCCTTCACTCCCAGCGGACAACACTGATTTCCATGCACTCGCAAGTGTTGATGCGTGGAGACACGGTGACTTTCTGTGTAAGGGTTACATCCAGAGTCGTCTGGTTGACCAGCTGTTCAACGTCTTCAGTAACGCTGCGACGTCTAAGGAACTATGGGACTCTCTGGATAAGAAGTACCGTTCAGAAGATGCTGGATCTCAGAAGAATGCTGTAGCAAAATTCGAGAACTACAAGATGGTCAATTCTCGTCCCCTGATGGAACAAGTTGACGAGGTGCATAACCTTCTCCATGAGATTCATGCCGAGGGTATGAGGCTGTGTGAAACCTATCAGGTCGCTTGTATGATCGAGAAGCTTCTGCCAGGATTCACAGATTTCAAGAACTACCTCAAGTTGAAGAGGAAGTGGATGAGCATGGAGAACCTGATCATGCGTCTACGGATTGAATCCACAAACCGCATGAACCTCGAAGCTGCAAGTGCTCCGAATCGTGAGAACAATGCGAATTTGGCTGAGCACCAGACTGCTAAGAAAGGAAAGTGGCAGAATAAAGGGAACCATGATAAAGGCAAGGGAAAGGTTGGTCCTCAGAACACTCAGAAGTTCAAGAAGAAGGCTGGTGGTGAACCTTCAAAGCCGAGGTTTTCTGGAACTTGTAACTACTGTCACAAGGTAGGACACAAGGCCTCTGAGTGTCGCAGTAAGAAAGCGGACCAAAACAATGCTAAGTTTGAAGCCAATCTCACTTCCACCATCATGATGCTGACATGTGTGCGGTGGTCACCGAGGCAAACGTTGCTGAAAGCCACCCCAAGACTTGGTGGTTTGACACCGGTGCAACCAGGCACATTTGCATGGATAGGGAAATGTTCTCCACCTATAAGAAGAACAAAGGGAATGAGAAGCTCTGCATGGGTAATTCTGCTACGTCGAAGATCGCTGGATATGGAAAGGTTGTTCTGAAACTTACCTCGGAACGTGAGCTGAGCTTGACCAACGTGGTCCACGTGCCGGACATGCGTAAGAATCTGATTTCGGGATCTCTCCTGAGCAAGCACGGATTCACTGTCAAGCTGGATGCTGATAAGCTTGTGCTGTCCAAGAATGGACTGTTTCTGGGTAAGGGATTTGTTTGTGATGGTTTATTCAAAATGTCTGTTGAAAATGTTATTCGTTCTGCTGACGTTGGTGTCAGTCTTGTAACCGAGGCTTCCACCTCGAAGAACAAGTTTAATGTTAATCATGTTGCTTATGTTGCGGAGTCTTTTAATTTATGGCACGAACGTTTAGGACATGTTAACTTTAAATCTATGAGTAGATTAATGAACATGAACCTGATTCCAAAACAGAAAATAAGCAAAGATAAATGTGAAATTTGTGTTCAAGCGAAACTCACTAAAACTCCATCACCAAGCGTTGAAAGAACAACTGAACCTCTCGGATTAATTCACACAGACTTGTGCGATTTAAAATTTCTTCAATCTAGAGGCGGAAAGAAATATTTTGTAACTTTCATTGATGATTGTACAAGATTCTGCTACGTCTATCTGTTACATAGTAAAGATGAAGCTTTGGAGAAATTCAAAGAATACAAGTTGGAAGTCAAAAATCAACTTGGAAAAACAATAAAGATGATCCGCAGTGATAGAGGAGGAGAATATGGTGAACCGTTCAATTCATTTTGTCGAGAACACGGAATTATTCACCAGACAACTGCTCCTTATTCACCGGAATCTAATGGAGTTGCGGAACGAAAAAACCAAACTCTTAAAGAAATGATGAATGCAATGTTGCAGGAATCTGGGTTAGCCCAGAACATGTGGGGGGAAGCTTTGCTTACCACAAATTATATCCTCAACAAAATACCTCATAAAGTAACCGGGAAAACTCCATATGAACTTTGGAAAGGTAATGTACCTTCATACAAATACCTGAAAGTGTGGGGGTGCTTGGCAAAAGTAGCAGTACCACTTCCAAAGAAGGTTACCATAGGCTCAAAGATGGTAGATTGCATTTTTATCGGATACGCGCATAATAGTAATGCCTATCGGTTTCTTGTTCATAAGTCTGATATTTCAACTATCAAGGTCAACACTATAATGGAGTCACGAAATGTTTCATTCTTTGAAAATGTGTTTCCCTGTAAAGATAGACAAAGTAATAAACGGACTCGTGAACAACGTGATGCGGATATCCCTGGAAACGAAGCAAGTAGCTCAGGCACTGCTCTCAATGACGAAATTGAAGAAGCAGAAGAACCTAGACGCAGTAAAAGAGCTCGTAAAGAGAAAGATTTTGGCTCCGAATTCTTGGTAGTGTTTCTAGCAGAAAACGAGCCAAAAACATATATGGAAGCGATGTCCACTCTAGATGCGCCTTCTTGAAAAGAAGCAGTCAATAGTGAGATGGATTCCATCATGCAAAACAATACTTATGAAATCACTAATCTGCCACAATGGTGCAAAGCTCTTGGAAACAGATGGATTTTTCGAACAAAATTAAAATATGATGGAGCAATAGACAAGTACAAAGCTAGACTTGTGGTGCAAGGATTCAAGCAAAAAGAAGGCTTTAATTTCTTTGACACTTATTCTCCGGTCACGAGAATAACCTCTATCAGAATGATCATAAGTATTGCTGCATTAGGAGATCTTAAAATTCACCAAATGGATGTAAAAACTGCTTTTCTAAACGGTGAGTTAGAAGAAAAAATTTACATGAAACAACCAGAAGGGTTCATTATCCCCGGACAAGAACACAAAGTGTGTCGACTTGTGAAATCTCTATATGGTCTTAAACAAGCTCCTAAACAATGGCATGAAAAGTTTGACAACGTAATGATGTCAGATGGCTTCAGCATAAATGAATGTGATAAATGCATATATTACAAGAGTACTCAGACAGAGTATATCTTGTTGTGCTTATATGTAGATGATATGCTTATCGTTGGAAGCAACAAAGATATCATCAATAGAACAAAAAACATGCTCAAAGGAAAATTTGACATGAAAGATATAGGATTGGCAGAGGTAATTCTAGGAATACGAATCATAAGAACTTCTGAAGGAATTACATTATCCCAATATCATTATGCTGAAAAGATTTTAGAAAGGTTCAAGACTTACTCAACTGGAACTGCAAAAACTCCAATGGACTCTCAAATTCATCTAACCAAGAATTCAGGTGAACCAGTGTCCCAAGTGGAGTATGCAAGAATAATTGGAAGTCTAATGTACTTGACAAACTGTACTAGACCCGATTTAGCACACTCTATAAACGTCCTCAGTCGTTATACGAGTAATCCCGGCCACAATCATTGGAAGGCTATAACGAGGGTATTGAATTACCTTCGATACACCAAAAACTACGGTATCCACTATGGTAAAGAACCAGCGGTTCTAGAAGGCTATAGCGATGCCAATTGGATTTCGGATTCTAGAAACTCGAAATCCACAAGCGGATATATCTTTACGCTTGGCGGTGGAGCCGTATCCTGGAAATCTTCCAAACAAACTCTACTGGCTAGATTAACCATGGAGTCCGAGTTCATAGCTTTAGACAAAGCTGGAGAAGAAGCCGAGTGGCTTCGCAACTTCTTGGAAGATATTCCAATGTGGGAAAAACCAGTGCCAGCATTACGTGTACACTGTGATAGTCAATCAGCGATATCACGGGCACTGAATAACCTATACAATGGCAAATCTCGTCACATCAGAAGGCGACACAAAACCATTCGGCAACTGATCTCAACTGGAGTACTCACGATAGACTATATCAAATCGGCAGAAAACTTAGCTGATCCGTTCACCAAAAGTTTGCCTCGAGATCAAGTTGTTAAATTATCAAAAGGAATGGGTTTAAAGCCTATAACTTAAGATGACGTTTGATGGATACCTCACCTATGTGACTGGAGATCCCAAGATCTAGGTTCAAAAGGGACAACAAAATCAAACTGCTTCAAAACTGTACACTGTAAAGACTATGTCTATACCCAGTTCCTAGGATAATGAACAGTGTTACATGTGTGTGTAATAAGGTTAAGCTGTGGCTTTTAATGATTCATTAACTTTGAGATATCTGTGGCATGATACAGAAAAACATCTTAGAATAAAGTTAATGGCAGATCACCTAGTGAGTGTGAAATGGGGCCGTTTCTAGGGGAATGAAGTTCAGGCTATATTCTCCAAGTTCACTCATGATAACCAGGACATGTTCAAGGCCAAAATGAACACAATAGAGAACTGAGCTCTACGAGAAAATGTCGCTATGCGATTTCTGTTGTCTAGGTTTACATAAAAATCATGTTGGTTCAAGACACCATGTTCACCAACTGGCCAAGTAAACCCGACAGATATCAAAGATGATTGGTTCAAAGCTGGAAAACGCTACCTCTCAGATATAGTTGCATTTTCGCATACTCTCGAATGTCTGTCTAGTCTAGTCCAGTCAAGTCTAGTCTAGTCTAGTCTAGTCATGTCTAGTTAAGTTAAGTCGAGTCTTCATTTGTATAGAGTCATTTCTATTCATGTGGGGGATTGTTGGAACCAATTTATTGCTTAAACAAATGGGCCTTGTATTGGGCATTTGTCTAACCCAATTTTAGTAGAAAAGTGAATGAGAAAAGCCTTTTGGCTTAAGTGAGTGATATGCAAAAATCCCACATCTAAAGTTTGAGAACTTTTCAAGTGGTATATAAGGAGCCACACATATACCTTTGTTCAAAACATAGCAAAGGCTATATACCGCAAAAGAGAGGAGGGAATCCCCACACGCGCGACCGACCGACCGAGCAGGGCCGGGCCGGGCCGGCCCGGGCCCGGGCTCGGGCGTGGGCTTGGGCTATGGCTAAAGGGCCGGGAATTAAATATTTTTTTGGACCAACTAAATAAGCTGATAAAAGCCCATCTCGTTGGCCCATTAAGCTTTAAAAGGCATGGCCCGAAACTCTGCGTCGGTTGCCTTTGCGGGAGATTCTTAGAGTTAAGGAAAGAGATTTCGTATCTCGACTCCACTCTCTGTCTGATCTCTTCCCTTAACGCTTTTCTTATCGCAATTCATCTCCAATCACGTAGTGTGCCAAATTCTGGTCCTACAAAGTATACGTACAGTATGGTTCAAGCGATTAATAAGATCAATCTAGTATTAATTATTTGTTGGAAGAAATGGGTTTTGTCATATATCCTCAGTTCTTTGTCTGTAGAAAAATCAACGTACGTACTTTTCGCATTGGAACTTTCTAACGCCGGTGAAAATAAAACAACTTTTTTTGGGATTCAGTGTCATATTGTATTGAATAATCTTCTAATTCATTCTATAAATAACGTCCTAAACGGGCACTATTACTCATCAGTATCACTTCAAATTCCAAAAAACAAAGACTAAACTAAGATTTCTCCTTCCAAAAATGGCAGTCTTGATCTATCTTTTCTGGTTTTTGTTCCTTACCCTCGTCTCCATTATCTTTCTAAAGAAGAATAAAAACCCTAAATCGAATCTTCGTTTTCCTCCGGGCCCTCAGGGTCTTCCGATCATCGGAAACTTGCACCGGGTCGAAGGAGTACCTCACAGATGGTATCATCAGCTCTCAGTAAAATACGGACCCGTGATGGTTCTTCGTCTTGGGTTTACTCCAGTGGTTTTGATCTCCTCAAGTGAAGCAGCTGAAGAAGTCCTCAAAACCAAAGATCGTGAGACGTGTAGCCGACCGAAGTTTGCCGGGCCAGGAAAACTCTCTTATAACCATAAAGACATCACTTTTGCGGAGTACACTGATTCTTGGAGAGAGAATCGTAGAGTCACGGTGATGGAGCTTTTGAACCCCAAAAAGATCCAAACTTTCCAGTTCATAAGAGAGGAAGAGGTAGATTTCGTGATGAGCAAGCTATCGGAATCGGCTTCCAAACAATCTCCTGTGGATCTAAGCAAGATCTCTCTCTCCCTCAGTACCAACATCTTATGTAGAGCAGCTTTAGGACAGAACTTGCGAACCAACAAGTTTTTCAACGAGGAGAAAATCGAAGAGCTTGTTGCCGAGGGGTGGGTAACTACAGGTCGTTTAGGTTTCTCTGATTTCTTTCCTGGTAGATTAGGAAAGTTTGCAGATTGGTTGTTTCAAACACACAAGGGGGTAGAGAAAGTGCTTAAGGAGCTTGATGAGTTTTACCAACATGTGATTGATGATCACTTGAAGTCTTTAGATGGAAGAAAACTACGGATCCTCCTGCCCATGTCATAGCCGGGTTGTTGGATATGGTCGATAAATATGGAGATGCTTCCAAACGCAATTTGGATCAAGTTAAAGCAACAATCATGGTATCATCATATTCAACTGTTTCTCTTATAGTTTCACTTTCTTCGTTTTTGGCACGACCGTCTATTACCACGAGCAAGTGGAACAATTTCGATTTGAAAACAAAAATTCTTTAAAGAAAATTTTAACTATTTATATAAATTGAGTCCTGTATTTTTCTAAAACTATTTTAATATATTAAATAAATCTTTTAAAAAAATTGAAGAGGACCTACCAATAGTCTAAAACACTCTTGGTGTTTGCCTAATGAAATAATAGTTTTCCAGTCCTATATATTTCACGTGAATTTCATAGTGGCTAAAACCTAATTATAAAGGCATCTTTAACCATGAAATTTAGTGAGTATCAAATCATTTAAACTAATAAAAATAAATGAAAAAAATAACAAAAAGAAGAAAGAGAAGTAGAAAGTCTCCAAAGAGAGAGACTCAAAAAAATTAGAACAAGACTCCTCATCCAAATGTTTTATTTTGATTGGCTCATCATTTTTTTGTTATTTATTTAATTTAAATATATAAAAAGTATTAATATAATATTTGTAACAAGCTTTGGTCAGTGATTTACCGTTACTGATGCTCAAACGTCTTATATTCATGTCTAACATCGACTATACTATTTTAACATATTATAGGAAATTGTAATTTTCGAGTCCTATATATGTTATGTGAATTTCATAGTGGCTAATTTGTGTGTTGGTCATGCAGAATATGTTTCTAGGAGGGACAGATACAGGTGCCATAACCATGATCTGGGCGATGACAGAACTAATGAAGAACCCGAGAGTGATGAAGAAAGCACAAGAAGAGATCCGAACTGTCTTTGGGAGCAAACGAGAGAAAATCACTGAAGAAGATTTAGAGAAAGTTGAATACTTGAAGCTCATAGTCAAGGAAACATTAAGACTGCATCCATCAATTCCAATTCTGCATAGAGTATCAATGTCTGAGATCAAGATCCAAGGCTATGATATTCCTCAAAACACGCAGATCCACATCAATGCATGGGCGATCGGACAAGATCCCAAAGTATGGAAAACCCCTAAAGAATTCATCCCTGAGCGGTTTATGGACAATCATGTCCATTACAAGGGACAAAACTATGAGTTTTTACCATTTGGTTCTGGTCGAAGAAAATGTCCAGGGATACCAATGGCAATTCCAACTTTAGAGTTGGGGCTACTTAGTATGCTTTACTTCTTCGATTGGAAATTGCCAGATGGAATGAAAATTGAAGACATTGATATGGAAGAAGTTGGTAATATCGCCGCTCCCAAGAAAAATCCGCTCCTACTTGTTCCGGTTCACCACTATTGATAAAATTGTCGTTACAGTTTCATCAATTTGGTTTTAATGTTTCAACTGTACTGAAGCTTGTTTCAGTTCAATGTATTTTTTTTGTGTGTTTTTCTATCAGTAGCAAATTTGCAGAACTAGGTAACTGCCTACTCAAATTCTAGACAATAGAATAATATATGTTCTAGTGAGTTTGAAATTAAATAATGATATATTAAATAACACTAATGCAAATCATCAGACTATATGTTAATGGATACGAATAAATTATAGGTGCCTAAAATAAGTCACATGATGCTACAAAATAGGTGATATAGTGTGATCTTGTCAACCGATTTAGTCAATACAAGTGTTTGAAGTTAAAAAAAAAAGTGATTTATACTAGTGATGCTATTATAACTACCCTGGACTCTTAATCTCTTATAATAGATGATTGTAAGAAAAAAACAATACTGTATCACCTAATTGCCGTATAGACAAGAACCATATGATCCTATAGGAAGAAAAAAAAAAAAAAAAACCAAACAGAGAAAAAAAAGATGGCTACATGCCTTACTACTTACCACCGAAGCAGCATGTATCTCCCCTACTGACGTATGACATTTTATTCAACTACAAGAACCATACAACAGTACACTTATGGTTATTTTCTTAATATCAATGACTTTGGGATATTATTAAAAATATCCGCTAATTCGTTTTTGGCTTTGTATGAGAGTACACTCTAATTATGGTGAACGATGGTTAAAATGGTTACATCTGTGACTGTCTATATGCAAGGAAAACATTAACGTAATAAAGTTGAAAGATAATTACTAGAAATACCTGTTTAGATATGGTGTTTACTCAAACAACCTTTAATTGTTTGAGCTCAAAAATTTGAGCTAAAAAAGGTTACAAAGACATTAAAAATACTCCAAATTCGTTTATTAACGAAAATGTCATTATCTTTTGAGAAAAAAAAAACAACAACATAAAACCAAAAAAAAAAAAAAATCAGATTTCAACTCTTCATCTTCTTCTTCTTCTTCACTCCGGCGACTCAAATCGCGACTTCTTCTCCGGCGACGAGATTCGTTGCTTTTGATGGTAAGATTCGAAACAAATCATGAGTTATCTTCCTCTCTATCATTCACGAGTGTTTTGAGTTCAGATTTATGAACTTCAATATGTTCGTTCGCTCATAGGTTTCAAAATTCCGGCGAAGGAAAGTTCCGACGAGTGTTGGGGTTTTGTTTTCGTGCGTTGTAGAGAGGTAATCTCTTGATTCTAACCGGTTTCGTTTGAGTGTGTTGAAGTTTTGTAAAATCACGTTCTAGTCCAGATCTGGATTTTTCTCAGATCCAGAATCCGACGTTATGGTAGACTTATTTCTTTGAAAAAAACATACGTTTCGGTAGACTTATTTCTATGAGATGCAAACGTTGTTGTAGACTTATTTATTTTGAGATGCAGACGTTGTGGTAGACTTATTTCTATGAGATGCAGACGTTGTGGTAGACTTATTTCTATGAGATGCAGACGTTGCGGTAGACTTATTTCTATGAGATGCAGACGTTGTGGTATACTTATTTCTCTGAGATGCAGACGTTGTGGTACTTTTTGACTCTTGATCTGTTAATGAATGAAATCTTTTTTGACGTTGTGTTAGACTTTTTGCAAATAGATACAAACATTATGGTAGACTTTTCGACTCTGGAGCTGCTAATGAATGAAATCTTTTTTGGCTAGTTAGGATTGTGTTTCAGTCTAAGATGTTCTAATTTCCATGAATTTCTTTACATGTATTCTTTGTACGTGCAATGCGTAACCGCATGAAGATTGTAAAGAACATCCAAAAGATCATGAAGATGGTCTATACACCATTGTTTCTTGTTGTATTTAGGTAGTATTTGGTTAATCTTTGTATTGTTTAACATGCTTATTCTCCTATACGGCCTTATGGTTATGTAGCATCAAGTCCTCAATCTCACCCGTATATATGGCATGTAAGTCCTTAGTGGTAGATTTTTTTTTTGTAATGGTAGATTTATTATATTCAATGGTAGATTTTTGACTCTGAAGCTGCTAATGAATTAGATCTTTTTTGGCATAGTATGAAAGACTTTTGTGATTCCAATATGCATGTTATTCGCCTCAAACGTGCAGCTGATATCATGGATGAGTTACCACGTGATGAGATTGTTCAGTTATCAGAGTCAAACCCTCGTGATGGATCCATTGATTGTTCAGTTATCCCTCGTGATTCAGATGAGATGTATTTTCGTTTGATGGTAGATTTATTTTTATGAGACACACACGTTCTGATTTGTAATATACATTATGGTAGATTTATTTCTATAAGATACAATTGTTATGGTAGACTTTTTGCAAAGAGATTCAAACATTATGGTATACTTCTTTGAACATTTTTTGTAGAGTAATGAATGAATTACAACATTTATGTATTGTTAAAACATGGCTTCTAAAATGTCTCTGTAACCATTACAATATCCTTAAAACACGAGTACGAGTTCATACGAAAAGATAGAAAATATATAAAAATATATAGTACATACTAAATCTACCATCACTTGTATATAAATCTACCATCACTTGCATGATATGTCCTTAGAACTATACCACCTTTTGAATTGTCAACCAATAACACCCATCAATTTTTCTCAAAACTCTGACTACCACAAACAAAAATGATTTGTTTTGTTCCCAATTTACCTCTTTTTGTTCAAACCCTAAACCCTAAACCCTATTTCTTCACCATTGTTGCAGGTTTTTTCGTGCAAATTAGTCTATTTTTAAGGGTAAAATCGACATTTCGCGTTCCCTGCAACTAACTCTACCACCTACCAAATAAGTCTACCACCACTATAGTTTCCTAAACAGGAAACAAGTCTACCACCAAGTACTATAAGTCTACCGCAATCACAATAAGTCTACCAAATGTCTAATGTGAAAAAAAGTCTACCGTAACTAGGTTGGATAAAAAGTCTACCATCACTAGACCTAGGTAAAAACAAATCTACCGCTGCAATCGCTAAAAACGCATAAGTCTACCACTATTGATCCTAAAAAAATAAGTCTACCAGTCAAAGGTTGGTTTCGTTGACCGAAAATACGGAATAAGTCTACCGCTCATTATAAATCTATCGCTACTACAATAAGTCTACCACAACTATACACAAAATAAATCTACCACCGCCATATATAAGTCTACCGCTAACTATAAGTCCACCGCTACTAAAATAAGTCTACCGTCACTATCCACAATTATAAATCTACCGCTGCTATGACTAAAATCTACCACCAAAGAAGACAATTCTACCGGTCAAAATAAATCTACCATCGAAGAAAAATAAATCTACCGTTCAAAATAAGTCTACGAAAATAAATCTACCATTCGACTAATAAGTCTACCGTAAAAATAAGTCTACCGTAAAAATAAGTCCACCATTGGGTGAATTTAAGTCTACCGCTCAAAAAATAAGTCTACCGTTCGAAAACAAATCTACCACCAAAGAGACACAATAAGTCTACCATTTAAAAATAAATCTACCGCTCGACAAATAAGTCTACGGACTAAAAAATAAGTCTACCAGATCAAGCTCTGAACCGAAGATTAAATCTACATAAAACATGTGTATGGCAAGTGAAGACTGAACCGAAGATTAAGCTCTTCCTTTGGAAACTAAAATCTAAGGCACTTGCAATGGGAAATAATCTCACCATAAGGGGAATACCTGAAGTGCAAAGGTGTAAAAGGTGTGATGCGATTGAGGACGAACTACATGTGGTTCTACATTGCCCTACTGCATCAAGAGTATGGGAACTAGCTCCTCTCCTCTTCAAACGAAACCCGTCAACTATTTCCAACATGAACCAATTTCTCAATGATGTTCGAAGGCAAATCAATATCCCTCCTGTGGGACTTTTTGATACTCCTCTGTTTTCGTGGATTGTTTGGAATTTGTGGAAATGCAGGAACCTCTACATTTTTGAGAACCGTAACACCTCACCAGAACAGCTGTTGCTGAAAGAAACCAAAGAAGCAAAGGCCTGGCAAGATACACAGGGAAAGAAAACAGAGATGGTGAGGGCGAGTACTAGTTGTGCCTTACCAGGTACACTTCACTTACCGCAAGATGCGGTCCACGGTTATGTGGATGCTTCATGGATGGCCTCAACAGGACGTTGTGGGTTTGGTTGGTGCTTCAAGGACTCCGACCAGACCTTACTTCATCAAGAAGCAACACTGGGACCAACGGTGAACTCGGCTATAATCGCAGAGACCCTCGCCTTAAAAGCTGCCCTTATTGCAGCTACAACATACGGATTCCGGAAGCTTGTATGCTTCTCAGATTCCCTCTCTATGATCTCTCTCCTTAATACTGATGGGGTGATCAACGAGTTGAAAGCTATACTAAACGACATTCGTTGTTTAAGTTTGGGTTTCACATCTATCTCCTTTTCGTTTATTCCTAGATTAGCAAATGAGCAAGCTGATGCTTTGGCAAAGCGTGGTCTTGCCTCAATGTACTCTTCCTCTGTTTGAGGACTTAAGCTTTTATAATATCAATCGGTTTGTTCAAAAAAAAAAGTCTACCAGATCGATAATAAATTTACAATCACTGAGCGGTAGAATTATTTTAGGCGGGAATTTTTCCCGCCTACGCGGCCCGTTTCATTATTGGCATTTTCGTAAATACGTTTTTTATTATCAAAAGAAAAAAGTTAAAATGAACTCAAAAATAGTCTCAGTAATTAAAATCTAAAAAGTTGTTTGACTCAACCCAAAATCTAAAAAGGTTGTTTTAGTAAGTCTCCCTAAAGTTAATTGTATACATTTTGTTGTATACAAGTACCACACAAAAAATAACATAAGACTTGAGATTGTCGGCAGACTTGAGATTATCACAAAAAATAACATAAGACTTGAGATTGTCGGCAGACTTGAGATTATCAATTGTCTATATATTGGAATCTTGAGACTTGAAATCAATACTATAATAGTAGAAGTGTCTCTCCATATGTTGACACCTCAGCTTTTTCTACAATTATACAGCCGCCACAAGTACAAAAATTTAATGTCAATAACCAATCAAAATATAAGACAATGACACATCGATTTTCTGATAATTAAAAAGAAACCCAATAGAAAAAAAATGCTCCTTCTCCGCTTGACTCTTTTTCTCCATCTTCCAATAAATTGGTTTTACAAAATTAAAGAGTCATCTTGACCATTAAACAAAAAACCATAAAACAGTTTGACTAAGAATATAATTTTTTGATTTTTGTTTTCCCGAAGCATTTTCAAATACTTGATACCGAATAGTTTGTATGTGAGATCATATTAAATCAAAGATTCGATAGTCTTGCTAAAGGTCACAACGAGCAAGTGATTCGATTCAGATCTTTTGGATTTTTGCCTTTCCAGATCCGAACGGATCTCATTCATGAGGAAGATCGTCTTTGTTTTGCCAACTAACATAAACTTTCTTATTGCTTCTCAGATCTTCGTTTCACCTTCTTCTTTTTCATTATTTCTTTATCTTCTTTGACAACTACTTTGTCGTCATTCAATTCGCGTTTTGTTGTAACCATAAATTTGGATTCATTGATGTTTTGATCGTATGTGTTCTCCTTCTCAAATCTGTGAAAGCCCGTTTGTGTTATACTCACTCAAACGTTTGTTGCTACTCACTTCACTAATCCTTTCCAACTTATATTGTTAAGTTTCTTTCTCGAAAGTTCACGTATGCATATTATTTCAACTGTTCACTCTTCTTTTGTCTATCTTTCTCACAGATTGCACTCCATGAATGCACAAGAAGATATAGAATGGCATGAAGCAATTAGTGACTCAGAACAATGGGCAACCACATCACAAGACGTGAGTTCTTTGTTATACAATTATCATGTTGTCAAGTTGATGACCTCTCAAACTGTGGAACAATTATTGAAAAAAACTTGTAGAGGATGTCTTGCACATGTAGCGTAAGAGGTTAGACTACAAAGAATTACAACTAGAAGATGAAGAAGTCCAAAAATATGTTCTAACAGAGCTCCAAAAAGCTACTCAGTCAAAGAGATTAGTCCCTCACGGATTTCACGAAAATGCCAGTGCCAGAAAGTAAAACCATCTGACAATTTGAAAAAATCAATGATAAGAGACAACAAAACGGTAATGAATTCAAGGACATGCAATCTAAAATCCGAATAGTAAGTAAACCACATTTGAATTCTTTTTTTGAAAAAACACACATTTGAATTCTTAAACATTGGAATACTTGTAAAGTACATTTATATTTAAGAAATATGATATTTTAAGATTGACATGTATGTAAGAAATTTGGAAGGAGAACAAATGCAGGACAAAAACCACACATAAGAAAAGACAAACATGAACAAGCTTAGTAATGGAGCTGTGAGGAAAATAAAAGACCGAACTTACTAACGGAGTGCTAAGGCAAAGAAAGAAACAAGCTTAAACTTAATGCTTTCAACTATGTATTTTCAACATGTTCTGCCAGCCATTAAGAACCATCTTGCCACCTAAAAGAATCAACGGAATTCCCTCATTTTAAAGAGAATATCAGAGTTTAAAATGCATTGCAAGCTTTCACATCTATTGGAGCTGAAGTTAATAATTTAGCCATGTCATGATCTATGTTGCATGGGATCGGAAACGGATACGCGGAAGCGAAACGTTAGGAAACGCGGAAACGTGTTTCTAAAAAAAAAGAGGAAATAGTTATGTTTTGGAAACGTCTATATATATACAAATATATATGTATATATATAATATTATCATGATACAAAAATTATTAAAAATCAAAACCATATTAAAAAATATTTGAAATAACAAAAATCCAATACATAAATATTAAATAGCTTAAATAAAAAATAAACAAATAACATTCAAATTCTAATATTTAGACTATCATCTTCATTTTAGGTTATCATAATGAACGATTATAAAATAAAAATAATATGAGTGTTTTATAATATGTTTTTAAACTTATTAAATAACAAATATATCCATATATTTTTAAAATATTTACTTAATTTATTTTCGAAAAATAAAAAATCGCGTTTCTAAAATGAAGAGTTACGTTTCCAAAGTGGAAACTCACGTTTTCAAAGTGGAAACTCGCGTTTCCATCGCGTTTTCGATTCCGAAACGTTTCTGAAACGGAAAACGCTCCTTGGATGGAGTTTCCATGCAACCTAGGTCATGATACAGTTTGTTTACATACATGATTCGAGGCTAAATTCATCACAAGGTAGGCTCACTATTACCAACTGTAGGAAAAACCCCAAAATGTACAGCTAGAAATATTACCAAAACAAAATGTAGATCATGTGAAATTCTGAATCATTTTAAAAGAAAACAAAAAACAAAAAAACAAAATGTAGATCATGTGAAATTCTGAATCATTTTAAAAGAAAACAAAAAACAAAAATGAATCCCGCGGCGTAGCGCGGGTGTTTGCCTAGTATACAACAATAATATAAGACTTGAGAGACAAAAATACCCAAAAAGCAGAGAAATTATGTCGATCTTCCTCTGTTTCCTCTGGCTCTTACTCATTTTCATAGTTTCCTTTTTCATCTTCTCAAAAAAGCCTCAACCCTCAAAATGGAAACTTCCTCCGAGCCCATCAAGTTTCCCAATCATAGGACACTTGCACCATCTCACTGATTTACCTCATAGATGCATCCACAAGCTATGCATCAAATACGGACCAGTGATGCTTCTTCGTTTCCCGTCTATTCCAGTGGTTGTGATCACCACATGAAGAAATACACAATCGTATGTTGGAAATCTTTTCTTTCTTATTATTCACAAACATGTTACAGAGATATATACTAGAAGAACGTATCAGACTTTCCAAAACTATTACAATAACATTTTATATGAACCTTATATTAAGGAAAGTGATTGAGATAGCACCATAATTGGTGGGATTCAATTTATATGAATTAATATCCCATTACCCCCTCTCAAACTGGAGCATGCAAGTGCAGTATGCCCAGTTTGTGTCTGAATTGAGTATAAGCTTGCTTACCAAGTGGTTTGGTGAATATATCAGCTAATTGGTGAATTGTTGAGACATGATGAAGAGAAATATTACCGGACTGTATTTCATCGCAAACATAATGACAATCGTTCTCGATGTGCTTCGTTCGTTCGTGGAAGACGGGGTTCGTGCTGATATGGGTTGCGGCCTTGCTATCACAGTGAACACGCATAGGTTGCTTATGTGACACACCAAGTGACGTTAAGACCTTCTTTATCCAAATCAGTTCGTCACGCAGGAAGGACATGGCTCGATACTCCGCTTCAGCAGAAGATTTACTTACCGTGTCTTGCTTTTTGGTTTTCCAAGAGATAGGGGATTGACCAAGCTGAACAAAATAACCTGTAACAGAACGACGAGTAAGGGGACAACTTGCCCAATCAGAGTCACACCATCCCAAAATCTGAAAATCTTTTTCAGAACTTAATAAAATCCCTTGACCCGGTGTCCCTTTAAGATACCGAACTATACGCAATGCAGCTTGCCAATGATCAGCCTGAGGTGCTTGCATAAACTGCGCAAGAATATGAACCGAAAATGCTAAATCTGGTCGAGTTGCCGCCAAGTAAATAAACTTGCCGATCAACCGTCTATAAGGCACAGGATCAGACAACAATTCTAAGGTTGAGAGAGCTAATTTGTGATTATACTCCAGTGGAAATGTGGCTGGTTTTGCTCCCAACAAACCAGTTTCAGAAATTATATCTAAAGCATACTTTCTTTGGCTTAGATAAAATTCAGCTTTACTTCTTGCAACTTCAATCCCCAAAAAATATTTCAACTCACCTAAATCCTTAATTTTAAAGCAAGTAGAGAGATAGTCTTCAAATACCTTGAGAGCGTGATCAAAATTTCCAGTGAGGATCACATCATCAATGTAAATGAGTAAGTTGATTTGAACCGCATTCTTCTCGAATGTAAAGAGTGAATAATCAGCAAGCGATTGTTAGAAACCATAATCTCGTAAAGCCTTGGTGAGCTTTTCAAACCAACAGCGAGGCGCTTGTTTTAAACCGTAGATAAAAAAATTTAGGCGACAAACCTTTCGTTCATCCTTCGGATAAAATTCCGGTGACGGTTTCATGTAAACCTCTTCTTAAAGATCACCATGTAAGAAGGCGTTATGCACGTCCATTTGATACACAGGCCAAGCATTACCCGCTGCAACACGAAGAAACATACGAACTATTCCCATCTTTGCTACGGGAGCAAAGGTTTCCCCATAATCTTCATCCTCAATTTGTTTGTTACCAAGTATTACGAAGAAGGTATGAAGAACAAGAGAGAGAAGAATTTTGTTATAGAGTTCCTTCTTATCATTACTTATCTATACAATTGATCTTAAATACTAGTAACTAACCACTAAATCGATATGTACAAACTCTTAATTATGTACAATAGAGTAAACCGGACGGTATACTCCAATAGACCCCCTCAAGATGTGCCGTATATGTTAATGAGGCTCATATTGGACTTCAAATGCTCAAATTGTGTAGGAAATAACGATTTAGTAAGAATGTCCGCGACTTGGTCTTCAGTGCGCACATGTAACGATTTCAAAAGACCTCTGTCTAGACGTTCACGAACCGAATGACAATCATTTTCGATGTGATTGGTTCATTCGTGAAACACAGGATTCGTCGCAAGGTTGATGGCGGCAGAACTATCTGAGTAAAGGACATGAGTGGATGATTGAACCCTTAAGTCGACGAGAAGTTTATTTATCCAAGTAATTTCTCTGGAAGCATGAGATAAGGCTCTATATTCAGCTTTCGTAGAGGAATGGGAGACCACATCTTGTTTCTTGGACCGCCAAGAGATCATGGAGGAACCAAGGAAAGTGCAGTAACCAAAAGTGGAACGACGACTATCCGGGCAATTAGACCAATCAGAGTCTGCAAAACCTGTAAGAGTAAGGTTTGGATCTGCAGAGTAGAATAATCCCACACCAATAGAGCCCTTGAGATAGCCCAATACTCTGTAAACAGCCTGTAAATGAGAAGTTCTTGGAGCCGCAGAGAATTGGCATAACTTGTTGACCGCAAATGTAATGTCAGGACGCGTGAAAGTGAGATACATTAAGCGACCAACAAGACTTCGATAAACATCCTTGTTAGGCAACAAATCCCCATCAGAAATTGACAACTTCAAAATTTGGAATCATAGGTGTAGAAACCGGCTTGCAACCAAGCATACCAGTGGAAGTGAGTAACTCTAAGACATATTTCCGTTGGCAAATAGAGAGACCAGCATTGGTGCGAGCGATTTCCAATCCTAAGAAGTATTTGAGTGGACCAAGGACACGCAATTTGAAATGTGATTGCAAGTCTCGAGTGAGGTTAGCCGCAACTTCCTCATTTGTGCTTGCAATGACAATATCGTCCACATAAACCAAAACAACAATGAATGTACCATTGCTGCAACTTCGAATAAACATGGTGTGATCACCAGTGCCTTGTACAAACTCCAGCTTCTTTAAAACATCAGTAAATTTAAGAAACCATTGTCTAGAAGCCTGCTTGAGGCCCTAAATCGATTTCTTGAGCCTCAAAACAGTATTCTTAGGGAAAGAGATTCCTTTACTGTCTGCATGTCCATCTGGTAACCTCATATATATTTCCTCATCCAAATCACCATTCAAAAACGCATTAGAAATGTCCAATTGATTGAGGAACCATTGTTTGAAAACTGACACCTTCAACAACAATTTCACTGAAGCTATCTTAGCAACCGGAGAAACGTGTCCTTGTAATCAAAACCCTCATTCTGAGTGTATCCCTTAGCAACAATTATCACCTTGTAACGCTCAAGGCTCCCATCATCATGGAATTTTAGTGTGAATATCCATTTACAACCCACAGGTTGTTTACCAGAAGGCAGAGTAGTCACATCCCATGTCTCAGTGGATTCCATGGCACCAATCTCTCTATCAACAGCCTCACACCATTCTCTAGAATCTTTAGCCTCAGAAAAAGATGATGGAATATGAATTTTAGTGGTGCAATTGATAAAAGAAAGATAACAAGGGGATAAAGAAGAATAGGATAAATAAGAGGACATTAGATAGGGGATATCATAATCCAATGAGTAACAATGGTAATCTTGTAAGTGTGCTGGTAATTTCTTAGGTCTTTGTGGTGGAATGATGGAAAGAGGATTAGAAGTGGATGTGTTTGATAGAGGATGCGTTTGTGGTGGAGGATGTGTTTGTGGTGAAGTAGAAATGGGAGTGTGTGATGGATGAGGTATGGAAGGAGGAGGATGGTGAGTAAAGGATTTTGAATGATGAGGTAAAGGTTCTAGAGAAGTGAGAAAGTCATAGTTTACCTTACTAGCCAATCCATTAGCAAAGGGAAATACTTCTTTAGAGAAGATGACATTTCTTGAGATGAAGACATTGTTGGTTTCAAATCAAGGAGCTTATATCCTTTGTAGCCAGAAGGATAGCCGAGGATACCACAAGCTTTAGAGCGAGCTTTAAACTTGGTCATGTGTGTCGGATAAGTAGAAGCATATCTTAAACAACCAAATGTGCGGAGCTAAGTGTAATCCGGAGAAGAGTCACAAAGAAGCTCATGAGGAGTCTTGTTGTGTAGCAGCTGAGAGGGAGTCATGTTGATTAAGAACGCAGCTGTGAGGATACATTCTCCCCAGTATGGAAGAGGAACTCTGGATTGGAACATCAAAGCTCTAGCGACATTCAAGAGGTGTTGGTGCTTGCACTCAACGACGGAGTTATGTTCTGGTGTATCAGGACATAAGTGATACGCAATAATACCCTTGGATTGGTACAATGCGGTGAATCTTAGCTCATGAGCATTATCTGATCTCACTGCCTTCACCGAAACCTTAAACTGTTTCTCAACCATTGTGATAAAATCAGGGAAGATTGTCAAAACTTCATTCTTGGTTTTGAGCAAGTAAATCCAAGTGGCACGAGAGTGATCATCAACAATAGTGACGAAATATTTATAACCTTCCAAAGTTTCAACGGAAAACGGTCCCCAAACATCGATATGTAAAAGATCCAAGATGTTATTACATATATGTTATTTGAAGAAAATGAGAGTTTCTTCTGTTTAGCCTGTTGACAGACATGAAAACAATCAGGCTTCTTATTTCTATGCTTGGAGATTCCCAAAGCTTCAGAAATGACATCCAAACGAGAGATAGCTGGATGTCCAAGGCGCTAATGCCAAACGTCAACATCAATGACTGCATTACTTGAAATTCTTCAGTATCCAGAACAGAAAGGTTGGCAAGTCTTCTACCCTTCCCAATCATTAACTCCCTGGTACTGTCCTGAATTTCACAAGTAGACACATCAAAGATCACCCTTGAGTTCAAATCAGACGTCAAAGAACTGATACTGAGAAGGTTCAATCTAAACTCAGGAATAAACATGACATTTTTCAGAGTAATGTCACGATTAACTTGAATAACACCAATGCCACTAATCTTCACATTCGGGTCTGTTGGTAGGTTAACTACACTGTCAATACTTATATCCAGAGTGATGAAAAGAGACTCATCATAAGAGACATGGTGAGTTGCACCAGAGTCAATCACCCATGTATTCTTGGATAGGATGTTCTGGGAGACAGTGAGAATGCCAATAAATTGGAAAGCAGAGGAAGAGAAATCAATACCAGAAGGTGCCTGAGTAACAGATGAAGTAGGAGTATGAGAGCTACTTGCAATAGTAGGAGAACTCAAAGTTTGGTTCTGGAGATGAGAACTGAAGTAGGCAATGAAGTTCTGGATTTGATCCTTAGGCATATCTCCAACCAATTTCTCAAGACCACCTGTAGAAGAAGACTGATCTATAACTGGACCCAAGGAAACCTAAGCAGCTGCAGGAGAAAGAGAGCTCCCAGACTTAGGAGGACGACTTTTAGGCGGGAAACCAGGCGGGAAACCATGTTTCTTGTAACAGCGCTCTGCAATGTGACCAACCCTGTGGCAAAATGAACACATAGGACGACCTTTGTTATGTCCATTTTGAATATAGCAGGTGACTGTTGGGACTGAATCAGCTGTCATGTGAAAGGCAGTGGGAGTAAGAAGAACTTGGGAGAAACTTCGCTGACTATCATCCTGATCTAGGATGTTATAGACCTCAGGAAGAGTAGGCAAAACCTTCTTGGCAATGAATTGACGACGAATCATTGCATAGGATTCATTCAAGCCAGCAAGGAACTTGACAATCTTAGCTCTCTTAGCCTTGAGTTGGAGACTAGCACCATGGCCACAAGTACACGGAGTATCTGGGATATCAGTACTGTCCAATTGATCCCACAGAGTTTTCAATTGTGTGTAGTAATTAGAGAGGGACATAGTACCTTGACGCAGATCCTGGATTTGCTGAGTCAAATTAAAGGTGCGTGGAGTCATATGAAAACGACTAGAGAGATCACGCCATATGTCGCATGCATCATTCATACTGCGATATATCTGAGGTGAGACAGAGTTCAAAAACCACGATTTGACCATACTATTGCATCTAGACCAAAGGCAAAATTGACGATCCGATTCCAAAGGTCTAGGAATAGTACCATCGACAAAACCATGTTTATTCTAGCATCTAAAGCTATCATCATACCCGCATTCCAGTCATCATAGTTCGTTCAATCTAAACGAAGAGAAATGATATTCAGACCTGGATGATCGGTGCTGTGCATATAGAAAGGAGATTGTGTTGGATCGGAACCAACGGAGCCTTCGAAGCACCATATCCATCAATAGGTTCGCCTGGAGGAGTAATCGAAGGAGCTGGAGCAGATCGCGAAGACTTCCGAGGAGGAGAAGCTCTGGTTCGAGCTGATTTGCGAGTGATAGTCTTCACAGATACCATCAGAGAAAGAGGACGATTGATCGGAAATGAAAATCGAGCTCAGAAACGATGGATTCGACGCGGAAGAAGCAGAAATTGTAGGATCTCAGATAGCGTATGAAGAAAAAGAGAGAGAAGAAGTTTGTTATAGAGAGAGAGAATTCCTTCTCATCATTAATAATCTGTACAATTGATCTTAAATACTGGTAACTAACCACTAAACCGATATGTACAAACTCTTAATTATGTACGATAGAGTAAACCGGACGGTATACTCCAATACCAAGAGCAACCAACCGTGCTTTATACCGTTCGATTGTTCCATCCGAGTTATATTTGATCTTGTAAACCCATTTACTGCCAATAGCCCGTTTTCCAGGAGGCAAATCTTCCAATGTCCAAGTCTCATTTTCTTCCAATAGCTTCTCTCCACTGTTTCAACTTTACAGCAAGATTGAACGATTTGGGTTCCACATTAACAATAACCGCAACCTGAAAAGCACGATGTCTTGCCGAAAAACGACTACAGCTGACATAGTTCGCAATCGGATATGAAGAGGATACCTCAGATTTCGTCAAAAGTTGACTTTGTGCTGTGTTGATGACAAAATTGCCAAGAGTTACCGGAAGAGTTCGTTTTCGTTGGCCACGACCGAGAAGGTCTGGTGGTTGGGGAGGCTGAACAGGATCTCTCGGAGGTGGCTGAGGTGACAAATCAAGAGACGGAGCTAGATCGGAAGTAGGCGACGAAATTGCAGATTCTACTTCATCGCTTTCTTTGTTTGATGCAGAACTCTCATTTTCATGGGCCATAATTGGACTTGACAAGTTTGGCCCGGTTGGAGAATTTAATTCACTTAGCACTTCAAGTGGGCTTTGATTAACCACAAGGCCCGTTGGATTTGATGGCTTGGTCAATTCACGTGGATGATCATCTGCCCCCATCATTTGTGCATTTATATTAGGTACCCATAGAGCTTGTTTTGGTTCTTCTTCCTCTCCCACACAAGAATCTGCAAAAGGAAAATCTTTTTCACAAAACACTACATCTCGTGAAACAAAGAAAACATTGTCTTCGATATCGTATAATCTCCACCCTTTCTTTCCGTACGGATATCCGACAAATACACACTTTTTGCTTCGTGGTGCAAATTTGTCCCCTTTGCTCTTCTATAACACAAAGAGCCAAATACTCTTATATGATCGTATAATGGTGCAGCTTCGTGGATTCGTTCATATGGTGTTTTTCCTCCTAAGATTGAACTTGGAGTAGTGCGATTAATCAGATATCCCACTGTTAGTACGCATTCTCCCCAAAATTCTATAGGAAGGTGTGCTTGAAATCTTAATGCTCGCGCGACATTCAATATGTGACGGTGTTTCCTCTCAATGCGCCCATTTTGTTGGGTTTTCCAACACACGATGTTTCGTGCACTATTCCAAGATTTCTGAAAAAATCAGATAAGCAAAGAAATTCAGATCCATTGTCGCTTCGTACAACTTTAACATCCTTTTGAAGCTGCCGAGTCGTCATGGCCACAAAACTTCTGAGTTGCATCGGTGCTTCTGTTTTATCCTTCAAAAGATAAATCCAAACTCCTCTCGAATAATCGTCTACAATTGTGAGAAAGTAGCGCGCTCTAAAAGATGATGGAGTTCGATATGAACCCCATAGATCACAATGAACCCTTGTTTGCTTTGCGCGAAGACATGTCACATGCCTTATTCAAATATCCAGGGGAGACAGATGCAGAAACATTCGGTAAAGAACCAACTATTTGAGCAGACGGATGTCCCATTCTTTGGTACCACAATTCGTATGAACCTTCTTCTTGAACTGTGACAGCCCCTGCAGATTCTGTACTACATAAATGAAACGTTCCACCTCCTCTTCTACCCGCTCCAATACTACGGTCTTGAACAACAAGATAATGATCAGCCAACTGCACTATACAATGATTCTCATCCATCAACTGACCTACCGATATCAAGTCAGTTTTCAATTCTTCAACAAAGAAAACAGATAGTAACACCAGTTCGTACCAAGATAAACAGTTCCTTCTTTATGGCTCTCGACCATCAGCCAAAATTATCAACACCGGAGCTATGTCTCGCACATTCCTTAGGATATTATATCTCCGGGTAAGGTGATGTGATGCTCCTGTATCCATAATCCAAATAGGAATAGAGATATTACTTGACATTTTGTCAGTGGCATTGGTTCTGCCAGCGTTCAAGAGAGTCATAGTCAACCGCCATTGATCCTCGCTTAATCCGCTTACACCGTCTCTGTCTTTATCTGTGATAACATAGTTGGCATGTTCATGATTCATTGTTCTTGTTACGTGGACAGCATTCGTATAGGAGAGAAATCCTTGTCTTCTTCCTTGCATCGTTTTGGTCTTAAGGTTGTCTACCTCGGTTAGATCAGGAAAACATATCGTTTTTCCCACTTTTATCATCGTTGGATCTAAGATCAGATTCGTCGTGCTCTGGTTCGGGTTCGGGTTTGTTTCATCAATCAGGTTCGCTTCATCGGTCAGATTCGTCGGAGTCATGTTTGTGTTTGTCGAAGTCGTAGTCGAGATTGGATTCGTCATGAACTAAAGAAAGAAAATATTTGTTTCAGGCTCTGTTCCCATGAAGAAATACACAATCGTATTCGTATGTTGGAAATCGTTTCTCTCTTATTATTCACAAACATGTTACAGAGATGTATACTAGAAGAACGTATCAGATTTTCCAAAACTATTACAATTACATTTGATATGAACCTAATATTAAGGAAAGTGATTGAGATAGCACCATAATTGATGGGATACAATTTATATGAATTGATATCCCATTACCACAAGCGAAGCTGCTGAAGAAGTGCTCAAAACCCATGACTTGGAATGTTCCACTCGATCCAAGATGGTCGGGACCGAGAAACTCTCTTAGTTTTAAAGACATCACTTTTGGGACCTACGGTATGTACCGGAGAGAGATGAGGAAAGTCGCGGTCATCGAGCTTTTTAGCCTTAAAAAGGAACAATCTTTTAGGTATATAAGAGAGGAAGAGATCAAATTGTTGGTGAAGAAAGTGTCTAGATCACAATCTCCAGTGGACCTAAGCAAAACATTTTTCTCCCTCACCGCGAGCGTCGTTTGTAGAGTAGCCTTGGTACAGAACTTCCATGATTGCGAGTTCATCGATCAGAAAAAGATCGAAGAACTGGTTACCGAAATGCTCTAGGGAATTTCACTTTCTCTGACTTGTTCCCAGGTGGATTTGGAAGATCCATGGATTGATTGTTGGGTAAACACAAGAGATTAAACAAAGTCTTTGAGGAGCTTCATGGTTTTTTCCAGCATGTGGTTGATGATTACTTGAAGGAATCATCGGGACGTAAAACTTCGGATTCTCCAACGGATGATGCTTGTTACAATCAAAAAACAAGGAAAAGATGATTATTTCAAGCTCAATGCGGATAATATCAAGACTGTCCTCATGGTAAACCTCTATGAATCATCTTCTTCTTTTTTGTCCTGATTGTTTCTTCCCATTTGCATTTGCATTTACTATATTTTATTTAATTTTATTATAATAAATACTAAAACATAGAAATGCATAAATATATTGTTTTATAACTCGAACAAGATTCAAGAACTAAAGAAATAACTCTTCTTTATCGCTTAAGAAAAACTAACTCAAAAAACTCAAGCCTCTCAAATCTTTCTCAACTCATAAGTTGTATCACAAGTTGATACATCCTTATATATATGATCGACCAAAACCCTATTCTCACAAAAGGAAATATTACATTTAGATAACTCCTAAATGCTAATGTGTATATTTAGATTGCTCCTAAATATACTCTTGGTCTTTATCTCTTCATGCTAACTTCAAGCTTAATCCAACATTCTCCCTCCTAAGCTTGAAGTCACTCTCTCCCAAGTCTTTCACGCCAATGAGATCCCTCATCTCCTTGAATTTCGTTTTTCCCAATGCCTTTGTGAGTATGTCAGCTTTCTGCTCACTTCCCGGGACATGCTCAACTTCTATCAAACCATTTTCAACACATTCTCTGATGAAGTGGTATCTAGTGTGTATATGTTTGCTTCTGCCGTGGAACACCGGATTTTTAGTAAGAGCGATCGCTGACTGATTGTCTATCCGAATGACAACCTTTTCACATGTGGATCCGGTGATTTCCTTGAGTAACTCCTGAAGCCAGATTGCCTGTCTAGCTGCCTCAGTTCCAGCCATAAACTCAGCCTCACACGAAGACAGAGCTACAGTCTCTTGTTTTTGAGAACACCATGATATGGGGCTTTCTCCAAGATAGAACACATGACCTGTCGTGCTCTTGCCGTCATCTGGGTCTACGTTGTGACTGCTGTCACTGTAACCAACAAGTTTGGTTACCCTTGTAGTTGGTCGATCGAACCGTAGTCCAAGTGTGGTGGTTCCACGCAAGTATCTCAAACATTGTTTCATTGCCACTCCATGAGACTCCTTTGGACATTGCATGTATCGACTCAACACACCTACACAATAAGACAAATCTGGTCTCGTATGAAGCAAGTAGCGTAAACAGCCAATGTTTCTCCGATAGCTGGTAGCATCAATGTCCTTCTCGCTTGGTGATTTGGACAATCTCAGGCCTGCCTCCATTGGTACATGAACTGAGTTGCACTTACTCATTCCAGCTTCCTCCAGAATCTTTAAGGCATATCAACTCTGGTTCAGAGTTATTCCCTCCTTGTTTTGACGCACTTCGATTCCAAGATAATAAGTCAGTCTTCCGAGATCACTCATCTCAAACTTCGTTGCCATCTCCCTCTTGAACTCCTTAATCATATTTTCACTTGATCCAGAGACAAACAAATCATCAACATATACAGCAACGAGAAGTGTATCGTGATTCACCTTCTTTTGATAGACTGATGGTTCCTTGGAGCACCTTTTGAACTGTAATCCCTTCAGAATCCCATTCAGTTTTTCGTTCCATGCCCTCGGAGCTTGCCTCAAGCCGTACAATGCTTTATTGAGCTTGTAGATCTTGTTTTCGCACCCTTTCATGACAAATCCCTCTGGTTGCGTGACATACACTGTCTCTTTTAACTCTCCATTGAGAAAAGCTGTTTTTACATCGAGATGATGTATCTCCCATCCACTAGATGCAGAGAGATTTATTAGGAGTCGGATTGTCTCTATGCGAGCTACCGGAGCAAACACTTCATCAAAGTCTATTCCTTGCCTTTGCACATAACCCTTCGCAACAAGCCTGGCTTTATGCTTGTTGATGCTACCATCAGAGTTCTTCTTCAGCTTGAACACCCATTTTAAGCCTATCGGTTTTGCTCCTTGTGGTGGATCAACAAGATTCCATGTTAAGTTCTTGTTTATCGAGTGAATTTCGTCCTCACACGCTAGTGTCCAGTACTTTGATTCTTTTGCTTCTGCGAAGTCTCTAGGTTCATCATTCAAACACATCAATAACCGCTCTCCTTCTTCTTCTGCAACTTGCAAAACATAGTCTTTGAGGTAACTTGGCTTGCGAGTCTCTCGGCCAGACCTTCGAAGTATTGGTGCACCATCTCCATCATCTTCTGACTCACTCCCTCCGTCTCCAGAGGTCTGATCATCCTCTCGATCAGACTCGCATTTAACCGGAGCAGTGTCAGTTCCGGTACTATGCTCTGTTTTGATGGTAGAGCCTTCGCCATCATGTCCCGTCTCAATACGGTTCTGCAGCCTCGGATCTATTCCTCGGTTCCCATACTCTCCAAACTCGATACAAAACTCTTCACTTCTCTCCTCTACTGAGTTTTGATCCCAGCTCCACTTTCTCGATTCATCAAAAACAACGTTGCGACTCACTACAGCCTTCCGAGATTGTGGATCGAACAATCTGTAGGCTTTTGAACCAGGTTCTGTGCCCAAATGAACCAGTTTACGTGACCTATCATCGAGCTTCTTCATGTGTGGAGTATCGACTTTGGCATAAGCAATGCAGCCGAAAATTCGTAGGTGTCCAATATTTGGTTTTCTCTCATGGTAAGCCTCGTATGGAGTCTTCTCCTTTACAGCCCTTGTAGCGATTCGATTGAGCAGATATGTGGAGTGTCGAACCGCCTCTCCCCACAAATAGTTAGGTAACGACATATGCTTCATAATACTTCTGCTCATTTCCATCATTGTTCTATTCCTTCTCTCGACAACGCCGTTCTGTTGTGGAGTGTAGGGGGCCGTGAGATGTCGTTTGATTCCTGACTCATCACAGAATGAGTTGAACTCGTTAGAAATAAATTCTCCTCCTCGATCAGTTCTGAACGTACCAATCTTCCTTCCTGAGTCTTGTTCCACCAAAGCTTTGAACTTCTTAAACTTCTCAAATGCACTTCCTTTTTCTTTCATTAATATAGTCCACATATATCTTGAATAATCATCTATGAGAACAAATATGTACTTATTCCCTCCTGAGGTTGCCGGAGATATAGGTCCACATAAGTCTCCATGGACCAGTGCAAGTTGTTTCGCTGCACGAAACTGAGTAGCTTGGGGAAATACTCGTCTTGTTTGTTTCCCTAACAAACACGATTCACAGATCCTTGGCTCAGACTTGATATGAGGTATTCCGTTTACCAGTTCCCTTTGCTGCATAGACTTGATTGTCTCGCCGTTTATATGTCCTAAACGGGCATGCCATACGCTCATCTCACTCGATTCCACAAGCTTTAGGTGCTCTGCATCTTTAACTCCCATTCGAACCTTATACAGTCGGTTCTTTGATCTTGTCGTCTTGACAAGCAATTTTCCTTCTTGATCATGCATTGTTAGAATTTCTCCCTTCATTCTTACATCACATCCATGTTCAGTGGCTTGTCCAAGGCTAATTATGTTACTTCTAAGCTCAGGAATGTAGTATACATCAGACATTTTCCTTGAGTCACCGTTTCTATCAATAAACTCGATGGAGCCCTTTCCTTTGATATCGATTTTGGAGTCATCACCAAATCTAACTTTACCAGTGACAGAATCGTCGATCTGAGAGAAGTACCGCCTGTCTCCACTCATGTGGTTACTTGCTCCGTTATCAAGATACCATAGATCGCTGTCACCTGAGTTAGTCTCGTACTTGCTTGGTATAATCTGTTCTTCATTCAGACATACCACTTCATGCATCATAATTTCATCCGCTTCTTCTGTTTCGTCTTTGTTATTCTCTTGTGCCTCCTGCAGTTTGAGTAGACGGTCAGGGCAACCAGAGGCGTAGTGGCCTTGTTTATCACATCGGAAACAGGTTATGTGTGACGTGTCTCTTGTTCCATTAGAGTGTCCTCTTCCTCTGTTTCCACCAAAACGTCCGCCGCGTCCTCTGTTTCTGTGCTCTCCATACGAGTTATGATACGACGTTCGACTCTCCGTGTTCGCATACATGAGCTTACTTTGGTCATCTTGTTCATTCTCAGTCTCAGCGACACGTTCCTCATATACTTTTAGACGTCCGATGATGTCTTCAAAGCTTATTTTGTTCAAATCCAGGATTTGTTCGAGGGAAGCCACTATATGTATATACTTCTTCCGAGGGAGACTTGTAAGAAACTTCTTCACCATCTTTGGTTCATTGATTTCTTCTCCTAGCGCAGCTGATTTGGATGAAATTTCAGATAACTTCCCAGCGAAGTCATCGATTTTATCTGTGTCTTTCATCTTAAGCGACTCAAATTCAGCCATTAGAGTCTGTAGTCTCGCCTCTTTAACTCTCTCAGCTCCCACATGCCTCGTTTTAATGGCCTCCCACACAGATTTTGCTCCATCCAATTCACCGACTTGAAAAACAAGGGACTCGGGAATCGATTGAACAATTAAACCCATGGCTAGGTCATCCCTCTCGTTGTCGTCATCTCCTGGATCAATTACTCCCCAAACCTTGTGAACCTTGAGAAGTATTTTCATCTTAATTGCCCATACCGTATAGTTGTACGATGTGAGCATCGGGCACTTAATAGAGGAAGATCCTCCCCCTTCCTTCAGTTTCATCGAAGATCCTTCGTCCTTCTTTGATGAGCTGTCATTGTCTCCATCCTTGGCCATCGTAACCGCTCTGATGCCAAATATTGTTTTATAACTCGAACAAGATTCAAGAACTAAAGAAATAACTCTTCTTTATCGCTTAAGAAAAACTAACTCAAAAAACTCAAGCCTCTCAAATCTTTCTCAACTCATAAGTTGTATCACAAGTTGATACATCCTTATATATATGATCGACCAAAACCCTATTCTCACAAAAGGAAATATTACATTTAGATAACTCCTAAATGCTAATGTGTATATTTAGATTGCTCCTAAATATACTCTTGGTCTTTATCTCTTCATGCTAACTTCAAGCTTAATCCAACAAAATAAACGTAAATAATCATTGCATAGCAAATCGATCTTCTGACCTTAATCAACATGAAAAGTTATTTTCAACTTTTTTCACTTCTCCATTTTGTTGTTGTTGTTTACGTTTTCAAACATTATGCATGTGTTTGTGGATATATATATATTTTTTTTTTGCTAAAATGTTTGTGGATATTTCAGGATGTATTTCTTGCGGGAATACATACAAGCGCCATAACGATGATCTGGACGATGGCAAAACTCGCAAGAAACCCTAGAGTGATGAAGAAAGTACAAGAAGAGATTCGAACCATACTCTGGACCGAAAAGAAGATAATTACTGAAGAATACCTCTACAAAGTTGATTACTTACAACTCATAATCAAAGAAACATTCAGATTGCACCCGCCAGTGCCACTTATTGGTGGTAGACAAACTATGTCTCATGTCAAAATCCAAAGCTACGATATTCCTCCAAATACACCACTTCAAATCAATGTATGGACGATTGGTCGTGACCCAAAAGGTTGGATTGACCCTGAAGATTTCATCCTTGAAAGGTTTACTGATAGCTCTGTAGATTTTAGAGGGCAAAATTATAGTCTCTTACCATTTGGTTCTGGTCGAAGAATATGTCCAGCGATTCCAATGTCGATTGCTGCCATAGAATTGACATTGTTGAATATGCTTTACTTCTTCGATTGGAGATTGAAAATTGAAGACATTGATATGGGAGAAGCCAGTACTCTCTCGGTAGTCAAGAAACTACCTCTCATGCTTGTACCGGTTCAACGACAATGATGAAATGAATTCAAAGCTTTAACCTCTCTTTTGTCATTTAGTTTGAAAGAATTGCAAAGTTATATCAATCTGTATTTTTAACGTGTAACAAAATAATAAAAGGGAATTATGCTAAATTGACCTAAATTGAAAGGTATTTTGTCCAACTAACCTAACACTTTTTCGTGTCCAAAATTTCTTAAATTATCCTTCACTAAACTTTGAAAATTCAAAATAAATAGGTTTTCTAATATTCAAAAATAAGGACAATACAAAAAAGTTATGTAGAAGGTATTTAGATTCATGTAAATAATTTTTTTTATAAAAAAAGTGTTAGAAAAATATTTTTTTTTCCCATCTACCAAGGTCAAATATGCCGGCAGATTGCACTTTCTACCAAACAACACAAATCTGTGACGGCTAGAAACCTACGTACTGCCATTTGTTCTATTTCTACGCAATGCAGAAAGCAAGTTCCAAGATTTGGCTTGTTGCTGCCAAATACAGAAACTAGTTTCTGCCATTCGCCTTGTCTTCTACGCCATGTAGCAGATGCATTATACCGCATGCATCTACATCTTACCTATATTCTACCGTGGGTAGAAGGTAGTTTTTACCAAAGTTAGGTTTATTTCCTTAAATCTATGATCTTATAAATCGTGATTATCTACTTTTCTTAACTAATATATTTTAATAAATATTTCCTGAATCTAATATTCTTCTTCCTATTCTTCTCTGATCGTGCTCTCTCTTTCTTTTTACTGTTTTTGAAACCTCTTACAACCTAAATTCCTTTGATTCTTCTTTGTGTTAGTTACAATGTCTCATATCTATGTAAGTTGTGGTCAATGGATACCTTCAGCCGAAAATCAATGGACCTTTGTTGTTGATGAAGAAAAACGAGAGAGGTTACTTGCTTTGGAATCGACAACAACTCTTGAAGACCTAAAGACTATGGTTTCAGAGGACTATGATATTGAGCGACATGATGTTACGATTGAGTGTAGTTTCCTACCGGAAAAATGATAAATACGTTAGCAACTCCACCAGTATTCATCTCAAATGATCGTCAAGTAAGAAGTTTTGTTGGGTACGCGAAGAAAAATCCGTCGATACAATTATGTGTTACATTTACACCTATTGTTGATACTCAAACGGATAACAAGGCTGAAATTTCAAAAGAGGTTCATGATGATATGTCCCGAAAAAGTAAAGAAGATGATGCCAATGTGGCTGAAAAAATCCGGAAAAAGAGTCTTGGGTTAAGATCAATGGTCGTTTGGAAACCAATACCCAATCCGTTGATGTTGATAGTGACGTTGATGATGATGGAAGATAAGGTAAGGAAAAAGGTGAACTCATTTGTTTGGAAGATATGGTAAGAAAGCATCAACGTTTCGAAAACAAACAAGTTTTGAAGGCAACATTGGAAATGTGTGCCACGAAGTACAACTTCGACTATAAGGTTCGTAAATCTACTACTCAATTGTGGAATATAGGCTGCGTAGATAATGTATGTAGTTGGCGTCTTCGTGCGGTGTGTGTCGAATGGTCAAACTATTTCATCATCAACAAGTATGTCGGTAAACATACATGCGCTCCTTCAAGCAAAACAAATGTTGGGAAAACACCTTCAGCAAAAACCATTGGCAGGTTGATTATGCATAGATATGTGGGTACCAAAGAAGGACCTAAAGCGAATGATGTGATCCAGCTTATGCGTATGGAACATGGAGTCGAGCTGACTTATTCTTTAACATGGGATGCACGCGAGTATGCAATTAACGTGGTTAGAGGTATACCAGAGAAAAGCTATGGAAAAATACCGAAATACTTGTATATGCTGAAGGCTGCAAGTACTTTTTTCGTTCTTTAAAGAATGATGTTTTGGATTTTGCAAATATATTAAGAAAAAGTAAATTCAACAACTTTTAAGACATTTTGTCATTTTCCAAGACAATTAAATCATATTAATACCAATAAAATTCATCTCGTAAAGAAAAAAAGCATTGATTGGAAGGCAAAACATCAGTTCTTTAGAAGAAAAAAAATCCAAATCATCATTTTTAAGGAACGGAAGAAGTATTGTTTCAATAAAATATACAGAGTTACTAGCTCCGGATATCAATTGTCGAATTAGTAAGTAAATTAAATGCTTCAAGAAAAATGAAGGAAATATTTACTACAGCCTTGAATTGACATGTCTTGAGCGACTATGGTGCAGAGAAGACTACTCATTGCTAGGGAAATGGACATTCTCCTAGATATGGTTAAACCATAACTGGCATAAACAATAGTTTTTGGAGTTTGCCATATTGGAAGGATCATATATTGAGGCATTATCTTGATGTTATGAACATAAAGAAAAACTTATTTGATAACATAAGAATACTATCTTAAATGTCCAAGGCAAGACAAAAGATAAATTAAAATCTAAGTGAGAATTGCCAAAATTCGGCAAGTGTGATGAGCTACATGTCATTGAAATAGGAAAGGTCTCATGCCCAATTTCATATTATTTGCAAATGTGATTGTGAGTTATTCTAGTGGATTATTCATTGTATTAAATTCCCTAACTGGTATGCGTCTAATTTACGAAATTGTGTTGACACTCAAAGTGGTAAGTTATCCGAGATGAAGAATCATAATTGTCATGTTCATTTTTCGCTTGCTTCCGTTTGTATTTAAAGAATTTCTACCAAAAAACGTCCATGAAACAGTTGCATGTGTGTAATTAAATTGATTTATTTCCTACTCTTTTCATGGTTTATATCTTAATCATTTATTTTGTTTCTTATGTTTTGATCACAATTTCATAGACTGATGGTTTTTCCGAAACTTATGTACAAGATCATTTACAGGTGATAGAATTCGACATTTAGAACAAAATATACCTCTGCTCAAGTAATTTAGAAAAGTTGTTTCCGCCGTCATTCTTTTTATGTAATGAAACATTTTTCAGTTCAGCGTTTGGTGGAATTATTTAATATCGATGAATGTATTATGTATCCTCAATATGTAGTAGTTGTAGTTTCTATTGTATTCCAGTTCAGCTTCATCCGCTAAAGTAGTTTTTTAGTAGTGAGAATAACCTCAACTTGGGATGTAGTTGTTACCATGGTTGGCAAGGTAACGATTCTATCATGCATTCTTTGTGGCTGAAAAGACAAAATCTGTGTTAGTAAAGGTGGGATTTGAGTAGCTTTATATTAGATAAATCATGAAAAATATATGTGGCTAGAAACTGAACCTCTTGTTTTAAAATTTCGTAGACAGTGAAAGGGTTTGTGTCCCAATTGTCCACAACTGCCACATTTGGAAGACAACCAGAAATATACCACATTCACAATTGATATTAAACCATTTATATCCTTCACAACCATCTTTGACTTGGGTTGTTGGCCTATTTAAAATCATTTTGGATAACGACAATGTCATGTGTTCCTCTTACATATTTCTTAGTATCCTTAACCTTCTTAAAATTTAAGTGCAAGCGGAAAATTTTCATCAAAGACAAAGGTTAGATAAGCAAAAGCGGTATCCGGGTAGAGAAAACAAGTTTGAACAAAAAGAGAACGGATAAGATCGGTAAACATCCAACCATCTCTATCAATCGCCGTATCATTTAGATATGCCACGCAATATGTAAATCATTCTTTTGACTTTATCACAATAGGTATAACTAACATGTTTACCACGGAGGCGATATGGCAATATGCTAGTTAAATTAGTATTACGTAAACAACAGTGATACATAATATCAAGGACTTATTTTCTCCCACACCATATTTTACAAAACATTAACCAATTCCATACTATGTTTTCAAAAGCTTCCAAAGTCATACCACAAAGATAGGGAAAAGACAGTTTTACCCTTTGAACTCATTTTCTATAATTCTTTCTTTTTCATCTCTTCCTCTCTTTCTCTTTTCCTCTCTTTCTCTCTCTTTCTCTCTTCCTCACTCTCTCTTCTCTCTGCAAATAAACATAAAAAAATAGTGATGGTAGTTGACGGCAACGATGATGATGGTTAACGGCGACAACGACGAAAATGACGAAACGGAGAAAGTGGACGAAAACAGAAGGTGATTAAGATGGATAGTGTGGTAAAAATAAAGATGGAGACTCGTACAACAAAACGATGGACCAAAAAAATGAACGAAAAAAGAGACAAAGACTGCAGAAAAAGATGGTGGACTAGAACGAAAAACGAAAACGGTGGACGAAAATAAAGATGGAGATTGGTATAACAAGACTGTGGACGAAAACAATGGAAAAACCAAGACAAAAACTGCGGATGGAGACGGTGGACGAGAACGAAGACTGTGATAAAGACTGGAGACATAGACGATGGACGAGAACATAGTAGGTGGCAACGACGATGATGGACACGATGACATAGAAGATGGACGAAAACAGAAGCAGTAATGGAGACAGAGAAAGTGGACAAAAAACAAAACCGGTGACATAAAGAATAGTAGACAAAACAGAGAGGATAGTGGACGAAAATGAAATTTGTGATGGAGACAGTGATGGTGATCAAAGGAGTTTGTGATGGACAGGATAACATAAATGATAGACGAAATAAGAGTCGATATTGGAAACACAGACAATGGACAGAGACGAAATTGATGATGGAGATGACGACTATGTAACATAAAAAGATAGTGGACAAAAACACAACGACGGTGATGGAGACGACGACATTGATGAAGACGACTACATAGATGGTGATGGAGACAGAGAAAGTGGACAAAAATCAAAACCGCAGACTGAAAGAATAGTATATAAAATAGAGAGGATAATGGACGAAAATGGAATTTGTGATGGAGACAGTGACATAGACAATGGTGATCGAAGACTGAGTTTGCGATGGACAGGATGACATAAATGATGGACAAAATCAGAGCCGATAATGAAAACAGAGACAATGGACATAGACAAAATTGATGACGGAGACGACGACTATGCAACACAAAAAGACAGTGGACAAAAACACTATTAAAAAGCCTCATTCATGTCCAACTCCGTCTTCGTCCACCGTCGTCTCTGTCATAAATTTCGTTTTCGTCCATCATCACCTTTGTCACGTATTCTGTTTTTTGTCCATTGTTGTTTATGTCATCGATTTTTATTTTTGTCTATTGTCTCTGTCTATATAATTAATAATTGAGATATACTAGTAGTTTTGTCCAACCTCATTCATGTCCATTCTAGCATAAGAGCCGGTGATAGAGTCTACATTTGGTTGTTGAAATAATTAATAATTAAAATATACTAGTAGTTTTGTCCACCTTCATTCACTCTCTCGTCTTCGTTAAAACGAAATAGTTTATCTACTATCTCGTCTTCGTCACCGACTTTGTTTTCGTCTACTGACTTTGTTTGTTTAACATTGTTGTCGTTCTGACACCAGTTTCGTTTTTGTCCACTATCTCCAGGTGACAACTATGAAACAGATTTTGTCCAGGTGACAACTATGAAACACAAACAATGACAGTGGACGAAAAACAGTGTTTCTCATCCACCATCTCTATCTGTTATCTTTGTCTCTGTTTTCGTCCATTGTTTCCATCTTCATTTTTGTAGTATCAATCGTTTTTGTCCTCCGTCGTCATTTCTGTCTGTCCACTGTCTCCGTCTTCGAGATGGTGACAGAGATGACATTGGACGAAGACGAAGTTGGTGGGTGGTAGAAACGATGGACGAAATCAGAATCGGTAATGAAGACGAAGACAGTGGACAAAAACGCAACATGTGACAGAGACGACAACCATGAAACACAAACAAAGAAAGTGGACGAAAACGGTCTCTGTTCTTATCCACCATCTTTATCTGCAGTCTTTCTCTTTGTTTTCGTCCATTGTTTCGTAGTATCAATCGTTTTTGTCCTTCACCGTCATTTCCGTCACCACCATCACATTTGCCGTCAACCACCATCCTCATTTTCTGGTTTATTTGCGTAGTGAAAAGAGAGAGGAAGAGAGAAAGAGAAAAATAGATAAATAAAGAAAGTGAAAGGAGAAAGAGAGACAGAGAAGGGTAAAGTTGTGGTATGGGTTTGGTTAAATTTGAAATATATGGTAACCGGGAAAAGGTGTTTGAAAAATTATGCTGTGACATACAATTTTTTCTAATATAAATAGTTTTCTAAAAAAAACATAATATTAATATTAAAAAATTTAAGAATAAATCAATTAAGTTAAAACGACATAATAATGTCATATTGAAAACCGGTTAATTACGTGCTGAAACACTTTTGGGAGAAAAATTGATGGTTAGGGACACTTTTTTTCCCAAACACACTTTTAGGTTTTAATAACCGAATTGCCCTCCAAATCTTATTATTACATTTATCTTTTGTTTTTCATCTATCCTCTAGCTACATAACTTTATTAATTTTTACCTTTCTTCAATATCAAACCCTAGCCGCATAGAGAAAATCTCGAACCGTCGTCCACGACCGTCGACTCCTCTCTCGAACATCGGTATCCACAACGGCGCATCTGTTCTCTAGCCGGTTTTCCTGAATCTGCGTCGATGACTGTTTCCGACATGAAATGTATGCTTTCCAATTACCAATGATGTTTGGGTCTTACATGTTAACTGTGTACTTAAGGGTTCTAAATTTTGGGCATTTTCGAATCCGATTTGAATGATTGTTTGAATAGGTGTATGGGGTACTTATGTTAACTGTTTTCTTGTGTTTGATTGTTTCATGAATGTCGATTTTGAGTGGGATTTCGCCGATTTGTCGCAGGTACAAGTGTTATTGAGATCCAATAGTGGGATAACTTCCTTCCTCCTAACTTTCTTGAGTAAGTGTGTTGTGTGGATACATTTTTGTAGATAGTCGTTCTATTGGAGTCTGCTTTGGTTTCTTTAGAATGAACTAATTTGTGGAATGATACATATCCATTGTATTGATTCAGACTTGTGTAAGTATGTTGGGTGGATGCGTTTTAGTGGACATGATTCAAAAGCAAGTGTAATTGTTCGTAGATGTAAAAGCAAGTGTAATTGTTCGTAGATGTAAAAGCAAGTGTTGATAAGGTTATAAATCTCAATCGTTCGTTCAAACTAGCGAAATCAGAACCACATATCTCTAATAACATATTACATCATCCAACAGCCACGATTCTTTTTCCATGCTAGCTGTAAAACACATAGTTATGTATTATCTTTTGAAAGGATAAATCTTAGTCATCCATTAGAAAATCAGTTTCTTTATGACCAATCGTTGTGATTTAAAGTAAAAAATTGAAAGATATAAGTTTTGCCATAGGGTATTTTGGTCACATATTTTTAAAAAGCAAAAAAAAATTCATAAAATGTGTCTAAGAAAAAAAGTGTCTTAAAATATAAATATTTCCTGAAAACAATTACTATTAAATCATAAAGTGTATGTATCGGTTTACCCGAAGCGATAAAACATGTGCCACTCACATGAATGAAGCAATAAATAGCACAAGTGACAAATGTGACTAGACAGACGAATTATTTTAAGCGAAAAACCCCGAAAAATACCCCAACTAATTTATTTATGCTAGAAAAATACCTAAACTTTTTGCGTTGCCAGAAAAATACCTGAACTAAATAATTTTGTTCGTTTAATACCCAAACTTTCGAATTGTGAAAGTTTTACACATCCGACTTAACGGATGTTAACCTCCGTTTACTGACCGTTAACGGCATTAAAACTCCGTTAAGTCGGATGTGTAAAATTTTCACAATTCAAAAGTTTGGGTATTAAACGAACAAAATTATTTAGTTCAGGTATTTTTCTGGCAACGCAAAAAGTTTAGGTATTTTTCTAACAGAAATAAATTAGTTGGGGTATTTTTCGGGGTTTTTCTCGAAGTTTATTTATAGAGGAATTCCCTCATATACCACTCTTTGAAGTTTTTTTTCCAAAAATACGACCTTAAAGTTTTTTTTCCAAAAATACCACTTTTTTTCCAAAGTTCCAAAAATACCACTTTTTTTCCAAAGTTCCAAAAATACCACTTTTTAAAAGTTGATTTTTATGGTTTATAATTTAATTTTTTTGGGTTTGGGTTAACTATTCCAAAATTAGGGTATAGTTTTAGGGTGTAGGGGTTTGGGTTTGGGGTTTAGGGTTTAATTTTGAATGTTAAAAATAATTTTTTTAAAAAGTGGTATTTTTGGAACTTTGGAAAAAAGTGGTATTTTTTGAAAAAAAAACTTCATGGTGGTATTTTTGGAAAAAAAACTTAAAAAGTGGTATTTTTGGAAATTGCCCTTATTTATATAGTGAAGTCTCCATTACCAAAACTTCTTAGCTTTCGATGTGGGAATCTGAAGTCTGAACAAGACCCATTACGCCATTACTAAATTTTCCCTTTTTTGAGTATTACAAATTTCCTTTACTACCATTTTTTACATTTATGTACACGGTATAATATGTATGTATTTACACGTTGATAAATTAATCACAGAATAATGGATTGAATTCCGACTCGCTAAATCAAACATTAATTATTACTAATCATCAATATTCTTATAGGTATCGTGATACATATGTCATTGAAGAACCTATATCTTTGGTTTGTCATGTTGTTTAAACAACAACAGGGATGACCATATGGTAAGGTAGTAACGCACACTAGAAAAATTGGATCTTTTCTAGGACTTTGTAATTTTTCTTGTAGTTTTTCCTTGTTACACACCTATCTTTATAGTCACAATAGTTTGTTAGCTACACACAAACAAAAATTCACTCATTTTTAGAAGGGAAAAACCCCGAAAAATACCCCAACTAATTAATTTCTCTTAGAAAAATACCTAAACTTTTTGCGTTGCCAGCAAAATACCTGAACTATATAATTTTGTTCGTTTAATACCCAAACTTTTGAATTGTGAAAATTTTACACATCCGACTTAACGGAGTTTTAATGCCGTTAACGGTCAGTAAACGGAGGTTAACATCCGTTAAGTCGGATGTGTAAAACTTTCACAATTCGAAAGTTTGGGTATTAAACGAACAAAATTATTTAGTTCAGGTATTTTTCTGGCAACGCAAAAAGTTTAGGTATTTTTCTAGCAGAAATAAATTAGTTGGGGTATTTTTCGGGGTTTTTCCCTTATTTTAAACCTAGCGAACGAACGATTTGTGGAGCAATATGAATAAAGAAATAATCGATAATTAAACAAAAAAGCATGGTTCTCGATAGAGTAATAAATCGAATAAAGTAATAACGAAACTTTTTGCAAAAAAAGAAAAAAAGTACTCCAAGAGGCAAGAAAAAAAGTACTCCAAGAGACAAGAGTAATAACGAAAGAAACAAGCATGGTTGTCGATATAGTAATAAATTGAATAAGTAATAACGAAACAAACAAGCATGGTTCTCGATATAGTAATTAACTGAATAAACTAATAATAACTAAACACGAGGGAAAATTGTAAAATATATATTTAAAATTGATGTATTCTGAAGAGATATCTGTAACATCCCAAACCGGAGAGGGGATTCATTGGGAAAAACTTAGAGGAAAAACAAGAGACGCGAACCCTAGGAATGGTAACTAGGCACGCATGACGGTCGAAGGAGCTAGAAATGGAAAGGAAGGAAGAGGAATGGGCCTTCGGCCCATGGAGTAAGGAGGTGGAGAAAATTTAGGAAAGTGGAGAGAAATAAGGAAAGTGGATATTCTCCTTAGGGTTTTTGGTTTAGTATAAATAGAGGGCTAATGAGCTCATTATTTACACACCAAAATATTTCTCTCCTCTCTAGAGCCAAAGACACACGCTTAAGAGGGAGAGAAAAGGAGGAGCACGAGAAGGAACTCGGCACCCCACCTAAGGAGAAGCGGTATAAGGTAAGGCGCGATCCGTACCTAATACTCCCTTTCTATTATCTTCCTTATAGCTTTCATACGGTAGTTTTAGTAGTACGGGTTAGGGTAGAGTAGGTAGTAGTAGTAGTAGTAGTGGTAGTGGCCTAGCACGGATAGTGATCCATGCTTGGCGCCGGTAGCATCCGTGGATGGATCGAGGATCCACACACGGACCAGTAGCTTTGGCACGCCTAGTGTTAGCATCGGTATGGCCTCGGGGTGCCTCGATGACAGCACGCCAGGGTGCCAACGGTAGGCCTCGGTGACGCCTCGAAAGGGCATCGGAGACGCCTCGACAAGGGCATCGGTACGAGGTACCGTTGACGCCTCTAGAGGGCACGATGACGCCTTGACAGGGCCCGGGTAGCCTAGAGGAACGTGCCTCGAGGAGGTACGTGAGGAAGTGAGGCTGATCAAAGATCAGGACGAGGAGCGTCGGACCGTATCACGAGGGACGTATCGATGAGAAATCGGTGCGGCCGCTCAACGATCCGATAGTGCCATAGAGGCTACCAGGTAGTATCAGCGGTTGGACCATGGGGACGCATCGATAGGCCTTCAGGGAGGCCTACGATCGATCTACCACTGGCCATCGAGGGTAACTGGGCAGTCCGCAAGGGCAGGCCGCGATGTGGTCGCGGCCTGGCATCGGTAAGCCTCGTGTAGGCATCGGTGTATCAATACGATACCTTGCTAGTCCACGATGAACGAACCGGTAATCATCGGTGAAGGCATCGATGATCGGAGAGAAAGCTAGACGGCCAGTGCCAACCACTAGGCCGCGAATCGGTAAGGCCTCGATAGATATCGACACGGCCTCGGTTCGGAATCACGCCTGGTAAGCAAAAGCATGCTTGGCTTACCAACAGTGGCAGAGTATCCGGTCAGATCATGGCGATCCGGCTATGGACTCGTAGGTGAGACAGTAGAGGAGCAGGGCAAGGCTAACACAGCTTGCCAGGCGAATCGGCTATCACAATGGAACTTGGTGAGGGTACACGTACCTAGGGGTACCGGTCGTGGGACTCAACCTTGTATCTCGAGGAAACTTGGCTCGGCCTAAGCCGGCCCAAGAGTGACTCGTTGTTTGGCGGACTGGAAACTAGGCATGGCAGGATCATGTCTAGCTCCGACTCGCACTGCATGTAGTTTAGGATAGTAGAAAATGCATAGGCCGGCTATACTCTGAAAAGGGAGCCAGTGGGCCAAATGTGAGGATTAGCGTGGCAGGCTGAAAGGTCTGATACTAACCGATCATTAAACCACAAAATAGAGCTATGGTAACACTACAGCCGCAAGGCCGCAAGGTTACTCGATGGTTCGCTTGCTTGTAGGCCGCGGCGGACTACTAGAGAATGTCGTAGGCCGGACAGGTGGTGACCGGCCAACTTAATAGTTGTACGGGAACGCCTTAGTCAACCTGGTAGCTAGTCTAGACGGTGTGTGTCAACAAGAGAAGCGCTAAGGAGGCTTAGCAAACTCGTACGGCTGCATACGACTCCAGGGTTAGAGGCAAGGCCGCGGGAACGCTGAGGCCAGTAATGGACAAGGCTGGACCGCGAGTCTTCCACAATTAACAGATAGTTTTATGTGTGTATTTCTGCAGGGACGGTCACCGTATGGCCATAGATGTGTCATGGGTAACGTATTGGGATAGCCATGCTTACCTGGGGCCGACCATACGGGGCAAAAGGTATTGTTTGAAATGCTTCGGCTATTGCTTGAGAACCTAGAGGTATAAAGGATTAGGATTAACCGGAGTAGATAGTTTGGTTGTGAACCTTAGGATAGTTTAGTAGTTAGAAAGCATGTTAAAACCGGTAGGATAGTAGGTTCACAACGCCACCTTTAAATATTGCATGGGCCGCATCGTGAGTATGCGTTCCCCCGGATTGTTTGTGTTTGGCCTGAAAGAGGGCACGAAGCCCTAGCGTTCTAGCGGAGCGTTAGAAGGGTTTGAAGTACCGAACTTCGGGAAGTCCGCCGACGGGCCGACTAGGTTAATGGCTGCCAGCGTGCCAGGCATACCAGTTTACTGGTCCGGTTACCAGCTTGCTGGTATAGAGTGAAAAAGGGCTGCCAGCGTGCCCGGCATGAGGTTGAGTTTTCGGGTCACGACCAATGGGTTGGCCGTGAGACGCAGTACCTAGCAAGTAGTGCTAAGGTTGCTGTGTGGGGTTATAGGTTTAGAATAGCTAGGTAGTGTTAGGTGGTGAGACGGAGTAGACCGTCTTACTGAGTATTCAATACTCACCCCCTTACCAGTGCGCAGGATAGGACATCCGGTCAGGTGGACCATAGGACGGCAGGGCAGGAGGGAGCAGCGGGCAACGGAGAAAGACTTTCCCAAGGCGTAGTGAATCTAGTACCCTATGTTGTAATTTACCATACAATGTAACGGAGAAATTTTAGAGCAACGAAAATACCACTTTTTGACTAACACTTGGGTCTGGATTCATAATCCGAGATGCGGGTGTTACAATATCACCATAACCATGTCACATTTTTTCTAGATTTTAGGAATATAGTAATTAACTGAATAAACTAATAATAACTAAACACGAGGGAAAATTATAAAATATATATTTAAATTTGATGTATTCTGAAGAGATATCACCATAATCATGTCACATTTTTTCTAGATTTTAGGAATACGATCGATTGATATTGTACAACAAAACTAAATACCTCAACTAGTAAAATTTCAAACGATACTAATATTACGAAACTAGAAATCCCTTGTTCGAATAAGACAAAACTAATATTATATAATGTGGTTTTGGGTATGAAAAATTACGGTTTTTGGTGTAAAACTTCTTGATAATTCAAAAATTAAAAGATTGGTGAAATGAAACAATTTTTAAACATTGGTGAAATGAAACAATTTTTTTCCCTAGTGTCATATCATATTGTATTGAATAGTCTTCAAATGAACTCTATAAATAACGTCTTCTAGGAAAACTAATAATTACCAGTTATCTCTTCAAAGTACAAAAACATATAGAGACAAAAAATCAGGTTTCCCCCTTCCAAAAATGGCAACGTCGATCTATCTTTTGTGGGTTTTGTTCATTGCCCTCTTCTCAATTATCTTTCTAAAGAAGAATAAAAACCCTAGCTCGAATCTTCGACTTCTTCCGGGCCCTCGTGGTCTTCCGATCATCGGGAACTTGCACCATCTCAAAGGAGTACCTCACAGATGGTTTCATCAGCTCGCACTCAAATACGGCCCCGTGATGGTTCTTCGTCTAGGGTCTACTCCAATTGTTTTGATCTCATCAACCGAAGCAGCTGAAGAAGTTCTCAAATCCAAAGATCTTGAGACATGTAGCCGACCGAAAAGTTTCGGGACAGGTAAACTCTCCTATAACTATAAAGACATCAGCTTTTCGCAGTACACTGATTCTTGGAGAGAGAATCGTAAAGTCGTTGTGATGCAGCTTTTGAACCCAAAAAAGGTCCAAACTTTTAAGTTCATAAGAGAGGAAGAGACAGATTTCGTGGTGAGCAAGCTATCGGAATCGGCTTCCAAACAATCTCCTGTGGATATAAGCAAGATCTGTTTCGGACTCACTGCCAACATCTTATGTAGAGCAGCTTTAGGACAGAACTTGCGAACCAACAAGTTTTTTGACGAGGAGAGAATCAAAGAGCTCGTTACCGAGGGCATGGTTACTGCAAATAATTTCGGTTACTCTTATTTCATTCCTGGTGGATTAGGAAGTTTGCAGATTGGTTGTTTCAAACACACAAGGGGATAGAGAAAGTGCTTAAGGAGCTTGATGAGTTTTACCAACATGTGATTGATGATCACTTGAAGTCTTTAGATGGAAGCAAAACTACGGATCCTCCTGCCCATATCGTTGCCGGGTTATTGGATATGGTCGATAAACATGGAGATGCTTCCAAACGCAATTTGGATCAAGTCAAAGCAACAATTATGGTATCATATTCAACTCTTTCTCTTATAGTTTCACTTTCTTTTGTTTCCCTCATGAAACAAGAATTTCCAAGTCCTACTTAACTAACTACTTGAAAAAAGTTACATGGAACTTCTAATTGACAAACCCTCCTACTTAAAAAAGGTTAAGTATTATTTCGTATAGATTAAAGTATATCTATCAACATGACCGTCTAAACCTATTCGCAGGCATGTGCCAAAATCTTACTTAAGTAACTACTTGAAAAAAATAAGTATTATTTCGTCGTATAGATTAAAGTCTATCTATCAACATGACCGTGTAAACCTATTCGCATGCATGTGCCAAAATCGTACTTAACTAACTACCTGAAAAAAAGAAGTATTATTTCGTCGTATAGATTAAAGTATATCTATCATTCTGACCGTCTAGACCTATTCGCAGGCATGTGCCAAAATCTTATTGAAAAATTCTCTCTTTAACGGGTTTTTTTTCTCAAAATATCATTTTTTTTAAGTTCCAAAAATACCACTTTTTATTCAAAGTTCTAAAAATACCACAAAACTAAAAGTTGATTTTTAAGGTTTATAATTTAAAATTTTTGGGTTTGGGTTAACTATTCCAAAATTAAAGTATAGTTTTAGGGGGTAATGTTTGAGTTTAGTTTTAAATGTTAAAAGTGAATTTTAATTTTTTTTGTATTTTTGAAACTTTTAGAACTTTTAATAAAAAGTAGTATTTTTGAAGAAAAAAACTTAAAAGTGTGGTATTTTTGGAAATTGTCTTATTTTAGGTATATTTGATATATGTTACATTTTTTCTTTTTTTATTAATTATATGTATTTTTGTTTTTGGACTTGATGTGTTGTTCGAATACTCTAGTTGCACAAGCTTACAAACAGTTTTGTTATCAGCCACTAATAATCACCGAATAATGTATACTCCCTCCGTTCCAAAATGATAGATGTTTAAGGTTATGCACACTTATTAAGAAAACGTATTGATTTCTACGATTTACAGTTTCCAATAAAATTTAACCAATAGTATTTCAGTATTTGTTTTGGAATTTGTAAAAGTGCATTGAAAACAGTAAAAACTCTATCTTTTTTGAACAAATTTTTTTTGTAAAGTTTTTATCTTTTAGGAACAGAGGGAGTATTTGTTAATAATATATATGTGTTGGTCATGCAGGATATATTAATTGCAGGGATAGATACAGGTGCCATAGCCATGATCTGGGTGATGACGGAACTCATTAGGAACCCGAGAGTGATGAAGAAAGCACAAGAAGAGATTCGAGCTGTTCTTGGGAGCAAAAGAGAGAAAATCACTGAAGAAGACACAGAGAAAGTTGAATACTTGAAGCTCATACTTAAGGAAACATTTAGATTGCATCCCGCTGTTCCAACTCTGCCTAGAGAATCAAGGTCTGAAATCAAGATCCAAGGCTATGTTATCCCTCCAAACACGCGGATCCAGATCAACGTATGGGCGATTGGACAAGACCCCAAAGTATGGAAAACCCCTGAAGAATTCATTCCTGAGCGGTTTATAGACAATCCTATCCATTACAAGGGACAAAACTATGAGCTTTTACCATTTGGTTCTGGTCGAAGAATGTGTCCAGGGATGCCAATGGCAATCCCAACTCTAGAATTGGGGCTACTAAATATGCTTTACTTCTTCGAGTGGAAATTGCCTGATGGAATGGTCAGCGAAGACATTGATATGGACGAAGTTGGTAATATCACCTCTGCCAAGAAAGAACCGCTCATACTTGTTGCGATTCAACACCATTGATAAAAGTTGTCTAGACTACGTACTAGAATTCTAGACAATACTTGGTAACTACTTACTAGAATTATGTATGAAAGATATGCTTCGGAAATGAATCCTCACCGGTTTTGTTTTAAATAATATTGGATGATCATCCATTATAGAAGAATATTTGCTTTCTAATATGATGGAGGGTTGTTTTGTAGTTTTTCAAACAGTTGATTCATGTTATTTGTGCTTCAAACTTTTGAGGTCCACTACTCTCGTCTCTAAAGTATTGGACTGAGTTATAATAAGTTTAAAGATTAAACCAAACTAATCTAAGATTTCGCATTCTGGCTGCGTAATTAATGAAAGATCGCCTCAGAAAATAAATATCGATTTCTTTTTGCTCATTTTTTCCAAAGTTTCATTAATGGTAGTAGGTACGTAGATCTCATACTAAAATTGGTAGTTTTGAAGAGTGTTTATTGTTTAGGTTAATTGGATTTTGCGAAAAGAAATTCTAAATGTAGTATTTGGTCATTTCTATGTATATAGTTGTTCTTAAAATTAAACAAAATGTAATGTCTTTTAGAAAAAAACATTTATTTCCAATCAAGATTCCAATCTCAAATCGATCAAACCAAGACGTAAGAGTTCGGCTTATTTTATTTTAACTAGGGTTGGACTCGCCCATTGGGCGAGTTTTTTTTTTTTTTGATGTTCTTATGTTATTTTCCTATGTTTAGAAACTATATCATATATAACGTGTACTGCAAAGTATTTATGTTACTATATATCTTTTATATCCGTTAACATATTATAATATCATATGTCCAATCATTAATTTGAGTGTGATTTTTTTTTTTTTGAAATTCTTTCAATTTGGCATTTGATTTTAAATAAATAATTTTTAATTTCTAAAAACAGATTATTTTATTTTTAGTTGCTTCTATCTTAAACATATTTTAGTCATAATCGCGTAACATGCATACTAATATATTTATTTTTTCTTAAATTTACATTAAAAGTATTTTTTTTCCTAGATTTTAGTGTTAAAAGCATTGATTCAAATATTGAATTATCAAATAGGTAATTTTTTTGGATCATTGTGTATAACTGCGTACACTTTTACATAAAAATCATATATCATGCTCCCTATATTTTGTTGTATAATTCATGAATAACGCAACCATTCATTTTTTAACTTTATATATATCAAAACTCAAGATTATTTATTTATTTTAAATTATGGTATTGCAACGTTTTCAATTTTTTCTTTTATACTTCCAAAAACTCAATTATATTGAATAAATTCTTTTTTTCTTTTGGACAAATCTTATATTCCAAATTTTTACTTTACTTTCTCCTGAATTTTTTTGATATCCTTTAGTGAAATCATATATCCTATTTCTCATTAAACCTTCAGCCTCATAGTAATCGGCATAAATCATTATGCCGTTTATTTACATTTTTATTCGTTGTTCTTATACGTAAACTCATAATGTTTTGATTATTTTCTAATGAATTTTATTATAAATGATATATATTCATTATTGTATTTTTAGTTTAGAAAATAAAATACTCAAATAATCCTAAAACATCGTTCGCGTGATAAATGAGTTTTATAATTTTATTAACTTAACGACAAAATTTTGATTTTACCATTTACAGTGTTTACCTCCTATCTTTCAAATAATGGTATTATAACACTTTCAAATTTGTCTTTCATCCTTTCATAAAATTCAAATATAACATAATGGTAAAATTGTATATTCCAAAATTTCGTCTTATTATCTCATCTTTACTAAGATGGTTCAGTGGCTTTTTAGTGAAATAATATATATTCTTTTTTTAGATTGACAACTCATTAACAATTGTTTGACACTGAAATTATTTAGGTTCTTTTTCTTTGATTCTTTGATGTCGTTTATAATTTTATCCATTTGTTCTTATATGTATATTTATTTTACATATTTCCAATTTCTTAAACTGATTATATATTTAAAAAAATTTAAGCAAGAAGGCCAACCCGTTGTTTAGAATTTACCATTATATTTATTTAACTTGTTTAACCCATTTTTTACTTACTTGTTTAAACTCTACATATATTTACTGATTTTTCGTTTTTTTAATTTAATTAAAAAGTGTAATAGTTATTAGTAACAATAAATTTACATAAACGACATCATCTTTAGTGAGATGGTTCAATATCCTTGTAATGAAACAATATATATTATTTCTCTTTAGATCAACAACATCTTAACAGTCGTTTAACATTCAAATTATTTAGATTTGTTTTATTTGATTCTTTGATGTTGTTTATATTTTTATTCATTTGTCTTATATGTATATTTAATGTACATATTTCCAATTTTTGAAACTGAATATATAAACTTGTATTGTTATCATAAAATCCATTATTGTTGAAATTATATTTACAACAATAATATATTCAAATTAATTTTACATGTACTACTTTTAGCTATTTATTAACTTATTTTCGTATTTTATATTTAATTAGATTTTTTTTACCTATAAGTAACAATAAATAACACTTAAAACTAAAATTAATTGTAAAAAAATGATTTGCCTATGTGGATACCTTAAATGAAGAGAGGAGCATGCTATTATATATATAATTGTTCACTTTGGATTATTAATCGACAGCCATGCAGTCACTCATGAGTTAAATCAGTAATTGCCATTAGAAAATATCTGATGCAAAAAACAAAAACCTCTTCTATTCAACTAAAGAGATTATGACTCTTAAAACTAGAAAATAGAAATTATTGATATAGGTGTCAAAGTTGTTCAACTAAAATACAAAACCCATAGAAGGAAGAGTTAGGAAAATGTCAATATTCCTCTGTTTTCTCATCCTCTTACCTCTTATCTTTATCTTCTTGAAAAATCTCCAACCCTCCAAATGGAATCTTCCTCCTGGACCAAAAAAGCTTCCGATCATCGGAAACTTACACCAACGGCAAGAATTAAACCCCAGGAATCGTCGAAGTCTCTCCCAAAAGTACGGACCAGTGGTGCTCCTCCGCTTCGGATTCGTCCCCGTGGTCGTGATCTCATCTAAAGAAGCAGCAGAAGAAGTGCTCAAGATCCACGATCTTGAGTGTTGTAGCCGACCCGAGACGGCAAGGACCAGAGCGATCTCTTACAACTTCAAAGACATCGGATTCGCACCTTACGGTGAGGAATGGAGGGTGATGCGTAAGCTCTCGGTGGTCGAGCTCTTCAGCGCGAAAAAGCTTCAGTCTTTTAGGTATATTAGAGAGGAAGAGAATGACTTGTTAGTCAAGAAACTTTCTGAATTAGCTTTGAGTCGGTCTTCGGTGAATATAAAGAAAACCCTTTACACATTAGTCGGGAGTATTGTGTTTAGGATTGCGTTTGGGATAAATCTCCATGAGTGTGAGTTCATCGATGAAGATAACATCGCGGATCTTGTGCATAAGTCCGAATTGGCCACCGGGACTTCTATTCTCTCTGATTCCTTTCCCGGGAGAATCGGAAGATTCATCGATTTGATCTCTGGTCAGAAGAAGAGATTGGAGAGTGGTCTTTTGGAACTCGACACTTTCTTTCAGAATATTCTCGATGATCATATTAAGCATGATAGAACAGTACGTGAGAGCTCTGATATTATTGATGTGATGATCAACATGATGAAGAAGCAAGACAAAGATGGTAACTCTATCAAACTCACAACAGATCATCTTAAGGGAATGATCTCGGTAAATCTTCGTATCCATAAACCCGCCATTTGAATGCCTCTCAAAATCGTTTTGTGAAAGAATTAGGTAGTTTTTCCATTTAAGACGTGCATTGTAATACAAATTTTGTGTTATGTCAGGATATATTTCTAGCCGGAGTTAGCACAAGCGCGTCCACTATGATATGGGCAATGACCGAGCTGATTAGAAACCCAAGAGTGATGAAGAAAGTGCAAGACGAGATTCGGACAACACTTGGCGAAAAGAAAGAGAGAATTGAAGAACAAGATCTCAACAAGCTCCATTACTTCAAGCTCATGGTCAAAGAAGCATTCAGGTTACACCCAGCAGCTCCGCTTTTGCTTCCAAGAGAGACCTTTTCTCACATAAAGATCCAAGGTTACGATATTCCCGCGAAAACTCAGCTCTTGATCAATGCTTACGCAATCGCACGCGATCCAAAACAGTGGACAAACCCGGATGAGTTTAATCCTGACCGGTTTCTTGACAGTTCCATAGATTACAGAGGATTGAACTTTGAGCTATTACCGTTTGGTTCTGGTCGGAGAATCTGTCCAGGGATGTCATTGGGAATCACACTTGTTGAATTAGGACTGTTGAATTTGCTTTACTTCTTCGATTGGGGATTGTTAGAGAATGAAGCATTTGATAAGATCATTAGTAACAATGAAGTTGCTTTTGACCTCGTTCAAGTTGTTCGCCACTGAAAAAATGATGTAAATATTGATGCACAAGCATGTTAGCTTGTATTAGCTTCTATGCGGCGAGTGCTATCACCACTCCATGCAGAAGTGTGTAGCCTTCTTTGGGCTCTGGCAGCTCTGCGCAAATACGAACGGTTTTGTTCGGTTTTTTGCACGGACTCACAGGAGTTGGTGAACATGGTAGAAGATCCAGAAAGTTGGCCCCGCTTCCATCCAGAACTTGAAAAACTGCAAGAGTTACGAAGTTCTTTTCCAGACTTTACACTCACGTACTGTCCCAGGGAAAAGAATGCCAAAGCAGACTTCCTCGCGAAGAATGCTCGTACATGCAACTCGATGTTTTCTTATGTTAGCACTTCTATCCCGCATTGGTTCAAAGATGCTTCTGTATTTTTGTAATTGATCAGGATACGTGCGTTCGTGACAAAAAAAAAAAAAAAAAAAAAAAAGTAAATAAAAACCGAAAATCAATTTTAAGGATGAAATAAACTTTAAAGAGGTCAAAAATATCATTTTGTGTATGCTTTTATAAACCATGTTATAAAACCACCAGGAAAAAAAAGATGAAGTTTTGAACTTCATGTCTCTTAAATGTAATCGATACAACTATTCATCTTCACACGATGCTACAATCATTGGGGGCATGCCAAAATGTACATTTTTGACTGTCAGATCGAATCGAATATATCTTGAGAGCAGGTCGAATTATCTCGTTTATATAATAGAAAATCGGATTATAGAGATGAGTCAACTGGTTCGAATTACAAAACAGCTTGAACCAATATTGAGATATAGGGGTCGAGCTCGAGCTTAAGCTGAAAACAATTAATTATCTAAGAAGTAATCCCTTTATCCAATTGTCCAAGATGCCCCCTCTTATGACTCTTCACCTCCTTTTATACTCCTTAACAAGAGATTTTGGAACTAACCATGGTTAGTTCCTATCCAAACTATCCCTTCTTTTGGGCCTTATAATGGATTTTTGTTCATGTGGTTGACCTTGGCTTCTTTTCAGGATATTTGGGCCCAAGCCCAAATATACACCCAACAGTAAGCCCCCCCCCCCAAGTCGATGAAGAGGACATGGTCGAATTCGTCGTTGTTTTGTCGGATCGAATCGATCATGAAATGTCTTTCACGGAAGCTAAGGTCTAATCCGGTTCGCATCGATCTCGGTCGTTGGCATCGAGCTCTCGTGGCGGTTAGGTTTAGGTGACTCGAGGCCTCGTGTTTCTTCCGCTAGACTCGTTGCGTGGGCTTGATCTCTTAGAGCCCAAAACTTCAGTTCACAAACTCTCTAATGGGCTTCTGGGCTTTGTGTCTAAGCCCACTGCTTCTGATTGGTGAGAGATGCGGCGCTTGATGGCGTCGGTTCGCCTTCTGACCTTGGTCTATAAATATCGACCACCCTCTTCTTTCCCAGCCACTTTCGCCTTTTGAGATTGAGCAAACGACAGAAAACAAACAAGGTATTTTTCTCTCTTAACACTCTCTCGAACCGCTTTACCACTATTTCTTCGAATCGTTCTCCGATTATTTGTGATGACTTCCGAATCGAGTACCTCCGTGAAGTTGGACAGAAGAAAGATCAGCGCGACCCCGATGTTACCCTCGCTCATGCGTCCGATTATCGGTCCGGTTCGTCCAACCCGACCGGCGTTCCTTTAGCTGGATCTTCGGATCGACGAACATCAGATACGTCGTCACCCGAGGTCGAACTTCCTGAGCATCGACCTGAGACCGTTCCTCCTCAGAAGACACCTAAGGACTCGACCGATGATGGGTCCTCATATGCTCGTTCCGAAAGAACCTCGAAGGGATCTGATCCCTCGGATCGACGATGGTACCTCCGGTGGTGACAAGGGAAGCCTCGTTAATTTCCAAAATGCAGAGCCAAAATCTTCGGGTCCCGGCTTTGGTCACGGGATTAGGTTGGACGACTCCAATGACGTCGAATCAACCATGCGTTCGAGCCTAGTTTATGCTCTCAGTCCAGCTGGTGGATGGGAGGGTATCTCGATCATCTTCCCTCGAGCCAACGATCGACCCTGGAGCCCTCCGCCGGGATATATGTGCGTGTACGAGTGCTTCATTAAGAACGGAGGGCTCTGCTTCCCAATAACGAGGTTGTTGATTCAGTACTGCCATCGTCGTCGGATCGCCATCTCTCAGTTGACGCATGGTTTGATTCGTGCGATGATGGTTGTGGTGGTGCTTGTTGCTGAGTATGGGAGAGTAGTGACTCTTGATGAGTTCGAGAAGATTTCCTCGTTCAGCCCGATTGGCAATACCGATCATTTCTATGTATCCCCGCGGGGTGGTTACCAGCTTGTGGCGGGGCATAGTAGTCAAGTTAATCGACATCGACGGTCGAGATACTTTTATGTGGAACTTTCGACCTGGTAAGACCGAAAATCGATCATTTTGGATTTCTGAACTGATTTTAATCTCTTCTTCTTCGTGTAGTCGAGCCTGTGAAGAGAAAAACTCTGGAGGACTCGGTCATCACACTTCTACGGAAGAACAAGAGCCATATCCGTCACTGGCCCGACTTTCTCTCGTTTCGAATCGCTCGAAGCTATCCTTGATTTTCGTCAGGTAAACGACTCAATCATTCTTTTTTCCTTCCTTTGGGAGGCCTAGGTCGCTTTTAATCCTTCGCTTCGTTTACAGGTGATTTTTACATACCACTCGAGGATAACTCTCTTGACCCTCCTTCAGGCTCGAACAAGAAAGACACGAGCCGGAAGAAGAAGGGCTCGACTCCAGCTAAGAAGAAAACCGTACCTACTCAACCTCGACTTCGAAAGACTCCCATGGTTAAGCTAAATCTTGACGTGGTTGACTCGGATGAGGAGGTCGAGGTCCCTAAAAAGGGTCTTCCGGCTGGAAGGGAGGGTCTTCGACCCGAAAAGGCCCCGATCACTCATGGTCGAGGCAAGGGTACGATGACAGGAGGCTTGCTCGCCGATAGTTGTCGTGCTGAGGCGGCTCCACTCGAAAGGGAGAAGCAGAAAGAGGCGTTGCGGCGGACGCAGAAGGAGGAGGAGAGAAAGAAGAAGGAGGATGCCGAGGCAAAGAAGAGGAAGCGGATCGAGGAGGAGAGGGAGAAGAATAAGTCCGTTCTTCAGAAGAAGAGGTCCGCCCAAGAGGCGCTGGGGTCTGGGCACCGAGTCGAGAAGGTGGCTCGATTTAATACAACAGGCCTTCCGGTCGAGCTCGACCACCTGTATACCGGTGCGGTGGTTCGAGCCGGAGATGTTGATCGATTGAGCTCGTCCCCCCATGAATTTGTCTTCGATTTCAGAGGAGGGGAAAAACACATCTCTCAGGTCCCGCTAGCCAACCTTCAATTTGTTCGCTGTGTGCGAGGCAGACCCGACTTCCTGTCATCGCCTCGGGACGATACTTCACCCAGCGATCCGGATGTGCGGTTCGCAATGTCGACTATCTCTGTAAGTCGTTTACTTTCGGTTTAAGTTTTGTTGGATCGAACCTGATCGATTTCTTCTGACTTCTGACTTAATTTTTGTGCAGATGCTCGCTGGTTATAACTTCCTCTCCGATGCGTGGTACGCCTCGGACCAGAAAAACCGATCGCTGGAGGCTCGACGCGAGGCTGAGTTGGAGGTTGCTAAGTTCAAGGACCTGCTCGACCAAATCCAGCGGATGAACGGCGTCCTGATTGCTGAGCAGGACGAGCGAAATTCGAAGGTTGCTGCCTTGACCTTAGCGCTGGCTGAGGCGGAGGAGGTGAAGAAGAACGAGGTATCCCGGATCGAGGGAGAAGTTGCTGAGCTTAAGAGTTCTTCTAAGGATGCGGTGGCTCGAGCCGTCGAAGAGGCGAAGAAGAGGGCAAAGGATAAACTCCGTCGTAGCCTTGAGGTCATGGAGGAGAGAAGCAGAGCACAAATCGAGGTCGATCGCCTCGCGTCGCTTGCTAGCCAAGTGGTGGGGCGATCAGAAGGATGGACAAAGCGGCTAAGGAAGGAGCCCCGATCGACGCTGCTAAGAAAGAGAAGCTCGAGGCTCGCCTCGCGGCATATACCGCCGAAGCGGACCAAATCGTCCTTCCACCTTTCCTTGTTGAGGAGGCCGAGCCGAGGCGGAACGTGGCCCTAGACATTTCTTCGTCGGATAGCTCTGATGAAGAAGCTGAGAGGACCGAGCTGGGAAGACTCCTGCCCTGACTTGCGCCGAGATCGAGGAGGCAGCAAACAACGAAGCTCGGGATCGGATGGATCAGCTCGAGCTCGATCTCTTTGGAGGAGAAGCTGAAGGCAACCCCGAGCTCGCTGGGGCTGAAAAGCTTGCTGCTACCGAAGAGCCCGTTGCAGCTGAGGAGCCTGCTGCGACTGAGGAGCCCGCTGCGACTGAGGAGCCTGCTGCGACATATGTTGTTGATGCTGCCACCGGAGAGCCGATCGCTCCTCTTTTCTCCTTCCCTGATTCGAACCCTGAAGAACAAGAGGCCGCCCCCTAGATCGCTTGTGATCGATAGGGTTTTTCTGTGTATTTTGTTTAAGTATCTTTTTTTTTAGAACTTTTTTACCGAGCTGTGGAGGCTCGAGTTAATGTAATAATTTTTTTTTATTTCGCTTCGAACGCTGTTTTACCGAGCCATTAAGGCTCGAGTTTATCTTGTGAAATATTTTCTTCCAAGTGTTGAATTTCGTTAGATCCGTTTCAGCTTCTGAACGCGCTTTCTTTTAGGTCAAACAAGCATTAATTATCAAACTAACGAATTCGAACCGAGTTTGGTATGATGCCGAACCATTATAGGTTCGGGCTTTCGATGCGTGTTAGAACACGATATCGAGTGTTTGGTGTTCGGGCAGCAACCTTTATGCTCGATGGAGGGTTGAGTCCTACGATGCGAACGTGGGCTCGGCTTATGCAAGTGTGATCTGTCTTGCGGCTAAGTGTGTGGGCAGATTCCGACTTAGTCACTTAGGCATTCGTAGGAATCGTATGGGTCCGGCCCCGGCTTTTAGTTCAAGTCGATCGTCGTGAAGACTTTCGAGTTCAGCGTCGACCTAACTTCGATTTGATGGTAATCGATGCGACCTGGCCAGGGCTTCGATCGTATGTTAGCATGGAGCTGAAAGGTTTGTTTTTATTTTGTTGGTATAGCTGGACCTTCGAGAACTCTGCCTACGTACCCGAGATGGGATCAAGCCATTCGTAGTTCGGATCGAGTTGTAATATCGACTTTTGGAGAATCTTGCATCGAATGTTAGTCGACTCGTGGTGTCGGGCTCGATGCCATCGGGAGTGGTTGGGAGTTGTAGTGGTAACGTTTGAGGGATCTCGAGTTCCATGATCGTGGTATCATTGTACCTTCCAGGGTCATCAGCTCGTACACGCTGGGTCGAACGATTTTCGAAATTAGGTAAGGACTCCCCCAGTTCGCGCCGAGTTTACCGGCCTGATACTCCTTAGGGTTTTCATAGACTTTACGCAGCACGAGATCGCCTTCGCTGAAGCTTCGACCCTGTACTTTTTGATTGTAGTACTGGGCGGCTTGTTGATGGTAGTTCTGAATGCGGAGGAGTGCCTGGTCGCGTTCTTCCTCAACGAAGTCGAGGTTGTTGAGGAGTGCGAGCTCGTTGATTTCGGGGTTCTGGGGCATCCTGGCCCTGCGAAGGCTATTTATGTTGACTTCGGCAGGTGCCATAGCCTCGAGCCCATAAGCGAGAGAGAAGGGGTTCGGTCGGTCGATTGTCTCGGTGTTGTACAAAACGTCCATAGGACGTCATCGACCTCGTTGGCCCAAAGGCCTTTCTTCTCATCGAGTCGCTTTTTTACCTCGTTGATGATCACTTTGTTGGTCGCTTTGGCCTGACCGTTCCCTTGTGGGTACCGAGGGGTCGCCTTGTTGAACACGATTCTCCACTTCGCGCAGAAATCTTCGAATGTGTTAGAGATGAACTGCGAGCCGTTGTCGGTAACAATCTCGTATGGTAGCCCGTGTCGACAGATGAGGAATTTCCAGACGAAGTTTTGGACATCGTTAGCTCGAATCATGGCGTAAGCCTTGGCCTCGACCCATTTCGTGAAGTAGTCGGTGATGACTATGACGTACCTCTTTTGGTGCGATCTGGGGAAGGGGCCGATGATGTCCATTGCCCACCTCATGAAGGGGTAGGCGGCGGCTGATGTGGTCAAGGGCTCGGTCGGCGATTTGATCATCGGGCCGTGCCTCTGACACTTCTCACAGCATCGTGCATGGTTCGCGCAGTCTACGAGCATCGTTGGCCAATAGAGCCCGAGCTTTTTTATCTTGAGAGCGAGGGTTCGACCTTCTTAGTGGCTTCCTCCGGCCCCCTCGTGTTTTTCAGCGAGGGCTAGATAGATTTCGTTTCCCGCGATACACTGAAGTAGGACCCCCGCTGCATTCCATCGAAATAGCTTCCCTTCGAGCATGACATAGTGCGCGCTTCGAGTCTTGAGACGTAGAGGTGCCCACTTGTCTTCTGGTAGAGTTCCCTAGGTAATGTATCGAATGATTTCTTTACGCCAGTCCGTGCTCGACGTCGATGCTCCTGGGATCGAGATTGGTTCTGGGATCGGCTCGGGATAGGTCTCGAGCTCTATCATGCTCGTTACGCTGCTCTGACCCCGCGGTAACTGGATGTTGGGATCGGGTAGTATGCTCACCGGGATAGTTCGGCGCCGTTCGATGCTCTAGTTCGACCCCAAAGAGGCTAATGCATCGGCCTTCAAATTTTCGGCGCGAGGCACCTTGGAGAGGAGGAAGCTATCGAATTGGTTCAAACGCTGTTTAATTGTAAGTAGGCACACATTAGGTCGTCTCGGGCATCGTAGTCGTGGTTTAATTGGTTCGTTACGAGTTGCGAGTCGCTGAAAGCTTGCACGCGTCGCGCGCCCATTTCCCTCGCGAGTCGAAGCCCGGCGATTAGGGGTTCCCACTCGGCCTCGTTGTTCGATGCGAGGAATCCGAGTCTGAAAGACTGTTCGAGCACGTCCCCGGTTGGCGATATAAGCAGGATTCCGATCCCTGAACCGTGTCGAGAAGCCGAGCCGTCCACGTATAGACTCCATAGGTCGGGTCGGTCCTCCGATTCGACTCCAGGGGGTAGTTCTGTCACGAAATCGGCTAAGACCTGACATTTAGCCGTGGTTCTGTTTCGAAACTCGATGTCAAACTCGCTCAATTCGACTGCCCAACGGGCCATTCGTCCTGATTGGCTTGGGCTGTGCAGTATGGATCGCAACGGCTGTGTCGACATGACCGCGATCGCATGGGACTGGAAAAAAAGCCGGAGCTTTTGAGCCGACATCACGACGGCTAGTGCGAGTTTTTCAAGAGTGAGGTACCGGGATTTGGCACTGTCGAGCGCTTTCCTAACGTAGAAGATTGGCTTCTGATCGCCTCAATCTTCTCTGACGAGAACGCCATTGACCGCGGCGTCGGTGATCGACACGTAGAGGTACAAGGTCTCTCCAAGTTCGGGTTTTTATAGGATCGGCGGGGTAGTCAGGTACTACTTAAGTTCTTGAAAGGCCGATTCGCACTTCTCATCCCAGGCGAAGGTTTTGTTACTTCGGAGGAGCTGATAGAACTGCAGACGGTTCAGGGCAGCGATTCGACCTGTCAGACGTTGAACCTCTCTTTTGTTTTTTGGAGAGGGCAAGTCAGCTATCGCTGCGATCTGTTTTGGGTTCGCTTCGATCCCTCGTTGGGTCACAAAATACCTGAGGAACTCGTCGGAAGTTACTCCAAACGTGCACTTAGCAGAGTTGAGCTTCATTCCATACTGATTCAGTACCTCGAAGCACGACCTGAGATGATTGACGTGGTCGCTTGCCTTTTCTGACTTGACCAACATATCGTCTATGTAGACCTCCATGGTATCACCGAGCTGGTTAGCAAACATTCTATTCACGAGCCTCTGGTAGGTCACTCCGACGTTCTTCAGGCTGAACGGCATGACTCGATAGCAATATATCCCGCGCTCGGTGATGAACGCGGTCTTCTCTCGATCGTCCGGGTGCATTTCGATCTAGTTGTAGCCTGAGAAGGCGTCCATGAAAGACAGGAGTTCGTTCCCCGCCGTCGCTTCGACGACTCGATCGATATGAGGGAGGGGATAGCTGTCTTTGGGACAGGCCTTGTTTAGGTTGGTGAAGTCTACACACACCCGCCAGCTTCCGTTTTTCTTTTTGACCATGACCGGGTTTGCTAGCCACTCGGGGTAGTGTACCTCGGTGATTGAGCCCGCGTCGAGCAGCTTTGTTACATCATCGTTGATCGCCTTCGCTCTTTCCGAAAAGAGCTTCCGTCGTTTCTGTCTAATTGGCTTGAAGGTCGGGTCGACGTTCAGTTCGTGGGTCGTGACGGATGGGCTTATCCCCTTCATATCCCTGACTGTCCATGCGAAGGTATCGGCATTTGCTATCAGAAATTGTAACAATTCGGATCGAATAGAATCGGTCAGCTCGGTTCCGATGTTGACGCGTCTTTCGGGGCGAGGTGGATCAATCGTGATCGATTGCGACACTTCCTTCCTTGGTTCTGAAGCATGTGACTGCTCCGTTGTCGAGATGTGTAGACTCACCCTTCTTAATTGTTGCTCTGTCACGAAGCATGTTCGAGCCATCTTCTGATTGTCTCGAATGGTGAATAATCCGGTCGGAGTAGGGAATTTCAAACATAGATGATAAGCTGAAGGCACAGCTCGAAGCGATATTAGCCAGGGAGTGCCCATGATCACGTTGTATATTGCAGGTCGATCCACGACGAGAAACTTTACTACCTTTGTTATCCCGCCGGCATATACGTCCAGCTTGATCGAACTGATAATCATAGTGGTGACGCCATCGAATCCAGTCAGAGGCTTCACGCTCGGCTTGATCATGTTCTCAGGGATGTCCATGCTTAAGAGTGTTTGCTTGAAGATCAGATCGACCGAGCTCCCAGTATCGATGAGGACTCGGGATACGTCACAGTCTCCGATTCTGAACTCGATCACAACCGGGTCGTTGTGTGGCATCGTCAGCCCCTTTGTGTCGGATTCAGAGAAGATGATCGGCATGTCGATTTCGGCTCGCACTATGCATTGTTGCGCTTGAATGGCCATCTTCTCGTGCTGTTTGAGAGATCGAACCGATCCATGCACGAGCGGGGCCCCTCCCATAATCATTATGACCTTTCTCTTAGAGGCCGAAGGTGCGTTAGGTGATACTTGTTGTTTGTTGAGTCTTTTGGGAGCAGTCGGGGGGTTCGCGTTCCCCACGGGCCTTTGCTCGAGGTCGAGCTTCGGCTTTTCGATCTTGTCTGTTTGAACAGGGGGTCGTTGGACCACTACTTCGCCCTTGTTGTACTTTCCTAACAGGACGTTCATCAGGCTTCGACACACCGAGGTCGCGTGACCATACTTTCTGTGGAATGTATAGTATGATTGACCGTCTTTGGTATCTTGGCCCCGGATCCACTTATTGGATTGCCCTTGCTTCGACTGGCTGGCCGACCCGACCTGGTTCACCTGTTGCTTGGCCTTGTAATCTTGATCGTAGTGCTGCCGAGGCTCCTGATATTCATCCTCGGCTCGTTCCTTCGGCTTAGGCTTGGGCGCAGGCGGCTTGAGTGCCGAGTACTTCTTTGAATTCATTGCCTTGTCCTCTTCGACGCGAATGAAACCGCTTGCGCGATGTAGTGCGTCGTCGAGTAAGTGCGCTTTGTGCTGCACAAGATCCCTTATGAACTCCGACTCGTACCACAAGCCCTGCTTGAGTGTGTTGATCGCTGACAAGTCGGGGACGCTTACCTTCGAGAGGACCGCCTTGAAGCGATCCATGTAGTTTCTTAGAGTTTCCTTCGCCCCTTAGGGCTCGAGGTCGTAGAGATCAAAGTCTGATACACTGTCGTGCAAGTAGAGTGAGTAGTGTTTGACGAACGCGAACGACAGTTGAAAAAAGTCATCGATCGAATTCGGTTCGAGTCGAGAAAACCATTATAAAGCTGGGCCTTCCAGGTATTCAACGATGATTTGACAGTTCGCTGCGTCTTTCTGGTCGGCAGGGAAGTGTTGTCGACTCATAGCGTGTGAGAATGCTGTCAGATGCCGCTTCGGGTCGGTCTTCCCTTCATAGGTCGAGATGCGAAGTTTCCCGGTGAACCGGACTGGGATGGACATGATCCGTTCAGTGAAAGGGGTGCGATGTGCGTCCTCAATCACACGGTCGAGCTCTGGGGCCGAGCTCAGTGCCTGGTGGACTTGCGACCTCATTGCCCTGATTTTCTGCCTCAAGTCTTGAATGTCTTCGTCTCGATCGTCCTGGTCTTCCCTCGAACCGGAGAGCCTGGACAGAGCCGAGGGTCGTGCTGGATGTGAGGCCTCCGGACTCCCGGCAATTGGATTCGCGGGTGTGTGTAGTGTTCGCACCTCCTAGTCTATCGAATATGGACGGTATCACGTTGGCGATTCTGTGCCGAGTCGCTCCGGTAGGTTCTGGACGAGATGGATAGATCGACGTCAGGAGATCGAGGCGTTCGTTGATTTTCCTGTTCGATTCTTCTTGTTGGTTGAAGCGACCCAGGATGGTCCCTATTACATCCGTTAGGTTGAGCTCGCTCTCTGTGATTTGGGCCGGCGTTTGCTCGACCTGATTTGTTCTTGCGGGAGTTTGCCACAGAGGGCGCGAACTTGTCTCCGGGTCTTGCCCGCACCCTGGGTGTCGAACGTGGTTTGGGGTGTTGTTTCTTGAATTTCTGCTCGAGCAGTGGCGCTGCCGTGAGGAGGTCGAATTATCTCGTTTATATAATAGAAAATCGGATTACAGAGATTTGGGGTGTTGTTTCTTGTAACTAGGATCAAATCGAATATATCTTGAGAGGAGGTCGAATTATCTCGTTTATATAATAGAAAATCGGATTACAGAGATGAGTCAACTGGTTCGAATTACAAAATAGCTCGAACCAATATTGAGATATAGGGGTCGAGTTCGAGCTTAAGCTGAAAATAATTAATTATCTAAGAAGTAATTTCTTTGCCCAATAGTCCAAGATGCCCCATCTTATGACTCTTCACCTCCTTTTATATTCCCTTAACAAAAGGTTTAGGAACTTACCATGGTTAGTTCCTATCCAAACTCTCCCTTCTTTTGGGCCTTATAATGGGTTTTTGTTCATGTGGTGGACCTTGGCTTCTTTTCAGGATATTTGGGCCCAAGCCCAAATATACACCCAACAATCTTCTTAGCTATCCTCGGCATTTCTTCCTTTGTGAGAGCCGTTGGAAGAGGAAGTTGAGAAAGTTGAACTTGATGCAATGACGTTCTTCTTGTCTAAGCTCACCGGTTTACTTATTAAAGAGTTTTTATCTGATTCGGAGTCTTTGACACACTAGACTTTGGTTTTGGTTGTTGCAGAAGCCTCTAGAGGCTTTTAGTATACTAATGTATCTCTTCTTGAGTTGTGTTGATATCTTCCTCTACCTCTTACCCCATTTTCTAAATTATTCGTTAATCTTTTTATAAGATGTGGTTGTTCATCTTAATCAGTCTAACCACTACCGCACGTAAGGGTTTGGTTTATTTTATATATTTTCGTTGATTTGTATTCTTGTCATAGTGCGTCATGACCTGAATCACGAGTTGCCAATAATGAGCATGAGCTGAATCACGAGTTGCCCTTTAGACAGTATCTTAGTAATTTTTTTTCTTTTTCAATTCAAATATTTATATATATATATAAAGATCAATTGCTAAGCTCTCCAGTTAAATTGCAAAACCGCAAAGAAAGAAAAAGGGAAACAAAAATGTCAGTCTTCCTCTGTTTCATATTCCTCTTCCCCTTTGTCTTAATCTTTTTCAAAAATCTCAAACCTTCTAAATGGAATCTTCCTCCGGAACCAAAGAAGCTTCCGATTATTGGAAACTTACACAACATCAAAGGAATGCTTCATTTATGTCTTCGTGATCTTTCCCAAAAGTACGGATCAGTGATGTTTCTCCGGTGTTCGGATTCGTTCCAACGGTGGTGATCACATCGAAAGAAGCAGCTGAGGAAGTGCTCAAAATCCACGATTCTGAGTGTTGTAGCCGATCAGTACCACTCGGGATCCAAACCGTCACTTACAACTGTAAAGAATTCGCGCCTTACGGTGAAGAGTGGAAGGTGATGCGAAAGCTCTCTGTTGTCGAGCTTTTTAGCACAAAAAAGCTTCAGTCTTTCACTTACATCAGAGAGGAAGAGAATCACTTGATGGTCAAGAAACTAGCCGAATCTGCTTTGAGACGTTCTCCGGTGAATCTGAGGAAAACCCTTTACACATTAGTCGGGAATATTGTGTTTAAGATCGCATTCGGGCAGAATCTCCGCGATTGCAAGTTCACTGATGAAGATAGTATCACGGAGCTTCTGCACAAAACTTCTTTAATAGATAAGATTTTTGTGTTATCTGATTTCTTTCCTGGAAGAGTGGGAAGATTCATTGATTGGATCTCCGGTAAGAACAAGAGATTGAAGAATGCTTTCTTGGAACCCGACACTTTCTTCCAGAATATTCTCGATGAACATCTTAAGCCTGAGAAGAGAGAAGTAGAGAGCCCTAATGTCATTGACGTGATGGTCGATATGATGAGGAAGCAAGACAAAGATGGTGAAGACTCTTTCAAGCTCACCACAGATCACATCAAAGGAATGATATCGGTAATGTTTTGGACCGTTGTCATTTGTTTTTGCTGGTTGCTTGCTTATAAACCTGTGGAAATTCTCTAGAGGTCAAAATCTTGTAACACACAATTATCTTGTTTTACAGGACATAATTCTTGCAGGAATTGGCACAAGCGTGGACACAATACTATGGACAATGACCGAACTAATCAGAAACCCGAAAGTGATGAAGAAAGTGCAGGATGAAATTCGGACAACACTCGGAGACAAGAAAGAGAGAATCACAGAAGAGGATCTCACCAACCTCAGTTACTTAAAATTTGTGATTAAAGAGACACTAAGATTACACCCACCATTTCCCGTTTTGCTCCCAAGAGAAACATTATCTCAAGTCAAGATTCAAGGCTACGACATTCCCGCCAAAACACAAATCATGATCAATGTTTACGCGCTGGCACGCGATCCAAAACTATGGACAAACCCAGATGAGTTTGACCCAGAGAAGTTTGTAGACAGTTCCATAGATTACAAGAGACTAAACTTTGAGCTATTACCGTTTGGTTCTGGTAGGAGAATATGTCCAGGGATGGGACTGGGAATCATACTTACTGAATTGGGACGGTTGAATTTGCTCTACTTCTTCGACTGGGGATTGTTGGCGAAGGAAGAAGCCGACAAGATCATCACAGACAATGAAGTTTCTCTTGACCACTTTCAAGTTGTTCGCCACTGAAAATTTGATGAGGATATCGATGCACCAGCTGACCGGCCAAACTGACGTTAGAGCATCAAACAGAATCAGAAAACGGAAGTTCTTGGATTAATCGTCCAAGAAACTTTGACTCTTTCACATGTAATTTCAATTGTTCTTAATTTCAGTTGATTGTTAATAATTTCAAGTGTTTCATAATTTCAGTCAAGACTTCCTTCTTAATTGTTTCTTGGTAGTTGGAGACTAACTAAGTAACTAAATGTGTAATATATGCGCTACTACAATAAACTGTACACTTTCTTTCTCTTCTTGAGTTGTGTTTATATCTTCCTCTTCCTTTTAACCCATTTTCTTAGTTTCGTTAATCTTTTTAATAAACTGTGATGTTGCATATCTTAATCAATCTAACCACTACCGCACGTATTTTGTTTCCGTTGTTCATGATTTTTACCAATAGTGAGTAGCTGAATCACGAGTTGCCCTTAGAAAATATTTTTATTCATATTAGAAACCACCAACATTTTTCAACTCATTGTTGGTTGTTATATACTATATATATAGATCAACTAGGTGACTTCCCGCGTTATACGCGGCGATAAATATTTAACACTAATTGAAAACAATTTAATAGTATAAGTATATTTTTTGATATTTACTGAGTTTTTAAAAATATGTATTTACTATCTTTTATTAAATATTTTATACGTGTCATATGTTTCATTATAAATAACTTTTAAAATAAAATAACATTCTTTATATATTAGGGTTCAGAAAAAAATTATTTGATATATATTTTTTACTTTTTGTTTCTTCTCCAAATTTTTCTATATTTTTTTCATCTTTTTCTTGTAGTTTTACTCTCTTTTTTTCATTTTTTTGTTTCAAAATATATAGTGATTTTGAATTTTTTTTTAAAATTTAAAATCTTTGTTATACATTTTGTATTAACTTGTATAGTAAATCAGTTTTAATTGAATATATATTGTGGAAGCCCCTCACCCAATGGTCAAGGGTTTAAAGACTTCTACACCAGGTTTGGGGTTCGAACGCCAGATAATACAGTTTATTGTATATTAATGGAGAAACGCTTTTCAGAGGTTCCATCGTCCAGGGAAACCATGTCCATCATGGGAGATGTCGTACATGTAGAGTCGTTCGTCGGGGAGAGTTTGTCCATCATGGGAGATGTCATACATGGAGAGTTGTATCATGGAAACGTTTGTGAAAGTTGTTCACCCTAATCGCATAAACTGCATGTAGATTGAATATATTGAGGGTTGATATAATGTAATAGACTAATCAAGTGTTAAAAAAAATTGAATATATATAAAAGTTAATGAATTTTTACCACAAAAAAATATATTTAAGATAGGTAATACAAACATGCAAAATAATTTTTTAAGGGATTATAAAAATCACTCATTAATTGTGAAATTTCATCCAACTTTATAGCTTTAAGAATTACAAATGGTAGTTTTTTCTAATGGGTCACGTTTTTTAAAAGGATCAAATGGGCCAAACTTTTTGTTAATGGGTAAGTCGAATGAGTCAATATTTTGGTCAATGTTTCTAATTAGCTATGTCACATATGACATGGCTTTTATTTTGCTTAATTTTGAAGGAGAATGAGACACATAAGCAATTTTGTAAAAATGACATGGTTTTTATTTTACCTAACTTTGAAAAAGAATGAGACACATAATCAATTTTATAAAAATCATCTCCCTAATAATATAAAGGGGATTGCTAAAGTTTTCAACTAAATAACAAAACCCAAAGAAGAAAGAAAATAAAGAAAAAGAGCATAGTGTAAATAAAAAATTAAGAAAGATCTAAAAGCATCAAATTTGTATTAATAGAAAACTCAATGGTGGAAGTTTAGAACATTCAAGAATGATGCTCTAAAAGACAAAATATAGCTTAGGTTTCCCAAAACCTAAATACATATTCCGATCTCCTTCTCCGGTGGTTGGTGGTTCTCACCGTCACCGTGAGAAAGTTTCTTTTCATTTGCTTTTTTCCTTTTCGGCTCTTCTTTGATGAATTTTCCAGTGGTGTAGGCTCAGATCTAGGATTTTATGTCGAGGGATTTGTTGCCTTGTGGAAGCTAAGAGCTAAGGCACCTATCTAGGGGTTTGAACTAGTATCGTTGCGGTATTGTACCATAATTTGGAATTAAATACGAGAATGTGTCAATTGTAGATTAAATACGAGAATATGAATACAAGAGCTTTCTTTCTACTTTGGTAATCAGATTAAAAATTAATTTCGAAAAGACTATTGTGATATGATGTTTACAAAGCAGAAATGGATTTGAATTTGTTAATTGTGATCTCAAGACTAATAAGGGATGAAGTCAACTAAAGAAATAGTCAATTTTTTATAAAACGAAATGGTAAATACTCCCTCCGTTCCTAATTAATGAATTTTTTACAAAATAATTTTGTTCCAAAATAATAGAGTTTTTACAGTTTTCTATGCACTTTTACAAATTCCAAAACAAATACTGAAATACTATTAGTTAAACTTTATTGAAAACTGTAAATCGTAGAAATCAATGCGTTTTCTTAATAACCGTGCATTACCTTAAACATCTATTAATTAGGAACGGAGGGAGTACTAAAGATTTCTTACGATGCATGTGGTATTTAAAATTGCATATTATACTCTCTCCAACGGGGTAGAGGATTAGGATTACTACCTTTCCGGTAGCATATGACATTGAAGTAATACTTAACCCCACACAAAAAAAGTGATTTTTGATTTTATTATTTACATGTCTCCAATAATATATAATACTAGTAAGACTTAAGATCATTTTACCTAATCACTGACTACTAGATTACTACAATTGGGAGACGACCCTTAATATATGCAAGAGTTGCCGTCTAGAAAACATCAAAATAATTTGTTTTTTTTTCCACTACACATTTGTCAATGCAACTATAGTGGATAAATTAATTAAGTAATTCTATACTTCTATATATTTCGCATTATCAAATGTTTTCCAATCGGATCACATTAAGAAAGAAAAAGAAAAGCAAACAATGTCAATCTTGCTCTGTTTCCTCTGTTTCTTACCTATTTTCTTAGTTTCTTTATCAATCTTCTCTAAAAAACTCAAACCCTCAAAATGGAAACTTCCTCCAAGCCCCAAGACGCTTCCAATCATCGGAAATTTACACAACCTCAGCGGATTGCCTCATCAATGTTTTCGAAATCTATCCCAAAAGTACGGACCAGTGATGCTTCTCCGTTTCGGATTCGTTCATGTGGTCGTGATCTCATCGAGAGAAGGTGCAGAAGAAGCTCTCAAGATCCAAGATCTTGAATGTTGCAGCCGACCAGAGACGGTTTCGACCCGAATGATCTCTTACAACTTCAAAGACATCGGATTTGCGCCTTACGGTGAGGAATGGAAAGCGTTAAGGAAGCTTGTGGTTGTGGAGCTCTTGAACATGAAAAAGTTTCAGTCTTTCAGGTATATCAGAGAGGAAGAGAATGACTTGTTTGTCAAGAAACTAACCGAATCGGCTCTGACAAAATCCCCGGTGAATCTGAAGAAGACCCTTTTCACACTCGTCGCGAGTATCGTGTGTAGGTTTGCCTTCGGGATAGATATTCACAAGTGTGAGTTCGTAGACGAGGAAAACGTTGCGGGTTTAGTTCAGAAGTTTGACTCAGTAATGGATAGTATTGCGTTCGCTGATTTCTTCCCTAAAGTGGGTTGGCTTATTGACCGGATTTCTGGCCAGAACAAGACATTGAACAATGTTTTCTCGGAACTTGACACTTTCTTTCAGAATATTCTCGATGATCATCTTAAGCCTGGAAGGATAGTATCAGAGACCCCTGATATTGTCAATGTGATGGTTGATCTGATGGAGAAGCATGAGAAAGATGGAGACGACTCTATCAAGCTCACAACAGATCATTTCAAAGGAATCATATCGGTAAATCTTCTTCTAGACCACAATACTTTTGTCATTTGAATTCAGCATAGGCTAGTTCTTGCAAAACATGAACATACGCATTTGCGTTTGTATCAGGACATTTTTCTTGCAGGAGTAAACACAAGTGTCATCACATTGATATGGGCGATGACAGAGCTGATCCGTAACCAGGGAGTGATGAAGAAAGTGCAATACGAGATTCGGACAACACTTGGGGACAAGAAAGAGAGAATCACAGAAGATGATATAAACCAACTTCACTACTTCAAGCTTGTTGTCAAAGAGACATTCAGGTTACACCCAGCAGCTCCACTTTTGCTCCCAAGAGAGACAATGTCTAACATCAAGATCCAAGGTTATGACATTCCCGCAAAAACCCAGATGATGATCAACATTTACTCGATTGCACGTGATCCAAAACTTTGGACAAACCCTGATGAGTTTAACCCTGACAGATTTCTCGAAAATTCCATAGATTATAGGGGACTAAACTTTGAGCTTTTACCATTTGGTTCTGGCCGAAGAATATGTCCCGGGATGAATATGGGGATTGCCACCGTCGAATTGGGACTGTTGAATTTGCTCTACTTCTTTGATTGGGGATTGCCTGAAGGAAAGAATGTGAAAGACATTGACTTGGAAGAAACCGGATCGATCATTATCAGCAAGAAAACAACTCTTGAGCTAGTTCCATTTCTTCATTACTAAAATGAAGATCATGAAACTAATAGCCAATAAGATAATGTATTTGTACGCAGCTACTATCTTTTGATTTTGCAGTATTTGTATTATAGTAAGATTTTTTTTGTTTGTTAAAGGATTATAGTAAGATCATATACCTGAAAAACATAGAGTGATAGAATCACAAGGTTGTTTTTTCATTTTGGTCTGATACCAAACCATATCTCTGTTACAAGGACAAACACTCTTTGATTTCCGGATATGATATTTTCATTTAAAACATTATTGTTTATCATCTCTTTTAAGAACATTTTAACCGTAATATTACAAACTTCATAATACAAATAGTCACAAGAACTTTTATCCGTGTGCTAATGTTGAAAACATCAAATCAAATGAAACCATTTTTAGATGGAGCATATAAAACGCAAGTTTATTAATGAAACCGACTCTATTCCTAATTGGAATTTTAAAACAGAGTAGTTTGCTAGAATACTCAACTACAAATATTTCTTTGTTTTTGGAATATTCTCAACTACAAATATTGATGACAGAAATTTATTTCTCAACGCTTTGTGGGGGCTCCAGGCTTACTGTTCAACCAAAAAAACACAAAGAATGTCTTTTACGATTATTTTCTTTGAATTTAAGTTTTGGATTGCTATAGTTAACGACCCTTTGAGTTGAAAAGTTGAAACTAACAGTTGCCAACATAAACAGCGTCTCTGTTGATGAAAAACAAGAAATACATGTAAAATGATATGAACTAACGTTGAGATTAAAAGAAAATAGCATCAAATATATGGATGAAGAAACACGACGATAATGAATTGTTATTTTCCTCATTAATTCCGAATTGCAAAACTTGGCCACATTAATTATTTTGCCACCTTAGAGTTCCCCACATAATAAAAGCGTGTGTTGCAACCTCTCAACGTATGCATACAAAGAGATATCTACAAATTTTTGGATAACGAAACTCGATGAGTCTATATATTTCGTTTCATAAAATAACTTTGTTCTTCATTCCAAACACTAAATAGAGAGAAGAAGAAGAAAAAAATGTCAGTCTTGCTTTGTTTCCTCTGTTTCTTACCTATTTTCTTAGTTTCCTTATCAGTCTTCTCAAAAAAGCTCAAATCCTCAAAATGGAAGCTTCCTCCGGGACCAAAGACGCTTCCGATCATCGGCAACTTACACAACCTCGAAGGATTGCTTCATGCATGTCTTCGAAATCTGTCTCAAAAGTACGGACCAGTGATGCTTCTCCGTTCTGGATTTGTTCCAGTGGTCGTGATCTCATCGAGAGAAGGTGCAGAACAAGCTCTCAAGATCCAAGATCTTGAATGTTGCAGCCGACCAGAGACGGTCTCAACCCGAATGATCTCTTACAACTTCAAAGATATCGGATTTGCGCCTTATGGTGAGGAATGGAAAGCATTAAGGAAGCTCGTGGTTGTGGAACTCTTGAACATGAAAAGGTTTCAGTCTTTTAGGTATATCAGAGAGGAAGAGAATGACTTGTTAGTCAAGAAACTAACGGAATCAGCTCTTAGACGATCCCCAGTGAATTTTAAAAAGACCTTATTCACGCTTGTCGCGAGTATCATCTGTAGGCTAGCGTTTGGCATAAATATCCACAAGTGCAAGTTCATCAACGAGGACAGTGTAGAGGATCTTGTTCACAAGTTTGATCTAGTCATGGAGACTGTTGCGTTCGCTGATTTCTTCCCTGGAGTAGGTTTGCTTATCGACCGCATTTCTGGCCAGAACAAGATATTGAACAATGTTTTCACAGAACTCGACACTTTCTTCCAGAACATTATGATCATCTTAAGCCTGGAAGAACAGTGACAGAGAGCTCTGATGTCGTCGATGTAATGGTTGATCTGATGAAGAAGCATGAGAATGATGGAGACTTTTTCAAGCTCACCACAGATCATTTCAAAGGAATCATCTCGGTAAAATCTTCTTCTAGAACCACAATACCTTGTCATATGAATTCGGCAGTGTGATCAAATGTGTGTGCATTTGTATCAGGACTTGTTTCTTGCAGGAGTACACACAAGCGTAATCACTTTGACATGGGCAATGACAGAGCTGATCCGAAACCCGAGAGTGATGAAGAAAGTGCAAGACGATATTCGGACAGCACTCGGGGACACTACAAGAAAACAGATAATTAGTAACTACTTTTTGTGACTGGTTTTTTAGTCACAAAATTTGCGACTCCTTCGCGACGTATTTGCTACAAATTAGTGACTGGAGAAAGATTAGTCACAAAAACGTCACTAATTTACGACTATATGAGAGTGTCGTAAAACAGTCGTAAATTAGTGACGTTTTTATGACTAACCTTTCTCCGGTCGCTAATTTGTGACTCTTTTGTGACAACATTTACAGTCACTAAGTAGCGTCACAAAGTCGTCACACATATGTGATAATTTTGTAACGATTATCTGGCGTGGCAAAGTAGTCACAAAAAGTGTGACTGATTTACCTCTTTTTAGCGACGCATTCATATACTTTGAAGAAAACAACTTAAAATAATTGTTAAAAGAGTGGTCATAAGTATCTACATAAGTTTGAAGTGTTAGTTATACTTAATCTCGTATATACTATTGGAAAAAATAACTTAAGATTAAATGAACTCCTCTTTGTATTGTCTATAGCAATGTTTTACGATATAGTACATGTGTTTTCAACCTAATGTTTGTTAAGTTTAAATTTTGTTTGTAGTTATTTTAATTAGTATTATTTAACATGAAAGCAATTAAGAAATATAAAAAGAATGATCGGTTAAGCATTTTTATTAGTTTTGTGTTTCAAATATTTAGGGTATAGGGTAATGATTTGTGACTCCCTAACATAGTGTCACAAATAGTTTCAAATTTGCTACTATATTTAGGGTTTTGTTTTGTCACAATTAACAAAGAGTCACAAAGTAGTCACAAGTCAGTGACACTTTCGCGACTACTTTGCAACGTCAATTGAAAAGTGTGACTAATTTGCGACTCTTTACCAACTCCTCCTAAGAATTTTGGAAACTAAACAACATATTTTAAGTATATACAATTTATTTTCATGTAATTACATTGTTATCAACAACATTAGATATACGAATTTTAATTTAGTGACCCTTCAAATTTAATTTCACTTTGCAATTGATGTTTGTAAATTTCAAAACTAAGATACTTATAAGTGTAATGTAATTTATGGTAAAATGTTGATTTTTTCAAAATGAATTCATTTGTAGTATTTTAAAGCACATAAACAATGAAATTGTAAGAAATACATTACAAGTTTAATAGAAAGGAGAAAACCTCAATCGATTGGTCCTAGATGTTTAGGGTTTAGGGTTTTGTTTTGTCACATCCAACAAAGAGTTACAAAATAGTCACAAATATGTGACGCTTTCGCGACTAATTTGCGACGCTAATCGAAAAGTGTGACTAATTTGCGACTCTTTACCAACTCCTCTTAAGAATTTTGGAAAATAAAACATTATCTTCTATGTATACAATTTATTTTAGGGTTTTATATTTTACATAATAGATGACATATATAATTTACTAGTGAAAACACTTCAAATTCAACTTGCAATTATTTTTGCATCCACATTTACAATTCCTTAGAGAAATCACATGTACTTTGAAGTAAGACACAAACCTACAAGAAGGTGAAACAATGGTTTGAGAAAAATCAAGTACAAACAAACCCCTAAATCACAAATTAATAGTATATTTTCCGTTTTCATTTATATTACCTTATCAATGTACTTGTCTAATTTTAGGCTTTGATGATGATTAACACATATATTATGTAAATATACCTTTTTTAAACAAAATCAAGTATTTTGGGAATATACGTACATTATTATCCAATAATACATATAGCATAGTTATTATCAAATTGTGATTGCATATAAATCTATTAGAATGATACCAAATGTATATGCATATATAGCACTAATTTAACTTATATACATTGTATCCAAATCCAATTTAACCATAAACTATAGTTAGATATATATTTTTTTAAGAAACATCACACATCAATTCTATACCCTAACTCTAAAAACTCTAATACTTAGAGATTTTAGTGGGAAGCTAAAACCAAATCCCCGATAATTTTTGGTGGGAAAACAAAACCAAATTTTTGGTTTCCTTCTCTACCAAATTAAATTAAAAAACCCAAAAGTCTGCCCCAAATCAATAATAAAAGCTGGTTCGCTTACACGACACCTTAACCTAGACACATCTAATTTTTTTTCTCTAAGAAATCGCCCCTTCTCATTCATGGCTTCCCCATCATCGTTTTTCCTCTTTCTCTCTCTTTAGGGGTATGAATCTCCTTCATTGCTTCTCTCTCTCTCTCTTTTCTCTCTCAGTCTGAAGATCGGTATAAACCCTAGGCTTGCTTACTTTTTGATTCAGATTTATGTTTAAAGTTGAGTAATTTTGGGTTTCTCCATCGGAGGAATAAGTGCTCGATTCAGATTCAGATTTATGCTTGCTTTGTCTCATCGACTTGCTCACTCGTCCCCTTTGACTCGACTCTAACTCGGCTCTTCAATTTCATGGAAATCTTCGTTTCTTAGACTCTCCATAGATTTCGGCTCTGTTCTCTCATCTCCCATTGTCAAGAAGGTAAAAAACTCTCTTCTTGCGTTGTCCTTGTAATTGCTTTGTCTCGTAAAGTTTTGTGCTTTTTGTATTTTGTAGCTTTAGTGTGTGTTCTTGAATTTTTTGCTCGTTGTTCAATTCAGGTGAAATTTTGTGGCTTTTATGCATAATATAGGGTTCTAGGAGCTTGATTCTGGAGTGTAGATTTTCTGGTTTTTGTTTGGTTTCTAATCTTCGTTTATGCTTGATTCTCTTAAAAGCTTATTTCTTTATCAATTGGGTATTTCAAGTTTCAATTTGTTTCCTCTCTTGTATTCACCTAATGATTCAGAGTACCATATGTTTCCTATTTGCTATCGAAGGTTCTTACTTCTAAGCAAATTTTTCGGTTTGTAATTGGTCAGAGACTCACATGTGAGAATTCAACTTTCTATTAAGAATAATTTAGGTGTTCGATGTGAGTTTCATTTGAGTTCTCTGTTATACTGATACTGTGTGGATATGTGTAATTGATTTTGTAGTGCCCCGGCCAGATGAATTCTAGATCAAACCTTAGAAGCTAAGGACATCAAGCATGGAGTTTCTTGAGATTGGTATAGTTCTGATTTAAGCTCTCCATTTACAATTATGGAAAAGTTAATTTTATTTTGCCGTTTATATCTCGATTTTGTTTCGGTTTCTATGCTTGGGTTCACCGATTCCCACTTTTGTGCTCCTGTTTGACTCATTGGTTCCCATTTGATGTACCTCTGATTTTGATATACTTGCAATTCACTAAGCGTTGTTGATAATCTAATATATGTGTTATAACTGATCTCATGTTTCCAGAGGAGAGAAAATCATCTTAAAGAAAATCCAGAAACAGGAAGATCTTTAATTAGCTTGTCTTAAGAGAGCTTGAACATGATGCAGAAAATGCTCACATGATGAAGAGCAACAACAAAGTCAGTCTGAAATGGAGAAGATGGTCGAGTCTATGAAGAAAAACGATTCTCGTCTCGCTTCATATACGATGAGTCAATCCCCTGCCATGGCTTCACGAGGCACTGAACCACCGAGCATGCAACCTTCTACACCACCTTCTATATCTCCTGCCAGTCAACCCAACAACACTTAGACGGTTTGGTATTTTGGTTCTAAAACTTTTTATAACATCTTTGAATAACATAACTTTTTGTAGTGTAAAAAGCTTTTGTCAAGCTAGATGCTTGAAGACATGTAATGTATAACTTATCTTGGTAGTTTTAACATTCGGTATTATATAATTAAGTTAACTTTATTTTAGTTTTAGCTTTTGCAAAAATATATATGTGATTTCGTATGTAAGTAGCGACATAGTTGCAAATTCGTAACAAAACAAATGACATAATCGCAATGTAGATGCTAATAAGTGACTTTTTAAGGACTAATTTGCGACTAAATACGATCATTAGTCACAACCAAAGTAGTCTCAAAATTGTCGCATATATACGACTACATATATCGTCACAAATTGGTTTCAATATAACGACTACAATAATTAGTCATTAAGTAGTCACAATATATATTGTGTCACTAATTAGTCGTTAATTAGCCACTACATTACTACGTCACAAAGTAGTCATAAATTTGTGACTAAACTTGCTAGTCACAATTGAGTCGCTTATTTGCGACTCTTTTGTGACTATATAAATTAGCGACGATGATTTTGCGACTACCTGTTTTCGTCACAAAGTAGTCACAAATTGGTCATTTGTGACGTTTTTGTGACTCTTTTGGGTGTCACAAAAAGGCTGTTTTCTTGTAGTGATGATGATGTAAACCAGCTTCACTACTTCAAGCTAGTGATCAAGGAGACATTCAGGTTACATCCACCAGCTCCACTTTTGCTCCCAAGAGAGACAATGTCTAACATCAAGATCCAAGGCTATGACATTCCCGCACAAACCCAAATTATGATTAACATTTACTCCATTGCACGCGATCCAAAACTATGGACAAACCCAAATGAGTTTAACCCTGACAGGTTTTTCGACAGTTCCGTTGATTACAAGGGACTAAACTTTGAGCTTTAACCGTTTGGCTCTGGTAGAAGAATCTGTCCCGGGATGAATATGGGAATTGCCACCGTGGAATTGGGACTGTTGAATTTGCTCTACTTCTTCGACTGGGGTTTGCCTGAAGGAAAGAATGTGAAAGACATCGACTTGGAAGAAACAGGATCAATCATTATCAGCAAGAAATCAGCTCTTGAGCTTGTTCCATTTCTTCATCACTGAATCAAAACATACTCAATAAGAGAAAAATAATGTTTTATTTCCTTTTCATCAACTTCTTGTGTTTGATTTTTCAAATAATGGTGTGACATTATTGTTATGATCATTTGTTACCATAGTGTAAAGAAAATTGATATGAGTTTTCTATTTGTTCAATCAACAGTAGTCTCTGTAATGACTCCTCTGGTGCAGATCTGTATCTTTTGTCGTGGAGACTTAATGACATGTTGTTGCAGGTGATTTACTCTGAGTTGTCTCCTTCTTAATTGATAGTGTATGAGGGCATTTGTTTTCTTTTCCGTTTGAGTTTGAATTATAGCAGACCACTACAATCACATGTTCTTCTTCTTTACAAAGGTTTGTTCTCTGTTTAAGGTTTGTTCTCTAATTTGTTAGTTTTCTTATGAAAACTTTTAAGAATTCAACGTCTGAGCTATGCGTCTGTCTTTACGCTAATCGCTTGGTTTTCATTTTAAGTCAAGTAAATAATTAAATTAAATAGATCACGCATCAATTTTGATTTTTAACATATATACTTTTTAAACATTTACAAGTCTATGATAAAGTATATAATTTTTAATATTTATAAACATACAAAATTATTTGTGTTCTGCATAAATATAATAAAGATGAATATTTTGATCAAACCTATGTTAATGTCATTAATTTTAATATTTTTATATGCAAAATTGATCAAAATATATGTAAATATTTTTTTAATATTTTAAATATAAAACTGATCAAAATATATGCAAATTTTTTTTTTATATTTTAAATATAAAATTGATCTTCATTCCTCAGGTAAATTGTAGAGCATACGATAAATAATAGAAATTTGATATTTATATGAATTTCTCGGACATGGCAAATAAAAAACAATATATGTTCTTCAATAATGATTTGTATAAACATTTTTAAATGTGATTAAATATGTATATCAGACTACATTATAATAAAATTATGTGTATACTATACTAATCTAAACACATATATACACAATAGATAATATTGATATACATACAATAATAATTTTTTTGTCAATTAATATATTAGAAAAAATGAAAATAGATAATATGATAATTCTAAAATGTTATATTTAGCTGATTTTAAATTTGTAAAACATGTATTAATGGATTTCTCTTATGAAATTAATGAGAATATATATAGAGATTTTTACAATGGTATATAGACTATATAGTATTAATTAAAATATTTTGATTGGTTAATGTTAATGATTTGTTGCTTAAAACTCTTTTGAATAACACATATGATTTTTTATTAGTGTCTCTTCAATTATTATAAGGGTGAATTAATAGGATAACTAAACTAGAAAAACAATTAACAATTTAACCAAAATTTGAATATGTGGAACAATAATAGCCATTGTAAAGTAACGTGGTTACCTATAAGGTTTTATATACAAGTCTATGATAAAGTATATAATTTTTAATATTTATAAACATACTAAATTATTTGTGTTCTGCATAAATATAATAAAGATGAATATTTTGATCAAACGTATGTTAATGTCATTTATTTTAATATTTTTATATGCAAAATTGATCAAAATATATGTAAATATTTTTTTAATATTTTAAATATAAAACTGATCAAAATATATGCAATTTTTTTTTATATTTTAAATATAAAATTGATCTTCATTCCTCATGTAAATTGTAGAGCATACGATAAATAATAAAAATTTGATATTTATATGAATTTCTCGGACATGGCAAATAAAAAACAATATATGTTCTTCAAAAATGATTTGTATAACCATTTTTAAATGTGATTAAATATGTATATCAGACTACATTATAATAAAATTATGTGTATAATATACTAATCTAAACACATATATACACAATAGATAATATTGATATACATACAATAATAATTTTTTTGTCAATTAATATATTAGAAAAAATGAAAATAGATAATATGATAATTCTAAAATGTTATATTTAGCTGATTTTAAATTTGTAAAACATGTATTAATGGATTTCTCTTATGAAATTAATGAGAATATATATAGAGATTTTTACAATGGTATATAGACTATATAGTATTAATTAAAATATTTTGATTGGTTAATGTTAATGATTTGTTGCTTAAAACTCTTTTGAATAACACATATGATTTTTTATTAGTGTCTCTTCAATTATTATAAGGGTGAATTAATAGGATAACTAAACTAGAAAAACAATTAACAATTTAACCAAAATTTGAATATGTGGAACAATAATAGCCATTGTAAAGTAACGTGGTTACCTATAAGGTTTTATATACAAGTCTATGATAAAGTATATAATTTTTAATATTTATAAACATACTAAATTATTTGTGTTCTGCATAAATATAATAAAGATGAATATTTTGATCAAACGTATGTTAATGTCATTTATTTTAATATTTTTATATGCAAAATTGATCAAAATATATGTAAATATTTTTTTAATATTTTAAATATAAAACTGATCAAAATATATGCAATTTTTTTTTATATTTTAAATATAAAATTGATCTTCATTCCTCATGTAAATTGTAGAGCATACGATAAATAATAAAAATTTGATATTTATATGAATTTCTCGGACATGGCAAATAAAAAACAATATATGTTCTTCAAAAATGATTTGTATAACCATTTTTAAATGTGATTAAATATGTATATCAGACTACATTATAATAAAATTATGTGTATAATATACTAATCTAAACACATATATACACAATAGATAATATTGATATACATACAATAATAATTTTTTTGTCAATTAATATATTAGAAAAAATGAAAATAGATAATATGATAATTCTAAAATGTTATATTTAGCTGATTTTAAATTTGTAAAACATGTATTAATGGATTTCTCTTATGAAATTAATGAGAATATATATAGAGATTTTTACAATGGTATATAGACTATATAGTATTAATTAAAATATTTTGATTGGTTAATGTTAATGATTTGTTGCTTAAAACTCTTTTGAATAACACATATGATTTTTTATTAGTGTCTCTTCAATTATTATAAGGGTGAATTAATAGGATAACTAAACTAGAAAAACAATTAACAATTTAACCAAAATTTGAATATGTGGAACAATAATAGCCATTGTAAAGTAACGTGGTTACCTATAAGGTTTTATATACAAGTCTATGATAAAGTATATAATTTTTAATATTTATAAACATACTAAATTATTTGTGTTCTGCATAAATATAATAAAGATGAATATTTTGATCAAACGTATGTTAATGTCATTTATTTTAATATTTTTATATGCAAAATTGATCAAAATATATGTAAATATTTTTTTAATATTTTAAATATAAAACTGATCAAAATATATGCAATTTTTTTTTATATTTTAAATATAAAATTGATCTTCATTCCTCATGTAAATTGTAGAGCATACGATAAATAATAAAAATTTGATATTTATATGAATTTCTCGGACATGGCAAATAAAAAACAATATATGTTCTTCAAAAATGATTTGTATAACCATTTTTAAATGTGATTAAATATGTATATCAGACTACATTATAATAAAATTATGTGTATAATATACTAATCTAAACACATATATACACAATAGATAATATTGATATACATACAATAATAATTTTTTTGTCAATTAATATATTAGAAAAAATGAAAATAGATAATATGATAATTCTAAAATGTTATATTTAGCTGATTTTAAATTTGTAAAACATGTATTAATGGATTTCTCTTATGAAATTAATGAGAATATATATAGAGATTTTTACAATGGTATATAGACTATATAGTATTAATTAAAATATTTTGATTGGTTAATTTTAATGATGTGTTGCTTAAAACTCTTTTGAATAACACATATGATTTTTATTAGTGTCTCTTCAATTCATATAAGGGTGAATTAATAGGATAACTAAACTAGAAAAACAATTAACAATTTAACCAAAATTTGAATATGTGGAACAATAATAGCCATTGTAAAGTAACGTGGTTACTTATAAGGTTTTATATACAAGGCCTAATATGCCCCCCCCCCCCCCCCCAAATAATGAAATTGTCGCTGTCCCAACGCCTTGGTGAAGATATCAGCCACCTCTTCGGGAGTAGAAACATGAGACAGAGTGACATTTCCCGATTTAACCTCATCTCGAATAAAGTGACAATCAACTTCAATGTGTTTAGTGCGCTCATGAAACACCAGATTAGCCAAGATATGAAGCGCTGCTTGACTATCACAATATAGACGCATCGTTTTATCATGAACAACACCCAGTGAAGATAACAAACCTTTGATCCACTTCAACTCGGAGATCGCAGCAGCCATTGATCGATATTCAGCCTCTGCTGATGAACGTGAAACAACCGTCTGTTTCTTAGTCTTCCAGGAGATTGATGAGCCACCAAGGGTAACAACCCAACCAGTCAAAGATCGACGTGTTAAAGGACAACCTACCCAATCCGCATCACACCATGCTGTAAGACCCAAATCAGTATCAGAACTCAGAAATATACCTTGACCATGACTTTGTTTCAGATAGCGCACAACTCGCAGTGCAGCTTCCCAATGATCCAAACGCGGCTCCTGCATGAACTGAGCCAATATATGCACTGCATATGTAATATCAGGTCGTGTAGCAGCAAGATATATCAAACGACCAACCAATGTCCTGTATTTCGCTGGATCAGACATCTGATCACTAGTAGAATGCTCAAGACTGTGATTCTGTTCCATGGGAAACATAACAGGTTTAGCGCCAAGAAGGCCACAATCTATAATGATATCAAGCGTATACTTGCGTTGAGACATTACAATGCGTTCGGGAGATCGAGCCACTTCAATCCCAAGAAAATACTTCAACTGTCCGAAGTCTTTCATATGAAAATAACTTTGTAAATACGTCTTGAACTTTGTCACAGCCCGTGCATCAAGCCCTGCAACAATCATATCATCAACATAAACCAGAACATAGACTGAAGAATCACCATGGGGTAGTTGAAACAGGGAGTTATCAGACCCTGATTGAACAAATCCATAGTCTGTGAGAGCAGCGGAAAGCTTAGCAAACCAACACCTAGGTGATTGTTTCAATCCATACAATGATTTCTTCAAATGACATACACCATTGGTAAATGGGACAGAAAAAACCCGGAGGCAACCGCATAAACATCTCTTCGTCCAAATCACTATGTAGAAAGGCATTGTGAACATCCATTTGATGTAGTTCTCAATTCTTCGCAGCCGCAACCTTAAGGAAAGCTCTAACCGTTGACATATTTGCCACCGGAGCAAATGTCTCATTATAATCAACTCATGCAACTTGTCGATTACCTAGTGCCACCAAACGAGCTTTGTATCTCTCAATCGTTTCATCTGCATTATACTTGATTGTATACACCCATTGACAACCAATCGCATGTTTCCCTTCAGGAAGTTGTTCAACGGACCAAGTCTCATTCATTCCCAATGCATCGAACTCTGCTTCCATCGCTTTACGCCATACTTCATATTTAACCGCTTCAGCATATGTCTTGGGTATACAATCTGCTGTAATAGCATTTAAAAAGCACGATGAGAAACAGAGAAACGATCATAGGAAACAACCTCATGAATCGGATAGCGAGTAGAAGACTTCACAGAGGTCCGACGCTCAAAGCCCTACTTGATTGTATTGAGCACATATCCTTGAAGTCTAATAGACTACTGTTTAGTACGATGACCCTTTTCTAACACTTCCTCCTATGGAGCTTCCTCAGTCACAACCTGTTCCACAACTGTGGGTGTTGTTGTGTCAGAAACTTCTGTTTCAGACGGTTGTGTGGCAACTTCTATTTCTGTCACACGTCTGTTTATTATAACAGGTTCTTGTACTACTTGTGTTTCAGACATCTCTATGTCTGTTGTTGTATTAGGCACACGCTGGACTGGCTCAGATGTAAACGTGACTTCTTCATAATCCAAATACCAATCATTAGAAACTGGAGCCTCACTCACTGTGACGCTCACCTCCGATGTGGGAAATGCAGATTCAATAAACCGAACATATCTAGACACAAATGTACACCTTATCTTAAGATCAAAGAGCTTCCACCCTTTCTTCTGGAATAGATAGCCGATAAATAGACATTCTCGTGTACGTGGTGCAAACTTATCTCCTTTACGATTTTGATTGTGAGCATAGGCTTGACAACCAAAGACTCGAAGGTTAGAGTAGTCTGGTGGACTACCATACATAATCTCGTACGGTTTTTTCCCATTCAATAGAGCCGTCGGGGTTCTGCTAATCAGATACGCTCCTTTGAGGACACACTCTCCCCAAAATTCAACACTCAGCTTTGCCTGGAATATCAATGCATGGGCAACATTCAATATGTGTCTATGCTTTCGCTCAACTCGTCCATTCTGTTGAGGAGTTCCTACACACGATGTTTGGTGCACAATACCCTGTTCTGCAAAATACTTGCTCATACACATGAACTTAGTACCATTATCACTTCGAATTTGTCGTACCTTCCGATTAAATTGCCTTTCAACCATGGCAAAAAAATTCTTAATTGTGGGTGCAACCTGTGTCTTGTTATGCAACAGAGAGACCCAAACACTACGAGAACAATCGTCAACCTCCATTGGCTGAACAGCAAAAGTTGTTGCCTCAGTACGCTATTCGATGACACGATCAGCTCTCCGTAATTGCTCCTCTTGTATCACCATATTGTAGGCCTGATCTATGCTTGGTAGCGGAACAGTATTAAGAATATTTGTCCGAACCGTGCTATAGATTGACTCATCCAATCCCAACAGAAACTGATGCAGTTTCTTGTTTTCACTCAGTCGCTCAACTTCAGCCTTTTTGAATATAAATTTGTTTTTGGTTATTGAGCAAATTAGCCTTTTATTTAATAGATAAGTGAACCAATGAAAGAAAAAAAGAAAAAAGCTTCTACTAGTTCTCCTGTATCTTGTCGGCACAATATTATGACCATATTTATCATCTAAGAAAATACATCTTGTAATATTCTACATCCTTAAGCTCCCAGCCATTAGAGTTAACTATATTTTCAATTAGCTGGAGGTGGTCCTCCAAACAACAGTTAGATAAACTCGACGACTTTGGGTTAAAATTATTAACTTTAATAATTCGAATTAGAAAGTGACCCCTTCCTTAAGTAGAATGCCATCTAGAAAAATCTATCATGACATCACAAAATTTTATTATTATTTCCGAAAAAGTCTATTATTGGCAATGTGTATTTGATTATATACATTACTCTTACGGACTTTCTATATAAAGTTTTAAACTTGTCTTTGTATTTCCTATTATAGAAACCATCTTTCCGGTTAAAACAAAAAAACAGAGCATCGAACAATGTCTATCTTTCTCTGTTTCATGTATCTCTTACTCATTTTCCTAGTTTCGTTACTCTTTGTAACCAATCTCAAACTTTCAAAATGGAAGCTTCCTCCAGGACCAAAGAAGCTTCCAATCATCGGAAACTTACACAACCTCCAAGGAATGCCACATGCATGTTTTCGAAAGTTGTCCCAAAAGTACGGACCAGTGATGCCTCTACCTTTCGGTTTCGTCAACATGGTCGTGATCTCATCAAAAGAAGCAGCAGAGGAAGCTCTCAAGACCCACAATCTTGAATGTTGTAGCCGAGCAGAGACAGTTGCGTCTCGAATCTTCTCTTACAACTTCAAAGACATTGGATTCGCGCCTTACGGTGGAGAATGGAGAGTGTCAAGGAAGCTTGCTGTGATCGAGCTCTTTACCGCGAAAAAGCTTCAGTCTTTTCGGTATATCAGAGAGGAAGAGAATGACTTGTTCGTCAAGAAAATGTCTCAATTCGCTTCAACAAAATCTCCCGTGAATCTTACGAAAACCCTTTTCACACTAGTCGCGAGTATTGTGTTTAGGATCGGGTACGGACGAAACCTCCATGAGTGCAAGTTCATCGACGAAGATAGCATCGAAGATCTTGTGCACAAGTTTGATTTGATCACAGAAACTCCTTCTTTCTCTGACTTTTTCCCGGGAGGAATCGGCTGGCTCATTGACCGGATTTCCGGTCAGAATAAGAGATTGAAAAAGGTCTTTTCGGAACTCGACACTTTCTATCAGAACATTCTTGATGATCATCTCAAGCCGGAGAGAACAGTGCCAGAGAACCCGGATATCGTGGATGTAATGATCGATATGATGAAGAAGCAAGACAAAGACGGAGAAGACTCTTTTAAACTTACTACTGATCATCTCAAAGGAATCATCTCGGTTAGTTAACTTACAATAAATCTGTAATCTGGATTTTTTTATATCTTCTAAACGTTACGTGTGGGCGTTTGTGTTAGGACATATTTCATGCTGGAGTAAACACAAGCGTTATCACTTTGGTTTGGCGATGACAGAGCTGATCTGAACCCCAAAAGTGATGAAAAAAGTGCAAGACGAGACTAGGACGACACTCGGGGACAATAAGGAGAGACTCAGAGAAGAAGATCTTACCAAGCTCCATTACATCAAGCTCGTGGTCAAAGAGACATTAAGGTTACACCCATCAGTTCCACTTTTTCTCCCAAGACAGACAAGGTCTCAAGTCATAATCCAAGGCTACGATATCCCTGCGAAAGCACAGATGATGATCAACGTTTACTCGATCGCACGCGATCCAAAACTCTGGACAAACCCTAATGAGTTTAATCCTGATAGGTTTATTGACAGTTCCATAGATTACAGGGGACTGAACTATGAGCTTTTACCATTTGGTTCTGGTCGAAGAATATGTCCCGGGATGCCGATGGGGATCGCCAACGTGGAATTGGGACTGTTGAATCTCCTATACTACTTCGATTGGGCACTGCCAGAGGGTAAAACAGTTACGGACATCGACTTGGAAGAAACCGGAGCGATCACTGTCTGCAAGAAAGCAATCCTTGAGCTCGTTCCTATTCTTCATCACTGACTCTAACTAAAGCAAAATACTCAATAAGAGACGAAAAAATATATTCTACTTTCCTTTGTGTTTGATTTTTCAAATATTTTGTGTGAAATTGTGATCATTTGTTACAACAGTATCAAGAAAATGGATATCGGTTTCTATTTTTCGACTTCAGTCAATAGTATCTATAATTCCTCTCGTAGTAGTGTTGATTACTAGTCGGTTCTAAGTTTCGCTATCCAAACCGAACCAAAAACCGAAAGAACCTTACCTCCCGAATTTCATAGTATAATTCCTCTGTTTTGATTCTCAACTCTGTTGTTCTCCTCTCCTTCTCTTCTACTTTGATATGTCTCAACGATGATGGAGACGCTCCTTTGGTGTCTCTAGGTCGGAGTACATTATTGGGTTTGTATGTACGCTCGCTGCATCCGCAGTCTACGCTCTCTTGCTCTCTCTTATGCAATTCTCTTTCGAGAAGATTCTTAGGAGAGAGACGTTTTCCGTAGTTCTTGAAATGCAACTCTACATATCTTTAGTGGCGACTTGTGTCTCGGTTATTGGGCTTTTCGCTACCGGGGAGTGGAGGACGCTGCACGGGGAAATGGAAGGGTTTCATAAAGGACAAGCTTCTTATGTCTGGTCGGGACAGAGGTGGTGTGGCAAGTGTGTTCTGTAGGAGTTGTTTGGGTCAATATTTTTGGTGTCGTCGCTCTTCTCTAACGTTATTACGCTCTCTCTAGCTGTGACTCCTCTCACAGTTTTGGTTGTGTTCCGTGATAAGATGAGTTGCCTTAAGGTTATGTCGATCGCTCTTTGGGGATCCGCCTTGCTGACGAGCCCGACAACAAGCGCAAACCGGGCGGGTGGATCCGCCTTGCTGATTCTGCATTGATTCGGGCAACCATAATAGTATGATAATACCAACACCTACGTATGATTCTAAGCAAAATTTTCGGTAAGACGCAAAGCATGTTTCATTTCCTCAGTGTGTTTGAAATATTGGTGTGACATTGTGATAATTTGTTACAACAGTGTAAAGAAAATTTATATGAGTTTCTATTTGGCTAATGATACATCAATCAATAATAATCTCTGTTGTAATAATTGTTCCTCTGATAATGTTGATTGTTGTTGCTCTGGTAATGTTGATTGTTGTTGCTGCTCTGGTAATGTTGATTGTTGGTGCTCTGCCGATCTACTTCAGCTGTAATCTCTGCCGACAAAGTAGTCGTCTTCAGAGTTCTTCCCTCAGGTTCCTTAAGATACATCCGGTCATCTAAGTACGTCGTGATATCGGTTATGATCCTCGATTGTAGATTTGACGTGTCTTTTTTCGCTCTCAATTTTGGCAAGAAATTCTCTTTGATAACGTTCACAACTTTCACGAACTGGTTTTTGTACCTTTGATGAAGACCAAACCCTGCCGTCTACATACAAACAGATACCCCCAGTTATGATTTAAAGATTCATTTTTATTCAGATATCGGTAATTGTAACCGAAACTTTCTTGGTACCTGGAGAAATGCGTTTAAGGCTGTTGCGGTTGCTCTGTTGGCTGTGATTTTGTTAAGGAACCGGGCAAACCAAGCCCATCCGTATTCAATCCCATGAATGTTTCTAGCATTGCCACCGCGAATGTCAGTCTGTAATTACCATTAGAAGAAGAATCAAATTTCTAAGAACTCGGACTACGGAAATAACAATGCAAAAGAGATGCTTGAATAGAAAGAGGTAAAAACCTGGACAAGTGCACCGTAGAGTCTCATTATGGAATCTACCCGTTCATATGCGGCTGAGTCCCAAGCTGACTGAAATTATTACAGAATAATTATTATGTAAAACAAAGGTTTCGAACAATTTTGTCAAAGTAATTTTAAAGGAAAATTAGTTACATGTGAGTTAAGAATATGTTTAGGGACAGTGTAAATGCAAGCTTTGTGGAGTTCAGCAAGAAGAATATCCATAGCTTCTGGAAACTGTGTGCATCAATGGTAGATGATATTAAGTAACAGCAAGAAAAGTTATAGCAACAGAACCAACACCGTAAAAATATTGAAATCAAAAGTGGACTTTGTACCTGCGAGGTGACATAAACAATGACATAGCTGCATGCAAAAGGGTCTTGAGCGGAGACCATCTGAAAGAATCAGCAAACATAAATGCCATTGGTCTTATTTTTCTAATCACAAGAGTCCAGCGGAATATAATCTAACGTATGGTGAACATATAAAAGAGTTGTTCGCCAATTTGACCCGAGCACAACAATGTGAGTCAATTTCAGCATACAACGTAGATAGATGACTGTTTAACTGACCAGAAGATATACAAGTTACCTTCTTTGCAAAAGTTGCAATACTGATGGACATGGGACAACCAGGGTCCTTTAATATTTTGACAATTTCGTTGCTTTTCGTACTGCAAAAGCCCAAAGCAGATATAATTCAAGTCAAAAACAAGGAAGAATTAAAACTCTCCTCAAGGGACGCCTAGGCGAGCTGACACCAAACCCTCTACCATCTGAATCTTTCTTAGCAAATGCTCAAAACTGATATTTTCATAAGTAAAACAATATCAAGGCTTCCAGATTTAAAGTGCTAAAATAGCTAGGCATATACCACTACCGGAAAATAAAGGCAAAGCTGCTATGGAAAGTAACAGATGATCTTAACCTTGTTTGGGGGAAAACTACAGATTACGAGCAAAAACCATGAACCATACCTTACATTATCTTGTGTCCCCCTTATTTGCCTTATCACCCTTGCAATATGCTTTTCAAAGCTGCTAAAGTCCTACAAATAGCAATTAAAAAACACATGACTTGTGAGCAAATGGATGATATGACAGATAAAAAAACATAACAAAAGGATACATACCTGATTTGGACTTGACTTTAGTGATTGATTCGTTGCTTCTAACTCTTCAAACTTCTTTAACCTGTGCATCTCCAATGTCAAAGCAGTATCTGCAGCTTGGACTGATTTACCTAGCATGATTAATAAAAAAACAAACACAACAAGAAATGAAATCACAATTTCCAATACAAAAAAGAAAGAACAATTGCGCAACGTAGAAGAAAAAAATATGTACTAAGCAGAAGATAGCTCACCCCCAGCTTGAACATTTGATGTAGCTGAACTAACATTAACTTTATCTGTCACAGCCTTCTCTTGCACAAGTTTTTGTTCAGCAGCTTTGCGATCTGCTACTTCCTTTTCAGCTACTTCTTTTGCTGCCTTTCTCTCAGCTTCTTTCTTTGCTTCTTCAGCTCTAATTTTTGCTAGCATCTAAAATGGAACCAAAAGAAAACAGACATTAAGCAAGCTTAGTAGGCTAAGGTTAACAAACATAATGTTCAACTGAAAAACACATACTTCAGCCTCTGCATGAGCTTTTTCTTGACGTAATTTCTCTTCTTGATGTGCCCTTTCCCTCCTCCTGGCTTCCTCCTGAGCTTCCTCGCTCCTAATTTTTCTTTCTTCTATTTGCGATTTGATTTCATGTTCACGTTGGACTGCAGTCAGATGAGTATCAAGTGCTTCAGCACTAGATAACAGCAACAAGAAAACCTCATTATTTCCCAAAATATGGAGACACTGGAAGGAAAAACAATCACATCTTCTGAACTTATTTGATAAGAAAATGTATTCTTGAAACTAGAATGCCAGAATTAATAGCTTACACTTTTCGCCGATATTGAAGATCAAGTTTCCGTTCAACTTCTTTTCTAGTTTCACTGTACTTTTCAACCCGAGCTATTGCAGAGCGAGAAGTCTCTATCTCATTCATTAATTCTGTTTCAACAACTGATACTTGATTCCTAATATCTTCCTGTTATAAAGAGATCCAAATTCTCATCAATCAGTAAAATATAACAATTGAAACAAAACTCTTAACCTTAACACAATCTACCTATATATCAACAACAACAAAATTTCCACCCACCTTAACTTCGGTCTGGTGATCGTTAATCACCTCATATAGGACACTCTCAGTCAGACCCATCTTACTCACCAAAGAGGACTCAGGTTCACAGTCAAACTCATCATCACTGTATGAACAAGAAATCACCAAACCATCAAACAACATTCAATTAAATCTTTCGTAGCTTCGAAACAAACTAGAAATGAAGAGATGGTGGTAATCACCTCAAGTATAGCTCATCACAAGCAAAACGTTTCCCTGCTGTATAAATTTGACTACGATCTTCTTCTTCTTCTTCTTCTTCTTCTTCATATTCATAATCACTCTCTTCATCTTCATCACTCTCCATCTCATATTCAGACACACGCATTACAAATCCTCTACTACTCGTTCCCGTCCTTTTAAACACACCAATTCAACATCAGAAACAATCTATACTTGTAAATTCTAGCTAAATTAATCAACCAAAAGAGCTATAAAGTACATTATTATCATTTATCAATTCCAAAATCAACACAGAACTCAAAAGAGAGAGATATGTATACCGTAAGGTTGTCTTAGTAGATGGTTGGAGAAACTTTGAAAAAGCATTAAGCTTCTTTTCAACAGACTTAATCTCAGAGACCAAGCTATTGAAATCCCAGTTAGGTTCAGGGTCAATACTAATCCCATCAACACTTTTCGGACATCGAGGCTCCAATACAATTCCCCTGTAGAACCGAAATTGAAAAATAGAGATCTCAGTGAATAGAGACAAACTTTGTTTTCCGAATCAAGAACCCTAAAAGAGCTTACATTGCGGATTCAGTGATTCCTATACACTCCGATTCTTCTCTATGAGAAGAAGATAAAGAAGAGAACTAGAGCCTTAATTGTACTCGATTTGTTGAACATTGCACACACAACAATCTCGGAAGCTTCTATTAAACTGGATTGCGAGTAGACGCAAGGGGACGAAGCGTAATATCAACGGGAACAAGACGAAGGACGAAACGATGTCGTTTCGAATGTGTAAAGAAATACAAAAACCCAGCGGTTTAAATAACCGGTCGGTTTAAATCAGATTTGATTTACAATAAATAGTTATGTTTCATTTTTGAAAAAAATAGACCATCTTCTTAATTTAAAACTGAATTTAAATAATATAGTAATTAAAGTTATAGGCTCATATATCATTTGAGAAAATATACTCTCATATCTCATATATAATTTGAATAATATAGAAATAAATAAAGTTTATATGTTTGATATATAATTTTAGTTTAAATCATACAGTTATTTGATATAATAATTAAATCATTCATACGTGTTTTGACAATTCCTCTTGATATTTAAGTTGTAAACTTCAAACATGTAAAACATACCACTAACATATTTTTCCTCACCTCACCTTTAAAAATGAAAATACAAATAAACACTGACCATGCCAAGACCCAACTCTCATCCTATAATGGACACTTTTTGTACAAGGACTCATCTTAAAATAAACACTTTTTGAATAAAAACACATTTTTTTTCACAAGAACCTACTCTCATCCTAGAAAGTTTCTTGTAGAAACCATCTTCTATACAAGGCATAAACCCCTTTTTATTTTTTGTAATTAAATACTGCCAAAGAAAGCATATCTAATAATGTTGCTACTCTTATTTATCTTTTTTGTAAATCTTGAATCTGGTTTGTGTCTTACCGGCGACGGCAACATTGAAGTAGTATGGGACATCACGTCTTTATATTTCTTGTACGTTCATTATAGATTATGAAAAAGATTTAGTCATCAATTTAGTTTAAAAAAAAACCAAAAAATAAAACGTAGTTTCACAAGCTCAAGCCATTCTTATGTCTATTAATAAAAATAGTTTTATATTTTCTTCTTTCATTAATTGTAAAGAAAGTTTGTTACCTTGTTATCAGATAAATTAGAGGAAACAGTGTCGTTTAAGAATATGCAAATGTAATTTAAGAATAGAGTTGAGAATTTGTTGTGGATGATTTTTTAACATATCGTATTCTAAAGTTTTTTGTCTTCAAAATCGTTATTAGTTTTAAATTTCTAAAAAATAGTAGAAATTTAATTTTTAAATGACTTAGTTATGTTCTAACGAGAAAAATCACCATAGAAGGTGTTACTGGGAAATGGATCTGTATAGGTTTTTAAATTTCTAAATTCCATCATTATTGGGGAATGGAGTCTTAAATTATAAGTAAAGTTCATTGTTATTGGTTACAAATTTTTAAAATCTATTTGAAATCCTTTATTATTGGAAAAGTTTGGTTTTTAATGATTGTGCAATTATAATAAAATATATGGTTGCTGGGACATTGACTCTTTTCAATTTTATTCATTAAACACAATTTTCACAATCTTAAAGATATGCATAAGATTTTGTAAATTCTTAAGATACAATTTTTTGATAGAATTATTGAATACACAAAACTCTTTCAAAATTTAACAAATCCTTCTACAAATTTCTAAAATCTATGAACTTTTAAAATTTCTAAACTCTATCTAAATCATGTTGTGAATAACATCCCCTTAGTTTGAAAAAGAGAATTCAAACATAATGTTTTAGTTTTGTTTGTAATTTGAAATAAACAAGTATTTTTTTTCATACAATACAATTTGTGATATTTTAGAATTTTAAAATTGGTATATGCTAAATTTGGGACAAAACTAAGTTTTTTTAACAAAAATGATAAAGCTTAGCTTAAAAAGGGAAAGAAAGAAAATCTTGTGTTTAGGACAAAACACGAAAAGGATTAATTACTTGGACGTAGGTTTAACTTTAACGGTCGTTGAGTAACGCTTTAAAGTCTCCCTTAACTTGTTAAAAAAAAAATGTGTATCGAGTTTATGATTACTATTACTAGAGAGTAATTTTATCTTGGGAATAAAATTGCATTCAAAGGTAAATATATTTCGATTTTGTGGGTTTTAGAAAGTAGTGAAGTACAATACTAAAAGTCTAGAACAATCGTGTACATTACAGCTCGTATAAATAAATGGCATTAAATTCTTTATATACATACATATTAAATAGGTAAATAGATACAGAGAGTTGGTAAATGCATTTGGTTTTGGGTACGTAAACATTAAAAACATATATCAACTACATAGTTTGACAAAATAACATATACTCTAAAAGTGCATAAAAAACTGTTGACTCTAGCATATTAGATGTTAATTAGTCTTCCTGGATCGAATAAAATATCATAAATTATGATTGTATATTACTCCCTCCGTTGCATATTAGTTTTCGTTTTAGGTGATTTCACGTCAATTAAGAAAACATTAAAAAAATCTGTTTTACCTCCTAATTAATGTGTTTTTCATTTGATATGTGTAGTTAATAAACTAAAAGAATATGGGTAAAATCGGAAAATCAATCATAAATTTGCATTGAAAATGTAAAACGACAACTAATTTGATACAAAATAAAAAGCGTAGAATGACAATTAATATGAAACGGAGGGAGTATAGATTTTCATATTGTATACTATAAATCGTATATATATATTATATTCATATTAGATTCAAAAGTTTTGTATTTCGTTTAAAAGTTTATCATAAAACAACATTATTTATTTATTTATATATCATATACTGTATACTATAAATTTTCATATATACACATAATATCACAAACTTGGGGGAAAAGAGCATCATCCTTCAATATATAAACACTTCAGAAAACTAGCATTTTAGCAAAAAAAAAAAGGAAAAGAAAAAAAAACCTAACATAACATGCGTAAGAATGATACAAATACAAAATGGTTCAATCTTTTGATTACTAAAAATATTAACATGGCTTAACAATTTCAAATAATTAACAACTTAAACTTTGACTTCTTGTTTGAATAATGATTACTAAAGTATTTTATTAGTATAGTTGGTATTGAAAATACTATTCAAGTTGATGCGGTTCGAGACCTATTTAGTTTGCAAGAGTGAAACGGCTGTTTCATCTTTAGATACAAGGATTTTAGTCAGAAGTCAGAACCGTTACACACATGTTAGTATTTTGACAGTTACCGACATTTCTGTTCAAGTTTAGGATACTTTATGCGAGTGTGTATACATTGTAGCTAGTTATGTATATCTAGAATTTAGTAATGTGTTGAATTTCATTTCTCATAGTTTAAATTTAGACATTAGGTATACACCTTTTAGGTCGTCTAAGAAACTTCACGTTGAAAAATAACATACTAATATATCATACGTTGGTTAACACGGAAAGGAAGCTAACGATAAAGTAAATGTTAAAAACATACCTTATAATTTATGAAATATGAATAGTAAAGTAAGAACAAATTTTTATGACAGAGACATTTACTCCTCAACCTTCTCTCTCTCTATCTATAAATACGACTATCGTCAAAATGATTTTCCAACACACAAGAGAAACAGAAAAACACAACTTCATAAAAGAAATGGCAACAAAAGAGACTAAACAATTGTTCTGTATTTTCCCATTCTTCTGCTTCTTCTTCTCATTCATTGCACAAAACACCATCCCACACATGGCTTATCCTCTCTCCACAAGCTCTCGTTGGATCGTAGATGAGAACGGTCAACGGATTAAGCTTGCTTGTGCGAACTGGCCATCGCACCTCCAGCCAGTGGTGGCAGAAGGGCTGAGCAAGCAACCTGTGGATGCATTGGCCAAGAAGATAGTGGAAATGGGTTTCAATTGTGTTAGGTTAACTTGGCCGTTGGATTTGATGACTAATGAGACATTGGCTAATAATGTCACAGTGAGACAATCTTTTCAAAGCTTTGGTCTTAATGATGACATTGTTGGCTTCCAAACCAACAACCCCTCCATTATTGATCTTTCCCTCATTGAAGCTTTCAAGGTACTCCTATAATTTCCAACTAAACTGAGTCTAGTAAACATATGTGCTTCAGTTAATTTTCAATTAGGATTAATGTGAGGTTTACTTTGTTCTAGTTATATTGCTATTCGAATTTAACCAACAAGAAAATTAGTATGTGAAGAGATTGAATAATAAGATGATTTAATTATTCATTGCACGTCATGTAAGATCTACGTATACGTGCATACATATACAATTATACACGTGTACGTCAGTACCTTCTTTTTCATGTGTCATGTGAATATTTAACATACTTTGCTGATAAACAGAAGAAAAAAAAGAAATGTAAATAGTTCGTTTGTATATATATATATTTAAAGTATTTATTTCCTTTTAACATCGTTGCCTTCGACACTCCATGCAAATAAGTATATAAGATGGGATCATTTTTTATTTTTTTTATAAGATGGGATCATGGGTGCATCTTCAAATCCTAAAAATTAAAACATTTATAATCTACAAAGCATGAGTTTTTTTTAATGCAAATTTCAAATTTATATGTAGCATTTGCATTTGTGTTAGTCTTCTTTATTTGCATGCCTTCCTCTGTTTTTTTTTAATTAGTATAATTATCGTATAAATTTAAAGTTTAAAAGTTAAACTAACAAGGCATATAGGGTGGTAGATGGACTTATGTTTTAACCTTTTAGGGAAAGATATCTTTGAACATCAAAATGTTATCTGTTCAACTAATTTTCAAAGTTCAATTAATTAAATAATTAAAATTTCCTTCATTTTTAAAAATATTGATAGAAGAACGGTGTTTGAAGTTCAATGTTGCTTATCAAACTACTACACGTATTGAAAATGTAGAAGAACCAATCTGAATAAAGAACACGTCAACTCTTGAAAAAAAAAGATTACATATACAAAGTGCATAATCAATTTAGTTGGGGTTTGGTTAGGAATTGTTACAAATTCCTTAGCTATGAAGAAAAATTGAAAAAGGAGAATCATAACATGCTGAATACAGTCAATTTCTTAATTAAAATTGTTTGGTAGTGGGTAAATGAAGTTAATGTGTAACTTCAAAACACACAACACTCGTGACGTTTGTTTGGCCTTTTTCCTTTTCTGCTCAAATGAACTAATTATATTCTCACGGTCTTGTTCTATTCTTAATGGGGTTATATGTAAGTATAATGCATCTATATAATCGATTCATATTTATTGAATACATTACTCTTTTGCAAATGAGTCAAAGAAAACTAAAAAGACGTGCCACTTGTGAATATGATACATGTATTCGTATCGTACCCAAAAGGAGCGAAGCATTTAACGAAGGAGCGAGCCTTTGTTCCTGATTTTCTATAGATCATAATTTGTTTTTTACTCTAGTTATAAATCGATATAATTTATCTTCAAGCAACCCACAAAAATGTTCACATATATATATATATATGTTGATATCAAAAACTATTACTATTTCGTAATGAAATGTGTATAACCTTCTCTTACTTTTTGTGCAGATGGTTGTTACTACATTAGGAAACAACGATGTGATGGTGATTTTAGACAACCACCTAACCAAACCAGGGTGGTGCTGTTCCAACAACGATGGTAACGGTTTTTTCGGTGACCGGTTTTTTGATCCCACCGTGTGGACCGCCGCTTTGAGTAAAATGGCTGCAACCTTCGACGGTGTCTCTAATGTTATTGGCATGAGTCTAAGAAATGAACTTAGAGGGCCTAAACAAAACGTTAATGATTGGTTCAAGTATGGTAACTATATATTAATATATTTTAATTATATATAGTTTATTGATTATGTTCTATTTATCAGCAATTTCTTCATGATTTGTTCCCAAAATACAATAGCTTCACTAGCTTTGCATGTACTTTTTCGATACAATTATTATTAAAACTGAATATTTCTATTAATGTACGTAGGTATATGCAACAAGGAGCGGAAGCAGTTCATTCAGCAAACAAGAACGTACTTGTAATCCTCTCCGGTATCAACTTCGACACCGATCTCTCCTTCGTTAGGTCGCGACCTGTAAATCTATCTTTCTCCAAAAAACTCGTCTTCGAGCTTCACTGGTATGCTTTCTCCGACGGAAACTGGTGGGCAAACAATAACCCTAACGATATATGCGGTCGGGTTCTGAACAGGATTGGAAACAATGGCGGTTTTCTCCTTAACAAAGGCTTTCCGCTGTTCCTCAGCGAGTTTGGTATAGACGAAAGGGGGCAAAACGCGAATGATGATCACTATTTCGGATGTTTAACCGGTTGGGCAGCTGAAAACGACGTTGATTGGTCGCTATGGGCACTTACTGGAAGCTATTACTTAAGACAAGGCGTGGTTGGACTGAATGAGTATTATGGTGCGTTGGATACGGATTGGAATAGTGTTCGAAATTCGAGTTTCTTGCAAAAGCTATATCTTCTCCAATCTTCCCTTCAAGGTACATAAATCTCAAAATTTACTAAAAGTTTAAACAAGATTTTGCTAAAACATTATTTGGTGGTAATATTTAACTTTTTGAACTGATTTGGTTTACTAGGACCGGGCCCTCGAATTGATGCTTACAATCTGGTTCTCCATCCCTTAACCGGACTTTGCCTAGTACGATCTCTCAATGACAAGACAATGCTTACCCTTGGTCCGTGCAATAGTTCCGAACCATGGAGCTACACTAAGAAAACCCTAAAAATCAAAGATCAGTCTTTGTGTTTACAAAGCAACGGACCAAAAAACCGGATTACGATGACTCGAACGAGTTGCTCGAGACCCGATTCGAAATGGGAGACCATCTCGGCCTCTAGGATGCACTTAGCTTCGACGACAAGTAACAAGACTTCTCTTTGCCTTGACGTGGACGCAACCAACAACGTCGTGGCTAATGCTTGCAAGTGTTTGAGTAAGGACAATTCGTGTGAGCCAATGAGCCAATGGTTCAAGATCATTAAAGCCACAAGGCCATTGAAAGGCTCGAAATTGTATAAACAGATCTCGTCTTTAGAGAAGTCGGATTTGTTGTAAAGCACTTTGACTTGCTTAAAACCAATTAGAAATTTAATTTAGTCAGAATAAATATTCTACAGTTACAATCTGGGTTTGATAGTTGCGTGTTTGAATTGGAATCGCAAACGGTGGATAGTGTACTAGTGTTGCACGACAAATCTCCAAAAATGTGATGTGGGATGGACGCTTGCATTCGTATCTTGCGCTTGGTGGACCGGCTTGGCTCCATCAATTATTAGCTAGTGAAGCTTGTTAACACAACATTTTAGTAAAATAGGGGTTACCAAAACTAAATCAAGCGGACAATGCGTTGAGGCGATTGTAACGGCTGGATTTTTTAAATTTCAAAGTTTTTTGCCGGAATGATTGGTCTCCGGCCATGGCAAGGCGGCCTCTGGGAGAGATTACCTCTTTGCTCCCTCCTTGCTTTGATTCCTGTAATGGAAATGGTGAGTCATTTGACCTTGTCCTTATCACAATCATGAAAATTTTCGGAGATGTTACCTTGTATGTTTGCTCAATCCAAGGGATCTCGCCTCCTGGAGAGAGAAAATAGGATCGGAAATCCAGGGCAGAGATTGAGATCTCATTTCGATTTGAGGAAATCTGATTCTGCTAACGGTGAATCTCTTAGCTTAATCCCAGGCAAGACAAGGTCTGTTTATGGTAATACCAAATTAATATGCGCAAATCTTGAGCCTGTTTTCTCTCATACAATTAAGGGACAATCATTTGTGATACTCAGGATCCCTTACCTGGATTCACACAGCTTATATTCATACACTCAAGAGGGAGTAGTCTCACATACTTTTGACCTTCCTGATTCAAGACTTTCGATTACCCTTTCTCTTTGTCCCAACTCTCACCCTGCAATGGCGTTTTTTGGAAGCTTGATCTCATCTGACAAGGATACCAAGAAGGAGAAACCCCTCAAGCTTCCACCAATTAACAAAGACCAAATGCTCAAACGTTTTGAACGTACCTTGGTGGGACGTGCATTGCTTCCGGAAGTCTAAGAACACAAACTTGGGGCTTTGGTCCGCTTTTTCCTTACGGTGTGGAAATGCGAAGGTCGGGTTCAAGGGATTGAAATGGGGGATGGACGAGTACACTTCCGTTTACAGAATGAGGCGGATCTTCAGGTGGTACTGGACAATCGTCCATACCATTACGATGGCTCGATGATCGCCTTGGAACGTTGGGTGCCTACTGTGCGCAGAGACTTCCCCAACACCATACCTTTTTGGGTAGTCATCAAAGGATTACCTGATTACCGTCGTGAAGAGGAATCAGTTCAAAGTATTGGCGAGGACCTGGGCGAGTTTGATGTGGTCGATGTGACTGATCCAACACCACGGGTCCGAGTGACCTTGAATTGTAGCTCCCCATTAGTCCAGCGCCGGAAAACCGACGATGTGGGCCAACTGTGTGTGCTGGAGTTCCACTATGAGAAACTCCAACGTCATTGTACCTGTTGCTTTCGGATGACTCACGAAGCAATCCAATGCCCAGAGCGCATACGGGAAAATAAGCAACCGCGAGAGCACCGACGAGACGCTGGAGAGGCTATCCGGGAAAGACCGAGGAGTAGTCGTGAGGGAAGACAGACCACTAGGACGAACCACCAAACCACACTTGAAAACCCGGATCGCGTGGTTAGGGAACGAGCGTCGTCGTCGCGTCCCAAACCAGTGCGTCGGGACATCCTTGGGGAACTGGATGACTGTCAAAAAAGGAGTTTGGAACCAACAAAAGAGAGGGTCTCCACCAAGGAATGGGTCCTCAAATCTTTTGGTCGTGCTGGGAAAAACGAGAAGATGGCGGATTTCGGTGGCGGAGGAGCCAACAGTGACCGGTCTCGAGCAATAAAGCGACCCAGAGCACCGTGGTACCGGGCAACCGAGGAAGAGGCTGCGATTGCTAACGAAATCGAGTTTCAGGCAGCTCGATGGGAGATGATTGATCCACCGATTGGTGAGAAGGAATCCACCGGAGAAACATCTCAGACGGCTAGGGTTTTGCCTCCTGTTTTGGGATCGATCACGCTGGGGCAGGAAGAGGATAATGGGCCAGTCCGATTCAAAGCCCATCAAGAGGAAGAGAACTTTGAGCAGCTGGATACAGGCCTGGAATTCAGTGCAATGGGCCAGAATTATAATCTGAGCCCAACAGAATTAATTTCCCCTCTTAAGGGGTTAGTGAACGAGCCCACCAAACCACGAAGGATTACTCAACGGGTTACGAAAGCACTAGGAGCCAAAAAGAAGATTGAGCATAATCCGTTTCAGGGTAACCGTATCCACAAATACATATCCTTAGCTAATTTGGAACTGGTTAAAGAACCGATAGTTTTGGGTGATGTGTTAAACCCGTCAACCTCGAAGACGGGCCCCGACGACGGGAAAACTTCAGAGGAATTTAAAGACCCGATGGTTGATGAGGAACCACCGGCAGACGCTTAAAATGATCATGAGTTGGAACTGTCAGGGGGCTGGAAGCTTTTTGACAGTTCGATGATTACGTGAATTTCGTAGGAGGTTTTTCCCGGGGATTCTCTTTCTTATGGAAACAAAACGTGATCACCAGTTTCTTCAAGACCTTCAAGTTGAATTCGGTTATGATTTTCTTTTTACTGTTGACCCATGTGGTCGTAGTGGAGGCCTCGCCCTTATGGCGAAGTCCGAATTTTGTATTCAAGTACTGTTTTCCAACAAAAATATCATTGATGTAATGTCTTTCATTGATGGTAATAAAGTTTTTCTATCGTTTGTTTACGGTGATCCTGTTATTGCTCAAAGATGAATTGTTTGGGAACGCCTTACCCGAATTGGCACCGCCCGTTCTGACCCTTGGTTCATGACTGGGGATTTTAATGAAATTGTAGGACATCGCGAAAAAACGGGGGGCCGTCGGAGACCCGATAATTCCTTTCTTGATTTTAATCTGATGCGTCAGAATTGTGGGATGGTCAATTTTCCATACTTGGGAAATTTCCTTTCCTGGGTTGGGCGTCGAGGTCCTAATGTTATTCGGTGCCGGCTCGATCGATCGATGGGTAACGAAGGGTGGTATGAGATTTTTTCCCATACCTAAATGGAGTACCTTAGGTTTATGGGCTCCGATCACAGCCATGTCCTTACACACATCAAAAATCGGAGGATGGGCGGGATAAAACAGTTCAGGTTTGATAAGCGCTGGCTCTCTAAACCTAACTTTGAAGAAGTTGTGAGTACAGGATGGGTGACAGGGAGGATCGGCACAGAACCGACGGTGGGAGACCGAATTGCAAATTGCCGCAAACTAATCTCTCGTTGGCGTAAACAGGACCAAGTTAGCTCCGAGGAAGCTATCGAGGCTTTAAAAACTCGACTCGAAGTGGCCCAGAGTAGCGATACATCCTCAACAGAGGAAATTGCAGATATACAGGAACAACTGTGTATTTCTTTATGAGAGGAGGAGATTTACTAGCAACAGAAGAGTAGGGTGACCTGGCATCACGAAGGAGATCAAAACACAAAAAATTTCCAAGCAACCACGAAACAAAGGCGGGCCAGGAACAAGATAATTGATATTGCCAATGAGGAAGGGGTCTGGACAGAAAACGAGGACGAAATAGAACAGACTGCCACACAGTATTTTACTGATATGTTCTCGTCCACAACTGTTTCGGACCTGGAGGTGTCGTTATCACATATACAGAGTTGTGTTACTGGGGAGATGAATAACATACTAACTCGAGAGGTTACTAGTGCGGAAGTCAAAGCAGTGGTTTTTGCCATACATCCGGAAAAGGCTCCGGGGCCCGATGGAATAACAGCTTTGTTTTACCAGAAGTTCTGGCATATACTGGGCCCCCAGGTGGTAGAGATGGTCCAACGCTTCATGAGGACATGGATATTGGATGCCAAAAGCAATGAGGTCAACATTTGTTTGATACCCAAGTCGGACCGTCCACGGATGATGAAGGAGTTTCGACCCATTAGTCTATGTAATGTGAGATACAAGATTATATCTAAGATCCTTTGTCAGCGACTCCGACGTTTTTTACCAACGCTTGTGTCAGAAACACAATCAGCCTTTGTGGCAGGAAGACAAATTACTGATAATATTGTGATGGCACAGGAAGTATTCCATGCTCTTTCTACGAATAAGGTTGTAAAACGGGACTGTATGGCCATCAAAACTGATATGGGTAAGGCTTATGATCGGGTTGAATGGACCTTCCTCGAAGCCCTGATGCAGAAAATGGGTTTTGCTGACCGTTGGATCTCTTGGATCATGACCTGTGTTAACTCAGTCTCATACAGTATTTTGTTAAATGGTGCTCCGAAAGGATCCATCATACCTACAAGAGGATTAAGACAGGGAGACCCTTTCTCCCCTTTATTGTTTATCCTCTGTACTGAGGTACTCATTGCCAATCTCCAGGCTGTGGAAAAGTCCGGGGGTATCTGTGGCATTAGGGTTGCACCGACATCTCCCCCTCTATCCCATCTGTTGTTTGCTGATGATAGCCTCTTCTTCTGTCAAGCGAGGTTGGATCAATGTGACAGCATTCTACGGGTTCTAGAGAATTATGGTAACGCATCGGGTCAGCGCATTAATTTTGATAAGTCTGCCATTACCTTTGGTAAAGATTTCCCTCCTGATCGGCGTATGGAGATCAAAGCAAAATTGAGTATTCCAACAGAGGGAGGTTCGGGGAAATATTTGGGTATCCCAGAACAGTTAAACGGCTCAAAAGCGGAGGTGTTTGCGTATGTCCAAGACCGATTAAATCAACGGATAAACGGCTGGTCAGCCAAATTCCTTTCTAAAAGAGGAAATGAGATTATGATCAAATCGGTCGCACAAGCCCTGCCTACATATGTGATGTCAACGTTTCTTCTCCCCAAAGGTATCCTCCGTAAGCTTGCGAGTGCGGTGGCTAATTTCTGGTGGCAAACTAACAATACGTCCAAAGGGATGCATTGGATTTCGTGGAAGAAAATGTGTCTCCCCAAGAATGCGGGGGGTATTGGTTTCAAGTCTTACGAAGAGTTCAACCAAGCGTTATTGGCAAAGCAACTCTGGCGACTACATCAATACCCCAACTCACTCGCAACTAGGGTGCTGAAAGGAAAGTACTTCCGCTTTTCCCACCCTTTCGAATCGCGGAAACACTATAGACCCTCATATGGATGGTGTAGTCTTTACAGTGCCAGGAATCTCGTGGATAAAGTAATGCGACGTATTATTGGATCTGGAGCTCAATCCTGGTTTTGGACGGACAAATGGATCCCCGATGAACAGCCAAGAGTAGTTCGGAGCATTCTACCCACTTATGCTCGGCATCAACGTGTCTCTGATTTTATAAACCCTGTGTCGTCCAATTGGAACGTGACTAAGTTGCAGGACTGCGTCGAGCTTGAGGATATCAAACTTATTCTTACTCTTAGACCCTCCAAAGTTGGGGCTAACAATGGGTTTTGTTGGCATTATACAAAGTCTGGGATGTATACTGTTCGGTCAGGGTATGAGGTGGCTCGGCAGAATCTGGAGGCGGATTTGGTTTTCGCTATCCAGAAGCCCTCGTTGAACCCCTTAAAGGAAAATGTTTGGAAACTGAAAACACCAAACAAGGTTCGTCACTTCCTGTGGCAGTCACTGTCCGGAGCGATGGCAGTTAATGAGCGTCTAGCCCATCGAAGGCTACAAATAGAGCGAACATGTCCCTGGTGTGGGGGAGCTGAGGAGACAATCAACCACGTCCTATTCACCTGCCCACCGGCAAGACAATGTTGGGCACTTTCACACATTCCGAATCACCTAGAAGATTTCCCAAGTGAGAACCTCTGGGGAAATATGGATTATCTGATGTCTAGACTTCCGAATCGGACGGAGTACTGGGAGGCTATACGAAGTTTTCCTTGGCTCTGTAGGTACATTTGGAAGGCTCGGAACGATAAAGTCTTCAGTAACTTAGAAAGATCACCCCAGGATACTGTAGAATTGGCTAGGAAAGAGGCAACTGAGTGGTTTCTTGCAAATGAAAACACAGATGGGGATACCCCACACAACGGGAGACTCACTATTTGATGAGAACTCGCAAGCAATCTTTCGATGTTTTATCGATGGATCGTGGAAAGATAACCACACTACGAGTGGTGTGGCATGGATTCTGCAACTGCAAGATGGGACTACGGACCTCGTAGGTACATGTGGTTTACTACAAACCCTAACGCCACTACACGCAGAGCTGTACAGTCTTCTTTGGGCTATGGAGAGCCTCCGTAAGAAACAGAGATATTGCGAGCTTTTTATGACAGACTCCCAAGAGCTAGTTAAAATGATTGCAAAGCCTGACGGATGGCCCCGATTTCAAACGGAGTTGGAGGAATTTAAGGAGTTACGTATTTCTTTTCCGGACTTTACCCTTGAGTACTGTCTTCGGGAAAATAATGAAAAAGCAGACCTCCTAGCGAGGAATGCTCGTCTCCGGCACCGCGTTTTTGCTTATGTTACCACTTCCTTTCCTTATTGGTTCGATGATACCTCGGTATTTTTGTAATCGTCAGGAGAAGTGTGTCTGTGACAAAAAAAAAAAAAAAAAAACACAACATTTTAGTGCCCTTGTCATTGGGTGTAATGCTCGTTATTTCTCAAGTTTTCTTCTTTGTTATTTCTATCTTTGAGACAATTTCTTTATGGTTTAATAAAACTCGAGATGTTTAAAACAAAAAAAAGATTAGCAAAATAAAAGAAAAAGTGTTAGAAAGTATATATATTCATCTTTAATAAAACAGAAAATTGCAAAATAATTGAGGAGTAAAATTGACTTAATTAAAGAAGCGGGGTAAATACGTAAATAGGAAAACCAATGAGGAGTAAAATCAGAATTATTCATCTTCGAAATTACCATCATTTACCACCACCGTCGATTAAAGATAGATCGACGACGACGCGCGTTAAATGGCCGGAGATACCACTGGAAGCAGCCAATGATAGCTAATCGCCGAGAGAATCGTTGCAATTGCGTGAAATTTGATTGGCCTCCAAACTCAGCCACCCATGAGTTCGTTCGTTGGTACGACTGTGAGTGATACAGTCTCTTGGTCAATTTACATCCATAATCAATTTAGGATGATCCGAGCTTGGAGCTGTCTTACATCAAGTGTTTGTCTTCTTTCTAGAAAGACATGTTTTGTGAAAATACATCTTCCGGGACAAGCATTGTTAACCTTGATCTTTGGTTCAATGGCTGCTAATGTGTTAAATGAGTTTGGTATGAGTTTGTGGAATGGTCCTATACAGAACATCAACGATCCAATCGATGCGTGAAGGAAGTGATACTATGGCTTCTTTATTGGAATTTGTTTGGCATAAGGAACATCAAGCTTCTTGCAGAGGATTACACAGCCAACTATTGTTGTAAAACTTTTGACTACTCTTGATACTCTTGGCTTGGAATTTTCGATTCACACGATGTGACTACTTTTGATCAGACTTCTTACTCGAATTCACATTGTGTTCAGAGATTAGTTCCTTGCAAACAGGTGTATACTATATCACTAAGGTAGTAGAAAGTGAAGATGTTACATTGCGGTTTTCTGATATTAAATAGGAAACTCCCCTAAACTCTTCTCTTGCAATGCGTCTACTAGGGTTATAACTCAACTACTCCATGATATGGTGTAGCATATGTACCTGTTGTATTTGTAATGTTTCTCTGTCATCTGTGAACCTTGATTCTCTAATTCTGAAGGTGTATCTTCTCTTCCAGCGACCTTGGCGAGATGGTCACCTTGAGACCGTGCTTCATGTACAAGGTTGTCGTAACTCTGGGGACAACGACATGATCTTGCTTGACCTTGATGGAGTACCTCAACAAGACTGAAGCAGCTACTGTCTTCATCTGCAGGTAAGCAAATGTTTTCCCTAGACACAGCCTTGGCCCAGCATTAAACACAACGTATTTGAATTGATCATCGTTCACAAAATTCCCTGCTTGGATCCATCTCTCTGGTTTGAATGATTCACAGTCTTTTCCCCAAATGGATTCCATCCTTCCCATGGCGTAGATCGCAAAGTAAACACGTGAACCTTTTCTAATGAAAGTCCCATCAGGATAAACGTCGTCTTCAATGGCTTGTTTCATTTCCATTGGAATTGGAGGGTAAAGTCTGAGAGTTTCTGAAAGCGCTGCTTGTAGATATACCATGTCGTTTAGTTCTCGGACTGTGAAGAGACTCTCGTTGTTGCTGGTTACAGAATCCCCTCGCTGTCTTAAGATTTCTCTGACCTCGTGGATGATCTTGTTTTCAACTTCTGGATGTTTCTGGATCACCCAGAAGAACCATGTAAGTGCAACTGAACTTGTGTCTCGTCCAGCTAAGATGAAACTTGTGCAGAATTGTCTGAAAAATTTAATGGTGGAAGGATCTTTTTCATCATTCTTCTTGTGACTTTCTATCTCAATAATCCTTGAGAGGACATCGGATCTGTTGCCTAATGTTTTTTCCTCCTTGAGCTTGCAGATACGGTCGACAACGATCTTGTCGACAAAGTCATGGATGACCTTAACAGCTTTCCTGAGACCTTTCTCATACCCAATGTCAAAGAACCTCATTGGTTTCCATATAAAAGGAGGAATCATGAATCTAAACAGCGTAGATTCTGTTGCTTCTTCAAAAGCTTGAGCAAATGGAACAATGGGAAGATCAGAATCCAGAGTTCCTGGGTCATCACCTAGACCCGCGATGCAGATGTTGTCAAATGTCAAGCGCAAAAGCACATCTTGGAGGTCGAAAGCCTCTTGTGACCTTGTGAAAATCTCCATCACCTTCAACAACTTCTTCCTTACCAAATTTTGTGTTGTTTGAAAGGAATGCTCCACGAATCGAGTTGAATGCATTTCGGTTATGATGATCCGTCTTTGCTCCTTCCAAGATTCAGCATCAGCATTAAAGATGCCATCCTCAAGCAGATCGCTGAACCGGTCTTTATAGAAGCTACCTTTGGGGAAGTTCTTGAAGTTAGTCTTGAGCATATACTCGACGTTCGCAGGGACACTAGTCACAGCACCATAAGACCCACCAAGCCAGACTCCACGGTAAATAAATGTACCTCGACATTTTTTTAAATTCCTTGTGGCCCATCCGTAGACATCATTCCTATTAAGGGAGAACTCGGGAGTAATTCCAAACACTGGCCACAGCGTTGGCCCGGGCTTCTTTGTTAGCTTCACACGGAAGCAACAGAAAACAAACAGTCCCAACACCGCAAGAAAAACATCGAAAAAACAAAGATGATCATAAACTCTCTCTGTTAAAGACATGGAAGAAACTTCAGACATTGTAAGTTCTCTCAGTGAAAACTCTGTTTTTGTTTGTGATCAGGATAAAGTAAAAGTGTCATAAGTAAATTGAAGATTGAAAGAGTATTTGAGGAAATATTTTATCATGCGTTTTATGTTTTGGCTTAAAAACTCTACTTTTGTTGCTATCTTCTTGATGACAGATAGAGATGGTTTCTGAGGAATTGAATTGGTCTATTTGAAGAAGATGAAGTTTCTTGTGTGATACGAAAGGTAAAGATTTGTGCTGACAATGCGAATTGTGTGTTGGCGAAAAACGTAACAAACGCTAAGAATGCTTCTAAAAATGCAAAATTTGCGGTCATGTCTTTGGTGACAATAACCTTATAACTAATTAGTATTTTTTTTGTTGTTCCTTATCTTGAAGAAAGAAATGCAACTGTCTAGAATTATAATACTAAGGTCACTTTTTAATCTAAATGTCTATTCACATAGATCTATTTTCCCTCCTTTTAGAGATAAAAAAATGATTTATCAAAGTTAAACTTTACACCATATAGTTTATACTAAAACTAAATTAAAATTCTACAAAGTTTATACATTTCACCATATAGTTTTTTTAAATACAAGCCATCATGGTTGGTTGGTATCGCAGTGAAGATGATGGTAATGTTTCTTCTGGGACTGAATATCTTTGGACCAATGACTAAAAGAAAATAGCGCCAGTGTTTTTCTCAGGTGCTAAATGAGGTTGGCATGAGTTTGTGTATATGATATTAGTCCCTATACAGAACATCAACGATTTGGTATGAGATGTGCAGTAATTGGTGTGGCAGAAGGACCTCAATCTTCTTGCATTAGATTTACATACTGAAGGATTGCTACAGAACCTTAGAACTCTTTATGCTATGTTCTTTTAGACTCCGCGCAATATTTAGGACTAGGGTTGATGGAAACTCATATAAAGAAAGTTATTTCTGTCTATCAGCTTTATTTTTTGTCAATCATCCAGCTCTCAGCCCTGACAAGACATTGACATATGTTTGTAAGGAGTGTCTACAAATGCTAAGAGGGAAAGAGACATAAGTCCCTTGATGCCAACTGTTTAAGGTTGGGCACAAGAAGCCGATGTGAAGCAATCTGTCATGCTGCTACATGGATGATGAAGACGTTTCTCCAGTCTGAAATATATCAAAGAAGTTATCTGGACACACACACACGCGCGCTCTACAGGTATTCAGAAGATTAGTTGCTCCAAAACAGGTCAAAAGATGCTACATTGCTGTATTAGTATTAAGCAATAAAAATGAGTTCCCCTAAGATATTAAATTTTACAACTCTTCTACGTGGAACTTGACTCTATTTTCTTCTTTTATTCTAGTGATCTTGGCGTGGTGGTCACCTTAAGACCGTACTTCATGTACAGGTTTGTCGTAATTCTTGGGACAACAACGTGATCTTGGACAACCTTGATGGAGTACCTCAACAAGACTGAAGCAGCTATCATCTTCATCTGTAGGTAAGCAAATGTTTTCCCTAAACACAGCCTTGGCCCTGCATTGAACACAACATATTTGAACTGGCCCTCACTAACAAACTGTCCTGCTTGGATCCATCTCTCTGGTCTGAACATTTCACAGTCTTTTCCCCAGATTGATTCCATCCTTCCCATGGCATAGATCGAGAAGTAAACCCGTGAACCTTTTCTTATGAATGTCCCATCTGGAAACACATCATCTTCAATGGCTTGTTTCATTTCCATTGGAATTGGAGGGTAAAGTCTGAGAGTTTCTGAAAGTGCTGCTTGCAGATATACCATCTTATTTAGTTCTCTGACAGTGAAGAGACTCTCGGTTTTGCTGGTTGGAGAATCCTCTCGCTGTCTTAAGATTTCTCTGATCTCGCAGATGATTTTGTTTTCAACTTCTGGATGTTTCTGTATCGCCCAACAGAACCATGAAAGTGCAACAGAACTTGTGTCTCGTCCAGCTAAGATGAAACTTGTGCAAAATTGTCTGAAAAATCTAATGGTGGAAGGATCAATCTGGTCACCATTTTTATGGCTCTCTATCTTGATAATCTTTGTAAGAACATCAGATCTATTATCTAACTCCTCTTCCTCCTTGAGCTTGCAGATACGATCCACAATCATCTTGTCAACGAAGTCATGCACGACCTCAACACTTTTCCTCAGACATCTCTCATACCCAATGTCGAGGAACTTCATTGGTTTCCATATGAATGGAGGAATCATGAATCTAAACAATATAGACTCTGTTGCTTCTTCAAACGCTTTAGCAAATGGAACTTGAGGAAGCTCGGCAGCTAAAGTTTCCGGGTCATCACCTAGACCCGCGATGCAAATGATGTCAAACGTCAAGCGTAGGAGCACGTCTTGGAGATCAAAAGCTTCTTGTGACCTCGCAAAACTCTCCATCACTTTCAACAGCTTCTTCTTTACCAAGTGCTGTGTTGTCTGAAAGGAATGCTCCATGAACCCGGTCGAATGCATTTCGGTTATGATGACCCGTCGTTGCTCCTTCCAAGACTCACCATCAGCATTAAAGATACCATCTTCGAGCAGATCACTGAACCGATCTTTAAAGAAAGTACCTTTGGGGAAGTTCTTGAAGTTAGTCTTGAGCATGTACTCGACATTCGCGGGAACACTCGTCACAGCTCCATAAGATCCGTCAAGCCAGATTCCGCGGTAAAGAAAGGTACCTCGCCATTTTTTCAAAGACCTTGTGACCCATCCATAGACATCATTTATATTACAGAAAAACTCTAAAGTGATTCCAAACACTGGCCATAGCGTTGGCCCGTGCTTGTTGGTTAATTTCTCATGCAAGCAACAGAAAACAAAGAGCCCTAATAACGCAAGAGCTACATCAAAGATAGAAAGATGGTTATAAAGTAGCTCTGTTAAAGACATTGTAAGTTTCTTCTCTCTCAGTGAAGTCTATGTTTCTTTGCTTGTGTCGATCTCATTGTTTCGAGAGTATTTCAAAAAGTGTGATGCATTTCATGTTTTGATTTGGTGAAACTCAAATCAGAATGGGTCCTATATCAAGATGATGAGGTTTCTTGTTGGAGACGGAATGACAAATGCGGATTGTGTGTTTATTGAGAAAACCGTAAAAACTCAAAGCATGATTCCCAAAAAGATGCAATATTTGCCTGTCATGTCTTTTGTGAGTCTGTGTTACACGAGTGTACATTTTTTTTGTTTTGGCTCATTTTTATTCTATCTCAGAAAGTTACGAAACCCTCTAGAAAAATAATTAACATAATAAGAGAAGTACACTAAGAAAAGAAAGTAAAGGGAGACAACTGACAACTATACAAAAAATCATGTGTGTATTGAGTTCATGACTTGGTTACATAGTCTCATAAAACTTGTTGCTTTGAGATATCAAAATCTGTAAAATTTGTGTTGTTTCTTAGGGTCAAAATGTTGGCAAAGTTATAGAATCACTAATAGAAATCACATTTATTTATCTTGAGGTTTGATCTGAATGTCTAATAGCTGCATTGATAGTATTAGCCGGCAGGAATGTTTTCGGCCACATTTTCAGCAGTGACAAGGAAACCGTGGACTATGTTGCAACGATGGCACCATTGGTCTCTCTATCTCTCATACTGGACATTTTACAAGGGGTTTTCTCAGGTCCGGGACTTGTTCTTATTTCTTTACTCAAACATAAGCTATTGTTGATTGTTGTTAATCTCTTTTCTTCCACATAGTACAACACATGTCTATTCCTGTTTTGTGTCAAATATGTTAAGCTTTTATATCAAACCATTGTTTAATGGTTTGCAGGTGTTTCAAGGGGATGCGGATGGCAACATATAGGGGCTTACATCAATTTAGGAGCTTTCTAACACTAGGGAATACCCATTGCAGCAACTTTAGCCTTTTGGATTAATCTGGGAGGTGCTGGCCTTTGGACTGGTATAAAAGCCGGTGTTGTTCTGCAAACTCTTCTGCTCGATCAGTATTGTCACGGCCCGCACAAACTGAGAAAACCAGGTCCTTTTCCTTTTTCTTCTTCATGACTTGTTTCTATAGTGAAATAAACATAGAGATATTGAATTGGATACATGTTTGAACTCTAGGCCCGTGATGCGAGAAGGAAAATGGTTGTAGCCTACGGATAACGTAAGGCGGCGCTGCAGAACCAAGAACTTACCAAGTCAGAACACGGTATCTCAAGATTACAGGGACCAAATGTTCCTACGGTTTGGACTAGTGGTAGCTGCAAATAACTGGTCTTTCAATTGTAATAAGACTACATGATATTCCATGGTAATAATAAGTATCATGATCAATCGTTGTTGCAATCAAGCTTTATTTCAGAAATGCATTGGACGGAAAATGATGCAAAATGAGCCTTTTCTTTCTGTGTTCATTTCATTGCAACACAATGAGTAACTAAAAAATAATTAAATTTGTAATGATGTTTATTTTCTAATAAAAAGGAAATGTTTATAAATTTGGACAAAAAGAAAGGTTTGGGCCTGGTAATGTTGATTTAAAGCCCCACAACGAAATAACGAGACCGACATATTCAACAACGGTCACAATTCTCTAGCTCTCGTTGTCTTCTTCGTTGGTGCGATTCAAAGTTTCGATCTGATTTTTTGATTCTGATTTCTCTCTTGTCTCGTTGAGTTTTTGCATCTTAGAGCTTTTCGATTTTACTTTTCTTGTTTCAGATTAGGGTTTCTGTTTTGATTTGCGAAATCCCTCTTTTCGATTTGGTTTCTTGAATTCGAATCAGAGTTTCAATTTTACAAACAGACAAAAACACCTTTTGTCGCTGTTTTAATTCATCTTAGGGTTTACCAAGAATCTGCAAATAAAAAACTCTCTTTTGGATCCTTGCGTTTCTTATTTCATGTTTTTCTGATCTGGGTAAACAAAAATTTTGTTTTTTTTTTTGGCTTTTTCATATCCAGATTAGAAACCTCTTTTATCGAACAAACTTTTTGTTTATTTCAACGAATCGACCCAACTTTTTATTTCTGTTTTGGTTTTGTTTTGTTTGAAAAAAATTTCTTTTACTCTTAACCCAAAAGAAAGGGACGGCACATCTTATGCTTGTTGTCTGTCCGGTTTCTAACTTGTGAAAATTTGTCCCGATCAAAAATATGCTTGTAATGGAGATAATGTTCTTAAACTAAGTCTTGTCAAAATTGTGTCCTAAATTCTATATCTTGCTGAGTTGGGCAGCTTGATATAAACTTCAATGTCTGCAAAGATCTTGCCTTTAAACAAGGTTTGTATCTAATCATGTCCCAAGATTGGGAACATTCACTTCTCTGCTTAAAACTAGCTTATGCTAGAACAAATAAATTTCAAAATCTCTGTTGCCTTTTAAAAAAGGCTTGTAGGAATATTCATGTCTCTGCTTAAAACTCTAAATCTAGCTATGCTAGAAGAGTATGATATAAAATTCAAAATCTCTGCATGTTGATGATGGGAGAATAAAAGTCTTGTTAATAAGGAAATTGGAGTATTCAGTTATCTGCTTGCTCAAGGATAAACATTAGGTGTTCTGAGATCAAGAGATTCAATTCAATTCTCTGCTCAAGGTTGTCTTTGATGCACTGGGACATCATGATACGTTTCTGAGATTGGGAAACTCAGTTGTTTGCTACATACTAAACTCTAATCTGTGTTGAGCTGGGCAACATGATATATTCAGTATTCTGCTTATTCATGGGGGAGCTAAATGTTCTTAAGGGTCTCTAATAATCTCCAAGTGAGAAATTATATTGCTGGACTGGGACAGCAATTATATTATTCAAAAATCTGCTTCAACTTTATATCTTGCTAGGCAATGATATTTTTCAATGGTCTGCTAATTTATGGAGGAACAATAATTCACTTCTCTGCTTGAAGATAACTTACTAGAGGAAAAAGTCTATATTAAGGCCTCTCTAATGATTGTTCGTTTGGGAAATTCAACTCTCTGCTTAAACCACAATGTCAAGAATTATGTCTGCATAGACCAAGAATTCAATTCTCTGCTTAGGAGGCCTTTGAAAAGGTGTTCTGACTTATGTTCCAAGATTACAAATTCACCATTCTGCATATCTTTGCTGGGCTGGGACAGCATCAATTATCTGCTTAAATCTGACTTGTCAAATTATGTCCCAACATTGGGAGATTCAAGTTTCTGCAAAAGCTTTAACTTGTTGATCTAGGAGAACATGTTATCTGCAATTATCTTCATGTGCAGGAGAACAAACTTCTACAAGAATCTGGCGTCTCAAGGAGCAGGTATCTATTTCATCTCTAACTAAATTGTACTCTTTTGTGTAGTTGCTTATTCATTTATTTTGAATTTAGATTTGGTCTATATCACTACTGGTAAATTCGTTTCTTTCTTCTATTTACATACACATGTTAGGTCATTGAAAATATATCAATTTCTGTTTGTGTCATTATGTTTTTATTACAGTTTTTGGGTGATTGTTCCTTGATTGATTGTCTCTTTTTGGTCAGTTTAAGTCTTCTTTTTGTAAATTTTAGCTTAATCTTTTCTCTCTCGCTCTCTCTACCTTGGTTTCACATATTTAGTATTATTGGTTGCATGTGAATTGTACTACAACACTATGGTAAATCTTAGCTTTTATTACAATGTTTTGGTGATTCTTGGATGACTGATTGTCTCTTTTTGATCCGTTTCAAGTCTTCTTATTGTACATTTTTAGCTTATCTTTTCTCTCTCGCTCTCTCTCCCTTGGTTTCTACAGATTTAGTGTTATTGGTTGCATTTCAATTGCATCAGTAGTAAGAGTTGTTGTAGTAGAGTCTTTGATACTTTACAGTAAGAATTGTTGTCGTTGAGTCACTATTTTATCTGATGCATGATTAAGCTTTTATTTGATGCATGATTAAGCAATTTTAGTACTTGTTGCTTGTGTTTGGTACTTATAACCTCAATTAAGCCAACACATCTTTATAAGGTTTAACACCAATACTAACGTTGAAAGCAATTACAAACAACTAAAGCTTTATTTCTGTATTTTTTGTATTTGCATTGTATCATTGCCTCTTTACAACTCCGAGAATTATGAGGTCTATTGAAGAATATATCAATCTTTGTTTGTCATTCTTTTCAAAATTGCATTTTTTGGTGATTGTTCCTTGATTGAGTTCTCCTTTTGGTCAGATTAAGCCTTATCTCTTCTCTCTCTCTCTCTCTACCTTGGTTTCAAATATTTATTGTTATTGGTTGCATTCGAATTGGTTCTAGTAATAAGAGTTGTTTTGGACCTTGTGGTAGAGTCTATAATCCTTCTTCTTTTTTTTGCTAAAAAAGAGTCTATAATCCTTGATTGTGGAGAGTCTCTATTTTATTTGAAGAAGCTGGCTTTTACAGTTTGTAATTTGGATTTTGTCTTTAGGTAAGCAAGCAAAGCTCTAGTTTCTTTCTCATCATTTACGTCCTCTTTTAGTGTTACTACTTGTTGGTTGCCTTTGATACTTACTATAACCTCAATTAACCCAACAAATCTTTAACGCTAACACCAATACCAACACCAACGTTAATGCAAATAAGAATGTGAACTAAACATCACACAAATGCAAATTTTCAGATATAAAAATTCCCAAGGCAAATGCGGACAAATTTTCAGATATAAAAATTTTGAACAAAAAAAATAGTAGTAGTACACTAAGAGGGGGTTATTGGTTTATGGATTTTAATGGATTTGGAAATCCAAACAAAATCTAGTGTTATTGGTTTTATGATTTTAAAATCCATATTAAAATCCGGTGTTATTGGTTCTATGATTTATAAATCTTAATTAAAATCACGTGTTATTCAATCTTACGGATTTACTTATGGATTTGATTTCACTTAGGATTTTAATGGATTTGAAAAGATTTCATGTCAAAAATACAAAGGATCAAATCCGAGGGGAAACCTTCGGATTTACAAAGATTTCTAAATCTTATAAGATTTATAAATCAAATAACACAGATTTATAAATCCACAAATCAACTAAAATAATCAAACCAATAAATAAAACACCATCAAACAAAATAATAGAAAATTGTGTCACGTATGTACTTTTCGTCTCTTCTTCATCATCTTATGTATGTTTTTCTTGCTTCTTTCTTTTTATAGACTTGTTCATTTTTCTTGCTATTCACGTGATCAATTTCTCTATGATTCTTCACAATAAGGCTTTTAATGAATATTATTGCGAAATCATATACTAATCATCGTAAATAATATATATAAAGATACAAAGGTGTATGTGTTAGTGTTCGTTTTTGATGGGTTAAGTTTTATTTGTTAAAAGTATACTCAAACATGGATTCAACAAATACGGGAGAACAAGAAATCCTTGAAGAACGAGAAAGACATATATCACATGAAAATAATGAGTTAGATGTTGATATTACTTTATTGGTTAGTCAATGAAATCCATTTAATTGATTTGTAAATCCATTTTATTGGATTTTGAAATCCACGTTATCTATTATTATGGATTTTAAAATCCATGGATTCATCTCAAATTTCTAAAATCCAAATGGATTTTAAAATCCATTAAAATACACAAACCAATAACCCCCTCTAAGAAAAGAAAGTAAAAGGAGACCGCTGACAACTATACAAAAAAATCATGATCATAGACTATGTTCATTACTTGGTTACATAGTCTGATAAAACTTGTTGCATTGAGATATCAAAATCTTGATCATAGCCTGAAAACAAATTTGTTGATTATGTAAAATTTGTGTTGTTTCTTAGCTTCAAAGTGTTGGTAAAGTTGTAGAATCACTAATAGCAATTGCATTTATTTATCTTGAGGTTTGATCTAAATTAATGTCTAAGTCAGAGAATTAGATAGTGACGAAATAGAGGATTGAGATCATCTTCAGAGCTAGGGCTGGGCAAAATACCTTTGACCTGAATGATCGAACCGAAATTGATCCAAATTAGAAGGTATTGAAATCGAACCGGAACCAACATAATATCCAAATAATTTTATATCACAACCCGAAACTACAAATATAAACTCGAATTTATTAGTTTTATTTCCGGTTTTTTTTTGTATTTCGAATGACTAATTATACTTGTGGGTACACTTGGATATAAATGTAGTCGGAATCGATAATGTTAAATGAAAACCTGAACCAACCTAGAACCAAATCGAAAGTTTATAATACTACAAATATAGACATACAAATTTTAAACCGGATAGAACTTGTATCCGAATAGTGCTAGACATACGAGTAACCAAATGACTACCAAAAAGCCCATAATTATACAATCTATACTATTGAGTCTTAACCAACAATACCAAAGACAAATGCAATCCTAAACCGAACCGGTTCAATAGAGTACTAAACCCTAATTTTGTACCTGTCTCTCCCTTCTTCGCGACATACACATTTCTCGCCGTTGATGATAAACGGAACTATATTAAACCCTAAATCAATACTAGGGTTTTCCTTGTCTCTCCCAAAACCTCCTCATGGCCAAATCTCTAGGTCTTACGCCGGACTCCTTAAAGGCCTCTGGCCGGACCTCCGAGAAGCTCAGTCTTCCTACCCTTCAGGGTAAAATCAAGCGTGACCCTCAAGGTTACGAAACTGAGCTCTTGCTTATCTACAAACAGTTCAAAGCTTCCGTTGATCTCTTCCAGCAACAAGCTGCTCTCAGTTTCTCCGCCGTTGGAGGAATCGCCTCTGACCCTTCAGTCGCAAAGGATCTCGGTGACCGTGCCATGTTTCTAGCTCACGTTACTCCGTTTTACCCGAAGCAGCTTAAGGCTTTTCCTGCTGAATTGACTGATTTGCTTCGTACTTCGTGTCTTGCTATGCCCACGGGGCTTCGAAACCATGTTGCACAAGCGTTGATTCTTCTTATGAATCGAAAGGTTTGTGCTTTTTATTATGTGATTGATTTATTGGAATTTGTACATTTTTGGGAAAGATTGGTTTTTGTTCTGACTACTGTTTGTTGGTGTGTTTAGAGTCTTATCATTGAAGATTTGCTGGCTCTGTTTATGGATATTCAGAGTTTTGGTGATAGAAACTTGCGTAAGCTTGCTTTCTCTCACATTGTTCAAACCATTCGTAAGTTGAGTATCACTGACCATAGACATAAAGCACTTCAGAATATTGTCATCTCTTACTTAGAGGTAAACTTCTTTACATTTCTCTCTTCGTGGGATTTTGTAATGTGGTTATACTAGATGATAGTTTGCTTTTGGTGTTTGTATAGCAAGAAGATGAAACAAAGGCTAAGAGAGCACTTGTTACTCTTTGTGAGCTTCATAAGAGAAAGGTCTGGCTTGGTGAGAACAATGCTAGAGTTGCAATTGCGATTTGTGAAGCGTGTTTTCATACTTCATCTAGGTATATTCTTTTTTTCTCTAACTATGGAGTGTGTTGATATGATTTGGTTGGTTGAATTACTTACTTTTCTTTTAACAAGTTCAGGATCATGATTTCTTCTCTTCGGTTTCTTCTGGACTACGAGAACATTGAGGATGATGATGATAGTGATGCTTCAGAAAGCGATGACGAGGATTCAAAGAAAGTATCTCAGGTTGCGGTTAATAGAGAGGCTGTTTACAAGGTAAACAACTTTATCCTCAAGTATGAGGAAGACACTTCGGAAACTGTTTTGGGTTAGGTTATTAAATTTATTTTCCTTTTTGATGCATAGGCGACCAACAAAGGTACATCTTCTAGCAAGAAGAAAAAGCAAGCAAAATTGCAGCGTGCAATGAAAAGTATTAAAAGAAAGCAGCGTTCGTCGTCTGAGAGCACCACTTCAACTTATTCACCTCTTAATCATCTAAATGATGCTCAGGTTCACTTCTTAGCATTTCGTAGTGTGCCATGTACAGAGAATGGAATTACAATAGTATGGAGTGGCTATAATTGAATGTTTACTTCTATTACAGAAATTTGCAGAGAGATTGTTTTCCCGTCTTCAGCCTGGTAGTGGCAAAACTGCTGAACGCATTGAGGTAATTATTCTCCCTGTTTTGATCATGAAATTTGACTCAAACACTTCATACCCATTAATTTCTCTCCCTGTTTTTTCACTCAAACACTTCATTTGATGTTATTTTCCCTATTGAAAATATTGGCAGACCAAGTTGATGATGATAAAAGTTATTGCACGAACTATTGGCCTTCACAAGTTGCAATTATTAAGTTTTTATCCTTTCCTTCAAAACTATGCTAAGGTAAGATCTCCTAACCGCCCTTCTAAAATTTCATTTGCAAATTGAATTTTGATGAATATATATGTTTTTAAATGCAGCCACATGAAAAGGACATTACACAAATACTTGCAGCAGCAGTTCAGGCTTGCCATGATGGGGTATAATAGAAATATTTCCACTTTAAAGCATTTTCTTATTCTTCAGTCCTTCCAATTGTGTATTGTCTTGAGCAGATTCCTTCTGATGTCGTGGAGCCACTGTTCAAGCAAATAGTGAATCAGTTTGTACATGACCGTTCACGTCCTGAGGTGCGATTTTAAGTTTTTTCACATCATGGGATTTCACTAGAGAGCTTATTATATTATTGAAAAGTTTCCTTTCACTTCATTGTTGCATTTACCAAACAAACTAGGCTATTGCTGTTGGACTCAATGTGATACGAGAAATGTGCCTGAGGATTCACGAGGTAACTAATTATTGGCTCTGTGTGTCTTAATTGGATATGCTCATGCTAATGTAGGAATACAACATCATTCCTGTTTTTGTCTGAATTGTGTTTTTGTCCTGGAACTTCAGTTGATGACAGAAGATTTGCTACAAGATCTTGCTCTGTATAAAAAGTCCCATGAAAAAGCTATCTCAGCAGCAGCTCGTTCCCTTATAGCATTATTCAGAGAGGTACCAGAAGCATTTGACTTGTTGGTTTGAACATAATAACCGATGTATGTGGTTAACCAAGAATTGCGTTCTGTCATTTCAGATCAACCCTTCGCTTCTAGTGAAAAAAGACCGTGGTCGTCCTGGAGGTCCTGTTGCCAAACCTAAACAATATGGAGAAGTTAATGTCTTCAGCGATGTTCCCAATGTTGAGTTATTGCAAGAAAGTGATCATGAAACTGACTCTGATGATGATCAAGATGATGATGACGAGGAGTTGCCTGGCAGTGATGATGTCGTACGGGAGCTAATACCTGATGAGTGTGAACCCGAGGATGAAGCTGAAGAAGATTCTGATGACGCTGATGATATGAATAATACTGAAGATGATAGTGATATTGATACTTCGGTTGGTGGTGATGAAGAGGAAGAGATGAATGACAGTGATGAAGAGGCAGATTCGGAAAATGAGGAGGTGGAAAGTGAAGAAGGCAAAGAAGATGATGGAGAAGCTTCTGATTCTTCTGTAGAGGATAGTGGAAACAAAGAGAAAGCAAAGGGGAAGAAAAGGAAGATAGTAGATTTTGATGTGAATCTTCTTTCTGCTGATACAAGCCTACGTGCACTAAAGAGATATGCAGAATCAAAGAACGATCAGCCGTCTTTCGATGAAAGTGATGGTATACTATCGAATGAGGACTTCCGAAAAATCAAAGAACTTCAGGTATATATGCAAAAGAGAAAGGCTATTATCATTTCCTCTGTCCCTCATTCTGTATAGTAACGTTATTGATGTCTTGTGTTGCATACAGGCAAAGAAGGAAACAAAAATTGCATTGGCTCGAAAAGGATTCAAGGTTCCGGATTCTGATCAGCTAAGTAAGAAGCGGGTTGATCCATCCAAACTTGAAGTAAGCTGTTACTCTAAAAAGCTTAGTCACAAAATATTTAGCTTACTCTGGTGCTATCTTCGATGTTAACTGATTTTTACTGTTTTCACAGGCTCACATAAGGCATAAACTAACAAAAGAGCAAAGACTAGAATTAGTTAAAGCAGGAAGGGAGGACCGAGGGAAATACCGAGCCAAGGCTGCCATCAAGCAGAAGAAGGTATCTGGTTTTTTTATTACCTTCTTTAGACGTACAGCAAATGATTGTTACTCCGTAGTGTATGTTTGTTTGATGATTAACGGATGCTGTTAAATGAAAATGCAGACGGGAGGATCCAGCAATAAGCAGAAGGAGCACAGGAAGAATATGCCTCTTGCTGCAATAAGATCAAAAGCTGGGAAATCAAAGCGAACCAAGAAGATGAAGAATAGCCTCAGTGGAAGCCAGTTCAGAGGAAGGAAAGCTTGGAAGTGATAAATGACCAAAACGCATTCCTTCTTGTGTCTCAAAACTGATCACATTTTTGTTTTTGTTCATTTTTTGCATAATTATGTTTTGTTCTATTTCTACAGTTTTGATCTTGAACAGAGGTTTTTGGCTTTAAATGTGGTCGCCTTCCTTGTTAAGACAAGTTTTATTCATACATTGGCAGTAATACAAAGTATCATAATTTCTTATTTACGATAAAACATGTCTTGTCACGGCTCAAACTAATTCCCAATTTGATTGTTCACAGATTAGATATTTTGTTTATTACATCTTTTTTCTTATAAAACTGACTTATGATACTAATCGAAAATTTTCATCATCATCTTCAAGAAGTCTGTTTGACATCTACATAATACAGACACACACACCAACAAAGGTTCTGGCCAAATTTTCACAGAAGCACAATGAGGGAATGGTGAAGATCTTTCTATATAATAAATTAAAGAAACAAAGCAAGAAAAAGCCTGAGATGATGTCATTTTCATGGATGATTAAAGAAAAGTAGATGATGAAACCGTGTTGCGCTGTTGTTGCTGCTTGAAAATATTGGTAATCCTATCCCAATCTTTCTTCTCTCTTGCTTCCCAGTAACCTCCTACATACCGATAATTCCCTTCTTCGTCCTTTTCAAACCATCTCGGTTTCCATCCTTTCTCCTGCAACCTCCTTGCCTGCATCACACCAAAGAGTACACTCTTCTACACTCAGTCCTACGCTAGTTACCATGGTCATGCACTAGACTAAACTCAAAGCCTTATCAATCAAGGAATTTATGTATACTCAAGTTTAACAAAGTTTCCTAATAGATTTTGTTTGGTAAAAGATTAGGATTTGATTGAAATTTGTACCTGTCTCTGTAGCTGTTCAAGTCTCAATTTCTCGGCATTTGCTGACTCATATTCACCGTTTTCTAAGTGTCTTTGGTCGGGTCTCAATCTTGAATCTGTTGGAGGCAACTTGTCCATCATCCCAGGAGTTATCTCATTAAGAGAGATTGCAAAAGGGGAGAGATTGTATCTTGTTTTCGCAGGAGATTTGTCTCTTTCCCATAGTAACACAGCTTCTGTCATTGGATCATATCCCTTTGGTTTTGTTGTCGGATCTCCCAATACATAGTACATTGCTTCATCCCATTTGCCTATCAATATAGCTACTTTCTCCCCGGTTCTATTGTCTTGCACAAAACCGTGAACCTGAAAGATGATTTAGGAAATTCCATTGATGGTTTTTTTTTCTCTGTGATTCTTGATACCATAAGCTTCACTGTCTAAGGAATGAAGAAATTAAAGGATGGTTCTTACTAGAATATAATCATACCTATAGAGAGGAAGAGAAATTTAAAAGTTACAATACCTGACGAGGGTTTCGATCTATGACTGACTGCTCTTTGAACTTCAACCGGCAGGAATAGTTGTCACCGCCTTTGATGCGCATGGTTCCATAATGATCGCAGTAAAGTTTACCGAGGATGATGTTGTATATGGAAGTAGTAACCTTGCTCCATTGATATGTCTCACCATCATCAAATTTTAATGTCAAAACACCCACTGGGTCAAGCTGGATTGACCGTCCCCAAAACTTTCCTTTGATATTTGAGTCTCCCCAGAAATTCCAACCTTGTCCCTCACAATGGCAGGCAACAATCATCGGGTGATGACTCACCTGAACAAGATAATTATATTAGCAAAATGGTGAGGGTTGCTATTAAGGAACAATAGACAAATGTAAATTTTTTCACGCTTCGTGCATGAATTTTGTCAATACAGCTCTTGCAGTAAAAAAAGAGATTGTTGTGATGGTTGTTAACTTGCCTTCTCAGAAAAGAAACGAAGTCCTTTATCTGGGTAATCAGCTTCATAGGTCTCACCAAGTAGAGGATTGAAAGGTTTGCATTGCCTGCCTTCCGTGGATGCATAGCCAGATACAGCGAAAGCTGCAATGTTGAGAAGCCTCATCAACTCATTTCCCTGAAATGAGAGAAGACAATGTTAAAACAAAATTGTTTCAGCTTTGGGAGTGAAACTCGCAAGATGATAACTATCTTGATTTCAAACATAACTATCTAGATTTTGATGTAAACTATCTAGAGTTGCAGTGAACTTCTGGACAACAAAATTAGATGATACAGCAAGCTCCGGTGGAAGCAATAAAAGACCAGCGCAAAGATATATATATATATATATTGAACTAACAGCCTAACTAGTTTCCACCATTCTACATTTCTGACCGCAAACCAGAGCTTTTATAGCATCAAAATAAATTCTACTTGTCCCAACAGATGCCGAAGCCGTAATTAAGAAGAAGAATCCAGTAAATTCGGACAGTTTGTGTTTTTCTTGAGTTACAAAGGGTAACCTACAGTTGGATAAGTCAGTGCAAGTTGTTTGGTAGGGGACAAGTACCAGATGTTACGTCCAAAATGTTATGGACATTTCGAAATAGGCCAGCAAAATAAATGTTTGGAAAATATATAATATCACAACAAACCGCCTACATACTTGAAGAAAAAACCCAGATTTGTACTTAAAGTAAAACATGGGCAGAGGGACCTAACCTGTTTTCCCCACTCAAGTGCTCTGTCTATCAAGTATGAGTACTCCAAATCCTCAAAGCACTTCTGCAGAGAAGAGAGTGGCTCATTAAAGTATACGGGGAGACAAACTCCAGACAAGTCTTTGCCAATGTTTTCTTTGATGATTGACCACAATCCAACTGGCTTTTCCTTCTCCTTTGGCTCTGGTAAATTATCTCTTCTTCTCACATATGGATACTGTGGAATCCTAACGGGAACTTGCAAGCGGTCAGAAAAGAAGGGGTCTTTATCGTAGACAGATCCATTTCCTTCAGCTTCTCTGCTACGATAAGAAGCACTTCTTAGTGCGTCGGCTGATAGGATATCATTTGTATCAAAGAAAGGTACATCATCTTCATCAGATTCAACATCTGCTCCATCTTGACTTTCATTATCTGCCTCAGAATCGCTTGCAGATACCTCTGACATGACTGAATAGAAATCTGTAGGAGAACAATGATGTTAAAACATATAAACTGTCTCAACCAAGTCAAGGAAGAATTTCTCATCAGCCAGACCTCTGATCGTTCAATTCCATGTATAATTTAAAAGTTGTGAGAGAATGTACACAAACATGAAGTTGCATACGATGTAATGTAACTAACCACTAAATCGTCTTGCTTGTCCACAACAAGAGTCATGCTCCTTTGTTTCATCAACAACAGTAGTTTCCAGCTCTATCTTCTCAGTCTGCAAGATGATTTTTAAAGAACCACATCAATTATTCTACTTTGAAGCTGAAATCCTTAAACCAAGTGAACCAGACGACAAACAGGAGACTGGTAGTGTAATATATCAAATTGTGTGAACAGGGAAGAACTAAAACATACCTCCAACTGCCTCAGTGTATCTAGTAGTATAACATGTTTATTTGTGAGAACCTTCAACCGATTCTGCAGCACAGAAACTTCCGAAAGCATAATGGTTTCACAATCTTTTACTACTGTCTCACCAATACCTTCCTGCATTAACCTTTCACGCAACTTCTCAGTCGAAACAACCGCATCTTCCAAGGGTAAGATGTCGCCACTAGCCACTCTAGGAAAAAGATCCTTGGCCACCTGCAAAGCTTCTACCCAGGCTGCTCTATTATCTCTCGATACACAACGTAAATGAAGAGTCTTTGTACCCGTAAATATAGCAAGCCTTTTGTCATCAGACTTGCTTGCACGAATCGAAGAAACCTACAATAAAAAAACACTACAACCTCAGCAATGCAATGTAAATCTAGAAGTGTAAACCCTATCCCCTAGATAACTTTCATGCAACATTAAAGCACAAACAAACAATATACAAACAAAGGTATGGTTATAAGACCTTCAAATGTACTTCTCCAAATGGTTTACAAGGTCTTGAAGCAGCCACAGAAACACCAAGCTTGTTGCTACTACCACAGCTAGCTTTCCTAATATACCTGACAGATTCCTCACCAATCACCCTAACACCTTTCTCTCTAGAAGGATTCATGACAATCTTATGAGGTCCATGAATCTTATAATAAGACAAAACACCATCCTCAAGCTCAAACCATCTAGCTCTCCAACCTTTACCATAGTTAACCCATTTATACATAATCCCAGCAACTCCAGCACCAACACCATTCCCAAAGAAGAAACCTCCTTTAGAAGAAGAAGAAGAAGCATCTTTCCCCTCGAGATTCACGTCATCGACTTCTGAAGAAAGTCTCTCAAGCTGATCTTGGCTGATCCATGAAGCTTGTGTCGAGAAAGACGGCTTAGAAGCATGGTTGCTTCCTGATTTCGTCGCCGGAATCGATTCGTAGAGTGACTGAGAGTGTTGATTCGCTGATGATTTCGCAACCACTGGATTTGTACGGTCATCAATCGAAACCGGAGCAATGCAGCAAAGAGGATTCATATATTTCTATCTCAAAATCGAATCAACAACAACAACATTGATCAAACATTCAAAATCCAGATCCTTAAAACACCAAAATCAAGTCAGCGATTTACAGAACGTACAAGATCGAGCTGTGGTTGATAAATCGAGATCCGGTGGAGATCGGAGAAGCTTGAATCGGAGAAGGAAGGTTCTAGAGAGAGAGTGGTCAGTAAAAATATGTGTTTGTGCAGAGAAGAGGGAGCATCTCTGAATCGTTTAAAATCAATGAAAAATAAATAATTTTAAAAGTGTAAAGAAAAAGAAAAAAAGTAATTATTAAATTACTATTAATGCTCTGAGTCAGTATAATTATGTTTTCTCTGGACCAATGCTAGTAGAGGATAGGTTATTAGTTATTAATTTCTTTATGATTTACACAGAAAATCTTTTACTACTAAATTACAAGTCAATGAATTTATTTTTCTAGCTTTTCGTAATCTACTTAGATTTTTTGTTTATTTTGGCTTTTCTGGATATAAGCAAGCAACAAACTTAAGGAATACAATAAGAAAAAAAAATGAATATGTGGTGAAACGAAAAGGCAACGAACATGTTTAAGAAGCGAGAAGGATCACATGTGTCGATCAAGACTAAGGCTTATGTTGGTCTTCCATTTATATTCTTAGATAGTTTTACTAAATATGTAGTTTCTCTCAAAAACAAAAAATGTAGAAACAAATATAGAATTGAAAATGACAAAAAGTAAAAGTATTCAATAAACGAATATACATGAGAGGAGGGGAGGAGAAGAATGGGATGAGCGATTCAAGAAAATATATAGGAAAAATGTGTGTTTTTAATTCATGTTGTGATCTAAAATAGTCTTTCATATTAAATTGTACTTTAATAGATTTAAATAACTTTAATTTATCTTCACCAAAAAATAGTTTAATTAAAATTAGCAAACATATACTAATGTGGAAACATCTAAAAACCAATAACATTAGTACTCACCGTGTGTAGCACGGGGGTTAATACTAGTATCTAAATATGTTTCATAAACCAATATATTCGGTATTTCGTAAATAAGTAGATAGAGCCATTTCGGTCATTTCTGGATTGATATTTTGGTACGAGTAGTTAATGATGTACTATATTTTTTAATTAAATCTTTTAGTAAATAATTAAGTACAAGGATTATTGGATCCTATTACTGTATTTGGGGTTATTTGTAGACCGTTAATGGATTACTAAGAATTGTTAATTTATTAGGGACTGTGGAAAGATTTCTGATTTTTCTGCAGGCATTAATGGGCGTAAGAAAGGTTGTTATGGATTAACTAAAAAATTACAGAGACCATTAATGAGTTTTTATAAATTGTTCAATTATCTTTTTCTTTTCTTTTTTTCACATTGTTAAATTATCATAATATGGTCATAGTCATAATAGATTGTTGTTATTGACCATAGAAAAAAGATTTGGACCGTTGAATTGTTTTATTGACTAAGTAATAGCTTATATGACACGTTAAACTTTAGTCTTCACCCTAAATAGTTTCTAGGGAGACTTACTAGAATAACCTTCTTAGATTTTGGCCTTACTCAAACAACCTTCTTAGATTTTAATTACTGGGGCTAATTTCGAGTCCGTTTTACCCTTTTTCCTTTGATAACAAAAAACGTATTTACAAAAATGCCATTAATGAAATGCGCCGCGTAGGCGCGAAAGTTTCCCGCCTAAAAAAAATAAGTCTACCGCTATGTGATGGTAGACTTATTTTTTTGTCCGTAGACTTATTTGAGGAGCGGTAGACTTAATTTTAAGCGGTAGACTTATTGTGTCTCCTTTGGTGGTAGACTTATTTCCGAACGGTAGACTTATTTTCTCTGCGGTAGACTTATTTTCCCGTAGCGGTAGACTTATTTTCTGCGGTAGACTTATTCTTCGAATGGTAGATTTATTTTCGTAGACTTATTTTCAGCGGTAGATTTATTTTTCTTCGATGGTAGATTTATTTTTGACTGGTAGATTCGTTTCCTTTGGTGGTAGATTTTTAGTCATAGCAGCGGTAGATTTATAGTGATGGTAGACTTATTTTAGTAGCGGTAGACTTATTTTTTGCGGTAGACTTTTTTAGCGTGGTGGTAGATTTATTATGTGTTTAGTAGTGGTAGACTTATTGTCGTAGTGGTAGACTTATAGTTAGCGGTAGACTTATTTCGTATTTTCGGTCAACGAAACCAACCGTTGACTGGTAGACTTATTTTTTTAGGATCAATGGTGGTAGACTTATGCGTTTTTAGCGATAGAAGCGGTAGATTTGTTTTTACCCTGGTCTAGTGATGGTAGACTTTTTATCAAACTTAGTGACGGTAGACTTTTTTTCACATTAGACATTTGGTAGACTTATTTGTGATAGCGGTAGACTTATTGTTGTTGGTGGTAGACTTATTTCCTGTTTAGGAATTTACAGTGGTGGTAGACTTATTTTCTAACTTAGTGATGGTAGACCTATTTGTGATAGCGGTAGACTTATTGTTGTTGGTGGTAGACTTATTTTCTGTTTCGGAATTTATAGTGGTGGTAGACTTATTTTCGAACTTAGTGACGGTAGACCTATTTGTGATAGCGGTAGACTTATTGAACTTGGTGGTAGACTTATTTTCTGTTTAGGAATTTATAGTGGTGGTAGACTTATTTTCGAACTTAGTTACGGTAGACTTATTTGTTATAACGGTAGACATATTTGTTATAACGGTAGACTTCTTGTACTTGGTGGTAGACTTATTTTATGTTTAGGAATTTATGTGGCGGAAGACTTATTTTTGAGCGGTAGACTTATTGTGTCTCCTTTGGTGGTAGACTTGTTTATTTCCGAACGGTAGACTTATTTTATCTGCGGTAGACTTATTTTCCCATAGCGGGTAGACTTATTTTTAGGAATTTAGTGACGGTAGACTTATAGTATTTACTGTTTAGGAATTTATAGTGGTGGTAGACTTATTTTCGAACTTAGTGACGGTAGACTTATTTGTTATAACGGTATACTTATTGTACTTGGTGGTAGACTTATTTTGTGTTTGATGGTAGACTTATTTTCTGTTCGATGGTAGTATTGTTTTTGTTTGATGGTAGACTTATTTCTGTTTGATGGTAGATTTTGTTTTGTTATGGTAGACTTATTTTCTGTTTGATGGTAGACTTATTTTTTTTAATGGTGGACTTATTTTCTGTTTGATGGTAGACTTATTGTGGTAGGTGGTAGAGTTATTTGCAGGGAACGGAAATGTCGATTTTACCCTTTCAAAATAGACTGCACGAAAACCAGCAACAATGGTGATGAACTAGGGTTTCCAGCCGCATAGGTTGATCTTTGCGAAGTGATTTTTTTAACTTTCCTTGTTTTCTAAAGTGCTTTTCGAAGGAGTGAACTTGTTGGAGTGAACTTGAACGAGGTCCAATGGAACAAATTGTTCTTGTCTGTGGTAGATGGAGTTTTTCGAAGAATGGATGGGCGTTCGAGGTTGACAACTCAAAAGGTGGTAGAGTTCTTGGGTTAGATCATGCAACCTCGTTCAACAATTTCCTTCGAATGGTGTATGAAGATTTCGGAATCGATGAACAAATTTTTGAGGTAAAATTGAGTTACCTTTTACCAAGCTTCGCTGTAGATACACCACCGATTTTCGTTGCAAATTCAAGACAGTTCAAGAGTTTTGTACAACAACATAAGAAGGAAATGATTCGTCTATGCGTGGAGATTAGTGAAAAAGCAAAAAAACAGTTTAAAAGAGAGAGAAGTGGATGCAAGAAGGGAGAACCTATAGATGAAGATGATGAAGATGATGAAGATGATGATTGTAGATTTGACTATTGCGACGATTCAGACGGTGCAAGCTCGGACGATGATGAATACGGGAGGCGTGGTAGACTTTCAGATGATGACGACGACGCCGCCATGGAAACTCTACCACCGAAGAAAAGGGGTCTACCATCGATTCCAGATGGCGTGAAGTTAGAAATGAGGTCGGTAGACTTAGCGGTTGGGCAACGTTATGCCACAAAAGAGGAGTTGGAGAGGAGATTGGAGATTATTTCTGTTGCACGTAAGTTTGACTTTAACGTCGGACACTCAACTCCAACGTTGTTGACGGTTAGTTGTTGGGTGGAAGGATGTACGTGGAGGGTTCGTGCTTCAACTATTGGAGACAGTCCCAGTTTCCATATCAAGACTTATAATGGAAACCACTCTTGTTCTGTGACTGATCGTTCAACCCGTGCTCGTAAAGCAACGTATCAGGTGTTAGGTCGTCTCTACAAAGATTTCATTGGTGGTGTTGGACCAACAGTCTTGCCAAGTCATGTTGCCGATGCTATAAGGAAACGTTTCAGAATAAAGGTACTTTAACCGGTGGTAGACTTATTTTAGTTTGATGGTAGACTTATTGTCTGTTTGATGGTAGACTTATTTTGTGTGTCATGGTAGACTTATTTTCTGTATGATGGTAGACTTATTTTCTGTATGATGGTAGACTTATTTTCGGTTTGATGGTAGACTTATTTTCTGTATGATGGTAGACTTATTTTCGGTTTGATGGTAGACTTATTTTCTGTATGATGGTAGACTTATTTTCTGTTTGATGGTAGATTTATTTTCTGTATGATGGTAGACTTATTTCCATGTTGATGTTGATGGTAGACTTATTTTGTGTTTGATGGTAGACTTATTTTCTTGTTGATGGTAGACTTATTTTCTGATTGGATGGTTACAGGTTGAGTATTGGAAAGCCCATCGAGCATTAAAGTATGCAAGGCAATTGGTTAGAGGAAGCGCTGAGAATGGGTACGAAGGACTTCCCACGTACTTATACATGATTAGGAGAGCTAATCCAGGGACACTTATAAAGCTGGAAGTCGATGGTGAAAATAGGTTCAAGTTTCTTTTCCTTGCATTTGGTGCAAGCATACATGGTTTCAAGTATATGAGGAAGGTAGTTGTGGTGGATGGGACATATTTGAAAGGTAAGTACAAAGGTACTTTACTGATTGCCACGACACAAGATGGAAATTTTAACATATTTCCTATCGCTTTCGGTGTTGTTGATACTGAGAATGATGAGTCTTGGGAGTGGTTCTTTAGACAGTTAAGCCGAGTAATAGCAGATGATGAAGGTCTTGCGATTATCTCAGATAGGCATAGATCAATATCGAAGGCGATTGGGAAGGTATACCCGCGTGCTTGTCGTGGTATTTGCACATATCATCTGCATAAAAACATTTTGCTGAAATTCAAAGGTGGAGAATCATTCGGACTAGTTAAGAAGGCAGCGAAGGCATATACACTTCAAGAGTTTAATGAGTTATTTGGGCAGATTGAGTCGTTGTATCCTGCTCTTCATACTTATTTAGAGGGAGCCGATGTTCGTTTATGGACTCGTGTGCATTTTCCCGGCCATAGATATAACTTCCTGACAAGCAACATAGCGGAATCTATTAATAAGGTCCTATCTCCTGCGCGCGGGTATCCAATAGTGGAACTTCTGGATACTATTAGGTCGATGTTGACAAGGTGGTTTGCTACAAGAAGGAAAAAAGCAAGTTTAATGACCACAACCTTGACCACTGCGGTGGAGAAACAGCTTCAGGTAAATTATTTGTTATGGGTAGACTTAGTTTGTGTTTGATGGTAGACTTATTTTCTGTATGATGGTAGACTTATTTTCTGTGTCATGGTAGACTTATTTTGTGTTTGATGGTAGACTTATTTTCTGTATGATGGTAGACTTATTTTCTGTGTCATGGTAGACTTATTTTGTGTTTGATGGTAGAATTGTTTTCTGTATGATGGTAGACTTATTTTCTGTGTCATGGTAGACTTATTTTGTGTTTGATGGTAGAATTGTTTTCTGTATGATGGTAGACTTATTTTCTGTGTCATGGTAGACTTATTTTGTGTTTGATGGTAGAATTGTTTGCTTTTTTCCGGAAACAGGATAGGGTTGAGAACGCTAAGGTTTGGACTGTGCAAGAGATTAATGACAACGAAATAGAAGTAACGTTGGGGTCATCATTGCATGTGGTGAATCTGACATTAAATAGTTGTACTTGCAAAAGGTTTGACAAGGATAGAATTCCTTGTGTTCATGCCATTGCAGCAGCGGAAACAGTGAAGAAGTCACGGATCGCCCTTGCACATCCCTACTTCCATACAAAGAACTTGTTCAAGGGTTACTCAAAAAGTATTATGCCACGAGATATTGCGCTTCCAGCGCCGGAAATTGTGGTAACAAAAGTCTGCAAACCTCCGGTTGTGCGGGAACCACCAGGTAGGCCAAGACTTTCCCGGATTAAAAGTGCTTTAGAAATAGCCATGGCTCGGAAACGAAGTAGGAAAGAACCCAAGTGCTCAAACTGTCTTCATCATGGCCACAATCGTGCGACTTGCAAAGCTTAATCATGAATGTTATGTTATGTAATTTGATTAACATAATGTTTGCGAAAGACATAGGAAACAGATTATACGTCTACCATCAAACAAAAAATAAGTCTACCATCAAACAAATATAAGTCTACCATCAAACAGAAATAAGTCTACTATCAAAGAGAAGATAAGTCTACCATCAAACAGAAGTAAATCTACCATCAAAGAGAAGATAAGTCTACCATTAAAGGCACATAAGTCTACCATCAAACAGAAATAAGTCTACTATCAAAGAGAAAATAAGTCTACCATCAAACAGAAGTAAATCTACCATCAAAGGAAAAGAAGTCTACCATCAAACAGAAATAAATCTACCATCAAAGCAAATAAGTCTACCATCAAAGGCAAATAAGTCTACCATCAAAGGAAAATAAGTCTACCATCAAGAGCAAATAAGTCTACCATCAAACAGAAATAAATCTACCATCAAAAGCAAATAAGTCTACCATCAAAGGCAAATAAGTCTACCATCAAAGGAAAATAAGTCTACCATCAAGAGCAAATAAGTCTACCATGAAAGGAAAATAAGTGTACCATGAAAGGAAAATGGTCTGATTGTAGGTTTATGGAATTAAGTCTGAAAATGTTGTCAATACACTACAGAAGGACCACTAAATCTACTCCAATGGTGATACTAAACATGGTCCTTCGAAAGTATGCAAAATATCCAATAAGTGTACTACCAAATGAAAATAAATCTACCACTGCATACACAAATCCGACTATAAAGAATCTGTCTGTAACGGAACTTTGTCGTCTGGATTACTGCGTGGGTTTGGGTCGGACACCTGTATGGCCAAGTCTACAGGTGGTGCCTCCTCCAGGATATCAGCCGCAAGTTTTACACGAATAGGAGGCACAGTTGCATCGCAAAGCCCATCCATTGTATGTCCTAGAGCTAGACACTCTAAGAATTTAACAGTGTAGACACCACAGTCACCTGATTGGATGTTTTGGGGTATGTTTGATTTTTTCCTGTAGAAGTGAAACGCAGCCTCACTCATCTTTTTTTCTGGTGGTGCAGCAGCTTTAAGCAACTTAGGAATCATCCTCGTGTATGGTCTGCATGACTCGGCCATAGCGTTGTCCTGGGAACTCGAGAGGATGCTATCGTACACTTTGACAGTCCTGTTAACTAGGTCTACCACAACACCCACCCAATGCACGTCGTCGATATTATGAGCTATGTACAATGTATCCACATCCGTTACCCATTTCTGGTGGGTTGGATTATACGAGGGTAATCTGCCAGCGTACATGCTTAAATACCCCTCGCCGAATAAAAAGGTCTTCTCTTTACCTTTGAAGTTCCATTTGTACTCCTGACACCAAAGATTCCCAAATATCGGATCCAGAAAGGCTATCCTTTCACTGGTAAAAGGGGTAGGACGTTGCATAGCCCTTTTTCGCAACATGTTCATTGCAGCCCCCATTTGCTGAAAAATAATTTAACCAAAAGTAAATAAACCTGGCACAAAAATTATAGATAAGTCTACCATCGAACAACAATAAGTCTACCATAAAAGGAAAATAAGTCTACCATCAAAGGCAAATAAGTCTACCATCTAAGTCAAATAAGTCTACCATCAAACAGAATATAAGTCTACCATCAAAAGCAAATAAGTCTACCATCAAAGGAAAATAAGTCTACCATCTAAGTCAAATAAGTCTACCATCAAAGGAAAATAAGTCTACCATTAAAGGAAAATAAGTCTACCATTAAAGGAAAATAAGTCTACCATCAAACGAAAATAAGTCTACCATGAAAGGAAAAGAAGTCAATAGTAGATTTAATTACCTCACTATTCAGCCATCCATATCGAGTGTGTGGCCAGTTTTCTTTAGGTGTCATAATTCCCAAATAGAACTCCACTAGTGGCAGAGTGTTTTCTAATGGGTTGTCTCTGATAGAACCATATGTCAAATGCTTAGAAGGATGAAATTTTTGGTGCATTGAATAAGACGTTCCTATTAAAAGGAAAAATGACTTACATATCTTGATTCACGTAGTCCGTCAACTTTTCCAGCCTATGCTCGTCCACCGGATCAAAAGGATCGTAGACAGCGGAAGAAGGAACTGTACCAGCCATGATTCGTACGGTCCCGGAGTGTCCTATAAATGGGGACTTCTGAGACGGAGCAAGATTTTTATTGCGAGCTACGGGAGGAACCTCGAATTCATCTTTGTTTGACAACTTTGTAATAGCATCGTAAGCAATGGTCAGTGCATCATTGACCTGCTTCGCCCTTATATCAATTTCATCATCAGATGAAGATGAGCACGCGTAACGCATCCTTCTGCGCCTACTAGGAGGTGTAACAAAATCAGAATCAGATCTTTCCTTCTCTTTCCCAGCATCAGCAATAGCATCTTTTGTCTACAAGTTAAGGATTGAGTCAAATAAGTCTACCATAAAACAGGAAATAAGTCTACCACTAAGTACAAATAAGTCTACCGTCAAACAAAAATAAGTGTACCATCAAACGAATATAAGTCTACCATCAAAGGAAAATAAGTCTACCAGCAAACAAAAATAAATCTACCATCAAAGGAAAATAAATCTACCATGAAAGGAAAAAAGTCAACCATAGAACTGAAAATAAGTCTACCACTAAGTACAAATAAGTCTACCATCAAAGAGACAATAAGTCTACCATCAAACAGAAATAAGTCTTCCATATACGTACCAGATCGTGGATTTCGACACAGTCAGCTCCTGTCTTCCTTATAACCGGTGTAGATTCCGTTTCCTTCCACGTTAATCTTTTACTCTACAACTCCAAACAATGTATAAGGAATGAGAAAATAAGTCTACTATCATCAAAGGCAAATAAATCTACCATCAAAGGAAAATAAGTCTACCATCAAACAAAAAATAAGTCTACCATCAAACACAAAACAAGTCATCTATATACGTACCGGATCGCGGATTTCGACACACTCAGCTGCTTTCCTCCTTTTATCCGCTGTAGATTCCGTCTCCTTCTCTTTAAGAGTTTTTCTTTTTCTCTACAGCTCCGACCAATGTATAAGTAATGAATCGAATGGCAGTAAGAAAATTTGTTGAAAATCAAAGTACAATGGAGAATAACTTCCCACCTTCTTTTTAGCTTCAACCTTCTCCAAGGCTATTAAAGCTTTGCTTTTCTGTTTGCTTTTCTCCACAGGTGGCACAGATTTGCTTTTCCCTTTCCGCTGGTCAGTTCGTGTAGCCTTTTCATCCGGCTTTTTAACTACACGGCTAACTGCCAAATTTGTTTTTGTTGTTGGGTGTTGTTCCATCCAAGACTGTTAAGAAAAATAGAGGGAAAATGTTCAAACAGCTGTATAAGTTCATATAAGTCTACCATAACACACTAATAAATCTACCACGCCTTAACATAGAAGTTCAGGAAAACATGTAAATAAGTCTAAAACATGGTAGAGTCTTGCGTACCAGATCATCATCCTCCTCAGATGCATCTCCGCCATCTCCCGTGGTTGACTGTTCATCTCCCACAGCTTTCAAGACATCCCCTTTTCCCTCTAGAGCTGTAATCCTACTATCAAAGTTGGCAATTGTTCTCGCCATTCCCTGTAGGAGCTTAAGCACTTCACCAATAACTCCACCTTCGGTCTCCTTCTCCTTCTTTTTCTCTTTCTTTTGAGCCGGAGACTCATCCTCACTTTCATCAACAACAACAATAGCCTTCATCTTCTTGCTCTTCGCTATGTTCTTTTTTTTTTGAACAGGAGAGTCATCCTCATCCTCATCATCATCCTCACTTTCCTCAACCACCTTAGCCTTCTTCTTCTTTTTCTTATAACCCGGAGAGTCATCCTTAGTCTTAGTCTTCTTTTTCTTAGCAACCGGAGCATCTAACTCCCAAAAATCTTCATCCATGCATCCACCAAGAATGTCGCGGATCATGTTATTAAGTTTGAAATCTTCTTTATCAATCCATGTAGGGTAAATGAATTCCATAGGCTTCACCACTAAGTGTCTGATACGAACCTATAAAGAACATTATTGCAAAAAAAAAGAATGACATTATTAATAAAAGTCTACCATTAAATGAAAATAAGTCTACCATCAAAGTGCTAAAAAGTCTACCATCAAACAGACACATAAGTCTACCATCAAAGTGCTAAAAAGTCTACCGTCAAAGACCTAAAAAGTCTACCATCAAAGTGCTGAAAAGTCTACCATCAAAGACCTAAAAAGTCTACCATCAAACAGACAAATAAGTCTACCATCAAAGTGCTAAAAAGTCTACCATCAAAGACCTAAAAAGTCTACCATCAAACAGACAAATAAGTGTACCATCAAAGTGCTAAAAAAGTCTACCATCAAACAGACAAATAAGTCTACCATCAAACAGACAAATAAGTCTACCATCAAAGTGCTAAAAAGTCTACCAGCAAAGTGCTAAAAAGTCTACCATCAAAGACCTAAAACGTCTACCATCAAACAAACTAAGTCTACCATCAAAGTGCTAAAAAGTCTACCATCAAAGACCTAAAAAGTCTACCATCAAACAGACAAATAAGTCTACCATCAAAGTGCTAAAAAGTCTACCATCAAAGTGCTAAAAAGTCTACCATCAAAGACCTAAAACGTCTACCATCAAACAAACTAAGTCTACCATCAAGTGAAAATAACTCTGCCATCAAACAAAAATAAGTATACCATCAAATGAATATTACCTTGTTGTTGTTGGAGGATTTCTTATCCTCCTCCATCACCTGTTCCAGGTTGTACCTTCCTCGGCCTCCACCCCAACGTAGCATAGGAACACCTCCTTCTCTTCTCTTCCCAAATCTTTCCCCTAAAATGGGAACTGCCTCGTAAATCCAAACAAGCAACGCATGAACACACCCATGGAGTGTGATCTTTTTCATGTCCGTCACTTGCATGGACGAAATCAGACATTGAAAGGACACTCGTCCCCATGGATACCTCTCGAAAGCCTCGGGATCCATCACCCTTTTTGCAGCTTTCAAAGGGACTCTACTATCACGAGCGTAACCATACACTCCAACATGCAAAATAAACAACAGCGCTATCATTCTCTTCTTCTCCTCACTCCACGTCCTGATTTTTTCAAACAGGACCAACAGCTCAGACCACTTTGGTCCCTCCCCAACTGGGACACCAATTTCTTCCCAAAACTTTGTGTGGTCAATGTCCCAACCATCATTTGCATCAACCTCACCACAGTTCATCTGGGTTACCTCTTCAAACTCATTCAACGAAAATCTAACTGGCCGACCACCAAACAAGGACCACATCTCATAGAACCTTTCAGTTTTCAATTGGTTAGCCAGGAAATGAGTCACCGTCGCACCTGAGAAATTGAATTTCCGTGCAGCAAGCTTCAGAATAATTCCAACTGAGGAATTATTCATTATATCATTGTACACGTCTTCACCAACCGCTTCCCCCATTTTCTCAAAGTCGTTCAACATGCAATTGTGATGCATGCTTCTTTGGCCCGATGGTGCCAATCCAGCCGGAAACCTTCTCGGTGGATATATCTTTCGAACAATCGAGGAAGTCATATCTGCACAAATCAGTAATTATAAGTCTCCATCACAACAAAATAAATCTACCATCAAATGAAAAGTAAATTAATTATTCAACATAAAATAAAATAAATCTACCATTACATAAAATAAATCTACCATGTCATAAAATAAGTCTACCATCAAATGGAAATAAGTCTACCATCAAACGAAAATAAGTCTACCATCAAACAAAAATAAGTCTACCATCAAATGAAAATAAGTCTACCAAATAAATCTACCATCGAACAACAATAAGTCTACCATCAAACAGAAAATAAGTCTACCATCAAACAAACATAAGTCTACCATCAAACGAAAAGAAGTCTACCATCAAACGAAAATAAGTCTACCATCAAACAAACATAAGTCTACCATCAAATGAAAATAAGTCTACCATCAAACCGAAAATAAGTCCCATTAAACAAAACATAAGTCTTCCATCACATAAAATATAAGTCTACCATCACATACAATAAATCTACCGCTACTTAAAATAAATCTACCACCACAGAGATTAACAAATCTACGATACCAATCTTTTCTCTTACTTTTATCTGCGAATATCGACGCCGGAATCTGGGTTTTCACAACCGAAACTGAAATAAATATACAGATTTCAGATTAGGGTTTTCGTCATTCATACAAGACTTCCACAAACCAAACCAAAAACGGTTAAATAAACTGAATACCTCTTTTCAATGCACAAAATCGATAACCCACCGCTTGACGGAACTTTGCTTCGCCGGAATTTCGAAAACCTAAAACCGACGGACGCAAAATTTACTTCAATTTCCGTAAAAACTCCTTACCGAATGCTCCTCATGGATAGAGAAGGCGAAAACTCATTAAAGAAATCGAAACTTACCGTCAAATCAACGTCCCTTGAACAATCGCCAAAATCGTCGCCGGTTACGCAGAAGTTGAAGAAGAAGAACGTTTTTTGGGTTTACGTTTTTTTTCCCTTTTTTTTAATATGTTCATTTTTTTTTTTTTAGTGGCAAAACCGTTAATAAACGGTTTTGCCATTTTTTAAAGGTCTTTGTAACCTTTTTTAGCAAAAAAAATTAGAGCTCAAACAAATAAAGGTCTTTTGAGTAAACCATATATCTAAAAAGGTCTTTTGAGTAATTATCTCTAGTTTCTATGCGGTTCATAAGGCCGGGTATTAAACCAGGTTAAAAAATAGCTCAGTTTCACTAATGATGCTGAAATGTTGCAATAGTTTTTTAGTATTATGAGAATGAACAATAAAGAGGTTTTTATGCATTTCGTATGGTTTTAATTTATAATCCAAATATGTTATCCGACAAACATATTTTATTGATTACACGAACAGATTTGTCGCATCATCAATTTATCAATATGTAACAGAAATGCTTATAACAACCACAAAAATGAATTCCTGTTACGTGTTATGATTGTTAGATCCGCAGAAAGGGGTTTTTATGTACGATATGTAATATGATTTGTTGGTTTTCATTGATCTCATAAATGATAGTAGATGAATTTGATTTTAGTGATTGTATAATGATTACTATTATACATATGGACCATAGAATGGTTTTGGATGGTGTAAATGGTTTTGTTGCCCATATAAGGGCTTCTTATGGGCCATAGTGTCGTTTTTGTGGACTATATTATTAGAAGGAATTATGTGGAGTGTGAAAATATTTGAACTTTAGAACATATGAAAGAATATGACAGATTTTGAAAGAATTTGTATGCATCGTTGAAGATTTTTATGGTTGGTAGAAAATCATAGATTTGTTAAATGTGAAAAGAGTTGTGTGTATTCAATAAATTTACCAAATTATTGTATTTTAAGAATTTATGACTCTCATGAATATCTTTAAAATTGTGAAAATTATGTTTAATGAGTAAAATTGTTAAAAACTATGCCCAAGTAACATTGGATTTTGCTAGATATAAATAATAATTATTTGAATAATAATGAATTTTGAATGGAATTAAAACATCATTATACCAATAACAATGGATTTCAATCTTGTTAGAATTTATAAACCAATAATAAATATAATGCGTGTTCTTTTTATTTATCTTTTTGGTAAATTATAAAACTTTACTTATGGAGAATTGATTCGATAATAAACGAAGGATATACAGAGATCCAAATGGTTGATTTAGTCATTTCTATTAGTTGACCTATATGTATATATGATAAAAGACTTTGTCATAATCTTTCCTTTAATATATTTTATTGTTAATACATGATTTCATTAGGTATTTTGCAAAATAATCTATCCAAAATGTGATTTGAAAACTAAAGCTACGCATATCTACATGTCATCGCATTACAATTTTACTGCTTTACCGAAAACAAGATATGAAACTAACTGACTTCTAAAATTGCCTATTTGATAATGTGTATACAAATGTTTTTTTTTAAATGTTTTTTTTTAAATGTCTTTTTACTTATTTAGGAACTCAACAATCTACGTAGATACAACAAAATGTTTTTGAAAGGTTATCGTTACATTCGTTTGACTCTATATTATTACATATCTACTATTGAAAATAACCTATGACCGCAAATTAATTCAAAATTTTATTTTTTTGATATAAAGTACAAAACTAAAGAGTCCTAAGAAAAGAAAACAATAGCATCTTCGATTTTATTGTACTTCTTTCATATTTTTGTTATGGATGGTTAATGATAAGTATATAGAAATAGTAATGCTATATCATAATGATTATAAAAAGATATCATCTATTATGTTGGAGTTGACCACACCAAACTTTACTTGTACATTCAACTTACACATTTTTAACAAAATTAAGAGATTTTGTACTATTGACGCACTGGAAAAAAGCACCACATCTTATTATATAAAGGAGGGTTTGCCAAAATTGTAACTCACGAAATCGCGACATGTGTCTATTATCGATCGAGATGATGACATGTGTAAAAAAAATTAAAAATGGAAAATTAACAATAAAAAATTTAAGTATCAAAGTAAATCATGAAAAAGAAAAATTTAAATAATAGAAACTAATTAGAAAAAGAAATTAAAAATGGAAAACTTTGTTAAATAATTAACTAAATAATGAAAAGGAAAAATTCTAATAGTTCAAACTAATTAGAACAAAATTTTTAATAGTCCAAACTAATTAGAAAATAAAATAAAATTAATAGTCCAAACTATATATATAAATTAAGAAAGAAATAGAGAAGATACATACGTGGCAAAAAAAAGTGAAAGTACAGAAATAATAGATTTGAACCAAAATCTAATGTTCTCATTCACGATTAACAAAATACAGTTTTTAGATCAATAAACGGAGTTTGAATTAATAATATAATTATACGGGTCATTACTATACAAATGATCATTTCATATCTAATACCCGCATATTATGCGAGTCCTAATCTAGTTTTTAAATAAAGTAATTCACATCAATTGTTACTAAGTAGAAACGCTCAACATTACAAACACTAACCATAATTTTTGTCGAAATCATATTTGTATATAATGATATAATGATATGAATAGTATATGATAACTAGTTTTCAAATGACCATTCATATCATTATATTTGTATATGATAACACAGAATCTACTTTCGTTATTATGTAGTTAATAAATTATTTTTTTACTGTCACAAAACTTTGAATTCTAACTATATTTTATCATTACCCCCAAAAATATACAATCTTCTACATCCAATGAACTTAACCCAAACCAAATTTTATGAAACCAAACGAATTAACCCTGAATTTACTAAGGGGGTGGTACCGAATGCTGGAATTTAATTGAATACGAAAGAATACTAAATTCTACATAATTCTTATGTTATTCAATAAAGCTTTTAATCAATTCTATTAAACTCTTATGTTATGGTATTAGGTATATGGTGTCATTCTTGTAAATTCCTTTGAATTCTATTGTTATTCAATATGTGGTTTTCTTATTTCTGTTAACTACTCGTGTTATTCAAAATTATGTAGAATTCAGAAGAATGTCATTTTAAAAGAATTTAAATATTAGAAAATAATGAAGATTGATTGTGTTATTCAATATTAGGTAGAATTCTTATTCTTGTTCACACATAAACTCTAGCCAACAATAAAGTTCTAATAGAATTGTCTCTCTAGGTGAAATAATGATCCATAAAACGGTGTAGGCTATATAAAAATCATTAAACCTAAATAGGATTGGACGAATATAATAGTTTATATATGGATCATATGATGGTTTATGCGAAATGTAAGAATAGATTCTATAAGATGACTTATGATTACAAAATGAATTTTAGCAGATCGTGAAAACATTTCTATGAATCATAAAAAATCATAAGAGTTTTCACAGATTGTATAGTAAGTTTTTATGGATTATAAAAAAATAAATCCAAACTAAATAATATCGTAACCAACTCATGGTGGTATACTAATCTGGTTTAAAGGTAGAAAATTCATCATCTTAGTTTAGAAATTAAAGTTTGAAGTTTTGTATTTCTTAATACTTATTAGAATTGCGAACGACTGAACTTTTCATGTGCAAAAAAATCGGATTTTCACAAAAATTTAAAGATTAGTTATGATGAAACCTTTAGTTTCTCTAACAAGAAAATACTAAATATTATCGACAAAAAATAAATAGTATATTGTAATTAAAATGATCTCAAGCCAAATTGAGAAGATGAAAAAACTATATAATTTTGGTCGTGATCTCATCGAAAGAAGCAGCAGAGGAAGCTCTCAAGACCCACGATCTTGAATGTTGTAGCCGAGCAGAGACATTTGGCTCTCGAATCTTCTCTTACAACTTCAAAGACATCGGATTCGCGCCTTACGGTAGAGAATGGAGAGTGTCAAGGAAGATTGTGTGATCGAGCTCTTTACCGCGAAAAACCTTCAGTCTTTTTGGTATATCAGAGATGAAGAGAATGACTTGTTCGTCAAGAAAATGTCTCAATTTGCTTCAACAAAATCTCGGGTAAATCATACGAAAACTCTTTTCATACTAGTCGCGAGTATTATGTTTAAGATCGGGTACGGACGAAACCTCCATGAGTGCAAGTTCATCGACGAAGATAGCATCGAAGATCTTGTATCTTGTGCACAAGTTTGATTTGATCACAGAGACTCCTTCCCTTTCTGATTTCTTCCCGGGAGGAATCGGCTGGCTCATTGACTAGATTTCCGGACAGAATAAGAGATTGAAAAAGGTCTTTTGGGAATTGGACGCTTTCTATCAGAACATTCTTGATGATCATCTCAACAAGCTTGAGAGAACAGTACCAGAGAACCTGAATATCGTGGATGTAATGATCGATATGATGAAGAAGCAAGACAAAGACGGAGAAGACTCTTTTAATCTCACTATCGATCATCTCAAAGGAATCATCTCGGTTAGTTAACTTATAATAAATCTGTAATCTGGATTCCTTATATCTTCTAAACGTTACATGTGTGCATTTGTGTTAGGACATATTTCTTGCTGGAGTAAACACAAGCGTTATCACTTTGGTGGGGGCGATGACAAAGCTGATCCTAAAACCGAGAGTGATGAAAAAAGTGCAAGACGAGATTCGGACGACACTCGGGGACAAGAAGGAGAGACTCACATAAGAAGATCTTACCGAGCTCCATTACATCAAGCTCGTGGTCAAAGAGACATTAAGGTTACACATCAGTTCCACTTTTGCTCCTAAGACAGACAAGGTCTCAAGTCAAAATCCAAGGCTACGACATTCCTGCAAAAACACAGATGATGATCAACATTTACACGATCGCACGCGATCCAAAACTCTGGACAAACCTTGATGAGTTTAATCTTGACAGGTTTATTGACAGTACTTCCATAGATTACAGAGGACTAAACTATGAGCTTTTACCATTTGGTTCTGGTCGAAGAATATGTTCAGGGATGCTGATGAGGATCACCAACGTGGAATTGGAACTGTTGAATCTCCTCTACTACTTCGATTGGGCACTGCCGGAGGGAAAAACAGTTATAGACATCGACTTGGAAGAGACCGGAGCGATCACTGTCTGCAAGAAAGCAATCTTTGAACTCGTTCAAGTTCTTCATCACTGACTCTAAGTGAAGCAAAATACTCAATAAGAGACACAAAAAAATATTCTACTTTCCTCTGTGTTTGAATGTTCAAATATTTTTGTGTGAAATTGTGATCATTTGTTACAACAATGTAAAGAAAATTGATATCGGTTTCTATTTTCGACTTCAGTCAATAGTATCTATAAGTTTTCACAGATTGTATAATAAGTTTTTATGGGTTACAAAAAAATAAATCAAAACTAAATAATATCGTAACCAACTCTTAGTGGTCTACTGGTCTGATCTAAAGGTAGAAAATTCATCATCTTAATTTAGAAATTAAAGTTTGAAGTTTTGTATTTCTTAATACTTGTTAGAATTGCGAACGACCGAACTTTTCATGTGCCAAAAAATCAGTTTTTCACAAAATTTTAGAGATTAGTTATGATGAAACCTTTAGTTTCCCTAACAAGAAAATACTAAATATTATCAACAAAAAAATAGCATATTGTAATTAAAATTATCTCAAACCAAATTGAGAAGATAAAAAAAACTATATAATACTCACAAAATCAAAACCCAAATACTCATAAATTTTAGTTGTATTGTAGTAAGAGTTATCTAAAACCAAATCAAGGGAAAAATCTACGTAAATTGAACCAAATCAAAACCCAAACACTCACAGGTGCTAGGTTTTGCCGGTGGTTGAAGCGTCGTTTTCACTTGAGATCTAAGATTCTTCTCCTCTTGTCTTCAACTACACATCGTAATCATTCGGATTTAACAGTAACAACAACATTTTATAACTTTTCCATTTCAATTTGGTTCAATTTGACTGAAATTTGTTTGGTTTTTAAATCAATCTTGGTTATACAATTCGGTTTGGTTCAATTTAAACCGAGTTAGCATCGAGACAAAGACAAAGCCAAAGTAAATGAAGTTGAATAAATTAAACACAGTTTAGTGTCATTTGTTTTCTACCTGATAAATTACAAATCGACAACGGCGACTTTCCCTATGATCCTGAACTTGTGAAACAAAGATTGATTTCTCTGAATTTCACGGGAATCTCTGATTTTCCGGGAAAATTATTCATATTTTCTCTCCCTTACATTGTTTATCTCAGAGTGAGACTTACGAGGTAGCTTGTCGGAAACTCAACTTCCGTTGACAGTGAAAAAGCAATCGCAGGTTCTTGAATTGGACACCGTTTTAGATCTCAGTCGCAGATCCTTCACCGTGACCGTCCGGTGAGGCTTTGGAGATCGCCGGCGTAGTTTCTGTAATGGATCCGACTTCTCGACCTGCTGTTGTCATCGACAATGGAACCGGGTATGTTATGGTTTGATAGGTTTATGCGCTTAAGGTGTTTGAGGAAATGCCGCAACGAGATGTGATTTGTTCTGTGAACTTGTTAGATTCATTTGCTTGTGTGTGTCTATTTCAGGTATACGAAAATGGGATTTGCGGGTAATGTAGAACCATGTTTTATACTTCCAACAGTAGTTGCAGTAAACGAATCGTTTTTGAATCAATCCAAGACTTCTTTAAAGGCAAATTGGGCAACACAGCACAACGCTGGAGTTGCGGCTGATCTTGATTTCTTTATTGGAGACGAAGCTTTGACGAAATCACGGTCTAGTAGTACGCATAATCTTCATTATCCAATTGAACATGGTCAAGTTGAGGATTGGGATGCTATGGAAAGATATTGGCAGCAATGTATATTTAACTATTTGAGATGTGATCCAGAGGATCATTACTTTCTTCTCACTGAAAGTCCTCTTACTCCTCCTGAAAGTCGAGAATACACTGGAGAAATTTTGTTTGAGACTTTCAATGTTCCTGGGTTGTACATTGCTGTTAATTCAGTGCTTGCACTTGCAGCTGGGTACACAACTTCAAAGGTAGGTTGCACATTTCTTCTCTCTGAGTATTTATGTTGTTTACCGGGATACAATGATCTGCATTAGGCTAATTTCTTCTGTGAGGCTTGCTTGTGGACTGTCTGAATCCCATTTTCATGACAATGGTCCAGCACATTTCTTCAAAACATGCATTTGTTTTTTTCATGTATTTTATACTTGATTCTATTCAGTTTTGTGTTAAGGGGGTTGAGTTTCTAAAATCTGTTAGTGTAAGTGTGTAACTCCTCCAGTACTAGACGATTTCTTAGTTTTTATGGGTTTTAGCAAATATTGAACGTGTTCTCTTGTCTTTTGTTCCGCCTTGTTATGCTTGCCCCTTAAATTCGACTTACAGTTCTTCTTAGTGTGAGATGACAGGGGTTGTAGTAGATGTTGGAGATGGGGCAACTCATGTTGTACCTGTTGCAGAAGGTTATGTTATTGCGAGCTGTATCAAGTCGATTCCAATTGCTGGCAAAGATGTCACCCTCTTTATCCAGCAACTCATGCGGGTATGCACTAATTTATCGTTGGTCTTCTTTTGTTGTTGGTCTTCAATCTTTCCCTGTGACATTTTAAGTTGTCCGAGGTACTTAATTGGTTACATGATTAAAATCGAAGTTCTGCGTCGTATGGTAACTCGTCGTCTTGCTTATTCGTGTTAGATGCTGCTCCCATATACTTAGAGAGGGTGTTTACTGGTTCACGTTTATGTATTATGTTCATGGAACTTCTCTCTTCAATATTTACTGCAGGAAAGAGGTGAGAACATACCACCAGAAGATTCATTCGATGTAGCCCGTAGAGTGAAGGAAATGTATTGCTACACATCTTCAGACATAGTAAAGGTAATGCTTAGTGGTTAATGTTTAAGTCAAATAATGCTATATTAGAAATAATTGGCTCATGGCCTGTATGCTGAAAGCGCTTGACATTGAACACAGGAAAATTGATAAAGATCACTGAATATTCATATGGTTGCAGGAGTTTAATAAACACGACAAAGAACCAGCAAAGTTTATAAAACAATGGAAAGGTGTTAAGCCAAAGACTGGTGCACCATACACTTGTGACGTGGGATATGAACGATTCCTTGGACCTGAGGTTTGTTACCATTTCTCTGTTAAGTTGATAAGATGGCCAGAATCAGGTTTATTGGTATGTCTATGAGCTGTTCATTATTGATAATAACTCTGTTCTGATTACTAAACAGTGTTACATAAATGGTGCTCTATTGCAAACTAAAATTAGGTAAATGACTAAGTCGAATATGCTAAAACGGATACTGGCTCGGACTGATTTTTCTCTAGTTAACGTTCTGACGCTACTGGAACTACTAAACTTGTTTCTGGATCAAATTTTTGTTTTGATAATGAAATATAATCTCCTTTGTTTGACTTAACAGAGAGAGTAACTAGAATCAGTGGAACATAATTTCCATTAATGTTCTTGCGCTCGTGTTCTGCTATAACCAGTGAGTAATAATGGTGAGATTTTGTGTTATAGGTCTTCTTTAATCCAGAGATATACAGCACTGACTTCACAACCTCTTTACCAGCTGTAATAGACAAATGTATTCAGTCTGCACCAATTGACACACGAAGAGCTTTATATAAGGTCTGTAACACAAATAATGGTCAGAGTTTTAAAGATAATTCTAATCTGCTGATTGTTTCTCGGTACTAACGAATTTGAAAAATCTTCATATCAGAATATAGTGTTGTCCGGAGGTTCAACTATGTTCAAAGATTTCGGAAGAAGGTTACAAAGGGATCTGAAGAAAATCGTTGATGCTCGTGTTCTTGCTAATAACGCTCGTACTGGTGGTCAAATTACGGTAAAAAACGTGTATGATGTTCCCTAAAGTAAAAGAAAACAGAAACTAACCATTTTCCATTTCATCTGTGTTAATTTTGTATAAACACAGTCACAACCTGTGGAGGTTAATGTCGTGAGCCATCCTGTCCAGAGGTTTGCAGTTTGGTTTGGAGGCTCTGTGCTTTCATCAACTCCTGAGTTTTTCGCGGTATGTAAAAACTATTTCCTGGTTTAAATTACAGAAACAAACGGGTTGTGCTGTTCAATACGTTATAAAACGGCTAGAAACCGGTTTAGAGATCAATCTAGATTCAAGATAAAGCTCATGGCTTGATCGGTTTGAAATCGATGTGTTTTGTTGTTGCAGAGTTGCAGAACGAAAGAGGAGTATGAGGAATGTGGAGCAAGCATATGCCGTACAAATCCAGTGTTCAAAGGAATGTATTGAAAATAAACTGAAGCTGCTTCATAAATAATTCATCAGCTTCGTCTTTTAGATCTTGTGAATGTTTGTCTGAAACATCTCCATTTGAGGTTTTGATGTAGAAACTCTTATTATTTTCAGACAAATAAAAGTAAAGAAGTGTTAAATTCAGATTCCATTATAGAATTTCCGGTTTATCAAACGTGAATCTTCTTATCAACTTTTTTTTTAATAGACTACGAAAAGAAAAGAGATTGGTAGTTACTCCTTTTCTATTTCCCCTAAATTCTTAAAAGAATATATTAAAATAATGTATAGTATCATTTTTGAAAATATCGAAATATCATTAAGTATATTTTGTTTTACCTTTTATGATTCAATTAAAATTACTACTACTAATTAACACTTAAAAAACATGTTATTAAAAGTTTGTTACGACAATCTGTTGACAAATAAAAAAAGCAAAGCTTCTTTCATTTGTTTCTCTATCGGATAAGAGAAAAAAGAACATCTTGAACGAAGCCGACTCTCTCCTCTCCGATCTCTTAATCAAAAACTTTCGTTGAATTTTACAACAAAGCTCTGATTCTCTCGAGGAACAACAAGATCCCGGAACTTGTCGGAACGGAAAGAAGATCCAGCTGCAAAGAGTCAAAGTAAGCAAGCGTAGGTTTTTTTGTTACCTTTTCCCTTTCGATCCTCCAATTTCACGAGGCTAATCGATTACCTACGGTTTTAATCGATCTTCTTACTGTCTCGTTGAATTGTAACCTTTCCTCATAGATCTGTTTTGTTTCTTTTCGATTTTGTAAGAACCCTAATGTTAAGAGATCTGTCTATTTGTGTTTTTTGTTTCCTATGTGAAATGGGTTAATATATGTGTAGCCCCTTTCATTGTAAATCACACTATGTATGTTATCTGACCCCTTGTATATGTAAAAACCGAAACTTGTAAGATCCTTGTTTAAATGGAGAGAAGATATTTCAAGCTAGATCCAAATTTTCAGATCTGAAAGCTAAAGTTCCTGTTTTTTCTTATTTAGACTTGTTAAAGTGTGATCTGTACACAGACAATTATCTACGTTGTTGTTCATCAGTGTTCTTGTAAAGTGTCTTAAGCCTAACTGAATAGGCAGACTTGTAATTTCTGTGAAAGGATCTGTTGTGTTTCATGTAAGAGAGGTTGTTTTTATGTAATTTATGCTTTTTAATTCTTCTTGTATTTTATGGCCAGTTTATTATGAATCCAATGAATGAAGAAAACGTTGGTTATGGAGGTAATCAGAAGCTACTACATCAAGGAAGTGGAACTATACCTGCTCTAGCGGATGAAGAACTTATGGGAGAAGATGATGACTACGATGATCTCTATAGCGATGTTAATGTTGGTGAGAGTTTCTTCCAAGCTCATAATCAGTCTCAAACACCAGCTCAAGTCGGTGGAAGTATTCAAGCTCAGAATAGTCATGTTACTGAACCGAGAGCAGCAATTGTATCTGGAGGTACAGTTGAAGGGAAGTATCGAAATGATGTGGGGCATAATGGAATCAATGGACCAGAAACAAGATCGGATGTTTATCCACAAGCATCTTCGTATGGAGCAAAAGGGTTGAATATTGATGTCCAAGCCAACAAAGTCAATCCACAAGGATCAACATCTATTGTGTTAAACACCCATGGGTATTCAGGGAACGCGGTAAATGTTCCTGAGGTACCTGTGCATAACTCCTATGGTGCTGTTCCTCAAGGTGCTCAGCAGATTCCTGTTAGCCACATGAATATGAATGTGAATCCAAATGCGATGCCGATGGTGAACAAAAGCCCGACACAGCCATTTGTTGTGGACAATGGAAACACTATGCTTTTTGTTGGAGAGTTACACTGGTGGACGACGGATGCAGAGATTGAGAGTATTCTTTCTCAGTATGGAAGAGTGAAAGAGATCAAGTTTTTCGATGAGAGAGTTAGTGGGAAATCTAAAGGGTATTGTCAGGTTGAATTTTATGATTCAGCTGCTGCAGCTGCTTGCAAAGAAGGAATGAATGGTTTTGTTTTCAACGGTAAAGCATGTGTTGTAGCCTTTGCTTCTCCTGAAACACTGAAACAGATGGGAGCTAATTTCACAGGGAGGAACCAAGGACAGAACCAAATTCAAAACAGAAGACCTCTGAATGAGGGAATGGGAAGAGGTAACAACACCAACAACAACAACAATATGAATACACCAAATGCAGACGGTGGAAGAAACTACGGGAGAGGTGGGTTTGCGCGTGGTGGCCAAGGAATGAGCAACCGCGGAGGTCATTGGGGTGGTGGAATGAGAGGTAGAGGGCTAAACAACAACATGGCTAATGGTTCTGGTGCTGGACCATATGGTCCTGGACTTGCTGGTCCATCTTTTGGTGGTATGATGCCACAGGGTATGATGGGAGCTGGTGGATTTGATCCTACATTCATGGGCCGGGGTGGTGGTTATGGAGGGTTTTCAGGTCTTGCTTTCCCTGGGATGGCTCATTCTTATCCAGGTGTTAATGCAATGGGAATGGTTGGGATTGCTCCTCATGTTAATCCCGCCTTTTTTGGCACTGGAATGGGAACGATGGGTAACTCGGGGATGAATGGAGTTCATGCAGCGGCCATGTGGAACGAGGCTAATGGAGGAGGTGGTGGTGAAGAAGGTGGTTCTGAATATGGTGGCTATGAAGATGAAACTCAAGAGAAAGAAGAAAAGCAGCCATCACGCGAGAAAGAACGGGCTACCACTGAACGTGACTGGTCTGAGAACAGTGGTGATAGAAGACACAAGAGTCACCGTGAAGAGAAAGATAGTCACAGAGAGTATAAGCAGCAGAGAGACCGTGATTCTGAAGACTTTGATAGAGGACAATCTTCTGTGAAATCTCGAAGCAGATCAAGAATGTCAGAAGATGATCATAGGTCAAGGTCAAGAGATGCAGACTATGGAAAGAGAAGACGAGGAGACTGAAAAAAGAACCTCTTGTGTTCTTTGAGCCTCATCTAAACTATACCGGTTTAAGTTACTCTGCCTACTGCTTTAATCTACTTATCATCAAATATCTGATACAATGTTTCTCTATACCCTTGTTTGCTGATATTCAGTCTTTGCAGACAAAAGCATATATTTGTAAACTATGTTTTGTTTTGTTAATGGTTCAACATTTGTTATTGCAAACACCTTGATTAGAGAATTGTTGTGTATCATTGTAGCTTTTATGCTTCTGAGTATTATCACATTGAGTGGTAGAGTTAAGCGTGTGAGTATTATTACATTGAACTATAATATAGGGGTTGTATATCTTTTTTGTAATATACAAAATCAAATCAGAATATATGATAATTTAGCAAATCTAAAAACCAAAACGGCGTGAAGTGTTTAACATGGAACGCTTGATCCAACAGTTAGGATTAGTTACGAGTTAAGACTGACTTTGTCCCCAAGTCTCACTTTAACTAAAAGTTTCCTTTTTTTCCCTCTTGGCTTATTAAACACGTAAGCGCTTTTTACATTCATCAACAAATCTCAAATTCGTATTCCAAATTAGGGTTTTAGTAGAGTTATAAAATCAGAGGAAAGTTTGTTGGCGTCTATGGAGTTTGTGAAATCCTTAGGAAAGGGTTCGTATGGTAGCGTAGATCTCATCAGATACACTAAACCCGACGGCTCAAAACCGTACTATGAAGCCGTGAAAAGCTCATACGCACAAGACTACGAATCACTCAACAACGAGTTTCAGATTCTGTCTAAACTCAGAGATTGTCCAAGAATCGTGAAAACTTTTGGTACAAGTCTATTGAGAGGTGTTAACGATCACGGAATCAGAGTCTACAAAATGTCAATGGAGTATGCAGCTAGTGGAAGTTTGACATCTTTTATGGAAACAAGATTATTGTCTGATTCGATGATTAGAGACTTCACTCGTATGATTCTTCAAGGACTTGTCTCGATTCATAGTCACGGTTATGTCCATTGCGATCTGAAACCGGAAAACATTCTCGTGTTTCCTAGACGTGATTCTTCTTCGTATGATTTGAAGATTTCTGATTTTGGAATGTCAACAAAAGTTGGAGAGGAATCAGAGTTTTGGGAGTTTGATTCTCCGTTTTTAGGAACGTCTCTTTACATGTCGCCTGAATCTGTTCACTACGGGATTGCGGAGAAAGCGTTAGATTTGTGGTCCTTAGGTTGCGTCGTGTTGGAGATGTATACAGGAGAATCACCATGGCCGTTTGAAGATTCAAAGGAGCTTTTACCTCTTTTGTTGAATGGGGATGCACCAGAGATTCCAGAGTCTGTTCCTTTGGACGCAAGGCGGTTTTTGGAAACGTGTTTCGCAAGGAACCCTATCGAGAGAGGAAGTGCTTTAGAGTTGTTGAACCATTCGTTTGTTTCTGATCAGAAGAAGGTTAGGGTTTCCGGCGCTGGAGCTAAGAGAAAGTCGGTGGTGGTGTTCAAGTCTAAGGATGGTACAAAGAAATTGAAGATTATTCCACCAAAGCAGCCCGAGTTTAAGAAAATTTTGAGGTTGAAGATTATACCTCCTAAACCCCCAGGATTTAGTCTCGTTCCTGTTCAGTAGATCCTTGTTACTTGGTAGTTAGTGTAGATCAAGTTATTTACATGTTGAGACAATTGTAAAAGCTTAGATATACAACCCCTATATGATAGTTCAAATATCGGATACAATGTTGTCTTTTAGTTAAGAGGAAGAAGATGAAGAGAGATCTTTATTCTTTGCTTTTATTTTGTTGCATTTCACAATTATATAGCATGTAAAACCTGAGAGCTTTGGCATTTACATCAAATCATCCCAAAGCATAAACACAGTTTTACATTCTACACAATACATTTACTTTCTAAAAATCTGTACAAAGTTTTGCTTGTCCAGATTCTAAATCAGATTAGAGTACTCGTAGTAAACCAAGAAGAGAGCTTCCGGGTAATCCTTAGGAAGACTATTGATGTAGAGGTAAAATCTGAACAAATCTTCCCTTGAAGCTGTCCTTGCATCCACCACATCGTGATCACCCGCGAGAACCCACAAATCCTCTGAGTTCACTCTCTTCATGCTGCCCCGACAAAACGGGCATGACTGAGACTTCAAGTTCCTGCAGATGTAAATCAATGGAAATTTGGTGAGCTAATTTATCTAGCGAAAAAGGTCTTTAAATTGCAGTGTCTATGTGTGTGTGTACCAATTGCGATAGCATTTGATGCACATAGAATGGCAGCAATTCGGTAACACCATTTTGGTGCAAGTTTCTAAACAGATTCCACATTCTTCTTCACGCTCTAACCCGGCACTGCTAAATCTACTACTGCGAGCTTCTTTTGTTATTTTCTTGCTGAGTCTTTTAAGGTCAAACCCGATGTCTGCGTTTTCCAACTCGTCTAAGTTGCTGTGTAATAGCTGAAGCGATGGTAGTATCACACCTTCAATAGACAAGATATTAGAGCCAAAGATTAAAACATAAAGAAAACCCGCAAATAGATATCAAACATTCAACAGCATTCCTACGCGATTTCTCATTCAATCTCATAAGTAACTAAAAATGAGATTTTTTTTGAAGATAATGGCCAATTCCACAAAAACCTTGAGCCAAAAACATGAACAATTATATTTGTGACCAATGGTTTTGGGTTTGCTTACCGTAAAACTCACTAATAGTTGCTTTCCGTCCGTGCGTGGTAAGTTTAGGTTGTCCATCAGAATGAACCTATACAAGCAAAGTTGACAACAATGGCAACAAAAATGAGACATTCCAGTCCTAATAGAGGAAGCCACTTTGAGATCACAGGAGCAAAAGAACTAACCTTGTAAACAAGAACATGAAAGAGGTTTAAATAGCGTGGAACCAAACATGAGCAAGAAAGATCAATCCACCGAAGCAAGATCAGTAATAATGAAGCAAAGTTACTATGAACAAGTTTCATCTGAAGCCTCACATTGTTCTTCCCCATTGGAATTGCTTCTGCCCTGAAGAGATTAAGCTCAAAGCTCTTAAAAGCAATTCACCGAACAGAACATGTGCAATATCAAGAACCCTAACAATTATAACCTTGAGCAACAAAGCTTGTAAATTTGCTGAAATTAGAATATCAACTTTCAAGTGAATGCTACAAATTTCGGAGTTTCCTAAAATAACCCAATTTTGATGATAACAGATTATTATTACATAACCAATCCGAGAAAATGACCTGAAATTCTCAGCTGGGTTTTCATAATTCACCTACTCTATAGCTCAACTAATCAAACCTATAACGAGTAAAGTCTTAACCTTTTAGATAAAAGAGACAAAACCCATAAAAGGACTTACAAGGTATTAGCGTGTTGAACATCAGCTTCCAAAATCTTCAAAGATTCATAATACGAAGAAGAAGATGATGATGACGAAGAAATAGCCAACTGATTATACATCTCTCTTTCTCTATGTGCGATTACAACAAGAAGAAAATGATTGATTGAAAAATTCCCCAGAAATATAAGAAAAGCAAAAATCAGAAAGATGCTAAAAGGAAGAGATAGGTGTGATTGATCGGAAAAAGGCAAGAACCTAAAAGACAAGAAGCCAAAGAAAGAAGCTAAACTCCGGAAAGGAACACAAGTCTCACTTCTTCTTTCTCTCTCTCTGCTTTTTTGGTGTTTTGTTTTGCCTTTTTGATTCTTTGTTCACGGTTAGCTACTTTATTTAAATATTACTCATGTTGGAGAATTATTCGTTTCTTAATAAGACATTTAATTTAATTTTCTTGTTAGTTAATTAATTTAAAGTTTGAATTGAGATGGTTTATTGTATCTGAATATAATTAATAGTCGCTTTCATTTAATTTGTAACAACTTTTGGAATAAATAGTTAAAGTGAATATAGACAAAAAGACCTAAGTGGAAGAACGCGTGTACATACTTTACCTCACTAATAAAACATGTTTTGCTCACGTAAACCAAAGATTAAAACCCAAAAATTATGCTATGGTTCAAAATAGAGGCTAGAGCTACAAAATTATTTGAATCGATACTAATTTTAAATTGTATGAAGTCTACTTGATCTTCTTAAATTTTATAACAAAACAAACGAAAGTTTGTATTCTTTTTTAACGAAGAGTTTACCGACTTAGATTGATTTCTCTTGGTTTAACAAAAAAAGAGAGTAATATTTAGTATTTATTTAAATTTTAAACATTTGAATTCGAGAAGCACTCATATCAAGTGAAAATGGTCAATAGTCGTTTTTCATGCTCATATTTTTTTTTAAATATGTAAAATGTGAAACTTTTATATGGAAAATTGATCATGATCAAGAAGAAGTGTGTTATATTATGATCAAGAGATGTGGGGTGCTAATTCTTTGGTTAAATTATGAAACATAGATATTTTTGTACGGAAGAAAAATCAATGGTCACGATATGACAAAGATATATATTTTACGGAGGCAGCTGCAGTAAAAGATTTTTAGGTTTTTTCACTAACTTCTCATTAAGGATATTTTCGCCACAATATAACAATTAATTGCTACTCACCTAAATTGTGACGCCCGTGAACCATTTTTTTGAGAAAATGGAGGGGCTGTCGATCGACAGGGCTCTTTAGGGTTGTCGATCGACAGGGGTATGAAGGGTTGTCGATCGACAGGGTCCTTAAGGGCTGTCGATCGACATGCACCCGAATTGATCGATTTTCTGGTTCAATTTAAGTCGTTCAATTGGACCGGGCCGGTTTGGTGAAACCCTAGGGCTTCGTATTTAAGTCTTTTTGGCCGCATTTGAGCGAACCAAGCCTAAAAAATCAGCAAAGAAAGAGTTGAGAGGAGTTCTCTTGTTTCTGTTAGGGTTTTTGAGTTAGGGTTTCGTTCTTGATCGTTTTGGAGAGGTATTTCGTGGGGATTGTCGTGGATTTCGTGTCTAGCTTCAATACTATCAGATTCTATCCGAAAAATCTAAGGTGAGTGCGTGACCATGGATTCTAGGCCGGTGGATTCGTTATGGTTGTGTGGTGGTAGGTTATGAATTGATTGATTGGAACTTGTGTGAATTATTTGAGACTGTGATTTGTGTTTGGATTGTGTGGATTGTGATTTGCGTGCAGGTTTCGTGTCATCACAGAGGAGGAAATCGATCCGAGAGGATAATGATCGATCTCCCATGAATCTGCGACGGCCTGTCGATCGACAGCACTTGGGTGTGTCGATCGACAGGGCAACACGAGAGCTGTCGATTGACACCTAGAGGTTGTGTCGATCGACATGTGCTTGAGGATCTGTCGATCGACACCTAGAGGTTGTGTCGATCGACAGGGTCTTGTGGAGCTATCGATCGACAGACACCGTGGGTGTGTCGATCGACAGGTGTGCACAGGGGTGTCGATCGACACCTAGTGGTAGTGTCGATCGACAGGCCGCATCTCTGGGCTGTGGTTGAGACATTGTTGTGATTGTGTGATTGTTTGATGCGTGTTTGCCTGAGCGGATTTATCGCGTCTGAGTGCGCAGTCGTAGATGGGATGACCGTCTCACTGGGTATTTGTGATAATACTCACGCATCTCTTTTTTTCATGTGATGCAGGTAAAGGTAAATTGTGATCGTGGAATCACGGCTAAGAAGAGGGAGATGATCTAGGGTCTCGCGTTGGGTGTTGTTGTGATTTCCTTTTCTATTTTAGAACCTTGCTAGGTTGTTGGTTTTGTTGAATTGAAATTTGTTATTGGAACTGGTTGTCTTAAGTTTTAATGGAATTGTTTTCTTGGTTAATTGATGTTATCCGCTGGTTGTCTGTTTATGTCTGCTTGGCTGTTGATGATAACATTTATGGGAATGCTAATCCGAGACCAAGGGTTTCTTGTTAAAAAAAAAAACGGGTCGGGTCGTTTCAGTTTGGTATCAGAGCCCTTACGGTTTTAGGACGGGCTAAAACTGTTAGGATTGTAATTTGGTTAAATTGATAATTTTGTGAGTTTGGGGGTTCTAGATCATCTTCCTTCGAGCCTTCAAAGAGATTCCACGGTAAGTGTTGATTGTTGTGTTTGGGTCTTTCTAGTGCTTAGCTTGCCTGCTTGTGAGTGTAGTGAGATGGTTAGAGTGACTAGAGGGCGTGGTCGTGGGGGCTGAGGTAGAGGTCGTGGACTCGGGGGTGAGCCAGTCATAAGTGTGGCTCAGAGTTCCGCGTATGGGCCTGGGGCAGGTCAGCAGTCGGTGCATGATGGTCAGACCGCCAGTGTGACTGCCAGTGTGGGGGCTAGTGTGGGTCCTGTTGGGGCCGGTGTGGGTCTTGTAGGGGCTGGTTTGGGTCCCGTTGAGGCTAGTGGTGCTGGTGGTGTTGGCGCAGCTGGGGGTGCGGTCACGGCCGCATGAGTAGCCCTGGCTGGAGATGATCGGTTGGCTGATCTGCTGAGACAGTTGTTGGAGCGGTTACCGGACGCGGTGCCAGTGCAGGCTCCAGTGTTGCCACGAGTGGCAGAGGTGCAGCCGAGGGCTGCGGTTGCTGATGAGGTTCAGTTGTACATCCGTATGATGGAACAGATGCAGAGGATCGGTACGGGTTCGTTTGCGGGAGGTTTGAAGCCTGAGGAGGCTGATGAGTGGAGGATGAGGTTGGAGCGGAACTTTCGCTCGATTAGGTGTCCCGAGGGATACAAGGTCGACTTGGCGGTCCATTATTTGGACGGGGATTCACATCTCTGGTGGAGGAGTGTTGCGGCTAGGTGGGTTGGGACTGCGATGTCGTGGTTGGACTTTGTGACGGAGTTTAACTCCAACTTCTTCCCTCAGGAGGCGTTGGATCGTTTGGAGGCGAGGTTCTTGGACTTGACTCAGGGGGCGAGGTCTGTGCGGGAGTATGACGTGGAGTTTAACAGACTTCTAGGTTATGCTGGTAGGAGCTTGGAAGATGAGCAGGCTCAGTTTCGGAGGTTCTTGCGAGGACTTCGACCAGATTTGAGGACTCGGTGCAGAGGCATCAGGTTCGGGTGTAGAGTGGAGTTGGTAGAGGCAGCTGCACAGATCGAGGAGGATCTGAGGGAGCAGGCTGCGGTTGTAGTTTCAGCTGTTCAGCCTCGGAGGCCTCAGCAGCAAGTGCAGCAGGCGGGTCCTGGCAAAGGCGGCAAGCCTGCGAAGGGACAGAAGAGGAAGTGGGATGGTGCTTCGGGATCGGGTCAGAGTGGCCTAGGATGTTACGTTTGTGATAATCTAGACCACAAGAGGGCGAGTTACCCGAAGCAGAGTGAGGTTCGAGCGGCTCAAACGTGCTATCAGTGTGGAGAGTCGGGGCACATCAGGCCGAACTGTCTGAAGTTGTAGCCGTTGGCGGTGGCAGTGGTCCAGCCAGTAGCTCAGTATGGGGCGGTGCAGCCTTTGGACCAGATCGCGGCGATGGAGCGTCCGCCGGCTATTGCAGCACCGGGAGAGCCGAGCTCAAGGCCGATCACATGTAACTTTCTAATTCAGACTTTGTAAATTCAGTAGTGTAGAATTTTTTGGTGCTTGTTTTAGAGGGTTTGCCTGTGATAGAAAGTTAGGTTGCTTAGCACATGGGAATTGTGTAGGGACCTTGTTTGTGGGTGGGTGTGAGTCCCACGTGTTGTTTGATTCTGGAGCATCGAATTGCTTCATTACTCCGGATCATGCTGATAGAAGTGGCATCCGGAGTGACGCTGGTGAGCAGACTGGACCGGTTATGGTTGCTGGAGGAGAATTTCTAGCTACGCATGGCCGGGCGAAGGAGGTGGATATTCTGGTAGCGGGTGAGTTGATGCCAGCTGACTTGGTGATCAGTCCGGTGGAGCTGTACGATGTTATCCTTAGTATGGATTGGTTGAGTCAGTGCCGAGTCCATCTGGATTGTCATCGGGGTCGAGTGGTGTTCGAACGTGAAGGTGGTAGGTTGGTTTACCAAGGAGTGAGACTGACTTCAGGTAGTCTCGTAATCTAACTTGTCCAGGCAGAGGCGATGATTGAGAGGGGTTGCGAGGCTTACCTGGTCACGATTGTAATGCCGGAGGCTGTTGGTGGGGTTGCTATGAGAGATATTCGGGTCGCTCGGGATTTCGAGGATGTTTTTCAGTCGTTGTAGGGACTACCGCCGTCTTGGTCGGATCCTTTCACGATTGAGCTAGAGCCCGAAACGACGCCGTTGTCTAAGGCACTCTATAGAATGGCTCCAGCAGAGTTGGCGGAATTGAAGAAGCAGTTGGAGGATTTGTTGGAGAAGGGGTTTATTCGACACAGTACTTCACCGTGGGGAGCCCCGGTGTTGTTTGTGAAAAAGAAAGATGGTAGTTTCTGGTTGTGCATCGATTATCGAGGGCTTAACCGAGTCACTGTGAAGAACAAGTATCCTCTTCCGAGAATTGATGAGTTGTTAGATCAGTTGAGAGGGGCTACTTGGTTCTCCAAGATTGACTTGGCATCCGGTTACCACCAGATTTTGATCAACGAAGCAGATGTTCGGAAGACGGCTTTCAGGACTCGGTATGGGCATTTTGAGTTTGTTGTGATGCCATTCGGGTTGACGAATGCACCGGCGGCATTTATGAGTTTGATGAACGGAGTTTTCCAGGAGTATCTGGATGAGTTCGTAATCATCTTCATCGATGATATTATGGTGTATTCGAAGAGTCTGGAGGAACATGAGGTTCATTTAAGGAGAGTTCTGGAGAAGTTGCGGGAACATAAGCTGTTTGCGAAGTTGAGTAAGTGCAGTTTTTGGCAGAGAGAGATGGGATTTTTGGGTCACATCATTTATGCAGAAGGAGTTTCTGTGGATCCGGAGAAGATCCGAGATTGGCCTAGACTGAGGAATGCAACTGAGATCAGGAGTTTTCTTGGGTTGGCAGGCTATTATCGGAGATTCGTTAAAGGTTTTGCGAGTATGGCTCAGTCTATGACGAAGCTGACAGGGAGGGATGTTCCTTTCGTGTGGTCGGCTGATTGTGAGCTGAGTTTCGCGAAGCTGAAGACGATGTTGACTAGTACACCGGTTTTGGCGTTGCCTGAGCCGGGTGAGCCTTATGTGGTGTACACAGATGCTTCGAGAGTTGGTTTGGGTTGTGTGCTGATGCAGCAGGGTAAGGTGATTGCTTATGCTTCGAGGCAGTTGAGGAAGCATGAGGGCAATTATCCTGTTCATGACTTGGAGCTGGCGGCAGTGATTTTCGCGTTGAAAATCTGGAGGTCTTACTTGTATGGTGGCAGAGTTCAGGTGTTCACTGTACATTGTCTACCATCCTGGTAAGGCTAACACTGTGGCTGATGCTCTTAGTCGAAGGAGGTATGATTCATCTCAGGAGCGGGATGTGGAAAATCTGGTGAGCGTGCTTAGTTCTTTGAGGTTGTGTGTCACTTCAGAGGATCCTTTGGGTTTAGCGGCGGTGGATCAGGCGGATCTTTTGAGCAGGATCCGAGTAGCTCAGGAGAAGGATCAGGTGTTGATTGATCTCTCTAAAGCTGCTGGTTCTGAATATCAGGTTTCTGCCAATTGGACTATCTTAGTGCATGGACGAGTCTCTGTTCCTAAGGATGAGGACTTGAGGCAGGAAATTCTGAGAGAACCTCATGCGAGTAAGTTTTCGATTCATCCGGGAGCGACTAAGATGTATCGGGATCTGAAACGGTATTATCATTGGGTCGGGATGAAGAGAGATGTAGCAGATTGGGTTGCAGCTTGCAATGTGTGTCAGTTGGTGAAGGCTGAGCACCAAGTTCCTAGTGGCTTATTGCAGAGTCTACCCATTCCAGAGTGGAAGTATGACATGATCACTATGGATTTCGTAGTAGGGTTGCCGGTTTATCAGACCTATGATGCGATTTGGGTGATTGTGGATCGACTGACTAAGTCAGCACATTTTCTGGCCATTAAGAAGACAGATGGAGCTGAGGTCTTGGCTAAGAAGTATGTGAAGGAGATTGTAAGGTTGCATGGAGTGCCCGCGAGTATTGTGTCGGATCGAGATTCGAGGTTTGCATCAGTGTTCTAGAGAGCCTTCATGAGTACGGCTAATCATTCGCAGACGGATGGGCAGTCCGAAAGGACGATTCAGACACTGGAAGATCTGTTGAGGATGTGTGTGCTAGATTGGGGTGGTCATTGGGCGGATCACTTGAGTTTGGTGGAGTTCGCATATAACAACAGTTTTCAGGCGAGTATCGGAATGACTCCTTTTGAGGCGTTGTATGGGAGGCCATGTCGTACTCCGCTATGTTTTACCCAAGTGGGGGAGAGGAGTATCTTTGGGGCTGATTTTGTTCAGGAGACGATGGAGAAGATCCGTGTTGTGAAGCTGAACATGAAAGAGGCTCAGGATCGGCAGAAGAGTTATGCCGATAGGAGAAGGAAAGAGTTGGAGTTTGCAGTCAGAGATCGAGTGTATCTCAAGATGGCTACGATGCGGGGTCTGAACAGGTCCATATCCGAGGATAAGCTTGGTACGAGGTATATGGGTCCGTTCCGGGTTATGGAGCGTGTGGGACCAGTTGCTTATCGGTTGGAGCTGCCTCCGATCATGGAGAAATTCCATGATGTGTTTCATATTTCGAAACTCAGGAGATGCTTGCATGCTTCTGAGGAGGTAGCAGTGACGATTCCTGCAGATCTTCAGCCAAATCTGACTGTTGGGATGAGGCCGGTTAGGATTCTTGAGAGAAGTATCAAGATTCTGCGCCGGAAAAGAGTGTCATTGTTGAGAGTCTTGTGGGACTGTGACGGTATTCAGGAGGAGACTTGGGAACCAGAGGCAAAGATGAAAACGAAGTTCAGGAAGTGGTTCGAGAAGCAAGCCGAGGAGTGAATTCATTTTTCTTTGTGGTTTCCCAGTTTCAGTTTTGTGTTGTGATCACCGGGTGTGGTGAGGTTTTTGGTTGTGGATTTTGTATTTTCATTAAAGTTGTAATGATTATGACATTTTACAGTGAATAAGAAAGTGTTTTTCTTATGTGTTTATGACTTGTTAGTCATGTGTTAGCGGTTAGAGAACCCCGAAATAGAAGTTTTATTGCGAATGGAATTTGCCAGTTTCGGTGGGGACTCTAGCGGTTTGTGTGTGTATGTGCGAGAGAGTCTCAGAATAGAAGTTTTTCGGTGGTTAGAACTGTCTAGTTCTGGGGAGACTCTGAGGGGACATCCGAGGTGATGGATGGTCTAGGTGATATGTGATGATCACGGTTGTGATGGTATTCCGGGAGGGGAATATCATGTGATACCTTAGGAGGTAGTTCCGGTAAGAGGTGCATTATAGACGTTAGGAATTGATTGCGTAGCTCAGAGATAGACATTGGTTCATTCTTAGAGATGAGTCTCCGGCAGATCTTGAGAGATGCGTCTCTCCGGGGGACCGTGGGTTCCCTGCATACCGATCGTTCGTCAAGACTGCGAGGACTGAGAGCGTGGGGGTATGGGGATAGTTTGGGAGGTTGCGACCTCTGGCAGATCTTTGCATACCGAGAGCTTGATAGACTGTGTGTCTTGATGGGTTGAGGTGTGGAGATGGTTGAGTATCAAACATCGTCAGGACTGCGTGGACTGAGGTGGGTTGATACTAGAAACCTAGAGCTGAGGGGTGACCATCCCGAGAGCTAGATGGTGGTTATGAGTTATGAGCTATGGACAATCAATGTCTGAGACGGGTCTATGTGCATAGGACGGATATGAGCCTCGAGAGGGTCTGGGAGATGTAGTCTCCGGTGTTACTGGCGGGATGGCCAGGGGTTAGCTTGGTGGGTAGTGTTTGAGGATTCGAGGACGAATCCGGTTTTAGTGGGGGAGAATTGTGACGCCCGTGAACCATTGTTTTGAGAAAATGGAGAGGATGTCGATTGACAGAGATCTTTAGGGCTGTCGATCGATAGGGCTATGAAGGGCTGTCGATCGACAGGGTCCTTAAGGGCTGTCGATCGACAGGTACCCGAATTGGTCGGTTTTCTGGTTCAATTTAAGTCGTTCAATTGGACCGGGCCGGTTTGGTGAAACCCTAGGGCTTCGTATTTAAGTCTTTTTGGCCGCATTTGAGCGAACCAAGCCTAAAAAATCAGCAGAGAAATAGTTGAGAGGAGTTCTCTTGTTTCTGTTAGGGTTTTTGAGTTAGAGTTTCGTTCTTGATCGTTTTGGAGAGGAATTTCGGGGGGATTATCGTGGATTTCCTGTCTAGCTTCAATACTATCAGATTCTATCCGAAAAATCTAAGGTGAGTGCGTGACCATGGCTTCTAGGCCGGTGGATTCGTTAGGGTTGTGTGGTAGTAGGTTATGAATTGATTGATTGGATCTTGTGTGGATTATTTGAGACTGTGATTTGTGTTTGGATTGTGTGGATTGTGATTTTTATGCAGGTTTCGTGTCATCACAGAGGAGGAAATCGATCCGAGAGGATAATGATCGATCTCCCATGAATCTGCGACGGCCTGTCGATCGACAGCACTTGGGTGTGTCGATCGACAGGGCAACACGAGAGCTGTCGATCGACACCTAGAGGTTGTGTCGATCGACAGGTGGTTGAGGATCTGTCGATCGACAGACACCGTGGGTGTGTCGATCGACAGGGGTGTCGATAGACACCTAGTGGTAGTGTCGATCGACAGGCCGCCTGTCTGGGCTGTGGTTGAGCCATTGTTGTGATTGTGTGATTGTTTGATGCGTGTTTGCCTGAGTGGATCCATCGCGTCTGAGTGCGCAGTCGTAGATGGGATGACCGTCTCACTGGGTATTTGTGATAATACTCACGCATCTCTTTTTTTCATGTGATGCAGGTAAAGGCAAATTGTGATCGTGGAATCACGGCTAAGAAGAGGGAGATGATCTAGGGTCTCGCGTTGGGTGTTGTTGTGATTTCCTTTTCTGTTTTAGAACCTTGCTAGGTTGCTGGTTTTGTTGAATTGGAATTTGTTATTGGAACTGGTTGTCTTAAGTTTTAATGAAATTGTTTTCTTGGTTAATTGATGTTATCCGCTGGTTGTCTGTTTATGTTTGCTTGGTTGTTGAGGATAACATTTATGGGAATGCTAGTCCGAGACCAAGGGTTTCTTGTTAAAAAAAAAAACGGGTCGGGTCGTTTCATAAATAGCTTCCACCTCATGTCATACACCTAATTTCCGCGCTTCAAACTACTATTTACCTAATTAACCATTTTTTAAAGTCAGTAAAATGTGAAAATTTATTTATAAAAAATTGATCATGATCGACAAGAAGTACGTTAAATATTATGATTAGGATGCAAATTCTTTGATTAAATTATGATCAAGAGATGCTGGTATTGGAAAGTACGGTAAAAACATGATAATCACGAAAAAAAATATTTATATTTTCTATTTTTATTACAACCAAAACAAAAAGTTATTAACTATGAAAGAAGGTTGTGTGTATGAAAATAGGAAATAACATAATATACACTTATGAAAATACCTACAAAATAAACACACTATGATGATTTAGCATAATACGAAAGTATGAAATATAAAATACCAATTTGATGATTTATAATGAAAGATTACTAATTATGCTTATGTTTTGCTTACTTTTGTTAATATAATTACTTAATTGTTTTCCTTATCCTTATTGAAAAAATATAATGTACACTACTAGAATTGACCAACATAGTTACAATTTTTTTTGTAACTATGAACACATTTTTGTAGCTAAAATAGGTTTGCTACAAATTTGTCACAATAAAAAATCTCTGAGTTTGGGTTCGTCGGTAATTAGAATTTGTAGCAAGGTGTAGTAAATTTGCTACGAACTGCAACTCATTAAGTCTGTAGCAACTTGAATCAGTTACCTTTTGACGGCTGACTTGAATCACTCTGTAGAGGAAGGAGATAGCGTTGAAGATTGAGAAAGTCGACTGAGACAGAGGTGGAGACAGTGATATCGATACTTTTGACGGATGACTTGTATCGGATTTTACGATTTTGTTCAGAAAACCTTAGATCTAGGTTTTGGAAGAAGGGGCAAGAAGAATAAGCGAAGATACTTTCACTTTTTATCTGATAGTAAAAAAATTATTGTACTTAAATTAATTTACTTTTCTCTATATTTTAATTATAATAATTTCTCACATTAATTTTGAAGCAAAATGTAGTTTATGTTGCGTATTCTCTACAACCTATTTTGTAGCAATATTATCCACAATTATAATGTACCAATTTAAAACAAATTTGTTACATTTTTCAATTCGTAATTATTTAGTAGCAAATTATCTACAAATAATTACTAATTTGTTACCGTTTCCTTTTTTCGCTAAACTAGTAACAAAGTTGAATCCATTTGTAGCTAATATTTGGTACAAATTGTTTTTGTAACAAAATCAGTAGCTATATTTTCATTTTCTTGTAGTGAGTACGTATTAATAGAGTTGTAGACTTAATTCAATTTGAAAACTAGTTATCATATACCAATTGCTATCATTAAATTATTATAAGTATGAGTTCAGCAAAAAGATTGTTGGTGTGTTGTGTAATGTAAAAAGTGTTCCAAATTAGTAATGAAGATAATTTACCGTGAATGTGGTGCTTTTTTAGTACATCGTTTTGATACTTAACACTTTCATTGAGTTTTTAAATTGTTTTATTTTAATGTTTTTTATTTAAGTTAATTAATTATTTAAAATATTAATTCATCAACTAATAGAAAAAAGACAAATGGCATCAAAAATTTCTTACATTTTGATGAAAAACTCGGTGGGTAGAGATTTTAGACCCTTTCTCTCATTCTATCTCCAGCATTTCTATTATTGTTTTGGTTTTTTATTAAAGAAACTCTTCAAAAATTTCTGCAATAAAGATGCTCTTAAAGCAAATATAGACAAATACTTATAATATGTTTCGATTACTACATCGTTTTAAACATTTTACCCACCTTAGAAAAATCTAAGGTGAGTGCGTGACCATGGCTTCTAGGCCGGTGGATTCGTTAGGGTTGTGTGGTAGTAGGTTATGAATTGATTGATTGGATCTTGTGTGGATTATTTGAGACTGTGATTTGTGTTTGGATTGTGTGGATTGTGATTTTTGTGCAGGTTTCGTGTCATCACAGAGGAGGAAATCGATCCGAGAGGATAATGATCGATCTCCCATGAATCTGCGACGGCCTGTCGATCGACAGCACTTGGGTGTGTCGATCGACAGGGCAACACGAGAGCTGTCGATCGACACCTAGAGGTTGTGTCGATCGACAGGTGGTTGAGGATCTGTCGATCGACAGACACCGTGGGTGTGTCGATCGACAGGGGTGTCGATCGACAGGGGTGTCGATCGACACCTAGTGGCAGTGTCGATCGACAGGCCGCTTGTCTAGGCTGTGGTTGAGCCGTTGTTGTGATTGGGTGATTGTTTGATGCGTGTTTGCATGAGCGGATCCATCGCGTCTGAGTGCGCAGTCGTAGATGGGATGACCATCTCACTGGGTATTTGTGATAATACTCACGCATCTCTTTTTTCCATGTGATGCAGGTAAAGGCAAATTGTGATCGTGGAATCACGGCTAAGAAGAGGGAAATGATCTAGGGTCTCGCGTTGGGTGTTATTGTGATTTCCTTTTCTGTTTTAGAACCTTGTTAGGTTGCTGGTTTGATGGAATCTGTTGGATTGGAATTGTCTTGGATTTGGATTGGTTTAGTATTTTAATGAATTTTCTTATTGAGTTATCCGCTGTTATGTGCTTGTCTGGTTTGCTTGGTTGTTGAGGATAGTATTTATGGGAATGCTAGTCCGAAACCAAGGATTAATTGTTTAAAAAAAAAACGGGTCGGGTCATTTCAGTTTGGTATCAGAGCCCTTACGGTTTTAGGACGGGCTAGAACTGCTAGGATTGAATTTGGTAAATTTCAATTCTGTGAGTTTGGGGGTTCTAGATCATCTTCCTTCGAGCCTTCAAAGAGATTTCACGGTAAGTGTTGATTGTTGTGTTCGGGTCTTTCTAGTGCTTAGTTTGCCTGCTTGTGAGTGCAGTGAGATAGCTAGAGTGACTAGAGGGCGTGGTCGTGGGGGCCGAGGAGGCCGAGGCAGAGGTCATGGACTTGGGGGTGAGCCAGTCTTGAGTGAGGCTCAGAGTTCCGCGCATGGGCCTGGGGCGGGTCAGCAGTCGTTGTATGAGGGTCAGACCGCCAGTGTGACTTCCAGTGTGGGGGCCGGTTTGGGTCATGTTGGGGCCGATGTGGGTCCTGTAGGGGCTGGTTTGGGTTCCGTTGAGGCTAGTGGTGTTGGCGCAGCTGGGGGTGCGGTCGCGGCCGCAGGGGTAGCCCAAGCTGGAGATGATCGGTTGGCTGATCTGCTGAGACAGTTGTTGGAGCGGTTACCGGGTGCGGTGCCAGTGCAGGCTCCAGTGTTGCCACGAGTGGCAGAGGTGTAGCCGACGGCTGCGGTTATTGATGAGGTTCCGTCGTACATCCGTATGATGGAACAGATGCAGAGGATCGGTACGGGTTCTTTTGCAGGAGGTGTGAAGCCTAAGGAGGCTGATGAGTGGCGGATGAGGTTGGAGCGGAACTTTCGCTCGATTAGGTGTCCCGAGGGATACAAGGTGACTTGGCGGTCCATTATTTGGACGGGGACGCACATCTCTTGTGGAGGAGTGTTGTAGCTAGGTGGGCTGGGACTACGATGTCGTGGTCGGACTTTGTGACGGAGGTCAACTCCAAGTTTTTTCCTGAGGAAGCGTTGGATCGTTTGGAGACGAGGTTCTTGGACTTGACTCAGGGGGCGAGGTCTGTGCGGGAGTATGACGTGGAGTTTAACAGACTTCTAGGTTATGCTGGTAGGAGCTTAGAAGATGAGCAGGCTCAGTTTCGGAGGTTCTTGCGAGGACTTCGACCAGATTTGAGGACTCGGTGCAGAGGCATCAGGTTCGGGTGTAGAGTGGAGTTGGTAGAGGCAGCTGCACAGATCGAGGAGGATCTGAGGGAGCAGGCTGCGGTTGTAGTTTCAGCTGTTCAGCCTCGGAGGCCTCAGAAGCAAGTGCAGCAGGCGGGTCCTGGCAAAGGCGGCAAGCCTGCGAAGGGACAGAAGAGGAAGTGGGATGGTGCTTCGGGATCGGGTCAGAGTGGCCTAGGATGTTACGTTTGTGGTAATCTATACCACAAGAGGGCGAGTTGCCCGAAGCAGAGTTAGGTTCGAGCGGCTCGAACGTGCTATCAGTGTGGAGAGTCGGGGCACATCAGGCCGAACTGTCCGAAGTTGTAGCCGTTAGCGGTGGCAGTGGTCCAGCCAGTAGCTCAGTATGGGGCGGTGCAGCCTTTGGACCAGATCGCGGCGATGGAGCGTCCGCCGGCTATTGCAGCACCGGGAGAGCCGAGCTCAAGGCCGATCACATGTAACTTTCTAATTCAGACTTTGTAAATTCAGTAGTGTAGAATTTTTTGGTGCTTGTTTTAGAGGGTTTGCCTGTGATAGAAAGTTAGGTTGCTTAGCACATGGGAATTGTGTAGGGACCTTGTTTGTGGGTGGGTGTGAGTCCCACGTGTTGTTTGATTCTGGAGCATCGAATTGCTTCATTACTCCGGATCATGCTGATAGAAGTGGCATCCGGAGTGACGCTGGTGAGCAGACTGGACCGGTTATGGTTGCTGGAGGAGAATTTCTAGCTACACATGGCCGGGCGAAGGAGGTGGATATTCTGGTAGCGAGTGAGTTGATGCCAGCTGACTTGGTGATCAGTCCGGTGGAGCTGTACGATGTTATCCTTAGTATGGATTGGTTGAGTCGATGCCGAGTCCATCTGGATTGTCATCGGGGTCGAGTGGTGTTCGAACGTGAAGGTGGTAGGTTGGTTTACCAAGGAGTGAGACTGACTTCAGGTAGTCTCGTAATCTCACTTGTCCAGGCAGAGGCGATGATTGAGAGGGGTTACGAGGCTTACCTGGCCACGATTGTAATGCCGGAGGCTGTTGGTGGGGTTGCTATGAGAGATATTCAGCAGGGACTACCGCCGTCTCGGTCGGATCCTTTCACGATTGAGTTAGAGCCCGAAACGACGCCGTTGTCTAAGGCACCCTATCGAATGGCTCCAGCAGAGTTGGCGGAATTGAAGAAGCAGTTGGAGGATTTGTTGGAGAAGGGGTTTATTCGACCCAGTACTTCACCGTAGGGATCCCCGGTGTTGTTTGTGAAGAAGAAAGATGGTAGTTTCCGGTTGTGCATCGATTATCGAGGGCTTAACCGAGTCACTGTGAAGAATAAGTATCCTCTTCTGAGAATTGATGAGTTGTTAGATCAGTTGAGAGGGGCTACTTGGTTCTCCAAGATTGACTTGGCATCCGGTTACCACCAGATTCCGATCGACGAAGCAGATGTTCGGAAGACGGCTTTCAGGACTCGGTATGGGCATTTTGAGTTTGTAGTGATGCCATTCGGGTTGACGAATGCACCGGCGGCATTTATGAGGTTGATGAACGGAGTTTTCCAAGAGTATCTGGATGAGTTCGTAATCATCTTCATCGATGATATTCTGGTGTATTCGAAAGTCTGGAGGAACATGAGGTTCATTCGAGGAGAGTTCTGGAGAAGTTGCGGGAACGGAAGCTGTTTGCGAAGTTGAGTAAGTGCAGTTTCTGGTAGAGAGAGATGAGATTTTTGGGTCACATCGTTTCTGCAGAAGGAGTTTCTGTGGATCCGGCGAAGATTCAGTCTATCCGAGATTGGCCTAGACCGAGGAATGCAATTGAAATCAGGAGTTTTCTTGGGTTGGCAGGCTATTATCGGAGATTCGTCAAGGGTTTTGCGAGTATGGCTCAGTCCATGACGAAGCTGACGGGGAAGGATGTTCCTTTTGTGTGGTCGGCTGATTGTGAACTGAGTTTCGCGAAGTTGAAGACGATGTTGACTAGTACACCGGTATTGGCGTTGCCTGAGCCGGGTGAGCCTTATGTGGTGTACACAGATGCTTCGGGAGTTGGTTTGGGTTGTGTGCTGATGCAGTAGGGTAAGGTGATTGCTTATGCTTCGAGGCAGTTGAGGAAGCATGAGGGCAATTATCCTGTTCATGACTTGGAGCTGGCGGCAGTGATTTTCGCGTTGAAAATCTGGAGGTCTTACTTGTATGGTGGCAGAGTTTAGGTGTTCACTGATCATCATAATTTGAAGTACATTTTTACTCAGCATAATTTAAATGTACGACAGAGGCGATGGTCGGAGTTGTTGGCTGATTACGACCTGGACATTGTCTACCATCCTGGTAAGGCTAACACTGTGGCTGATGCTCTTAGTCGCAGGAGGTATGATTCATCTCAGGAGCGGGATGCGGAGAATCTGGTGAGCATGCTTAGTACTTTGAGGTTATGTGTCACTTCAGAGGAACCGTTGGGTTTAGTGGCGGCAGATCAGGCGGATCTTTTGAGCAGGATCCGAGTAGCTCAGGAGAAGGATCAGGTGTTGATTGATCTCTCTAAAGCTGTTGGTTCCGAATATCAGGTTTCTGCCAATGCGACTATCTTAGTGCATGGACGAGTCTGTATTCCTAAGGATGAGGACTTGTGGTAGGAAATTCTGAGAGAAGCTCATGCGAGTAAGTTTTCGATTAATCCGGGAGCGACTAAGATGTATCGGGATCTGAAACGGTATTATCATTGGGTCGGGATGAAGAGAGATGTAGCAGATTGGGTTGCAGCTTGCAATGTGTGTCAGTTGGTGAAGGCTGAGCACCAAGTTCCTAGTGGCTTATTGCAGAGTCTACCCATTCCAGAGTGGAAGTGGGACATGATCACTATGGATTTCGTAGTAGGGTTGCCGGTTTCTCAGACCTATGATGCGATTTGGGTGATTGTGGATCGACTGACTAAGTCAGCACATTTTCTGGCCATTAAGAAGACAGATGGAGCTGAGGTCTTGGCTAAGAAGTATGTGAAGGAGATTGTAAGGTTGCATGGAGTGCCCGCGAGTATTGTGTCGGATCGAGATTCGAGGTTTGCATCAGTGTTCTAGAGAGCCTTCCAGGCTGAGATGGGCACTAAGGTGCACATGAGTACGGCTAATCATCCGCAGACGGATGGGCAGTCCGAAAGGACGATTCAGACACTGGAAGATCTGTTGAGGATGTGTGTGCTAGATTGGGGTGGTCATTGGGCGGATCACTTGAGTTTGGTGGAGTTCGGATATAACAACAGTTTTCAGGCGAGTATCGGAATGGCTCCTTTTGAGGCGTTGTATGGGAGGCCATGTCGTACTCCGCTATGTTCAGGAGACAACGAAGAAGATCCGTGTTGTGAAGCTGAACATGAAAGAGGCTCAGGATCGGCAGAAGAGTTATACCGATAGGAGAAGGAAAGAGTTGGAGTTTGCAGTCGGAGATCGAGTGTATCTCAAGATGGCTATGATGCGGGGTCTGAACAGGTCCATATCCGAGGATAAGCTTAGTACGAGGTACATGGGTCCGTTCCGGTTTGTGGAGCGTGTGGGACCAGTTGCTTATCGGTTGGAGCTGCCTCCGATCATGGAGAAATTCCATGATGTGTTTCATATTTCGAAACTCAGGAGATGCTTGCATGCTTCTGAGGAGGTAGCAGTGACGATTCCTGCAGATCTTCAGCCAAATCTGACTGTTGGGATGAGGTCGGTTAGGATTCTTGAGAGAAGTATCAAGGTTCTGCGCCGGAAGAGAGTGCCGTTGTTGAGAGTCTTGTGGGACTGTGACGGTATTCAGGAGGAGACTTGGGAACCAGAGGCAAAGATGAAAACGAAGTTCAGGAAGTGGTTCGAGAAGCAAGCCGAGGAGTGAATTCATTTTTCTTTGTGGTTTCCCAGTTTCAGTTTTGTGTTGTGATCACCAGGTGTGGTGAGGTTTTTGGTTGTGGATTTTGTATTTTCATTAAAGTTGTAATGATTATGATATTTTACAGTGAATAAGAAAGTGTTTTTTCTTATGTGTTTATGACTTGTTAATCATGTGTTAGCGGTTAGAGAACCCCGAAATAGAAGTTTTATTGCGAATAGAATTTGCCAGTTTCGGTGGGGAATCTAGCGGTTTGTGTGTGTATGTGCGAGAGAGTCTCGGAATAGAAGTTTTACGGTGGTTAGAACTGTCTAGTTCCGGGGAGACTCTGAGGGGACATCCGGGGTGATGGATGGGCCGGGTGATCTGTGATGATCATGGTTGTGATGGTATTCCGGGAGGGGAATATCATTTGAGACCTTAGGAGATAGTTCCGGTCAGAGGTGCATTATAGACGTTAAGATAGACATTGGTTCTTTCTTGGAGATGAGTCTCCGGCAGATCTTGAGAGATGCGTCTCTCCAGTGGGTTCCCTGCATACTGATCGTTCGTCAGGACTGCGAGGACTGAGAGCGTGAGGGTATGGGGATAGTTTGGGAGGTTGCGACCTCTGGCAGATCTTTTCATACCGAGAGCTTGATAGATTGTGTGTCTTGATGGGTTGAGGTGTGGAGATGGTTGAGTATCAAACACCGTCAGGTCTGCGCGGACTGAGGTGGGTTGATACTATACACCTAGAGCTGAGGGGTGACGATCCCGAGAGCTAGATGGTGGTTATGAGTTATGAGTTATGGGCAATCAATGTTTGAGACGGGTCTATGTGCATAGGACGGATGTGAGACTCGGGAGGGTCTGGGAGATGTAGTCTCCGGTGTTACTGGCGGGATGGCCAGGGGTTAGTTTGGTGGGTAGTGTTTGAGGATTCGAGGACGAATCCGGTTATAGTGGGGGAGAATTGTGACGCCCGTGAACCATTGTTTTGAGAAAATGGAGGGGCTGTCGATCGACAGGGCTATGAAGGGCTATCGATCGACAGGGTCCTTAAGGGCTGTCGATCAACAGGTACCCGAATTGGTCGGTTTTCTGGTTCAATTTAAGTGGTTCAATTGGACCGGGCCGGTTTGGGGAAACCCTAGGGCTTCTATTTAAGTCTTTTTGGCCGCATTTGAGCGAACCAAGGCTCAAAAATCAGCAGAGAAAGAGTTTAGAGGAGTTCTCTTGTTTCTGTTAGGGTTTTTGAGTTAGGGTTTCGTTCTTGATCGTTTTGGAGAGGAATTTCGTGGGGATTGTCGTGGATTTCGTGACTAGCTTCAATACTATCAGATTCTATCCAAAAATCTAAGGTGAGTGCATGACCATGACTTCTAGGCCGGTGGATTCGTTAGGGTTGTGTGGTGGTAGGTTATGAATTGATTGATTGGATCTTGTGTGGATTGTTTGAGACTGTGATTTGTGTTTGGCTTGTGTAGATTGTGTTTTTTTCGTGCAGGTTTCGTGTCATCACAGAGGAGGAAATCGATCTGTGAGGATAATGATCGATTTTCCATGAATCGTGATGGCCTGTCGATCGACAACACTTGGGTGTGTCGATCGACATGACAACACGAGAGCTGTCGATCGACACCTAGAGGTTGTGTCGATCGACAGGTGGTTGAGGATCTGTCGATCGACACCTAGAGGTTGTGTCGATCGACAGGGTCTTGTGGAGCTGTCGATCGACAGACACCGTGGGTGTGTCGATCGACAGGTGTGCACAGGGGTGTCGATCGACACCTAATGGTAGTGTCGATCGACAGGCCGCCTGTCTAGGCTGTGGTTGAGCCGTTGTTGTGATTGGGTGATTGTTTGATGCGTGTTTGCATGAGCGGATCCATCGCGTCTGAGTGCGCAGTCGTAGATGGGATGACCGTCTCACTGGGTATTTGTGATAATACTCACACATCTCTTTTTTCCATATGATGCAGGTAAAGGGAAATTGTGATCGTGGAATCACGGCTAAGAAGAGAGAGATGATCTAGGGTCTCGCGTTGGGTGTTGTTGTGATTTCCTTTTCTGTTTTAGAACCTTGTTAGGTTGCTGGTTTGATGGAATCTGTTGGATTGGAATTGTCTTGGATTTGGATTGGTTTAGTATTTTAATGAATTTTCTTATTGAGTTATCCGCTGTTATGTGTTTGTCTGGTTTGCTTGGTTGTTGAGGATAGTATTTATGGGAATGATAGTCCGAAACCAAGGATTAATTGTTTAAAAAAAAAACGGGTCGGGTTGTTTCTCCTCTGGTGACCGGGGCTCCTCGCCGCCGCCGTGAGGGGCTCGTCTCCTTTCATTTTCTTTTGTTTCTGTATAGCGGCAGTGAGATAGGAGGAGGGTTATTTCGGTTGAAGGCTTTTTGTTGGTGAATCACAATAGGTCAAGGAAGATGAACGGCGTTCAGTGACGACGTCGACCTCAACGTCTTTGGCTTTGGTTTGTTGCGGTGAAGCCAGATATGCGGTATGGTGACTCATATCTATTTTTTCATTCACGATTTCTCCTCCTTATCTAGTGGTGTTGCAGCGGCTCCGTTCAATTGTGGATTAGACTCAAGGGCATCTTGGTGGTAGGTTGTAGCGAATGTGCTAGTGAATCGAGGTGCTTCTTGGTTCAGATCTGGCTCAGATCTGTCGTAAGTCTTCACATTCGATGCGGTTTGGTGTCGACCTTTGTTTAGGTTTTGGTCTTAAATAAGAGCCCAAATTGGCAATTGATGCGATGTGGTATGCTCCACTCGACATTGGATCTTCTCTTTGGTGACAAAGTGCGCAACAGCTCTCTTGATCGACGAATGGCTGTGGTGGATGAGCTGATTTCTCATGCGGTGGTGCGGCGTAGCTATCCGTGCTGCAAAGGTTCTGGCTAGATCGGTAGAGTCGAGGCGCAAGACTATGCCTTTATCTAGGATCTCTGATTTTGATTGGGCTAAATCATCAGTTCCTTGTGTATCCATCGGAGCTCCGAAGTGAATTTGTAGTTGTTTGAGTTGTCTTGCAGGTTAGTATCGTTTGGACTTCGAGGAAGTTGTAGGCGCGGAGATGGGTTTGGTCGTTCACCATGTATTCGTTGCTCGGGGCAACTTTAAAAGTCCATTCTTTGCGAGACCTCTAAGCGATTCATGGCAATCAGCGTTCACCATTGTAGTCTAATCCATGTACATTTGTTGTGTTTTGCATTTGTTTTGTAGTTTAGTTTTTTTTTTTCGAGTCGTTCCGCTACTAGTTTCTATGTAATTTCTGTCAAAAACCAAAAAATCGGTAATAAATCTTAACATGTTTACCAAAAAAAAAATCTAAAGTAGTTCGGTTTTTTTCTTAAGATTCAATAAATATCTAAATAAAAATATTCTTACTGAATCAAAATCAAATATCTTTTTCCTTTTTCTGTTAAAACGATCGTCACAAATGTAAACAAAATAAACCATCCTCATAATGCCTGCTAATGTTAATATTTAGTTCCAATAATAAGAAAACTCGGGAAAATAAATCAATCTTACACCACTAATCGTTCATTGATCAAAGTTTAATGATCGAACCGAAACAAAAAGCAAAAGCAACGATTAAAATTTAGGGTAAGATAAATGATATCATCATCATAGTCTTAGGTATCATAATACTTGGTTCCATATAGTTAATAAGAAAACTCGAGAAAATAAACCAATCCAACATCCACTGATCAAAGTTTAATCATCAAACCAATACAAAAAGCAAAAACAGAACTCTTAAAATTTAGGGTAATTATCTATCTCATCATCATAGTCTTGAACTCTTCGTAACTTACAAAACCATCACCATCTGCATCAACCGCTTGAACCATCTTGATGCATTCCTCCAACGAATGTTTCTCTCCAAGACGTTTCAACACAACGTTAATCTCACTCGCCGATATCTTACCGTCACGGTCAAGATCATAGAGATCAAAGGCTTCTTTCAAAGCAGCCTCTCCGTCGTCGTTTTCTTTCCCACCGTCGAGCACCATGCACGAAGCGAATTCCACATCATCGATTTGGCCATCACCATTCACATCAAAATCTTTGAACATCTTATCGATCTCTCCTGACGACATCGAAGGAGAGAAGGCGCGAATCGCGTCGGCGAATTCGTCCCATGAGATTTTCCCGTCTTTGTTCTTGTCGACTTTCTCGAAGATTTGTGCGATAGACATGTTTGCTTTGAGTTTGTACGTAGAAGATTTTGTGAGAGGAGGTCTAAAACCTATATCTATATTTATAGGAAAAAAAATGATTCTTGTTTGGATTCTTACAAAAGATTAGGCTTTGATATTTAAATATTGGATTTCCTTTTTATTCAAAACAAATCCTAATCTTTTATGGTTTTGGAAAACCAAAGAATACTATCCATTTTTTTGGTTATGACTTTCCATTTGTTACCTCCGTTGAACGAATACCAAATATTCAAATTCAAATTCAAATCATATTAGTTTTATCGTATTGTACTAGTTTTCCATATACTTCTTTTCTGTTCAATCCAACTTTTTAGAAGAAAATATTTCACATAATTAACATATGTTACCTTATATATCACTATATTAGGACCCGCATAATATGCGAGTATTAGATAATGAAATTGATAATCTATGTAGTTATGATCCGTATAATTGTATTATAAATTAAAACCCGTAAAATTATTTTCTATATTGAAATCCGTATAATTATCAGATAACTTTTTTCCAATTGCATATATAATTTTTTCATATTATATCATTTTACTTCGAACTTATAATTCGCTTGATTAAGAGAATCAAATAAATTGATGTCATATTAAAATTGAGAACGGTTTTCATGTATTATATAAAATTATAGATTTTCGTTTGCTAATTGAAAATATGATATTATACATTTTTATTTGAGTAACAAAATTTTGTTATTTGAACATAATGACAATTATACTATTTTTTAAGCTTAATTTTATTTTCTAATTGTATTGTCTAATTTTTTTAATTGGTATGAAACCTATTTGCCTTAGTTTATTTAACCATGATGACAACTATACTTTTTTTGTCGACACTTCATTATTTTTTTCCAATTGCATTGACTATGTTTTATCTAATTGTTATGCAGTTTTTTTTTTGCCTTATTTTTGTTATGACTATACGTTTTTCATTAATTCCGTTTATACGACTTTTTCCCACCTTTTTTATTGACAATTTATTTTGATTTGTTATTAGTTTTTAAAATACACTACAATTTTATTTAAAAAATAAATAATATAGATTATGAATTTTTTTATTGACACATGTCGCAATCTAAAGTAACAATAACACATGTCGTAATCTCGTGAGTTATAGTTTGGTGCGCATACAACTTTATATTATAAGATTTCATACAATTTCTTTTTAAAAACATTGAAAGTACCTATATTGAAATATTATATAATTATGTTGAAAAGTATGTGTATAGATTTTTGTATTCTTTGAAAATCCCTTTCAAATAATAGTTTATATAAACCTTTGAAAAGCTTTATATAATATTTTTTTTTTTTGCGAATCATAAATAAGGTAAAAATAAGGTAATGTGCCTTTTTGGTGAAGTATTAACTTTTTTTTAGATTTAACACTTTTCCTATTTTAATAATTTACATTTTAGCATATATAATTTTTGGTTTGGCATTAAGAAATATGTTAATTAAACACTAAAAAAATGTTAACGTGCCTTTTTGTTGTTTAACTTAATTGTATCTATATTATTATTTTTTTAAACCAATTTACATTAGAGTTTGATTTGCTTTTTAGAAATATTTTAAGGAAACAATAAGAAAATATGTTAATGTGTCTTTATTTTGTTGGTTTAACAGAATTGTAGTATTTTGACACATGTCATCATCTCGATCGATATTAGACACATGTCACCATCTAATCAGTTACAATTTTGAAGAACTCTCCTTTATATATATAATAATAATAAGATATGAAATGGTACATGATAACTAGTTTCCAAAATGAATTAAGTTTACAATTATAGTGATACGTTATATTTGTTTTAAAATCTTATTATATAAAGTAGAGTTTGTCAAAATTGTAACTCACGAGATCTTGCCACGTGTTTAATATCGATCGAGATGATGACATGTGTAAAAAGAATAAAAACGGAAAACTAAAAAAAAAACAGTTAAATAATTAAGTAAATAGTGAAAAGAAAAAATTGTAATAGTTTCACTTAATCAAAACAAATTGTTAAGTAACTAACTAAATAGTGAAAAGGAAAATGCTAATAGTTCAAACTAATTAGAATTTTTTTTATAATAGTCTAAAATAATTAGGAAATAAAATAAAATTTATAATCCAAACTACATATATAAAAAGTTATAAAAGACATCGAGAAGATATATAAGTGGCAAACAAATTAAAAGTATAGAACGAATAGTTAGTAAAAACATTAACCTAAAGAAATTATAAAAAATAAATAAACAAAAATTATAGAGAAAATAAAATAATCTTATTATATAAAGCAGAGGTGATTTGAACTAATTTATATTTTCTATATTGCGGCTAACAAAATGCAATTTATGATAAATAAATTGATAATTATACGAGTTTCAACTTAAAATACGATTATACGGGTTTCAATTTAGAATCTACTTATATGTGTTTTAATGTAGAATATAATTATAAGAATCATAACTATATAAATAATCAATTTTAATATCTAATCCCGCATATTATGTGGGTCCTAATCTAGATTTAGATAAAGTGAAGGAAAGCAATTAGGTTACATTATTAACAAAAGTAAGCAAAATATGAGCATAAAATAAGCATAATTTGAAATTTTTCATCATAAATCATCATTTTGTTGTGATATTTTACATTTCAGTCTTTCGTATCATCCTAAATATCCCTAGCGTGTTTACATATTGTTTCATTTTCTATTTTCACATAGAGTACGCTTTTATTATTATGTAGTTAATTAGTTTTTGTTTTGATTATAATAAAAATTTGAAAATATAAAAGAAGTTTCCTCATGATTATCATATTTTCATCGCACTTTCCAACAACAACATAATATATTCGATCACTGCATCATCCCATTCACCTTTTTCGACATTTTTGTATGTTCCTTTTTCAACAGAAAATAAGCGTATATAAAAAGAAAAATCAAATGAACGAAAGGAAGGTTCAAAGAAGATGCTGTGCTTTTCAACAAAAAAAAACTTTGAAAAAACATAATTTCTCTCTAGCTCTCAGCCGCCGCTACAGTCCTCCTCGTCGCGATCTGCAAGGTTGGCTCCGGCGTTCGGTGGCTTTCTTAGCACCGACGCTGGAGCTTGTGTAGATTAGTCTCTTAGTGTAATTCTCTGCAATTTTGCTTCTAGCCTTCGTCATAATCTTTCTAGTAGGTTTGAGTTTAGATCCTTGGCTATGGCTAGGTCTGTAGTTGTATGGTAGGTGTCGTTAAACTTGGGTAGTGGATCTGGCTCATAGTCGTTGTCCACAACCGGTCTCAAGATTGCTCAGCTTAGATCCATTGAGGTCTTGGGGTTTTGCTTGTGGTTCGGCTCACCTTCTAGTTGGTGATTGCAGATCCGGTTCTTGTTGTCTTCGATGAGCTTATTTCTCTGCTTTCCTAGAAGCATAGTGCCGATTTGGCTCTTGTCCTATCTTAGAATTTTATTGTTGTTGGTCTTAGAGGTTTTTCTTTGTATTGTCTTCAGATTGTTAGTGTTCTGCTGCTTGCTTTAGTTTATCCTTTGTGCCTTTTTGTTGCTTCAGTTCTAGTATATCAGAAAGAGAGTGTCTCTTGTCTCGATTAGTAAGGGTTGCCTTAGTTTGAAGCAGTAGTTTTTGGTGTGGGTTTGGGTTTGTGGAGAGTCTCCTTGGTTCATGTTTTGTTGGCCTTGTAATGTGTTTGTGGCGAGGCAAATTTAAGTCTCTCCTTGCCTGAGATTGGAGTCTTCACCATTGCTGATTTTCCCCTTTGCAATATGTTCAAGAGACAAGTTGGTCTTTGGGTTTTGGTCCGTATGTGCCGCCCCAACTGGTTCCGCTAAGTCGGAGTAGTTTAGGAAGGTTAGGTTGCAACGAATCTGCCTTATTATTGTGGTAAGGAGGGTAATGAATCACTGTTCGGGTGGTGTTTCGTCATGACTCTGATCGTTGATGTTCTAAAGAGTGGGCAGCAAATTGACCAATAGATCTCCATCTCAAATTATGCTTATTTTAGGTTCTGCTTTCTATTATCTCAAGTTTGTAATCTTGTGTTTTTAAGCTCGTTTCCTCAGTGTGGGTTATGCTTCCATTGTTTGGAATTGTAGAACTTGCTTTGTAATGTTTGGTGAAAGTTTTTTAATATCAATATTCAGATGACAAAAAAAAAAAAAGATGCTGTGCTTTTATCTACTATATGAAAGGGCTAGTGCTCTCTCATTAAAAGGGCTAGTGCTCTCTCAATGAGATGCCACATCAGCTCTTCTTGGGATGCCACATGTGCAACGAAAAAATAAAAATTCTCCAAACGCTTCACTTCCAAACGTTTCTAACTTTCCACATTCTTTGAGAGTTTAATGTCAAATTTCAAATTCTTCTTATGTTCGTCTTCTACCTTCCCCATCTCACAACTCCTATCTCGTGTTAACTCTGATCATTCGTTACACTCTCCTCTACGTCTCCCCTCCGTAACGTTCCTTAACGTTTCACCACAGCTGTTTTTAGAATTCATCAAAGAAATACTTACAAATTACAATCCCTCGACCGCTCGACCATCAACGACGCCTCCTCTAATTCATACTTCAAAGATAACCCACAACCCTTGGTCGCAAATCCTCCGAGAATGGCAGACTACGATGCTCCAAATTCCCACCATCAGAACTACCTCACATTCGACGAATTTACGGCCTGGTCGCCCCACTCAACACATCGTTGGCCTAACTACTGTAAGTAAAATTATCCATGGTATTTTTCATACTTTGAGTAAACAATTTTGTTGATGAAGTAGAGATAGAGTTCTAGAAGAGAGTGCCCTAATCGCGGGTCTGGGCGGGATTAGTATGGTTGAAGTAGCTGAAGATATCGCAGCTCATGAAGCTCACGCAAACGAACGAGAATCCATAAGTTTTGGGATACCTCACGAGTAAGAACTTCTCTTTATTTGTATAATTTTTTGGATTAAAATGAAATGAGTATTGTGATTGTTATTATATAGAGGAAGAAGATAAGCCTCTTCTTCAAAAAACAGGTGGTTGGAACGGTGGCCACCATGTACGGTATGTACCCCAGCCAGAAGATTATATAAACCTATGGTGCAAGCCTGATATTTGGTAGCTTGGCAAGTTTCTTATGCATCACCAATAATCTTCACCTTATATAACTAACAAATATCTGGTTAATTTATTTGAATATTTATCTTCTTCTCTTCAGGATGTTCTCTCTGAATCACGGGTTTTTGCTAACTTTGAAACCTACAATTATGTTCCTCGTGGTTTTTTTCCATAATAATTTAAACTCCTGCCCGGTTTTGGCAGTCGACATGGAAGACTAATATATAGTATTAACAAATCAATCGTCACTCTACTTCCGGTCAAATATTGTGTTGCCTTATAACTTTGTGTTTGAATCCCTGCAACCTATTCCAGTTTATTGATTTTTTTGTGCTACTTTCTTCATCGGAGGTTTGGTAAAGAGTATACTCTTGAGAAATTCATAACTTCGACCAAGCGTATGACATTTTATCATGTCTTTTGGTATTATGGCATCATCTGAAACTGAACTAATTTCATCCTTTGTTTCCAATCCACAGTTTTAAACTACTATGTCGCTAAACTTCTCCAAATGAGTTCGATATGCTTCTCCCGGAAAAAGAAATCGATACTATGCTTTCTCTACGATTGAACGATTTTTTTATGTTGCAGAGCCTGACGAGAGGGGATGAGCTTTAGTATAGTTAGTTTAATTTGATGCCTGGTCAGCTTCCATATGTGGTATCGATGTTTGTTTCAAAGAATGCAAAATGTAAGAAAATCATGCCTTATTTGGGTTTTGTTATGGTTTGCACCACAACTTCGACATTGGTGTTTGGGAAGAAGCTCTGCATCAATCAATGGATTCTCGGGAAAAGGTATTAATACACTTTAGTTTGTTGATGTAGACTGAACAACACTCAGATTTTATGTTTTGTGATTACTAATCTAACTTATCTAATGTAATACTGATGCAGAGTTTCTCGTCCTGTTTTGTAAAATCTTACAATCTATGTTTGTTCTGTTATTACTCTTCATGGTTAATTGTTTTAATAACTGTAAAATCCGATTATCCTCTGATTCAGTCAATTCCCGAAGAAGAATGAAAGAGGAAGCTCCAACTTTAAAGGTACTAGCTCCACCATCTCTAATCTATCGAATTGTAAGTTAAAATGTTAGGACTAATTCCTCCCTTTCTCATCTCATTGATCAAAGAAACATCAAAATACACCAACACATTCTTGCACAACTCATTCTGCTATGACAGAAAATCTAGACTCTCATTCATAAGTTATTGTAATCTATACACGAGTGACTAGGTGTTCATTGATCTTTTTGCATTCTTTTCTGCCATAACCTTCTGGTTTTCCTGTGAGTCGCATGTTTTGTGGATAATTTGTCATTTTGGTTCTGATCAATCACAAGAGGGTGCTAATAAAAGAGTCTCAGAATCTCCGGTAAGTAAGCAAGTCAAGACTCCATTAAAATTGGTTGCAGATGCAAAAATCACCTTGGCCTTCGCATTTTCATTGCTTTCAACGCTTTAGCTTGGTTGACCCTAGAGGGATGGTGATCTCAATTACGACAATAGCAAAAAAAAAAATACAGGAATTTATCAATAATGTTATTTGATCCATTGGATGAAGAAGAATCTTAGGATGAAATTTTTTAATTTATATCTTCACATCACCCATTCATAAGCAGGCTTTCACAAATGACGTGATACAAAACTTCAAAACAATCAAGCAAATAGAAAGTCAATGAAACTTCCATGTTTTTGTTGCTGACAATGCAACATCATCATTGAATATCAAACACGTTATAAGAGTATCACTGACACCTGCTGCCGAGGTGCTCATAAAATCAATGTTTGTGCTTGAACCTGCCTGAACTTAGTCGGAGAGGAGACGAAAAAGTTACCAGTTGATTTAGGACGAATGAAAGCAACCTCAAACATATTGGAGTTGGTCTGGCGATTGAAATAATTAAATTGAATGTTTTCAAAAAAGTTTACGTGAATCTGAGCAATAAATATAGTTTAAAAACTTTTGTATTTCAACCAGTTTTAATGCAATCTTCAGATGAAAAAAAAAAAAAAGTTTTTCCTCTCTTTTTCCCTCCAATTTCTAAATTGTTGAAGTCAACTATTCTGACATCAACATGCATGTGTGTATGCACCGTGTTGTTTACTTTTTTATTATCTTTTATTATGACGCAACAACCAGCCATATTTTCCCCTTCAAAAGAATCAAACTAGGTTGTGATTTTATTCAAGCAAACTTACGTCGACAATATGTTTAACCATTTTTAGACAAAGTTTAAGCTGGGTATCTAATCTAAATTAATTAGACCCAAACAGAAAATTGTGTACATGTTGGTTGTTTTGATTCGAATGAAGATAAATAAATAAAATGAAAATTATCCAACGCATTAATTATAGAAATACATCAAAATAGACAATAAAAAAAAACATCAAAATAACAAAAAAATAGGTTGTAGTATGTTCTAAACTCAGCCCATCAAGGTTAAAATTCCAAAATAACACAAATTATTGTCTGAAAATATTTGTTTACCATAAACAATTAACAAACAAGTTTGGGTTCCTCTTTTCAAATTTAGGTTTCACATTTCCCTATTAAAAATTAGTTTCATATCAGTTTCATCTTGAATTTGGTTATATTTTTGGAGCAAAAGTTTTAAAAGCATAATACTTTTTAGAATCAATGTTAACTAAAACCCGCACGTAGTGCGAGTATTCACCTAGTGTGGAATAAAAAAGGGAAAGACAAAAATGATGTAATAAATGCGATTTGTATACATTATTTGTCAGATTAGTATCACAAATACCTTGATAAATTTTTGTGGTTGTTGACGGTTAATAATACATGTAAAACAGGTTTAAAAAAAAAAAAAAAACTCGACTCTAGAATATAATAGGGATATTGGACTGAATAAGGCAAAAAAAATTTAAAATTCATCTCCTAACGCAATTTAGTGTTCATTCAACACAACCTCTGTATAATATGTATAATGACATTTTTACCCTAATGACAGATTCAGCTTTTTTCATTTCCCTATTTCGATACCCTAGCTTTGGTATCGTCACCTCTTCTTTTCTGTGTTTACAAAACTAAAATCTCATCTCTCTCTTTCGTCAGAGTTAAGAGGAAGCAAGAATTTCGGCTTTCATACGTTGTTTGGGTGAAGTTAGAGAGGGGAACAATAAGAAAAAGGCCAAAGTCAGAAGGTAGATTTACTTGGGTTCTGTTGATTGGAGTCATACTTGAATACTAAAGTTGCGAATTGCTTGTTACAGAGGAAGGAAAAATCCAATTTCGCATCACGATTCATCGAGGTATGGAGTAAATTTGTGGTGTGGGTTGTCCAATACTAAAGAAATTGTGTAGAATTTCTTTTGAGGCTCATAACTCAATTCGTTTGTTTAACATCCTTTCTCGCTTCTCGTTCTCCTTTGCCTCTTCGGTGCGTGGATCTTCTTTTACCTTTTCCGTCAATCCGATTCGCCGCTTGTTATTATAGGTCGTAATTTCTCAGATCGAGAAACGCTTGGTGTTTTGGTGATTTTGACGATTGTTGTTGTGTTTTTGACGAGTGTTGGATCTTTGTTAACCTCTGCTTTGATGATTGGATTTGGAATTGTTTGTTTACATGGTGCGTTTAGAGTTACTGAGGATCTTTTCTTAGATGAGCAAGAACCTGCGAATACTGGATTGTTGTCTTTTCTTAGTGGTGCTGCTACTTCCGCCGCCGTAGCCGCCGCTTCTGCTCCGGTTTCAGGTCGTGTTTGATTTAATGGTTCTATGATTGTTTAGTAGAGGGGAATTGTAGATTTTGATCTTGTTGGTTTAACGTTTGAGGAATCAAGATTCTGATTTTTGGACCTACATTGTTGAACATGATTCATATATGAAAATTTATTCAATGATTCTTCACATTTGATTTGTTTGTCTCTTTTGTTTGTGACATTGATTTGGGTTTTGATGGTGTTAGGTGTGTAACAAGATTATTGAATCTCTCGATTGCTATTAGGTTTGAGACTAATTGTGTTTAGGATCCAACTGTTATTAGAGTTGGTAGATGTTTGGGAACCTTGCTTTCACCATAAACAAGCACATTGGAGCTAAGTACATAGAACGAATTGCTTCGCACATCGCCCGTGTCTCTGTTCTAGTTTGATTAATGCGTTTGCGATTTACATATTGTTATGGATCATAATGGCCAAGTACTAGCATGTGAAGTAGAAAGCATAACAAGGTAGAAGAGAAATGATGCACAATAACATGTTCAAGTTCCATCCACTTGGGAATTTTGCGATGATTCGGACATGAGATTCGTGGTTGAAATGTTGATGGCTCTGAATTAAAATTTGGGTTCTAGGATTTTTCTCAGATTGGTTCGATGATCGAGTTAAGCAGCCTTGATATTTAAGTTTGGAAAGTGTTAGTGTACTACTGATTGGTCTTCACCAGAATGTTTTGTCCTAAGTCTTAAAGAGAGAAATAAGTGGGATAAACGAAACAAATTAAAGAGTAACGTAGCATAGAAGTTGATCGTGAATGTTAGTTAAAAGGGATATTGGAGTAGATAACACAAAAAAATTCTATAGTTCACCTAATAACACATTTTACTGTGTTCGTCGAGAGTTCGTGTATATTCTGTATCTTGGACATTTTTGTCCTTTATGAGAAGTCAGTTTTTTGCCTTTGGGTTAACTATTCCAAAATTAGGGTATAGTTTTAGGGGGTAGGGTTTGGGTTTGGGGTTTAGAGTGTTGTTTTGAATGTTAAATTTTTGGGTTTGGGTTAACTCTTGAAAAATTAGGGTATAGTTTTAAGGGGTAGGGTTTGGGTTTGGGGTTTAGGGTTAGTGTTGAATGTTAAATTGTTGGGTTTGGGTTAACTGTTCTAAAATTAGGGTATAGTTTTAGGGGGTAGGGTTTGGGTTTGGGGTTTAGGGTTTAGTGTTGACTTTTAAATTTTTTGGTTTGGGTTAACTATTCCAAATTTAGGGTGTAGTTTTAGGGGGTAGGGTTTGGGTTTGGGGTTTAGGGTTTAGTTTTGAATGTTGAAAGTTTTTTAACATCATTTACAAATTCATCTATGTAAAATTAGTACATAGAAATAATTTTGTTTATGTAGTATAGAACACAAAAATATAGAGGATAAAAGAGACAAAACACCTACAACCACATCACTCACTCATTTACTATTTAGGGATTAGGGTCTAAGGTATAGGGTTCAGGGTTTAAGGTTTAGGGTTTACTGGGTAGTGTTTATGTTTTAGGGTTTAGGGATTCAAGGTTTATGGTTTAGGGTTTAGGGTTTAGGGTTTAGCGATACGGGTGGGGTTAGTGTTTGGGTTTGGGGTTTAGGGTTTAGTGTTGAATGTTAAATTTTTGGGTTTGGGTTAACTGTTCCAAAATTAGGGTATAGTTTTAGGGGGTAGGGTTTGGGTTCGGGGTTTAGGGTTTAGTGTTGAATGTTAAATTTTTTGGTTTGGGTTAATTATTCCAAATTTAGGGTATAGTTTTAGGGGGTAGGGTTTGGGTTTGGGGTTTAGGGTTTAGTGTTGAATGTTAAATTTTTTGGTTTGGGTTAACTCTTCAAAAATTAGGGTATAGTTTTAGGCGGTAGGGTTTGGGTTTGGGGTTTAGGGTTTAGTGTTGAATGTTTAATTTTTTGGTTTGGGTTAACTATTCCAAATTTAGGGTATAGTTTTAGGGGGTAGGGTTTGGGTTTGGGGTTTAGGGTTTAGTTTTGAATGTTGAAAGTTTTTTAACATCATTTACAAATTCATCTATGTAAAATTACTACATAAAAATAATTTTGTTTATGTAGTATAGAACACAATCAGATGAAATAAATTTTTTTATGTAGTATAGAAATAATTGTCTCACGTGAGAAGGATTAAAACGTAAACAATCAGATGCTTTGCCTACTCATCTAATTACATTTATTACATAGCTAATACACTAATAAAATTAGCAAATATGGTTAGTTTGCAAAATGACCCAATATAATATTAATCACCAAATGGTTATTTTTGAAAGAACACTATTTTTCGATTAATTTTTTGAGTATTGTTTTTTTTATAACCAATGGGTAATCTGAGTTTTTACCACCCGACAAATCCCCTAGGATGAGTGTAGCCGTCGAGTAGCCCACTCACCGGTTTTTATAATGGGTCTAAAGGCATGATACCATTTCGACTGGCCAAATGGGATTTGCTAGATAATTACAGGCTTGAGGGAAATTGAACCCTATCCTAGACCCACACAGCAATCCCTTCCTCAAATGAGAACCATTAGCCCACCACCACTTGGTTAAGTATGGTTATTGTTAATATATTACCCCTATAGTAAATTATAATAAGATTTTAGATGTTAAAAAAAACATCTCCCAAAAGCGATTATTTATCAATTATAAATCCCAACTAAGCCAACAAAATATAAATCAGACAAAACGAAATATGAACATAAAAAATATAGATATATTTCAGAGCGAGTGAAGTGAACCTTTTTGATGCCTTCTCAGGCAAGGAATCACAAAATATACAAAAAGCCCTACCTTTCTCCATAGGATAGCTTTATATACATATATATATATATGCACAAACACTGAGACATTTCTACTTCTCTTCAGAAAGCAATGAAATTTTTCTTGAGTTGATCATGAAACCTACCGGATCGTCGTACACTAGCAGCTCTTCTCGCAGTGAAACCAACCGTCGTGGGTCGAATTGATCTCTGCCTAACCATTTCCACAAATTCAGGATCATTAGAATGACCTTCGTACCGAATCCATTGAATCATTTGATGGTAACCCGGGAAGAATCTCATCTGAACCGACTTGAAGACAAAGTAAGGGATTAAAGCAATGATCATCACGAAGAGAGTGGTGAGCCAGTAAGATGGAGCTGGTGCTAGGGCTTCGATGAAAACTTTGTAAGCATCTGATGAGAAGCTAGGTGTGATGGCTCCATAAATCATGAGGAATATGTACCAAAAAGCGACCGAGCCCCATATTACAATGTGTTGGACCCAAGTGAAGTAGCTTATGGCTAAAGCCATTTGGAGATTGACGACCCATACGACGCAAGTGTACATTGTCCCGCCGAGGATTTCCCGGCCGGCGGTTTTGCCATTAGGGTTGTAAAGTTGATGTTTTAGAGATTCCTTGCAGAGGAAGAAAATAGCGAGGGCGGTCATGACTCCGTTGAACATCCATCCGATGATTCTCTTCCAGCTGAAGAGAAGATTCTGAACTCCTTCTTGGTAGAGCAACGGGAACTGCGAAAAAAAAAACAGTTTATTCGAGGGTTCAAAGGAATCTGGAGCCTTTTATAGGGTTTATTTGGGGGGGGGGGGGGGGGGGGGGGGTTAGGTTGTATACCTTGTAACAGAAGCGAGCTGAGACATCTTGATCGAATACTCCGAGCGCAATGACGGGAAGCGAAGAGAAGAAGACATTAAAAAGAGATAGAAACCAATCGTTATATGCGGGTTGAGCAGAGAAAGATGTGTAGGCTTCGTATAAGAACACAGTGACACCAAATGTGATATTCTTGTAGAAGAAGTAACATATCTGCCATAGCGGAAACAAAACCCGTCAAGAGAAATTGCGATGATGTATGCTTATATATACTAAATAAAGTATATGAAAAGAGAAAAAGTTGTACCATGGATGAGATTCTACTGTAACACCAGTGACCATGAACGAGCAAGAGACGTTCTAAGTAGCGGAATTGAGCGATGGCTATATCGCTAGACATAACTGCTTGCATTCCTTCAACACCGCTGATTCCAACACCAATGTCCGCTTCTTGAAGCATTCCGACATCGTTTGCTCCATCTCCAATCGCTAAAGTTGTCTTCCCGGTTCCAGTTTTGACCAATCGCGTAACCTGTAAAAAGAAAACAAATCTATTAATTAAACCGCTACCGCGATACCAAACCCAGTAAACGCCATTTCTACAGTAGAAGAAAGCATTACCAATGCTTTTTGTTTAGGTGATGATCTGCAACAAATAACAGAGGCGCATCCTATCGCTAAATCAAGAAACTTATTCTTGAAATCATCTTCAAGAGCGTACGTTAGCGACTTCCCGTCAATGATCAACGCAAATGCCTCGTGAGAGCCCGTGCTGCTGGATCCTGTGATTAGAGCTTTCCCTTCTTCCATTTGCTTCACGACGCTTTCTCTTGATGCCTGTTCAATCACATCTTTCTCTCCAGCTTTCTCCAATGCTTTGATATGTGGTGTCTCAAGATTTATAATGATCTGCTTCATCTCTTGTCTAAGTAAACTACAAGCAAATCTGCAAAGATTCCGGAAAAGTAAGAAACTATGAAACAAACATACTAAGAACAATGTTCTGTATCCAATCATAAGAGCAAAAACCAAGTTCCCTTACCCTATATTGATAGCGGTCTCCATTTTGTCTCCGGTTAGAACCCAAATCTTGATTCCTGCTTGAGCAAGTTTGTCGATACAATCCGGAACCTAAAAACAACCCGTTTTAGTCCTTCTCGAACCCAAAACGTCATTAAAAAATCTATTAAGAAGTTGAGTCTTGAAAGAGCCATACCCCATTTTGAAGTTTGTCTTCAACAGCAGTAGCACCAAGGAGATTCAATTCGCGTTCCATCTTATCAGTGATTTCATCGATTAAGCTCTCACGATCCGCTGACACCGCGTTCTTGGCTTCATTGAAGTTCTTGCTGAATTCTATATACTCACTCTCATCAACATCACGGTATGCAAGTATCAATGTCCTTAGCCCTGCATCTGCATAATCATTAACATGTTCTCGTGTTTTCTCTTCGAATTTACGCCCGTTTTTCGCAAGTCTTTCAAACATTACACTGTGCACACACAAAAAAAAAACAAGATTCCACATATTCAGTATATATATCATCAAGAAAGCCTCAAAATGTAAAATCTCTCAAGATTTTCAGTTACTTACTTGTCAGCTCCTTTAGACAGTAACAGAAGTTTCCCATCTTCATCGCGCACAATCACCGACATTCTCTTTCTCGCGCTGTTAAACTCAAGAACGTTTAATAACCGATATACCCTGTTACAAAAACAGAGGAATGTTTTTAGTTTTTAACCTCAAGAAACAGCAAAGAAGTCCAATTTCAAAAACGAACCTTTCAACTTTCTGCCCTGTTGCAAGATCCAGTTCACGGAATGAGATACCGTTCTGCGTCCGGTTAAAGAACTCAAACCCGAGCTCACGAGCCGCGACAACAAATGCAGCTTCATCAGGAGACTCAGCTTCATAAGAGACAGCCCCTGTAGCTTCATCGGTTTCGGGTATAGCCGTGTGACAAACAGCTAACAACCTAAAGAACTTCTGCAAAACCGCTGCTTCTTTTTGCTTAACCCAATTCCCTTTCATAACTCTCTCGTCCTCAAAGTTAAACCCTTTAATCTTAGGTCCAGACCGGTCCACTACAACATCCAAATCATCCTTAACCAAAGCCGCACCGCCACTTCTCATAGCCATAGATCTTTCAACTTCCGTTATACCACGTCCATACGGAGTTCCCGCGATCGAACACTTGATAAACTCCATGGAATTACACGTCAATGTTCCGGTTTTATCGGATAAAATAGTATCAACCATCCCAAGCTCTTCGTTGAGATTAGACGTTCGTGCATGCGCAGGTTTATCAGTCTCCTCATAGTACATAAGAATGTCTCTATTGATGAAAACACTCTGAAGAACTTTAACGATTTCGATAGAGACGTAAAGTGAAATCGGAATGAAGTAACTATAGAGCATAACCGCAGTGAAGAAATGGAGAATAGCAGCTAAAGGAGCTTTTTCTGGATCAAAGAAGATCTCTGCATCGTCAGGTCTCAAGTACCATCTCTCTGTGCTTCCTCCATTTCTCAATCTATCCTCTCTTGTCTCAATACCAAACACAATCGAACCAATAAACGACATTAAAAACACTACAAAGAACATCAAGTATATGATCTTATCCATTTTCCTCTCGATTCTACTTCTCTTCGATGGTGGATCAGTTGAGTTTTGAATCACCTGTTGCAAACTTTGAGATTCAGTTTCTATGGTTTGGTTTCTTAGTGGGGAAAAAAACAGATCTTTAAAGTATGTACCTTTGTGTCATGTCCAGTGAAGACAACAGCACCATAAACATACTCTGTGTTTCTAAGCTTAGAATCACGAAGAAGAAGCTGTTGAATAGACAATGGAGATTTCTGTTGTTCTAAATCTAAAGTTCCAACATAAGTATAAAGATCTGCATTTGGATCTTCACATTTTACTATAGCTTTAAAATCTTTGAAATCTGAATCTTCATGTAAAGCAGAGGAAGTTGCTTCTAAACCTTGTTTCACTTTCAGATTCGTTTCTCCGTCGAGATTCATCGTTTCTACATAACAAATCGAATCCTCGTAACTCGATGATAATAGCAAAAGATCGGCGGGAAAAAACTCGTCTTTTTCAACTCTTACTATATCTCCGACTTTAAGATTCCTCCATTCTTCTTGCCGGAATATTCCATTTCCGTCATGTACTTTAACTTTCCTATTATTCACTTCTATATCCTAAACAAACACAAACTTTAATGATTAAATTGTTTGTATAATCGTCCGTGTAATTGTTCTCATAATTTGAAATAATTCGACTACCTGTTTTTTGCGACCCCAATCTTCGATAGCTTCTTTAACCATACTAGCGGCGATAACGAAGGCGAGAGGTAAGAGAGCACTAACGGCACCGTAAGGAGAGAGAGCAGTCAACGACAAGACTCCGGTGACGAGGAAGTAAAAATTAGCGACGCGACGGAATTGTTCGAAGAGAGATTTAGGTATGAAAGAAGCCGGAGTGTATTTGGTTGATCTGACATAGTTACCGGCGTAGTTACGACGTTCAGCCGCCGGAGAATTTGGTTCGTTACAGTAAACAACACGAGAGAAACCAGGTCCTCCGATATTTGAATGGTCTTCTTGAAAAGTTGATTTACGGAATTTGAAAGCGTAGATGTTGCTTAGATGTAATCTACTTCTTCTCCTACCTCCTCCCGCCATATCTGAATATCTTAGAAATGGCCAAGACTAAAGAAAATTGGAGAGTTAAAAAGAATGAAGATTTTTTGGAATTAACGAATGAATTGAAGAATTTGATAGAGAAATGTGGGATTTTTGTGATTATATATCATTTTGATTAAGAATAAGCAATGAAGAGGAACGAGTGTTTTTTTTGTTTTTTCTTCAGAAATTAAAAAACCCAACTTTGAACGACGACTTTCAAGTAAACGACTTATTTTTTTTTTATAAATTGATTTGGTATAAACGAAAATTGCATAATGTTTTCAGGAAATTATATTTCTTAGAAGGGAAATCGCTAAATATATGGTTTTTGTTTCAGCGAAAACTAATAAAAATCAGACTTTTCTATATATACACATTATTTATTTATTTTTCTTGTTCTATAGGAATTAATAATAGAGGAACGAATGGGAAAGAGCGTGGACGAAGTCGTGGAGATGGTACTATTATTATTCTTTTCTGAAAACTTCTTGGAAAAAGAGAAATAGGAAAGTAATTATATCATGGATTAGTGTTTACTAATTGATTGATTCTTGTTCTTTTTGTGTTCATCTTCATAATTTCATTAAAAACTTGTTTTCATAATTACATCCACAGGAGGACCAAAAAACCGATCAGTCTAAGCCTGTTTAATTGATTGATTCTAGTGCAAGGATTTTTAATGAATCATTATTATCAAACTAAATAATTGATTTCCCGCGTCGAATCAGAATATCATCTGGATCGATTTTTCCTGATTAAATTATCTTCTGACACTCTATAGCAAACACATGTGAAATTTAGTTTACACCTCATAGTTTATTTGCCAGTTCAGTAATGGAGATTAATTAAACTGATAATATTATTCAAGTTTGGCAAGAGAATATGTCAACTAGCTCCATTACCGAACTTGTGAGCTCCACGACCAATAAAATTAGGTTATTTTGCATATTTTTAGAGGGTTGGTGGTAACTTTTGTAACAATTAAAAAAGCTAAATGTACTTCCCCATTCATCTTTTTTTTTCTAGATATAGAAATTGTTTTTTCTTGCTATGATCTAATTTTAACTCAAACAATTAAAGTGAAGCTAAGTAGCTAATCAATGGAATAACTTTCTATTTTGTTAGGACATTCTAGAGTAATTATCAAAGTGTATAATTTGATCAAGCTGGACTAAATCCTACATGATTCGCGTTAAATTTAATATGATCAATTTTGTAAGTACATATATTATGAGCGATATGTTCATGTGATTGATATATATAGTCACATATGCACAGATTTATAAATCTCACCTACTAGCTACTAATATCATAATTGTGACTGCGCCACCATTCAAACAACATCTCATGTGTGAGCACAAAATAAATATGCAATTGAATAATAGTCAATACCACTTTGACAAATCATGCATATGGGACAAGTCATTTAATCCTTGTTTATAAGTTAAAGTTAGCTTCGATAACATATTAAATGTTTAAAGTTGATGTAAGGAAACATCGACAGGAAAAACAAACTTTCACTTTCCCCAGTAGTAGTCAAAAGAGGTTTTTAGTTACATAATCACAAATTTAAAGAATGCTCTTTCTGTCATTCTAGTTTTTATTTTTTGTTTCATATTACTTGTCGTTTTGTATTTTCAATGCAGATTTATTATCATTTTTTCATCTTTTATCCTTAATTTTTAACTTAATAATTATTTTTATCAAACAAAATAATATATTAATTAAGGGTAAAACAGAAAATTTAATTGTTTTTTTAATTTGTGTGAAAACACCTAGAATGACAAGTAATTTGCAACGGAGGGAGTACATATGAAGGCACCTAGAATATTCATTTTTCAATTTCGTAAGTAACTTTTAATTTTCTAACTAAAGTATAAGTAAAAACGGGCTAGCTATTGGGCTTTACGTCAATGGGCCCAATATCTTATTATATAAAGCTTGATGCGTCAAACATAATAATTCACAAGATCGCGACACGTGTCAAATCGATCGATCGAGATTTTGACACGTGTCACTTTTTAATAACTATTAATTTTTATTTTATGTTTTGTATCTATCTTAAAATTTCCTAATTACCTTATATGTTTTTGTGATTTCCTTTTCTATTTTGTAATTTGTCATTCTTCTTTTTAAAATTTCCTAATTACGTTATATCTTTTTGTGATTTCCTTTTCTATTTTGTAATTTGTCATTCTTCTTTTTTCTTACGTTATATCTTCTTCGTATAATAAAATAAGATTAATACATGTATAATAAATTATTTTAGTCCAAATAGATTTAGGTTTACAAATCCAAACTCTTTAAGGATTGCAATATCTTATCTATATAAGGTGCTTCTGTGATTCCTCAATCTTCTCACCAAGCAATTTCAAATTTCAATAATCTATTCACAAAAAACTCTTTTTCCATCATTACATAAACAATGGCTGCTCAAATTAAGACAAACACCAATTATTTAACCCTAAACCAGTTAAATAAAAAACGTGTTTATCGTCGTATTGTGGTACGTCTCATCAGAAAGTGGGAGGCGGGAAATTTTAATAAAAATAATGAACTCATAGGAATGGATCTTCTGTTACTTGATGAAAAGGTAAGTCTTTTTGTATTTTATGCCACTAAAAATCTTCATCCATAATTAATTATTTGATTAATATTTAACTACAATTTGGTTTTGTTTTAACATAGGAAAATACTATTCAAGGCTCAGTGCATCATTCGCTTCTTGGAAAATTTGGAAACAAATTATGTGAAGGAACTTTAATTGAAATTTGCAATTTCAATTTGCAAGATTGCAGTAAAAGTTATCGTGTGTCTGACCACAAATTTCTAATAAGAGTTAGTGAAAGCACAACAGTTGCTTGCATGGAACATCAAGTTTGTCAAATATCTTTAGAAAAGTTTCGATTTCAAAATTATGATAATTTTGCTAAACTCAAAGATACGCGAGATGATCTATACGGTAATATTCATAACTTTTAAATTTAAATTTTATATATATGAGTATCTATGTCTAACATTGGTTTCTTCCTTAGATGCAATCGGTTATATTAAAAGTATGGAAAAGTCGGATGTTCGTACGCATAATTCATCAACTGTTCGAAGAGTAATTTTGACTTTGTTGTTAGAAAGGTATCATATTACTCAATTTTACGCATCATATTTTTCCAGCATAATTTTAATCAATTCTTTTGTCCCTTTCTGTCGTTACATGTATTGTCTAGCATGTTTCAGCATGATTATTGAATTCTAAACTAACGTTACATGCATGCATTAATTAGTAGGATGCATGTATTAATATATTATTTTCCATGATGACTTTTAATAAAGTAATTTATTCTCTTTTACTAATAAACAGTAGCGTTGAAATACAAGCAACCATATGGGCTGAACAAGCAGAACAATTTGAAGATAAATATCGTGGAGTTAAAAGTGACGACATCATTCTAATCATGACAAGTGTTTTGATTAAGATGTATCGAGGTTCAATCTGTTTGTCAGCATCTTCTGCGACTAAATTCTATTTAAATCAAGATTTTGATTCCGTTGTTGCGTTTCGACAAAGGTATGCTATTAGTAATTTTTCTTTAACAATTTACTCATTAAGATTAAACAAATATATTGCACTAATAATAATTTATTGTATTCATTCAGTTTAAAATACGATGGTGGTTGTTCAATTAATCTTGGCGGCATGATTGAACATCATGAACCGAATAATACCCGTCCTGAAATTCAACACTCAATTAATGATATTTGGGAATTTTACACATCTGCTGAACCTCAGGTAACAACTAATTTTTAATTATTTAGTTATTTTAACCAATTTCCTTTCTAATATCTCTTACTAATTCTTTATAATATTCACACAATTCTAACATATGTGCTAAAATTTAAATGCAGGACAAGATATTTGTGTGTAAAGCAACCATTATTGATATTGTATTACGTAATGGTTGGAATTACATATCATGCTCATCTTGCTCAACAAAATTGCTAAAGTCAACATCTTCACTTAGGTGCAACAAATGTGGTAAATCACAATCTGTAGGAGTTTTGAGGTATTATTCATTGTACTTTTAATTTTTAAATTTACATTGTCCATATATATAAGAATACTAACTAACTAAAACAAATCTATTGTTTTCAGTTTTAGAATTGAAATAATAGTAGATGATGGAAACGACTCTGCAACTTTTGTTTTATTTGATGCTGCTGCTTCAAAAATCACTGGCACAACGGCTGAAGACGTAAGAATTGTTTATATTTATATATATAGTTCTCCACAATAAACTAATCTATACATTAGTGATGCTGACTTATATTTCTACTGACTCTTAAACCATTGTTAACACAGATCAAAAGTAATTCTAGCGAGCAAGGATTGGAAGATATTCCCTCAAGTGTGCAGTCAATTGTAGGAAAAACTTATTTGTTCGAGGTTAAAATCAAGAAAAAAGATTTTGAGGCATCCTATCAAAATTTCACAGTTATAAAGGTTCTAGACCAATTAGAGGTGAAAAATATTTTACAACTTTGTCTTTACAAGATATCGGTTCATTCTATTATTTTATTTAACACAATGTTTTTTTGTCTCTTTATGTTTAGACAAATTCGGATGACAAGAACTGTGAAAGCAAAAGTCCAGATTACGAAGAACACGACGAACCCACCGGAGCTTTAGTGAAGAAACCACGAACTGAAGACTGAATTTATCTTTGATCTTCTATAATAATAAATAAGATAGTTCTCCTTTAATTATTTCTTTCTATCAAGTTTGTCTCTTAGATGTCTATTATTCTAAGAAAACGATAGTTTTAACTTAGTGGTTTTATTTTATTTGTCCTTTTTTCAAGAATTTATTATATTAATGCAAGGTTTTAATAAAAAAATTATCGAGCCTGATACATAACACTTATTTTATTAAGAGATCAGATTTACATACTTTTGATACCATTATATATCCAAATCATCATAAGACAAGAATTTTTTATATTAATGCAAGGTTTTAATAAAAAAATATCGAGCCTGATACATAACACTTATTTTATTAAGAGATCAGATTTACATACTTTTGATACCATTATATATCCAAATCATCATAAGAAACAAAATCTTTCTACTTAAATTAGATACTTGATCTTATTTGATCTCACGTTGATCATTATTATAATTCAAATCTATCTTATATATCTTATTAAAGTTCCCTTCATGTCAATTTTGGGGAACACAACAATTTAAAATTCCGTTTCAATAATGCATGTCATCGTCAAAATAAAATAATAAAATAAATTGAAGTAAGAAAATGTATCGTTGCTTAAGATCATTTTTATATTTTTACAAGTACAAAGTTTAACCACTAATTCTACTGGCAAAAGGACTATGCTATTCCTTTTTCTGGATAAAAGCAAAATTATTATTTACGTAATGCTAATTATTAAAACATATATAAAAGTGAAGTAAAAAAACATATAAAAGTGAAGTAAAAAAATAACATAGGTCCCGGACACATTATGCGTTAAGTTATTGTTGACATTGATTAAAAACAGTATCGTTGCTTAAATCAATTTTATTATTTTTGCCAATTCGAGGTTTAATCACTAATCCTACTGGCAAAAGGAATAAACTTCCTTTTCCTCGAGAAGCAAAATCATTTATTTACCTAATGCTATTAGGAAAAAGACATCTACTAATCTATATAATAAGATTAGACCAAGAGACGTTGCAATAAGCTTAAATCTCAATTGTGACATTAACCAACAACTCTACAAAGAATAAGAGAATTAGTGAGAAATCAGAAAAATCAATGAGCAAAAGAAACCGACGTATCATGAATGATGATCAGATTGCTATGATCGAGAAGGTGCTTAAAGATGAACCTAATATACGGTTGAATTTGGAGAGACTTCAGACATGGGTCCACAATCTAAACCAATGGGTAAGTATAAAACTCAAATTTTGTATGATTTATATTTCAAAATTCATTACTCTAACTTTACTTTACAAAATATAGGGTCCTGAAATTACAACTGCGCAACTTAGAAACTGGTAAGAACCGTTTTTATATATCTAATAAGTAAATCCCAGTTACTACTTTCACATCTAACAAAAAATATATTGCAGGATCAACAACAGAAAAGCAAAGGTAGCTCGCACTAGCAATCAATCAAGCCCATCAAATTCAAGTGCAGATATCTTTCAAGATAATCTTAGAGAAGAATGTAAATCCCACAACAGTTTTGATGGCAATCCAGACGGGGGAAAAAATATAGCCGGAATAAAAGGGCGATGTCTAAGAAAAAAGAGAAAATACAATCGTGGTAAGAATCTCATAAATTAAGTTCCAACAAATTCAAACTAATATTTCTCATTACGAATATTTGTTCTTCCTTAACTCAAATACGTTATTGTTTTAATGTGTGTTATTCTTTGTACAGGGATAAATGAAAACAGTCAAGAAAAAGCCAACAAATTGGTGACGTGTATGTACTGCGAGGCTTTAGTGTGGAAATCAGAAAGTCTAAAACTGAATGGGAAAGAATTAAAATTTTCGATATGCTGTTAGCAAGGAAGAGTTGAGTTGCCGCCATCTAGGAAACCTCCTGATTACTTAGAGTACTTATTATCACAATCAACGTCGTTTCGTAACAATATACGAGCATACAATTCAATGCTTGCCTTTACATCAATGGGACGAAAAATTGACAACGATATCAATTCAGGTTATGGTCTTTACACGTTTCGTATGCATGGTCAGAATTACCATAAACTTGAATCCCTACTACCAAAAGAAGGACATATACCACGCTTTGCGCAGCTATACATATATGATACCCTCCATGAAGTACAAAACCGTCTCACTGCACTAACAAAAGGAAAGGAACATCAACTGAATGAAGATATCTTAAGAGGATTGATTCAAATGGTTGACGAGTTCAACGAGTTAGCTAAAGTATTCAGAATGGCTAGAGATAGATACGAGACTGGAAGAAGTGAAGAATTCTCAATTAGACTCATTAAAAACAAAGAACGTGGCAGACAGTTTGACCTTCCACAAGGAGAAGAGATTGCGGGACTTATTGTGGGTGACATGTCTATTCCAAATTGTGACAGGGATATAATAGTGCATCCTAGAACGGATAAACCTCAATGGATTAGCTTTTTACATCCATCGTACATGCCACTACAATATCCTTTGTTATTTGCATATGGTGAACAAGGTTATAGCGAGAGAAGCATTCCATATAGTTCTCGGGGATATGCTACCAAGAGATCATATGTTACAATGCGAGAGTATTATGCATACCAAATACATACGAGATTAACATCTCTAGGAACAATAGTTCGTTCAGGTCGCCTTTTCCATCAATACATTGTTGATGCATATACTGCTATCGAACAAGAACGTATGAACTTTTACCATAACAATCAAAAAAAGCTTAGAGCAGATCTCTACAATAATGTATGTGATGCAGTTGTACAGGGGGACGCAGATTCTACAAAACTAGGCAAAAAAGTAATTCTTCCATCTTCATTCACAGGTGGACCGCGATACATGGTAGAAAATTATCGAGATGCAATGGCAATATGCAGATGGTATGGAAATCCAGACCTCTTCATTACTATTACTGCAAATCCAAAGTGGGAAGAAATCAGTGATCATATAAAGAAGGCTGGAAACGAAAATGCAAATGATAGACCGGATATTGAATGTCGTGTATTCAAAATGAAGTTAGAAGAACTTCTTACAGACCTACAAGATGGTGTCTTCTTCGGTCCTATTAAAGCAGGTACAAATATCATTTATAATAATAAAATATAATCAATCTTTACATTTTCTTACACATCATTTTCTTTTCTTATAAACAGTTGTTCACACAATCGAGTTTCAGAAACGTGGTCTTCCTCACGCACATATACTTTTGTGGTTGCAAGATTCAAAACAAATTCCAACTCCAGACGATATCGATAGTTTCATTACATCTGAACTACCAGATAAAGTGGCTGACCCAGAAGGTTTTCAGTTGGTTGAACAACTTATGATGCATGGGCCATGCGGACAAAAGTGTATGGATGATAACAAATGCACAAAAAAATTTCCAAGACCGTACAATAACACCACAAGTATCAGTGAAACTGGCTATATAACCTATCGTCGGAGAGCTGATGATACAAAATATGTCATGAAAGGAGACACTAAGCTTGATAATCGCTACGTAGTGCCTCACAATCTCTCACTCCTAAAAAAGTACAAAGCTCACATTAATGTCGAATGGTGCAATAGATCGTCTGCCATAAAGTATCTATTCAAATATATCACAAAAGGAGTAGACATGGCTACAATGTTGATCGAGAAACTACAAGTAGTGGATCAGAATGCAGAAGATAAGTCAAAAGAAGAGATCAGTGAGATAAAAAACTATTTGGAATGTCGTTACCTCTCTGCATGTGAAGCTGCATGGCGAATCTTTGCCTTCGATATTCATGCACGTAAACCTGCGGTAACAAGGCTACCGTTGCATTTACCAGACCAACAAACAATCATTTACAATGAAGAAAGCGATCTTGAAAATATTATCTCAAAAGATGGAATTCATAGAACAATGTTGACAGAGTACATGGAGATGTGCAAAAGCTGCCTTGAAGCAAGAAAACTTACATATAGTCAGTTTCCTACAAAATATGTGTGGGATTCAGATGCAAAAATTCGGACAAGAAGGCAGAAAGGATTCAGCATAGGAAAAGTAGTGAACATTCATCCAAGATCAGGAGACTTATACTATCTGAAAATGTTGGTAAATATACTCGAAGGTCCGACAAGCTTTGATGATATACTAACAGTAGATAATGTAAAACATACCTCATTCAAAGCAGCGTGTTATGCACGAGGGATGTTGAATGGTGATTCAGAATGGAAAGAGGCTATGGATGAAGCAGCACACTATGCATATCCTTTCCAACTTCACCATCTCTTTGTGACATTGATGCTATATTGCGAATTAAGTAGCCCTCTTTCTTTGTGGGAGCATTGCTGGCGTCACCTAGCTGAAGACATACCTAATAAACAAAGAAAAACATTCAATTTCAGTGGTCAACAATTCTCCGACGAAGAATTACAAAGTTATACACTCATAGAGTTAGAGAAAATCCTGGCACAGAACGATAGATCATTAACTGAGTTTGAAGATATGCCAAAGCCAGACAAGGAATTGTTGAAAAAGATGAAAAACTCAATGGTCCAAGATGAAACAAACTACAAAATTCTAGATCAAGAAGAAGAACATTGCAAGTTAATCAAAACGTTAAATGACGAGCAGAAGAACGTCTACGATGCCGTTATCGACTCGATTGAGAATAATAAAGGAAAACTATTTTTCCTCAATGGACCAGGTGGAACAGGAAAGACTTTCGTGTATAAGACGATCATCTCAAGGCTAAGATCACAGCGAAAAATTGTTTTACCAGTCGCTTCATCCGGAATTGCAGCTACACTTTTACCTAACGGTCGAACTGCACATTCACGTTTCAAGATTCCAATAGATCTTCATCAAGACAGCATGTGTAACATAAGTCGTAATACGATGCTTTCTGAATTACTTGAACAAACAGACCTCATCATTTGGGACGAAGCACCTATGTGCCATCGGTTTGCATTTGAAGCTCTTGATAAGAGTTTACGAGATTTACTCTCAATGTCAGATCCAGATGCAGCAACCAAAACCTTTGGAGGAAAAACAGTGCTCCTTGGAGGCGATTTTAGACAAATTCTACCAGTGATACCGCAAGGCAGCAGGCAAGAAACAGTTATGGCAACAATAAACCGGTCGTATTTATGGAACTATTGCAATATATTCACTCTTGAAAAGAATATGAGGTTGCACCAAGCTGAAAGAGATTTTGCAAAATGGATATTACGAATCGGTGACGGCACCGCTCCTAAGCCTGCAAAATATAGGAAAGCAAACAATGAAAATGACATAGTCGAAATAGACAACAAACTGCTTTTACAAAACAGTGGAGATCATGTTGAATGCATTGCAAAGTCTACGTATCATGATTTCGATGTTCTTTTTAAGGACAAGGATTATCTAATTGAGCGAGCAATTCTAACTCCAAGAAACGAAACGGTGGACGAAGTCAATAACTACATGTTATCTTGCTTAAAAGGAGATCTAAAAGAGTATTTGAGTTCTGACAGTATCAGAGACGACAAAGAAGAGGTGGCAAATCAACATATTCTTTACCCCACTGAATTTTTGAATACTTTGAAATTTTCAGGTATTCCTAACCACCAACTAAATCTCAAAGTAGGTGCGCCAGTCATGCTGCTAAGAAATATAAACCAAAGAGCCGGGCTTTGCAATGGTACAAGATTAATAATAACTCGCCTAGGAACAAGGGTTATCGAAGCAGAAATACTTACTGGAACTAATGAGGGAGTACGGGTTCTTATTCCTAGAATTAGCCTCACACCAACAGATGCAAAATGGCCTTTCAAGTTAAAGAGGCGTCAATTCCCTCTTCGAGTCTGTTATGCAATGACGATCAACAAAAGCCAAGGACAAAGCTTAAACAAAGTTGGTTTATATTTGCCCAATCCTGTTTTCTCACACGGACAGTTATACGTTGCGCTATCAAGAGTGACAACAACTGCAGGACTACAGATTCTTAAAGCTGAAACAAAACACTACGACAATAACGTTGTGGAAAATATTGTATTTCAAGAAGTTTTCAACAACGTCTCATCTACAAGACAAACAGAAGAAAGAATTGACAGCGAAGAAAATATTGATTTGTTTTTTTAATTTTGTTTTCTATTTTATTTTTTATAATGACATAGGCTTCTCATACAATTTGTGAGTTTAAATGTTATTAAAGTCCCAAACTTCCAGTAACTTCAAAATCTGACTTTGCTACTTACCGTGATTCACACCAATGTTACCAGTGTTGGAATGCCTTGATACCTTCAAAAAAAAAACACAAGCAAACAAACTCAGACAGTAACCAAAAATCAATAATGGGCACAAAATTTAGAGCAACACGAATCAAAAGAGAATAAATTTAGAGTTAAACAATAGAAACATTGCAATCTTACATTACGCATGTCAAGTTTCGAGGCTGCCGTTCCAAAAACCAAAGTGGCTGAGCCAAAGATGATAACAGTAGCAGCTGCGAATGCTTTTCCAACCGCAGAAACCAGAAAATCAGGGCTCATAGATTAAGCACACTTTGCAAACACTAACAAATCAGACAAAGACTCTGCTCTGTTCCTACACTAGCAAGAACAAAAGACAATCTCATCTTGGTGGCAGTTTCTACTTTTTTATACACTTCAAACACCTAGGCTTTCTTCTCTAGAAGCCCATTGTGTAACTATAAACAAACACATCAGCAAAACTACAGAAAGATACTTCATAATACTAAAACTATAACCAAAATTGCCAAGAATTGCTTGATTACTTTTCCTCACAGTCAATAACACACACCCAGAATCACAATTTTATCGATTTAGAGAACGAAGACTAAGGAGGAAATGGAAGAAAAGCGAAATCGAAAAATTACTAGAAGCAGCGCCAATGGAGGAAGCGGAGCATCGATCGAAACCCTAGCACCACCGCGACGATTGGCCGAGAGATGGATAGATAATCCCGTCGGCAAAATGTTACATCGACCAAGAACTCTACGTTTTGTTTCTCTGTTGGGTTTTTATGGCTCGGTTACATACGAATATTAGATCTTACTGGGCTTAAAATTAATATCATACTTTCTATTTTCCTATTTTATTAATTTCCCATTTTGATGTCCGTGTTTTATAAAGAGAGTTTTCATATCCGAATTTTGATCGATCAGTTTCCATAAGCATTGTATGTATTAATTATTGAATAACAATTCATTTAATATTTTAAACAAGATCTTTTACTCTACGATTATCGTTTATAGCTATTTATTGGACAATCTCTCATCTATAAACTTTAACCTTCACTTTTATTCTATGTATTAAACAAACATATCAATAATTTAATGATAAATAATAATTCAAACAACAAACCCGTGCAACGCACGGGTCCTTCACCTAGTAAACAATAAACCGTTCCGGTTTATTACTTCTGTGTTCTTCGTGGTGCTAATTTACTTTTTTACCCCTTTCTTCGAACACGATTATTAATTTCACAACTTGATTTTTTTTTTTTTTTTTTAATTTCGTAAAGCCGTTGTATTGTAGAGAGAGAGATTTTGCGATTTGGTGAAATTAGGGTTTCAAAAATTTCTTAGTATTGAGTGAATCCCTCTTTTCCAAGTATGTTTACGCCACAGAGGAAGCCGTGGATGTCTCCGGCGACGACGCAGAGGAACGAAACCCATAAAATCGGCGCTGTTTCTAACCCTAGAACCGCCGTTGATAGAAAGGGGAAGAAAGTTGCGTTTAGCGAGGACCCACTTCCGCCGCCTCCGATTGGATCTTTGACCGGAGAAGGAATTTTCAGAGGTCAGGGTGATGAAACGGATATGAGCGATTGGAGAAGGTTTAGGGAAGTGGGTTTGTTAAACGAAGCTTCTATGGAGAAGAAAGATCGAGAAGCTCTTCTTGAAAAGGTTTCAACGCTTGAAAAAGAGGTAAATTTCTATGGAATTTGTGTTTAATTTGATTGTTCTGTTTCTGGGTTTTGATATAGGAAAGTTGAAATTAGTGTTTTTGATTCTGTTTATGAATACATATTGTGGTTATCATGTGTAGTTATATGGCTACCAACACAACATGGGGCTTCTTCTTATGGAGAATAAAGAGTGGGTTTCAAAGTACGAAGAACTAAATCAGGCATTTCAAGAAGCTCAAGAAATCCTTAAAAGGGAACAGTCATCACATTTGTACGCATTGACGACTGTTGAACAACGTGAAGAGAACTTGAGAAAAGCCTTGGGTTTGGAAAAGCAATGTTCGGAAGAGGTAACAATACTTTAGCTTTTTAACACTGTGGTTTCCACATGTTTGCTCTTGATAGTATTATAGGTTTATCTACTTATGTTATGCATTGGTTTTCGGGTCTTCCTTAGATACTTTACTTCGTTTGTGTTCTGAGTTTTCTTAGATAGATAATTTGATTTTATTGTTGTTTGCAGCTTGAAAAGGCACTTCGTGAAATTCAGGGTGAGAATAGTAAGATAAGGCTCGTTTCTGAAGCTAAATTAGCTGAAGCAAATGCTCTGGTTGCTAGTGTTAACGGGAGGTCTTCAGATGTGGAAAGCAAGATTTATTCTGCTGAAAGTAAACTGGCAGAAGTATCTAGAAAGAGCTCCGAGCTGGAAATGAGATTGAAGGAAGTGGAGACTCGTGAGAATGTCCTGCGACAAGAGCGGCTTTCATTTGATAAAGAGTAAGTATAGATATTTGTTGTACGACTGCAATTCAATTCTTAATGGTAGTCTTACATGTTTATAATTGCACCACAGGCGAGAATCATATGAAGAGGTTTTCCACAAGCAAAGAGAGGACCTTCATGAATGGGAGAAAAAACTTCAAGAAAAGGAAGAATCGATACCTGAACAGAAGAGAAACCTGAAACAAAGAGAGGAAAAGGTTAATGAACAAGAGAAAAAACTGAAGCTCAAAGCAAAAGAACTTGAAGAATGGGATAGGAAGGTTGATTTGTCTATGTCGAAATTGAAGGAAACTGAAAAGGATATGAATAAACGACTGGAAGAATTGACGGCAAAAGAGAATGTGAGTTTATAACTTAATGAACATTGCATCTTTCCACTGTGTCTTTTCTTATACGACTTTTTTGGTGGTGGATTTACTCTAGGAAGCTCACACACTCCAGAGCATGCTAGTGGCAAAGCAGAAGGAATTACAAGCATTTGAAGAGAAGCTCATTGCTAGAGAAGGGGTAAGTTTTAAGGGTATAGCCTTTGTATTCCTGGAACAATGTGATGCTATAGAAATACATGTTAAAGAAAAAAGGAACGTAACAGTGAAACTAATAATGTAATACCAAGCCTTCTGTCTCTATTTAGTTCATAATGCACCTGTTTCAATACACCTGTTTCATATATCCCCGTGAACTGGAATTGTTATTCTATTAATAGATTTCATTATTCTCATTGCTAATTAAAGCTTTGGTCTGGTTTCTTTAACAGACAGAAATTCAGAAGCTTATTGATGATCAGAAGGAGGCATTAGCTACTAAGATGCTGGAATTTGAACTGCAATGTGAAGAAAGAAGAAAATCTCTGGACAAGGAACTCCAAAAAAAGATAGAAGAAGTTGAACGACAGAAAGTTGAAATTAATCATAGCGAGGAGAAGTTGCAGAAAAGGAACCAAGCAATGAATAAGAAGTTTGACCGAGTGAATGAAAAGGAGATGGACCTTGAAGCAACGTTGAAAACTGTTAAAGAAAAAGAAAAAATCATACAAGCTGAGGAGAAAAAGCTAAGTTTGGAAAAGCAACAACTACTTTCTGATCAGGAGAGCCTCCAGGATTTACAACAAGAGATTGAAAACATCCGAGCTGAGATGATGAAAAAGGAGGAAATGATGCAAGAAGAGCACAAAAGTCTAGAAATAAAGAAAGAAGAGAGGGAAGAATACATGAGACTGCAATCTGAACTGAAGTCCCAGATAGAGAAATCGAGACTCCACGAGGAGTTTCTTTCGAAGGAAGTTGAAAATCTGAAGCAAGAGAAAGAGAGATTTGAAAAGGAGTGGGAAATATTGGATGAGAAGCAGGCAGACTATAATAAAGAGTTACTGAGAATTTCTGAAGAAAAAGCAAAGTTTGAGAGGTTCCAACTTCTGGAAAGAGAGAAACTTAAGAAAGAAGAGAGTGCTTTGAGGGTTCAGATAAAGCAGGAATTGGATGATATTATGCTGCAGAGAGAATCATTTGAAGCCAATATGGAACGTGAACGCTCTGCTTTACATGAAAAAGCCAAACTTGAGCATTCTAAGGGGCTTGATGATCTTGAAATGATGAGAAGGAATCTTGAAATTGAACAACAGAATAGAAAAGAACAAGGCGAGAAAGATCTACAAGACAAACTTGCTCAGTTTGAGGAGAAAAGAATGAAAGAGCTTAGTGATATCAATCACCGGAAGCAGGCTTTGAATAGGGAGATGGAAGAAATGATGTCTAAAAGAAGTGCTCTTCAAAAGGAAAGTGAAGAAATTGCAAAACACAAGGAGAAATTGAAAGAGCAACAAGGAGAGATGCATAATGACATTACTGAACTTGGTACACTCAGCATCAACCTCAAGAAACGTAGGGAAGAGTTTGCCAGTGAAAGAGCTCGGTTTCTAGCATTTGTTCAAAAGCTCAAGGATTGTGAGAATTGTGGGCAGCTGGCAAATGAGTTTGTACTCTCTGATCTCCAACTACCATATAATGAAGAAGAAGCTATTCTACCTCCTATTGGAGTTTTGAGTGACCTTCCAGGAAGCTCTGATGCGTCTGACTCCTGTAATATCAAGAAATCTGTAGACAGAGATGCCTCTGGAAGTGGGGGATCTAGAAGGCCCAACATGTCAATGCTGCAGAAGTGCACGTCAATACTATTCTCACCAAGTAAAAAAGTTGAGCATGGGATTGACACAGCCAAGTCTGAGCAGCATCCAGCCTCAGTTGCAGTTAATATAAAAACAAAAGTTGAAAAACCTCTGCCAACTGATCTCCGACCACTCCCATCTAGTAGCTCAATTCGGGAGGAGGAAGGGGAATATACAGATAGTAGAGTACAAGAAACTTCTGAAGGTTCTCAGTTTTCTGAGCTTCAAAGTGCCAGACGTGGACGTGGACGCGGACAACCTAGAAAGCCCAAGCAAGTCAGCGCTGAAGAATCATCAAAAGATGAATTGAGTGGCCGTGTTTCTGTTACTAGCGAGAAGACAACAGGCAGAGGTGGAAAGAAAAGACAGCTTACTGAGGATACTGCTACTGGTGGACGTCGGAAGAGACAACAGACAGTTGCTGTCTTGCCACAGACCCCTGGCCAAAGACGCTACAATCTGAGGCGGAAGACGTAAGTTTCCCAACATTGTGAGAGTGTGCTTTTAGATTTTAATATGGCTTGACATGATTTTGCTTAGGTATGTTAATGTAGAGAGAAAGGGTCGCCCTTGTATTAGTTTAGTCTCGCTAAATACGGTGCTGTTTCATTATGATGATGTAGGTGTAGTCGTTATTGTTCGCATTCCCCATCATTGTTGTGTCTTAATTCTGGGCATTGATTGGGTAACTTTTTATGCGTGAACAGTGTAGACCAAGTTCCTGCATATGCTGATGATGCAGCTGGTAGTGAAGATGATGCAGCTGGTGGTAAAGATGATGCTGACATTGCTGCCTCTGTGCCATCAAAGGGCAATGTTGAAGAAACTAGCGAATCGGTGGTGGAATCTCTTCGAACTAGAAGATTAGAAAGTTCGGATGTTAGAGTTGAGAGAGTCGTAACAGTAAGAAAGACTCCCCTTCTATCTTTGTTTGTGAATTCTTTTGTGTTTTTAGAGTCTTACGACTTGTGCCAAAAATTACACTGGATCATTAAAACCTTGCTGATAAATTAGGCTCAAGACAAGCATACATGCTAACAAATTAGTTGTTTCCATGACAGGTAGAAACAATTCCAGATGCTGCTAATAACAATGGGGGTGTTTCGGTTGCTAATGCGGAACTAACAGCTGATTTCGCAAGCCCCTCTCATGAAGATGAGCAGAATGAGAGACCAGTGAATGAGGATAACAACGAAGAATATGAGAATGTAGATGAAGAAGAAGATGAAGTTCAAGATGATGATGATGATGATAGTGACGATGGATCACCAAAACCCGGCGAATCATCCATAAGAAAGAAGCTTTGGACTTTTCTCACTACATAACCATCTCACGTGGATGATCTAAGAGATGTTACTTTCACATTTATGTTTGTAGAACCATTTATAGCTTCTTGGATCTAAAGAGACCCTTTTGATAGGGGTGAAGTTAGAGAATTTAGAAGCAGAGGCGTGTGTTTAATGTTGTACTTTTGAATTGACAGAACATAAAAGCCTGAATCGACGAGGATATTATTGATTACAAAATAAATGTCAAAGGATTAGTATTTCAGAAAAAAGCAGAAAAATCTTTGTCAAACAATAGAGCAGTAAATGCAATTAAGCTTTGAAATGTGTGCTTCTCTGCATGCTCAACTACATACACAGCAACATTGTGTTATTGGGATTCTATATGTGCATATATGTATGGTTATGGGAACAAATGAAACACTTTACTTTATGTGACAAAAGAGGAACATGTAACCAAAATGTCTCTAAATTCTCTTCTTTTACTTTTTACCCATTTGAATTGTAATGAGAAAAAAGCTAATTTGATTCCCAACGACCTCTCACTCTCTTGTCAATAAATAATAACAAGAACCAACTCAAAACCCAAATAGAAAAAAGACAAAAACATATCACACGCTTTGTTTTCTCTGTTCTTGTTCTCTAAGGAAACAATGTTCTTGCAAACGTTTTACTCTCTTCTCTTACTATCTCTGCTTTTCAGGTGTACCGGAGATGAATCTTTACCTGAAGTAACCGATAATGACCAAGCTCCAATGTATAGAAGAGAACGAGAAGCTTTATACTCGGCGATTCAAGGATTTGTTGGTGATTCTTGGAATGGATCTGGTCTCTATCCTGATCCTTGTGGTTGGAGTCCAATTCAGGTTTTTCTTACAAATCTCTTTTTCCTTAAAAACTCTTTAATATTGTTAGAGAAACGTTACACGTAGACTCTTGAAGATAGTGAAGAGCTTGAGCTTTAGATGTTGTTGAATCAAAACTTTAAGTTGTAAAAAGTTTTTGAAATGATGTGTAAAGAATTTTGTTTGCTAGCTGTCTCAAATAATTATTTAAAAATGATTTGTCCTCTTTGAAAACTTTCCATAATCGGATAGTGAAGTTTAAAGCTTCAAAGCAACAAAGTGAATCCTGTTTTCATATAACATCTGTTTGTTTTGGGTTTCTTTAAATGGTTCAATTATATGCACATTATTGGCCCACCAATTATTCCTTTATTCTGCAGCTAAGTGTTCTTCAAATAATCCAAAACTTTTTTGTTTTGGTTTCAGGGTGTTTCTTGTGATATCTACAATGACTTGTGGTATGTCACGGATATGAGTTTAGGGCTTATTCATGAAAACTCGCTTCCTTGCTCCTTAAGTCTTGAGATAAGGCCAGAGTTATTTGAGCTCAAGCACTTAAGATCACTCTCCTTCTTCAACTGCTTTGTTTCTCCCACGGTGATAGTGAAAAATGACTGGATCAACTTTGCAACTAACTTAGAATCGCTGGAGTTCAGGTCAAATCCCGGTCTCATTGGGAAATTCCCTGAAACAATTGGCAATCTCACAAGGCTGAAGTCTTTAGTGGTTCTTGAAAATGGGTTCAATGGAGCATTACCGGCGAGTATCTGCAACTTAAAGAGTCTAAAGAAGATGGTTTTCGCAGGGAACTCGTTCGCGGGAACGATCCCAAATTGTTTCAAAGAGTTGAAAGAGCTCTTGATCTTGGATTTGAGCCGCAACTCTTTCTCAGGGACAGTGCCTTCATCTTTTGGAGATTTGGTTTCATTGCTCAAGCTTGACCTAAGCAATAACCTCTTAGAAGGTAATTTACCTCAAGAAATCGGGTTTTTGAAGAATTTGACACTTTTGGATCTGAGGAACAACAAACTCTCTGGTGGGTTGTCCAACAACATTGAGAAGATTCAATCTTTAACAGAATTGGTGTTATCAAACAATCCAATGAGTGAGGAGGACATGATGGGAGGAATAAAGTGGGAAAAGATGGGCAGTTTGGTAATTTTGGATTTATCCAAAATGGGTTTGAGAGGTGAGTTTCCCATTGGTCTAACCAAACTGAAGAGGTTAAGGTTTCTTGGTCTGAACAACAACAACCTAACCGGTCTTGTTCCATCAGAAAAGCTAGAAGCCTTGCCTTATCTTGGTGCTTTATACATCAATGGAAACAACTTAACAGGTGAGCTTAGATTCTCAAGAAAGTTCTATGAGAAGATGGGAAGAAGATTTAAAGCTTCCAAGAATCCAAATCTTTGTCAACCACTTGAGAAGACAATCTCAAATTACTCTCATAATAAACATTTACTTCCTCTTGGAGTGAAGCCATGCACAAAAGGGTAGTTCAAGAAACGTGAAACCAGAAGTAGGAATTAAAGTCATCAATGGGGTGTTTGTGGGCTCTTCAAGCTATCTTTTCCTTTCAATCATATATGTAAGATTATTAGTTAGTCTGATGGAGATTTTCTATTATTGTATTTGCTTTATAACGGTATGAAAATATGGCCCATAAATGAAGATGTAGATTGGGCCGATACTGTTGTCGAGGTAATATAAAATTTTAAAAAAATGGCCTATACAGGGATCGAACCTGTGACCTTCGCGTTATTAGCACGACGCTCTAACCAACTGAGCTAATAGGCCTTCTTGTTGATTAAATGTCTCATAGTACAATATATATGAAACAAAAACGAATTATGAAACTATGAGGCACAAAACATGAACACACAAATTTAGTTTTGAAAACAAAAAAAAACACAAACTTTGAAGGAAATTGTTTAATACGATTATACGGAGTAAGGTACGAGCAACATATATAGACTTAGACACGTCCAAATAAGTTCTCTCTCCTTGTCTCGTAGACAAAATACGATCATCTATAAATTATACTATAAAATATACATACTTGAGATAAGATACGCATATGTAATGTTATGCGACATAAGAACACCGAATGTGAAAGGACATAGAATTAAGCCCAAAATGTTCTAGAATTGTGGACAAAAACAAGAAACAAGTAGAAATTAAAAAGTGTGTTTGGCGGATGAATAGTGTCTGAATAATTTTCTAGCAAAAGAGATAATGTCAACAACGAAAAAAGTCATAGAAACTTCTCAAACGTTACAAAGAGTCCAATGAGAAACGCCTAATAAATCAATTCTAAGTTGAATTCTTGTTTGAGACATCGTAGGCAACATCGTAGGCCAACTCTTGTTCATTTTTCGGTACACTGAATTTGATCTAACACCAAACAATCTGGATGAGACCAGTAGTGTTAAATATATAAAATCCATATTGGAAATAGAATGGCCTAAACTATATAAATTTCATATTGGTCTCTTGAATTGGGAACACACGAATCTTATTGGTGCCACTGCCACATATACGATTAGAACTAGAGATATATAACAACTTATGCCTCATCTTTTCGTTAGCAATTTCTCCTTTCATGTGGAATGTGTTTTTAATTACGAAAAAAGTTTCAAATCTTCTCTGTCAATGTGACCAGTAACAATAATAAAAGATTGTAACAACACCACAAAATTGTTTTATAAAAAGTTATCTCGTTTTAGGATTTTGTTTGAAACCATAATATTTTCCAAACATGATTTTTGGTTTTTATTTATCCATCTCGTCCTATATAATTTTCATAATAAATTTAATCAAAGGAAAATATTTGTATTTTATTTTACATCTAATAATTGCGTTTGCCTCCCTAAACCAATCAAGAAAAAATGAAGTATAAAAGGAAATTATTAGTTCCAAACAAAAAAAATGAAGTACAAATGAAACCATAAGGTTGAAAGGAGTGGCTCAATTATTATCGCAACTTCTATTAATTAGGGCATATTAATAACACAAAATTCGTAGCCCAAGAAGAAGTGAAAGAGACAAGAGAGAAGCGACCGGTGGTGGTGATGGTCACGACGGCGACGATGGTAGGACCGCCGCACGTGGTCTGCCTTACCCATGTCTTCATTTGACCAGTCAACGTACTTCTTCACCTTCTTCAATCATTGGATCCTTTAAGTTTATAGCTAGTACATATGTAAAGGACTAAAAGCTTCATGAAGTTTTAATTAAAATTCGAAATATTAACGATCCTACGATTATTTTGTTCTGATGGCTTATGAGTCGGTCCAAATATAGTTTGAAAAAGGGATATGTCCTTTAAATCTGTTTAACGGCTGATTAGACGATACATCAACATATATTATTCTAATAGAATACAATTAGACGTGACAAGTCTTTCCATGATCATACTTATTTTAGCACCTAATGATAACGTCAGATATGTCATATGCGGGACCAAACAAACTAATTATTTTTCAATATTTGTGTCCTTTCGTTTATATATATAGTCGCGCACAAATTAAATATTGCCCCATGACAATGTAATTTGAGTGACTATCTACTTGTTTAAATTTAGTAGTTAAAAATAATCAAAATCTAGATCAATGAAGCATCATTGATTTAAAAGTTATTATTTTTATAAAAAGTTATCGTTTTAGAATGTAATATCACACAATAAAAATCGTTGTAGTCTTTTAACTTACTAATTAATACTTGCGTTTGAGCCACACAAATGATAAAAGTTTGAGCCAAATCGTAGAACATGTTGAATTGTGATAGTTCTCCAATGACTAAAGGGAATTTAAAGTATAGTTTTTGTTGGTGTCGGAATTAAAATAGGTAGCTTAACCCATCCCCATGCGTGGGGGCAGCAATAATTAATCAACAATTAACTAATTGTGATTCAATATAAAACAGCCAAACAAACAAATTATAATTATATTATTGCGGCCTTTGAATCATATATAATCATCATATTCATAGGAAGAGAGAGTTGTTGGTTAAGTTTGACTAAAATCAAGGATTTACTTGTAGACAACTTGTTTATTTTTATTTTAAAAACTAGTTGCTTTATATGATATCCTTAATTCAATAAATCATTATCTAAACGCATATGATTAAACAGCATGATATCATTACAAAAGCGTATAAATAAAATTGTGTGATTCGTTCGTATTAGCAATCATGGAGTTACTTTTTAATAGAATTGTGTGGTTGATTTTTTTTTCTAAAAGTGATTCTTAATTGGAAAGAATAGTATGAGCTTTGAAGATTTCGAAACCTTAATTAACTAAACAAAAAGATGAGATCAACTATAGAAATGAGGGAACGACCATTTTCACATGAACTGTAAATCACTTGTATTTCGAATGTCAAAGAACAAAGCCAAAAGCTATTACAAAATTTTGTCAACTCTCTCGCCCTATTATACCGTCAATATTTACAATATTGCCCTCCCATCCACTAAACAATCAAATTTGCTCCAAAGAACAAGAACTTGCCAAACAATTAGAGAGGCCTAATTATCGAATCAAGCTAAACAACCCTTAACCGATCCTTCCACTGTCTGGCATCACACAGACCCGAACCGAACCAACCCGATCCGACCCGGTTAAGCTCCAAGCATCACGACTCACGAAAGCCTTTTGTACATAACGATCTTGATTGTAATGAATCTTCAGAGAAATCAATCGTTCCAACAGAGAAGCATAACGACACATCTTCGAATGATGTAAAGCTTAGCTCTTTGTTCTTTAAGAACAGCTCCAAGTCCTCTACTCGAAACTCTTCTCTTTGAACCTCCCATGCTTAGACTTGATCCCATCTTCATCTTCGATATGTTTATCGATTTGACAAAAAGAGAAAGAAATGTTTTCTTTTCTTAGGGTTTGAGATATATGTTTATAAGAGAGTTTAAATGTAAATGATGATGATACAAAGGGAAAGAGAGTCTTTTATAGAAGAAGAGATAGATAGAAACGTGACTCTACACACTTCTCTTTCACTACCCACTTGTGTGTTTTTGTGTTATTGCAATTTATTATCATTGAATTTAAATGGTTTATATGGTCACAATTTCACATAACCCCCAAAACATATATGCCCCTATTTGTCCCCGTTGTTGGTATGTGTCAAGGCACACATGCATGCCACGAGGAGATGAGATTTTCATTTTGGTTATTGCGGATTTTTCAAACAAGCGCAAATGGTTTGTCTCCTTCCAAATAAATGGAGTATGTAATATTGCTTCTAGATCATTTTTTTCTGTGAGTTAAATCTAGATCTTAGTGTGGTACAGTAATTCGCAGACCAGCAATAGCTTAAACCGACCAAACGAGTTTAAATTTGACTTGTGATTTTATCATATTTTGTAGACAATTTTTTTTGTTTTTAATTAATTAGTTACATATTTTGATTATTGCATGACAGTATCCTATATATAAATGGCAATGGCATAATGCACAGTCACAGATTTGTCGTTATATATATACAGTTTTTCAGTGACGCCTTTTTCTTTATGTTATTTATTTATTTTTCGAATATATCAAGGACGTTTTTTGTTTGCATTTGCAAATGAAATGGCCGAAATTTTATTTATTTTGTTTGGTAATAAATTTCAGTTAATAACACATAGAACAGAGGAGACAATTTTGTTTTTGCAACTACTATAGTTCTTATTTGTTAAACTAAAACTAATGTTCTTAATATTTTAGTAAATTGATATATGTATAAAAAATATTATATATAGTACCAGATTTTATCAAATTTTCCTTTGATTATATGTAAAATTAAAATTTTGTTTCAGAACAAAATATATAAAGTTAAATATGTTTAGTGTGTCTAGAAAAAAAAATCACTGTAAAATTTGACAAAAAAAATACTCGAGCATGAGATTCAGTGGCGAATGTATATATAAATATACTAGGTCACTTGACCTACCTTTTTCACTTTTTTTTTGTTATTTTCTTAAGATTAATAGTTTAAACTTGGTTTAATGTACCTTTTGACCTTGGTTTAATTTTGTTTTTGTGGTTCAATTAACTTTTGAACCATGGACAAAAGAATATTTAAAGCCCATCACACCACTTTAATTAACCCAATTTTATTTTCTATTCTTTTAAACTATAAACAAAGTTGAGCCCACTTAGTAACTAATTTCGTTTAGCAAATAAGTTAACCCTAATCTATGATTAAGAAATTGTTTCCTGAGTTTTCAATTGTTTTTTACGTTCTGATCATCTCTCAATTCAAGTAAGTTTGATTATATTCTTGTTTCTCAATGATTGTTAGAATTAATTGTGTGATTAAAGATTATTATGAAATTCATACTTTGAATTGAGTGATTTTGCATAACTAAGTGTTTCATAAACTATAATAGAGTTTTATCTTAAGAACGAATTCTGACTAATTAGCTAATTATACAATCATGAAGAAGTTGTGATGAATTAATAAACTAATATGTTTCAATGGCGTATATAGAATCTAGTTAATGGAATCAACTTCTTTGTTAGGTAATACACGAACATTAGAATTATGGTATTCTTTGTTATATGATTTAGGTTCTTAGGTTTCTGAAAACGTAATTTTGTTCATGGATATTTATAATAATAAACGTGATTTGCTTTTTATTTATTTCAGATAAAGTAATGGAAAAGTTTTTCAAAAGAAAAGATCCACATTCGTTCGAGTTATCTGATAGTGATTTAGATAATTTACCATGGGATCCTGCTGATCGAAAAAAAAGAAAAGATTATCATCCAAACCAAAGAGAGGAGGTAATCCGCAAGTACTTGATGAGAGGTCCTTCCCAACCTTATGCTCATCCGTTTGAACAAAAAATGATTGGAAATACAATGAGACGGTTCAATCCTGATTGGTTTCGTGGTGAGCACCATGAGTGGCTAGAGTATAGTATGAAGAAAGAAAAAGCTTTTTGTTTGTTCTGTTACCTGTTCCGAGATAGTGCTAGTAAAAGTGTAAAAAGTGATGCATTTATCACATAAGGATTCTCTAGTTGGAATAGGTTTAGAAAGGCATTTACCGAACATGTAGGAGGTGTTAATAGCTTTTACAGCAATGCAGCCATGAAATGTGAGAACTTGAAGAATCAAGGTCAGTCTATCAAGCATGCTTTGCACAAACAAGATGACATTACGAAGAATGAGTATAGAATTCGGCTGAATGCTTCAGTTGATGCCTCTAGGTTCTTGTTGCACCAAGGATTACCTTTTCGTGGTCATGATGAAGCTGAAGAATCTGCTAATAGAGGAAACTTTTTGGAGCTCTTAAAATACACTGCTGACCAAAATGAAGTTGTGAGTAAAGTTATTTTAGAAAATGCACCTGGAAACAATCAGATGACGTCTTCAAATATCCCGAAAGATATTGCGAATTGCTTTGCAGAAGAAGTAGTCAAATCAATTATCGAAGAAATTGGTGATGATATTTTTGGTTTGTTGGTGGATGAGTCTGCTGATGTTTCATTTAAAGAACAAATGGCGGTGGTGTTTCAGTTTGTCGATAAAAACGGGATAGTCAAAGAGAGATTCATCAACATTGTCCATGTAAGTGATACTTCTTCTGCAACTCTGAAATATGCTATTAATTCTTTGTTTGCTAAATATCGATTGAGCATCAAAAAAGTTAGAGGACAAGGTTATGATGGAGCAAGTAACATGAGTGGTCAGTTCAATGGGCTAAAGTCATTAGTTTTGAACGAAAATGCTTTAGCATATTATGTCCATTGTTTTGCTCATCAGCTACAATTGGTCGTCGTGGCAGTTTCAAAAAAGAATTATGATGTTGGTGATTTCTTTGATAAGATCTCTTTGCTGATGAATGTGGTAGGAGGTTCATGCAAGAGGAAAAATATGATCCGAGAGACGAATAGAGTGGAGACTGAGAAAGCAATCAATGACGGAGAAATCAGTACTGGAAAAGGACAAAATCAAGAGGTTTCTCTTCAAAGACCAGTGAATACGCGTTGGGGTTCTCACTATAAAACTCTCTTGCATGTAGTTGAGTTGTATTCTTCTATTGTCGATGTGCTTGGGTATATTGAAAATGAAGCCTTGGAAGACTCGAAAAGACGTCAAGCACATGGTTTGCTCCAATACTTCTATAGCTTTGATTTTGTGTTTTATTTGCACATGATGGTACATCTTTTAGGACTCACGGATAACTTGTCAACGGCTTTGCAAAGAAGAGATCAAGACATTTTGAATGCTATGTCATTGGTGGAATCAACTAAAAGACAATTGCATGAGTTTAGGAATGCTGGGTGGATTTCTTTGATGACTAAAGTTTCTTCCTTTTGTAAAAAACATGATATTGAAATGCTGGACATGGATGAAGATTTTGCTGCCTCAAAGAAACCAAGAACAAAATCCAAAGTAACAAATTTGCATCACTACAAAATGGATCGCTTATATGTTGTTTTGAATTCGGAGCTTGGGGAGTTTGGAGATCGCTTTAATGAGGTGAACACTGAATTGCTTATTTGTGCTGCTTCATTATCTCCAATTGATTCATTTGCTCAGTTTGACAAGTTAAAGTTGGTGAGATTATCTAAGTTCTACCTGGATGATTTTAGTCATGGAGAATATATATCTCTCGAACAACACTTAGATATCTACATTGATAATCTTCGAAGAGATGAAAGATTTGCCCATCTAAAGGATCTTGGAGGACTTGCTCGTATGTTGGTGGAAACACAAAAACATATGTCACATCCTTTGGTTTATAGGCTTTTGAAGTTGGTTCTGATTTTACCAGTTGCTACCGCAACCGTCGAGAGATGTTTTTCAGCAATGAAGATCGTCAAGATAGATCGCCGCAACCGAATTGGAGACTAGTTTTTGAATGATTGTTTAGTTTGTTTTATCGAGAAAGATGTACTTGATAGTATTACAAATGAGACCGTCGTAAAAAGGTTTCAAAGTATGAAAGATCGTAGAATACTTTTGTAGACTACTTTATATTTTATTCATGATTTTTTTTAATTATATAATGACCTTGGTAAAAATAATTCCTGGATTCGCCACTGATGAGATTAGCTCTAGTTGATTTAAAATTAGTATATACTCCTAATTGATCATATTTAGGAGAGCATAAAAATGTCACAAAAAAAATTTGGATTAGGGTTTGTCACCGGAGAGGTGTGGAGAGCTAACTGAGCCACACAATTTGGATTAGGGTACGGTATTATCATGCAAAGCTATCGTTGATGCACTAAAGGTTAAAATCTTGCATCTGATTGTTTTCGTGTGGATGTCGTTTACAAAAAAATCAATCTTTGCTGGTTTCTAAAAATCAGACTACTCAATCACTACAAAATTTTGCAGTCGACAGTATATCATACAAAATATCAGTGAATGAACGATAATGTATTAATTAGTTGTGACCACAGTCAAATTTTGTGGATGATATGAATAGTTGGGTTTGTCAGAAAATATTTGTATTTCTTTACTTTTTATAAACGTGTTGGATCCACGTCGGTGTACCAATCTATTAGACCTTCCACGCACAGTTTGAAATTATTTGGTGTGCTGTGATGTAAGATTTTTTTTGTAAGAACAGATGCTTTCTCTTTTTACTTGCTTTAATATTCATTTAATAAAAAAATATGTTAGTCACAAATGTTTTTCATTCTAGACTTGTGTTATCTTTCTTACTATCGGGTTGGGGTGCATATTAAACTGGAAAAATAGTTTTATCTTATTGATTAATTAATATGAAGACTACATTCTTATTGATTAAAAAAAATGTTTTTTTTTTTTCACAAAAAAATTAATATGAAGACTACTAAAAACAAATTAAACAAAGAAGAGGCACGTACCGACGTACGTACGTTCTATAGAGGATATTTCTTTAAGACTCTATACGAATATTGATTACGCACGTACGTAAGTTTTAGTAAACTTATTATGTAAAGAAACTATCCAACGTTAGTGAATTATTACTTCAAAATATTTGTGTCTTTTCATATGTGTTTGACTCTTGTATATTGTCCATGACGTGGCACGCATGTTGAGATTCGTTTAGTGAGAATGTATCATTATTCATTAATCAGAGAATGCGTTAGGTGATGATTACTATAATACTAACTCCTAACTAATTGGTCTTCGGTTGGCGCACGAATTATCAATTATGGTTAACAAAATGATCGAAGGTACTTTTCGAGTATAATAAATAAATGAACAAAGACAAAAATATATTTTCCAAATGCATGCATGCATAAAAATCTTCAAACTTAATCTTTCAGCACTATTTTCCACTCGTTAGTAAGAGCATCCTTTAATGGTGATTTATTTAGGGTGTATTTAGTTAAACAAATAATAAATGTAAATGAACTTAAAAGCATCCAGGTTTCATTTAAAGAGTATCATTAAAAAAGAAATAAAAAATAACCGAAAACAGTATAAATGAGGAGAGAGACGGTAAAACATCTCAATGAACAAAGACTTTACTCAACTTATTCATCCATTTATCATCTTTCTATTGGATGATGAATTTTTAATAATTTAATATTTAAATAAATTATTAAATTAAATAAAAATATTAAAATATAGTTAATTAGAAACCAACTCAAGTTTCAGGGTTACAGATGTTCTAAGAAAGAAAAATATTAATTGGTTTTTTGCAAAGAGACTAAAGAAACGTTTTTACCAGGTTCTTCTCAACTATTTCTTTCTTATTGGTCCATTTTTTTATTTGTTATTTAATACTTAATTATTTAGTAAATACAAATTTACAAAATAAATATTTAATTTGTTTAGAACTTTTTATTCCATGTCACCGTTAATGATGCTCTAAGTATTCATCTTCAGTTATACTAGCTAGATCTAACTAGGAGTAAAAAGACTCAGTCTTGATAGAAGATTTGATTCATCCCCTAGTTTGCAAAATGGTTCAGGTTGAAGATATGGAATTATGCATATATTATTTCGTGTTAACAACTCAATCGACATATTATATGACTGTCTAGGGTCATGTGACCCCCATAAAATTAATATATTAGTTATCTTTTAGTGTAAATTTAGTTGAATTTAATTATATATTTGGTTAAAAACTAGTCTTTGATCCCGATAAATTATTGTTTACACTTCCAAATGCACTCATCAAGTCATATAATTTCATCATTTTTGTCATAGTATCGTAAAAAAATTACATATATATCAAATTATATATTATGACCCCGACAAAAATTAATCCTAGATCAGCCACTGCTAAAGACACACACAAAAATCTGATTTTTTAAAAAGAAATTTGAGAAAGAGATATATGTGTTTGGCTTCTGAGTATAGTACGTGGCCAAATCGCGATATATGTGTGTTGACAAGATTCAAGAAGAGACTGTATATGGATGGATCCGTGATATAGTCAATGATTGGGCTGGGCACGATTACTTGACACTCGGCTCGTACTTGTTATTTACCATGTACTTGTCCCGTAAACAGAGCCGTGCCTAGCCTTTAGGAGGCCAAGGCGAAATTTAGTAACATAAATTTAATTTAAAATAAATAAATGTATACTATTATATACTCCCTCGGTTCTTTTTTGTTTGATGTTTAAGGTTTCTACACACAAATTAAGAAATCATTCCATTTTTAATTTTTTCAAAAAAAAACATGTTTTATCATCAATTCCAAAAAAAATCAACAAATAAAAAAACAAACTGCAGAATTTAAGCAGTCAAAAACTCAAAATCACAATTAATTTTACATAAAAAATTGAAAACATCAATCTAAAAAAAAAAACACTCTAAAACATCAATAAAAAAATAACGGAGGGAGAATTATAAAAAAAATTATAATTGATTGCTCAATAATCAATAGTAGATAAAATTAAATTCAATATTATATTATATTTGATTGCTCAATAATCAATAGTATGCGATTTATTGTATCAAAATAAAATAATTAAAATTTATATGATATACATGTAAATATTTTATTTTATCATTTTTGTTAATATGAAATAGATTAAATGTACTTGCAATTAATAACTTATATGGTAGTGCATAGAATATTTAAACAAATTAGTTAAACAAATTGGTATATATAAACAAATTTGATGAAGAAAACTAAAAGTCTAAAAGTAAAACGTAAACAATTGGAAAAAACAGAGTTAGAGATATGAGTTAGAGTCTTAAAGCCCATTAGTAAATAGTAAATGAAACAAATTAGTCTAATAAATATACCCACCAACTTAGTAAAATATCATTACAATGAAGATGCGTATGCTCACTAAGAAATGAAATATAGTTTATACCTATTGAATTAAGGGTGAATTAAAGAGAAACTTAAAACGGGGCCCTCAAAATTTGTTATATGAAGTAGGGTCCAAGGCGATGGCTTACTTTTTCCTATAGTAAGCACGGCTCTGCCCGTAAAACCAAATATTTTCAATGACCAAGACAAGTTATACGTATCTAAATTTGAAAGCTTGAAATACAAGGCCAATACCAAGTACTAATTTTTCTTTAACTATTTGGCTTGGTTTGACCGCTACTCATTTTTAAACCTCTAATTAAAACAAATTATTAGTACGTATTTCAGTTATATTAGTTGGAAAAAATAGTTTTTCCTTGTTACTTTTGTCCTACATCTATGAAAAAGGAACAAATAATTTCTCCATAAATATGGATCTCATCCATTTACATCGATATGGGCAACAAAAAGATTTTGATTCACAAGTTTTTTAGAATTTTGACAAGTACCAATTAGCAAGTAACTTGCAAGTATTTTGATTTTGGACGGGCACTTGATCAACCAAGTGCTTGCTAAAAACAAGTATAAGTACCAAGGCCTATCTCCCTTTGTAATACCACTTACAAAGTGATTTCAAGGATTCTGGCTGCCCGGTTACGCCTCTTTACGGATGCGGCGGTGCAAAGGAATCATGCAGGATTTGTTAAGGGGAGGTTGATGTGTGAGAATGTGCTATTGGCATCAGAATTGATTGCTGATTTCCATAAGGCAGGACCTACAGTTAGGGGGTGTCTCCAAATGGATATTTCAAAGGTCTATGATAATGTGGATTGGGAGTTCCTTTTGAATATCTTAAACGCTTTTGAGCTTCCTCAGGTTTTTATTCAGTGGATCCGGTTGTGTGTTGCTTCTCCTCATTATTCGGTTGCAATTAATGGTGAGCTTGCTGGTTTTTTTCCTGGCAAGAAAGGGTTGCGTCAGGGTGATCCTATCTCCTCTTCCTTGTTTGTTTTGGTTATGGACATTTTGGCAAAGGATCTGGATAAAGCAATAAGGAATGGAGTGTTCCATGCTCATCCTGATTGCGTGGACCCTCTTATTTCCCATCTTAGTTTTGCAGATGACATTCTTGTCTTCTTTGATGGGTCAGCTGCCTTAGTTGAAGGTATTTTGAGCACCTTGGATTCCTTTAAGCAGGCCTCAGGACTGTCTCTCAGCCTCCAGAAATCATACTTGTATTTGGATGGTAATAACTTGCCCCTTAATAATTCTATGGCAGGTTTATTTGGGTTACAACAGGGGTCTTTACCGGTGAAATACCTAGGCCTTCCATTGTTACCTCATAAAATGCAGCCTCAGGATTATCAACCACTTATTGACAAGGTCAAAGCCTGAATCACATCCTGGACTGTGAGGCATCTTTCCTTTGCAGGGAGGCTTCAACTCATTCAGTCAGTCTTGTTCAGCATCATTAACTTTTGGTCTGCCGTTTTTCCCATTCCAAAGAAGTGTTTGATGATACTTGAAGGTGTTTGCAATGCCTTCTTATGGAGTGGGACTACTTCTTCGGCTAAAGCAGCTAAAGTTGCTTGGACTACAGTGTGTACCCCTAAGGTTTCAGGAGGGCTGGGTCTGAAGAGGCTAGAGGATCTAAATCAGGTGTTTGGTCTTAAGCTCATTTGGTTATTGTTTGCCTCCACGGGTTCTCTTTGGGTTGCTTGGATCAAAAGAGTGGTTATTGCAAGCAGGTTGTTTTGGACATCTGATTTTAAGAATGTGGGAAGTTGGATTTGGAGAAGGTTGATGAAACTTAGAATTGTTGCTAGACCGTATTTGTCTTGTAAAGTTTCATCAGGAACGTCTTGCTTATTTTGGCATGATGATTGGACCTTGCTTGGTCCTCTGATTGATATTACAGGTTCCAATGGTCCTCGAGTCACCGGAGTTTCATCCTCGGCTTCGGTATTCCAGGCCTTGGCTAATGATTCTTGGCTGAGATCCTTCAGGAGACATCCAATCTTGATCTTGCTCAGGAATTGCATTCCTATAACTCCTGTTTTCTCTGCCGAGGAGAGTGACATTTTCCTTTGGCGTAATACTTTAGAGGACTCACCTGGTGTATTTTCCTCAGCTAAAACTTGGCTTTCCTTGCATCCCCCTGCTCCTCCTGTGGCCTGGTCTGGATCGGTGTGGTTCAAGCAAAGGATTCAAAAACATGCTTTCATGTTATGGCTTACTCTGAGAGATAGGCTAATGACTTTTGATAGATTGAGAGGGTGGGGTCTAGAGGTCCCAGCTGGTTGTGTTCTCTGCACTTCAGGTTCAGAATCAAGGAGCCACTTGTTCCTTGAGTGCAGCTTCTCAGCGGGAATTTGGAATGCCTTCTTCAGTTATCCGACGCTCTCTCCTCCTCCTCTCTTTGAGGACATTGTGTCTTGGGTTCGTAATCCTTCTAGCAACAGCAAGCTATCTACAATTATTAGACTCATTTTCCAAGCAGTGGTTTATTTTATTTGGAAAGAGCGGAATTCAAGGTTACACACTTCCTCGCTCAAGCCTCCTCAACTCATTATCAAGGAAATTCAGCTTCTTCTTCGAGCAAAGCTTGCTAGTCTCGATACTATGCTCACACTCCATAGGCAAATCTCTCCCCTTGTGGCACCAAGGGATGGTTCGAGTTTTTTGCTAACCTGGTTCACCTTCATACAAATCTGAACCATTTAACCTATTTGGCTTATCATTAGTTGCTTCACCTGTGTTTCTATCCCATAGTGTTTATGGGTTCCTTTTTTCCTTTTCATGTATTTCAAAGGGTTTCCCTCTCAGGGAGATAAATATAAACGGACTATTCAGAAAAAAAAAAAAAAAATTGTCTAATACTCGCACAAGCCAAAATCGCAAGTACCCGACCCATGTCCACCCCCTAGTCAACGAGTAGCCAAATGAATCCACTCAAAGACTAAACACACAAAAACAAATACAAGAAAATTCCATCTCGTTACCGCAACGTTGCTTTGTAGATTCTTAATATTCATATCAAACAAACAAAAAATTGTTTTGTAAGATTTGGTTTAGTCAAAAATACCACGGTTTGAAGTTTTATTTTTAAAATTACATTATTTATTAAATACTTCGAAAATACCACGGTTTTGAAGTTTTATTTATAAAATTATCACTATTTATTAAATGCATCAAAAATACCATTGTTTGTTAAATGTTCAAAAAATATTATAAATTAACTTTTAACATTAAAAACTAAAACTCTAAACTCCAAACCATACTTCTAAAAATCTTAATTTTATAATAGTTAACCCACACCCAAAAATTTAAATTATAAACTTTTGAAAATTAATTTTTGTATTTATGGTATTTTTAGATCATTTAATAAACAACGATATTTTAAAACATTGAAAAAATGGTGATATTTTTGAAATAAAACTTCAACGTATAACTAGTTTGCTAATCATCGTCTTTTATATAAACCGTCGGTTCTGGTCATTGGTTTTATGATCTTCGTGTTGAGGCAAGTGCCGGTATCAAATCTTTTAAGTTGTTGGCATGATGGTGGTGATGTTCTTGTTGTCGTCTTCGCGTTTCGTCCGCCCTTTAAGTTGTTCCTATAGCTATGTGATGACTTTTATGTGTGGAGCTTCTTTGCGTGGTATTGCCAGCAAAAGAGGGTTAAGTTCAGCTTTGGATCTCGCTTCTTGATTGTTTGGATTTGGTTAAATTGTATGGGTTAATGGCTCGCTCACCTTTTCATGTGGTTTGAGTTCATGTTATGTTTCAAGTTTCGGTTCTCCCGTGTTTTTTTTGGCAAAGTATGTCACCTCGTCGTTGAAGTTTCTGACTCAACCTTTTTATATCTATGTATTTAGCTTTTAGCTTCTTGATGTGTGGATTGGTGCCTAGTATCTATTCCTTGTTTGAAGTTCAGTATTTGGTCCTCCTCCGATTGGCTTCTGACCCCGAGGTTTGACCGTTTTGGCGGACTTGCGGTTTATTTTAACGCTTGTAGTCCTAATGCGGTTGTATTCTTCAATTTAATCAATAATACCAGATGACAAACAAAAAAAATTGGTTCTCCTCCGGTTGGCTTTTGGCCCCGAGGTTTGAACGTTTTGGCCGACTTGTGGCTTACTTTAACTCCTATAGTCTTATTGCGGTTGTGTTTTTAGGTTTATGACAAAAAAAATAAAAAAAAATTGTTTTTTTTACCAAAATGAATTTTGATTACTTTTTTGGAGCGAAAAACTGTGTTTTCTGGGCCATAATATAATGGGCCCTCTCTTCTTCTTCTTCTCTGTTATTGAATCGCACCCATCATGTTGAATCTATCATCGATGGTTAAGCTAGTTAGGACAGTATAGATGATGAAAGGAACCTCGTCTCACAGGTACCTCCATTGTTTTCACAAGCTTCGCGTTTGTTCTTAATTCCGCATCAATTTACGCCTTTTTGATTCGGATCGATTGTGTTTGAACTTTGAACTTCAAAGGGTTTTGTGAAGAAAAGACTGAAACTTTAATCGTAGTTAGTTCGCTTCTTTTTTGTCCAAATGAAATCTTGTTCTCTGTCTTATCTTTCCACTCATCGATGATAATTTGTTACTTACTCGAATTAGCCTATGGTGTTTTGGTCTGTGAATCTCTTTCTCTCTGTTTTGTCTAGTGATTAGATGTTATTTCTCTGTTTTGTCTCAATGGTTATTCACTAAGGGAAGTTATATTATTCTCATCAAACATGGATTCGGGATTACGCGCTTGTATGTATGGGCTGAGTAGGCAAAATCACACCTTTGACACAGATCAAAACAGTAGCTTTTGTGCTGATTTGAGTTTATGATCTTTGAAAGTCTATTGATAGGTTAGATTCGAGGAAGATTTTTCCTACTCCGCCCATACCATACATTCACTTAGTCCTGAATCCATCTCTGTTGGGTAAGTCCTAAAAGCTCAGAAAGCCTCTGCACCATGTGATTGAATTCATACTTCAGTTCTTTGTTGGGTAATCAGATGCATAGCCATGACAGTCGTGTTCCAGAGACGTTAGACCTAAGTGTGCACCACCTGTATGATGAATTGTCTCTATGAATTTTTTATCAAGTGAGTATGTTTCTTGTAGAATGGTGTAGATATTGCTTCATTTACATCAATCTCTTTGATAAGTAATCATCTTTACGCAGTTCTAAAGATTGGGTTTCTTGTTTCTGTTTTTGTCCTGATCATATATGGACCGTTTGTTCAGATGTTTGAGTCTAATCCAGAAATTAAAGCTAGGAAATTTTCCCATTTCACTTTGATGTTGGAGTAAGACACAATTGGTTTTGATCTTTGAGTCTTGATTGATAACTAAACTGAAGTTTTCTCTTTAAAGCTGTTCAGACTGTATAGTTTTGCCGATTTGTTACTACTGAACTTCAAAGGTTGTGTTTTTACGGTGCTGGCTAGAAAAACTTAAGATTGAGTCTAATCCAGAAATATGTTTGAAGACTTGAAATCTAAAGAAAGACTGATGTTTGGGTACAAATGATGCGTGGGATTTGTTCAAGAAGAATCTACACTAGAAAGCCATCCAGACATTCCCATACTCACAAGAAAAGTTGCTGGAGCATGTCGTGGCTTGCCACTAGCAGCTAAACGTCACTGGAGAGACAATGGCATGCAAGAAGACAACACAAGAATGGAATCATGCAGTTGATGTTTTCAATACATATGCTGCAGAATTTAATGATTTGAAGGAGAAGATTATTCCGACCTTGAAGTATAGCTATGATAATCTTGAAAATGACAGTGTCCCTGTTTCCTGAAGATACTCTAATAGACAAAGACCGACTACTAGATTATTGGATATGTGGTAATCTATATTATTGGTCTTACGGATTTGACATGGCTCTGGTTTGGTCCTAATCTCACTCATCTCAATGTATGGAGCTCAAGCCAACTAGAATAAATAATAAGCCAAGAGAAATCTTCCATGATTTTGATAGGGAATGAGGCAGAGATTCTTCCTTTCCGGAAACTAGAATAAAGTTAAACTATATCTAACTAAATTTAGCTTTAAATGTTTTTTGTCCCTCTTCACTTTGGGGTCAGATATAAACAAATCACAACTCAGGTTTGATTGGATTCGTCGTAAATTATAATTTTTCTTGCCTAATATGTCATCTCATATTGATAAGAACATAAACCATGATTTGTGAACCAATCTGAAGCAGAGGAGACTACAGAGAAAAATCATACGACTCAGTTGGTAAACATGACGACTGCGTCGAGTATTCTATCGGTTCAACAAAAGCATTACAAGTCGGCTTATCGCTGAGAAATAGAAAGATCATTCGAAAAGATCAAAGCTCTCAGTTCAAAATGAAAAATAGGACCGTTAGTAGTGTGCAATCGAAAAAGCCAAATTATTTGGTTATTGTGTGTGTGGCCTTGCCGTGGTTGATGTGTACTTGGCAAATAAAACAAAAAACTGTCATGTGGTAGCTTCCGATAATAAGTTCCAAAATTCCAATTAAAAACTGACTGAATTAAGACGAAGAAATAGACACAGCTTACAGTAACGATGAGTTACATAACATTTTACAGTTTCAATCAATCAATATGTTCGTAGCTTCGGTCTGGACCGTTACACATCATACTAGTTACAGTTGCAAAAACATATAATCTTTGATTAAACACCGTCAGATTCAAACCCCACCTCTTGGATCGTCTGCCACGTGGATTCACGCACAGTTTTATTACCGCCAGTCAAATGGTAATTAGTAAAACAAAACCACACAATTTTTAAACCGTCCGATACTTCACTCAACTATCAGAGATCAACGGTGAGTAACGAAAGAGATCATAAGGAGCCCAAAGAGAATCCAAAGGACAAGCTCTTCTCGAATCAAGCCTTAACCATGGCTTCCCTTTCCCACTCCAATGCAACAAACTAACCGGACCCGGATGCAAATTCCTACAAAGCCCTTCTAAATTATCACCACCAAGACCATGCTGATTCCACCTATGCTCCACCGGTTCAACATCTCCTGCGAAAACAAGCAGAAACGGAGGCAAAGAACCCAACTCATAAATACGGTGTCGTTTTTGTATCCTCATCCACGTCTCAAGCTTCACAGTAACTCTCCTCTCTCTCCATTTCCCAAGATCAATCACCATCACACCTGTGTTGAAATAACACGGTTTCCTTCCTTTTAAGGCCGCTTTATAACCTTGACTCGACCAAAACCTCCAAGTGAAGTAGTTTGTGAAGTTGGCGTGACAATACTCTGGAGCTCCGACCACGTGACGGTGAAGATCGATGCTCCAGAGCTTTGAGACGTCGTCTACGACGACGAGATCAGAATCGAAGTAGATTACACGGTGGACGGAGGTTGGGAGGAGATCAGCGAGGTAGATCCGTGCGTAGTTTAAAGGTTGGTCTAAAGCACGGCGAATAGAGGAAGAGATTTTGCTTCGGACAAGGTTAGGGTCAAAATGGTAAATTTTGAAAGTTAGGTAAGGGAATGTGGTGGAGATTATGCGGTTGAGATCGGGGCTTCTACGGTGAGTTGCGATGAAGTGGAATACGATGTTTTCAGGACAAGAAGCGTGTTGGAGAACGGAGAAAACTCCAGCGACTGAGCCACGGAGGTAAATGGCGTCGAGGGTCATGGCTATGTGGATGATTGATGGGTTGTGTGTTTGATCTGAAGGTGACCATGATGTTTTGTGACATTCGACTCCGTTTCGAAACGCTGGAGCTTCACGAAACGCGGGGAGGTCAGTGTCGCTGATAGAGCTGGCGAAGCGGAGAGAAATCGCGATTAGAAACAAACGCAAACGTGGTGATGACATTTGTTAAGACTCGTGTTGTTGTACTCTACTACTCTGTGAGTGAGAGTGAAGACAAGTGTGTGTGTGTGTGTGAAAGAGAGCGTTTTTGTGTTAAAGGCGGATTAGGGGTGGTTTCGACATTTTTTATATATCTTTTCGTTATTACTTAATACGCTGCTGATTTCTCGTTACTTTATAAAATGTTTATTTTTTATTAAGTTAGTGAATATTTACAGTAATTATGGGCAGATTTTGATACAAAAGCCTGGCATTGAAGAGACGACTCGCGAGGGTAAATTCGTAATTGTAATGCGTGATTGAAAAAGCGCGTGTATACACACACGTGCCAATGATGGTCATGGTTTACATATAACGCTTGATTCGAGTTTTTTCTGCTATTGTGCGTCGGTGTTGTTAAGATTTCCTAAAAACGAATATTTGTTACTTACTAGTACATAACTAATTGTTTACGTTATTACTAGAAGTTTAAATACAACAAGAGAATTTTTGAAAGAAGGGAAAAAAAAAGACTGCTTGAAAAATACATAAATATGTTGTACTATCTATAAGTACCGTTAGATATCCCATTAATGCAATTTCTCTCAACTACTTATTTGCCATAAATGAGAGGAAAATCCAGTTTGGATATTGCCAAACGGAAACGCCATTTTATCAGTTATTATATGTAAAGTTGTGCATTTGTGTCGGAATTACGTAGACGTGTGTATGCCTATCCATTTCGGGTTAAATGTCACATACAATCGAGTATGGAATTATGGATGATGACATCTATAGACTATAGCTATTATTTAAAGTGTGTTTTTTAACAAATTAAAAGCCTTGTAATTTCAATTTTGGGTATGATATAGCCGGGTAAGGTCATTAGTTTTGGAGAACCACAAACTAGAGCCTAGAGGATGTAAGAGTATAGTTTTGCATATTTTATTAAAATATGGATTATTTGTAGATAAAATCGATTCTGTTTTTTTAGAATGCCTTAAGTTCATGTTTATGTGCTTGGATTCAGTGGCCGGTCCTTAATAGTATATATGTAATTCATGTGCTCAAAATTTTATTATATAAAAGAGAGTGTCAAAATTGTAACTCATTAGTTCATGATATGTGTCTATTATCGATCGAGATGATGACACGTGTTATAATGCTCTATTTAAAATCAAGCAATTAGAAAATTAAAAGATACATTAACATTTATTTTATTGTTTCATTAAACATTTCTAAAAACCAAACTAAACTTTATGTAAGTTATAAAAAAGCAAAATATAAATACCATTATGTTAACAAAAAAAATGTTACATCACAAAAATAAAACTTTATATATAAAAACAAAATAAATGTTAAACCATAAATTATGTTAAAAGGAAAAGTAAACATACATTCAATCTTATAAATGTTAAACCATAAATTGTTTTAAAAAAGAAGTAAACATACATTCAATCTTATAAATGTTAAACCATAAATTGCTTAAAAAGAAAAAATAAACATACGTTCAACGTTTCAAAAAATTTATTACTTCAAAAAAGGAAATCTCAAAACTATATAATAACACACACCTCCCACAATTTAACATACACCTCAAATCCTCAAATTTCTTTGAATACCACCTCCATAAATCAGTCAAAACTATTTAACTTTCGATCAGTTAAATCGAAATCGTGTTTACCGTCGAACTATTGCATGTATTCTTCGAAAGTAGGAAGGTAGAAATCTTAAAGCAAATAACGTACTTATGAGAATGGAAGTTCTTCTACTTGATGAAAAAGTTAGTATATCTCAATTATATCAAATTTTAAATTTTTTTAAATTATCCAACACTTACCATACCTTCTTGATGTTGTTAAAAAGAAATTTATTTACTTAACATAAAAAAGAAAATTTACAAAATAGTATAATAATATATTTTTATTTTATTTTTTATCAACTTTTTAAAAATAATTGATGTTTGTTTATAAAGTATATTCAGTTTGAAAGTATATAAGATTTCAAATATGATTTAAAACCTTATCATTCATTTAGATGAATTATTTTTATAAATTTTTGAAGATTTAAACTCATTATTGATTTTGTTACTCACGTAATTTATGACTATATTAACATGATTTTAATTTAAAATATAACTATACGGGTATAACTACACAAATTACCAATTTTAATATCAAATACCTGCATATTATGCGGGTCCTAATCTAGTAGTTCATAATCACTAGATCATACAATACAACGGCCGAACTGAAATTATATCGTGTAATAGAGAATTATGGATAATTTTTGTTAATTTTGAATATTTTAAGTAATTTTAAATACTTCTAGATAATTTTTTTTGTTAACCAAATAATAACTCGGATACTTACATGATTTTTAAAATGATTCAAAACGGATAATTGTATCATTGTTAAATTGGACAATATGCAAATCATATCGGTAAACCAAAACAAAATATAGTAGATAAAGTGGTTTAATACATGGTTCAAGATGATTCAAACGGTTGATTTTAAATAATTTTTTATCAACTAGATAAAAAATTCAAATATTTTGTTGCCGTGTTTCGATGTGCCATTGCTTGGTCTAGAGTTCTTATTTGTTTTGATGTTATCGTTAATAGGCTTTTGGTGACGGTGGTAGATCCATTCTCCTTCGCATTTGTGGAGATGATCATAGCTTCCTTTTTATTGTCATCGGTTTGTTTTGTAAGTTCTAAGTGCTGCAAGATTGGGGGCGTTTAGTAATACGTTTACTTTAGATTTTTGGCTGTAGAGATTTTGCCCGTTAATGTTATGATTTGTGGTTATAGAGATTTTTGCTATTAATAAAAGATAGTTTGCTAATATAATCTATAGAAGCTGTAACTGTCATTTTAATAATTATTTAGAGATAATATTTTTTGTAAAAAAATATAAATTATAACATAAATTTAAGAAAAAGTTTTAAAATAAATAAATCTCATTTATTTTCTTATTTTATTTTTTGGTTTAATAATCAAAAGGTTCAAAAAAATATACGATAAATTTTTCATTTATTTTGCAAACTTTTGTCATTTATTTTTGCAAAAACTTGTTATTTTCATTCACTTTTTAAAAAATTTATCCATTTATATAAAAATGGATCTCAAAAGAATAAAAAAAAATAGTAATTAATCAATCAAAATATTTTAATTATATATTATATATAAGTCTACAGAGAATTTTTGATAATTTTAAAGAAAGAAAATAAATAATTTATTTTGTAATGGTTAAAGCTTCATTTCCAAAGCTCAAAAAAAAAAAGAGTAAAACAAGACAAAAATATAAAAGACATGCTTTTAAGATTTTAAAATTGATAAAGCCTTTAAATTATGCTTGGCAAAAACTAATCTTTAAAAGCTGTTAAATTTTCTAACCTTTAAAAGACTCTTGCCAAACACCCCCTGGATTGGGTTCGGCTTTCGGCTCTATCATTCTTTTAGAGGGTGTTATTCAGTGATGGATTTAGACAGAGTTTAAATCTAACCAAAATCCACGGTTATTTAATCAATGATTTTAAATCCTACTTTAAAATCCGGTGTTATTGGATATGATATTTGTACAAATATCATATCTTAAGAATTTTAAAATCTTCTGTTATTCAATAAAAGTTTTCAAATCTATAATTAAAATCCACTGTTATTCAACTTTAAAAGATTTTAGAAGTATTTGTTTTTTAATGGATTTAAAATCACTTGAGGATAGAGTTTAGTGAACAAATATTTAAAAATCAAATCTCAAGGATACTGCAGAGATTTTTAGAATCCATCCAAATAAACTCCATCAGAGTTTAAAATTTCAAAGATTTTAAAGCTTATGGAATTGATTTCAAATCATTCATCTAATAACACCCCCTTAGTCATGTTTCTAACTCAAACCTATTAAATGCTCTCTGATTCCGTTCTTTAATCGGCTCAGTTTCAGCATGAGAGATTTTTTATTTCACTCTTTTTTTTACATTTTAGATTTGTTCATGGTCAATTTAATTGGTTTTGGTTTCTATTAAGGTGTTGATTGCAACTAGTTCTTGTCCCGTCATCTGTGGAAGTGTTTGGAGTACTTGTTAATAATTTTGCCTTGTCAGAGGCGTCAGTGTCAAAATGGGTTAAAACTCATCGGTTTATCCAACCCAATCTAATCCATTAATCCTAATGGATTGAATATTTGGATTCAATGGATTGATGGGTTAAGTAGTTTGATGAGTCAAATAGATTGAGTTAAAATGGGTAACCCATCAACCCGTTTATAACTAAAAGACATGATTTCACAATTTTTTTTATTTTGTTATCAAAAACATTTTTCCACAAATTTTCCCGCTAAAAGGCTTTTTGACTATTTTCAAATTTTCTAGCAAAAAATGTGATTCGAAAATTTCCCACCAAAACTTGATCCCGAAAATAAAATTTCCGCCAAAAACAAGATTATACAAAAAACACAATCTAGTAAACCATTTTCCGTCAAAAACGAGATTCATAAAATTTCCAGCCAAAAATATGATCCCGCAAAGTTTTCCCGCCAAAAACGTGATCTCACAAAATATTTTTTTCAAAATCGAGATTCATAAAATTTCCCACCAAAATAGGATCCCGCAAAATTTTCCCGGCAAAAACGTGATCTCTCAAAACATTTTCGCTAAAATCGAGATTCATAAAATTTTCCGTCAAAAATAAGATCCCGCAAAATTTTCCCGCCAAAAACGTGATCGCATAAAACATTTTCGAAAAAATCGAGATTCATAAAATTTCCCGCCAAAAATTAAATCCCGCAAAAATTTCCCACCAAAAATATGATCCGTAAAATTTTCCCGCCAAAAACGAGATTTTGCGAAAATATTGTTCCCAAAACACAATTCATAAAAAAAAAATCCGCCAAAAAACACGATTCAGAAAATTTTCCGCTAAAAATAGGTTTTTGTAATATTTTTTTAATCAAAATGTGTTTTTGTAATTTAAATAAAATTATAATTTGTGAAACATGATTTACAATCTATTTATATATATAATATTTTTACCTATAAAATTATTTGGGTTGGGTCAAAGTCTATCCAACTCAGTTAAATTTGTTGGGTTTATGGGTTGATCTAACCCAATTACTAAATGGATTGGGTTGATCCATGAACCATTAACACTTAACCCTTATGGGTTATCGGTTGGGTTGGATATGGTCATCTATATTGACACCCCTACTTGTCATAGTGTGAAGTTGTGCTCTTGATACCGCAAAGGTTTACCTTATTCGCAATGGGAGTTTCTTTGGTTATATTTGGTTAATTAGGCTTTGTGAAGTGATGTCTTTTCTGTTTAGAAGGTTTAAAAATAAGTTTGTCCAATTTTGGTTTTGTTGGCTTGGGATAATTCTAGTTCTCGGTAGCTGTTTGGACTTGGTTTTCTTTTTTTGGGGTTTGAATTTCCAAGTCGTCTCGTTCTTGTGTTTGACATGGCAATGAATGGGTTAATACTGTTGTCGGCCTGCATCCCTTTGTTAACACCTGATTTTTCAATACAATCCATCTAGATAACAAAAAATTCAAACGGATAATTTTATTACTGTAAAGTCATACAATATACAAATCACTAAAAAGTATTATTTTATTAAATAGTATAATTAAATTGTTACAATCAACTAAAACATAAATATAATATACCCCTACTAATTTTTTATTTTTTATTTTTAATTGTACGTATAATTGAATTATCAATAATATAAAATTATAATTTGCACAACAAGACTAATTTAAAACAAAAACTAATTAAGATTAAAAATACATATTAAAACTTAATTAAAATACTGGAAACATAAAATTACAAATTTAAACCAAACAAACATAAAAATAAATGCAACAAGATAGTTTTTAAGGATATAACATAAATTTAAACCATAATTTAATACTCATGGTAATCATTTTCGATGTCATTAAGATAATGATAATATGGGTATAATCTTTATTGGTCATTTGGTAATCTTTGGTCATCACTTCGAAGTTGTTGTCCATGAATATGTTGTCCTTGAGGTTATTGTTCTTCTAATTTATTGTCTTTGTACTTGATCTCCTTGATAACGAAATGATATTGAGATCCATGATATTAGTTCTGAGAATATTTTCCGTGTTTTTCAATCTAAGTATATATTTCTATATATTTACAATGTCATGTTCGGAAACGTTGCTAATATTTTCTGTTTTTTAATTTTTCAGTTATATTTTTTAATTATAGGTCGATTGTAATTCTATATTTTACTTATAGTTAATGAGTTATCAATATTATTAATATTTATCAAACTACTAAAATAAAATAAAATCTCATATTTAATATTATAATAATAAAAAATCGTTTTTTAATGTAAAATTTGATGTAGTGTTTGGAGATTAAAAAACATTTGACATTCAAACACTAAATTTAGTGTAATTTCAACACCAAATTTAATGTTAAGGTTGGAATAGCCTTTAGTAGTTAGTACCAAGCAAACGTAGTAAAGCTAAAATAGAATGACGACTAAATGCATAAGAATCTTTATTAGTCGATGTGGACATCAAATTGTATAAGAAAAACCTACAAATTCCTTTACTCGTATCTAGAATTTTAAATTCACTTAAAGTGTCTTCAAATTGTTAGTATGAATAACATAATTTTGTTAACATTTCTTGGATATAAGCAATGTTTTTAAAACCGGACCGGACCGGCGGTTGAACCGGGTTCAACCGCGAACCGGTCACATGTTCGGTTTGGGTCAATATAAAAACTCAAATGTAGTTGAACCGGCTATCGAACCGGGTCGGACCGACAAAAAACTGGGAACCGGCGAACCGGTTGACCCGGATCAAACCGGGTTCAACTGTTTTTTAATGAAAAAAACATATTTTTATTTCATTTCTTTAATTAATATTTTTATCAAAATTAAAATTAGAAAAATAAGGTTTATAGATAATGAAATAGTAATAAAGGTTTAACATTTTCTCTAATATAATCACATTTACTGAAAAGAAAAAAACATTTTCCAAATAATTGTAAATTTTTTTAAATTTTTAGACAAAAAAGATTAGTTATGTATTTAGGTATCATCATTTTCTTATTTAATTTTGTTATAGCTATTGAAGTTTTTTTTGTTTTTCTAAATATTTGTACTAAACTTAATATTTTGTTTGATATTTGGATAGTTATGCACATATATATAAAGAACAAATTCTATATGCTAAATATTTTTAAAATATTATTGAACCCGGTTGAACCGGTTAGACCCGGTCGGACCATATTAACTCACGACAAAAAAAAATCTGGTTCGGTCGCCGGTCCGGTTTTAAAAACATTAGATATAAGAGAAAACTTTTTTTTAAAGTAGTAAAGTCTGTAGAAGCTTTTTAATTATTATTTTGAAGAAAACACAAGAATACATTGGTCCATGCATGATGAATATGATATCAAAACAAAGAAAACTTTTTAAAATTGGTCCATGCATGATGAATATGATATCAAAACATTTCTTGGATATAAGAGAAAACTTTTTTTTTAAGTAGTAAAGTCTGTAGAAGCTTTTTAATTATTATTTTGAAGAAAACACAAGAATACATTGGTCCATGCATGATGAATATGATATCAAAACAAAGATGAAAGTTGCAACACAAATGTTTGGATGTTTTCGCTTTGTAAAAAGAATATCATTCTTCGTAGATTCGCTCTCTCACTCTTCTAAATTTTCATAGTATTTACTTATATATTTTTTTCTTAAAGTGTAGTGTGATCCGTGATTTGATTTGTATATAATATCAAATTGTAGTAAAACTTTCTAGTTCACTATTCTCAACTTTCGTTTTAGATTTCAAATTATTGTAAGTTCCGGAATTGAGTTTTACAAAACTCAGCTTTCTTAATTCGCAAGACATCAAAACCATACTAACCTCGACGGAATCAAGAACGAAACTAAAGAGCTGCTTCAATAGCATTATTAGCTAAAAACATGTAACCTGCATCTAAATACAAATTAACAAGATTGACTCCTGATATATCATGGTTTTTACCGGTTTTCAACCATGATATAAGTCCTTTTATCGAGTCTTTTCGTTGTATTTCGAGTCTTTTTAGTATCTTAACAGGTTATTACACGTGAGGAGCTTATATGGTGAATACGGTGCATTTTGGAACGTAAACAAGGTTGGAGCCGGATTTTGCAAGAAAAGAAGCTGATATGAAGCAGCCGATCGATCGACAGCCCAAAGAAGGACGATCGATCGACAGCTACACTACAGCCTGTCGATCGACAGACACATAGACGATCGATCGACAGGTGCTCGCAGAGACCGACCTAATACGTTTTAAAGAAGGAAAATTGTTCCTTTTCGGGCCAGAAGTTACCAATAGACCGTCATAGAAGCCCACCACGAGTTTTACCTCTATAAATAGTTTATTTTAGGTTTTTAGATAAAGAACTTAGATTTTACTTAACAAAGTTTAGAGAGAGATTTTTAGGGTTTTTAGGGAGACAAATTTACTTCATTACTTTGAGATTCTTCGAACCCTATTGTAATTCTTCTTTTACTCTTTCTTTATGCAGTATTATTCAGCTATGATTTGCTTTGCTGCCATGTCTGAGTAGTTTGCTTGTTAGGTTTAGGGTAGTTCGAATGGAATGATGATGAATTGTTAGGGTAAACTCACTTGTTAGGATTATCTGTTAGGTTCTTCACCTAGATTGCTTTAACTCTGATTTAGAATTGATCACTCTAAATTAGTTATCTTAGGTTGATAGATTGACACGAAAGTGTAATTGATTAGCCAGAACTAGATCTTAGGTGAGCAAAATTACTTATTCGCAAAGAAATTTGGTTTAGGGATTTTGTGAACAAATTGGACTTGAATTTAATGCTTGTTTAAATTGATTGAATTCGCAAAGAAATTTGGTTTTCTAGGGTTTAGACATAGTTAGTTTTCGCAACGACAGTTGGTTAATTATACATTAGTGTTCCAAGTTCTAGAACGGTTCTTAATTAAATCCTGATTCTGTTTAACCTGCAATTCTGATTCATCCTGAGAATTACCCAAAAGCCTAGCACTTTGTTTAATTGAATTTTAAATCAACAATCTTTCTCTGTTTCGATTTGCTTTTGTCTTTATTTTATATTATTTTACTTAGCCGAATTTGAAGTCAATATTCCTATCGTTTGATTTGACTCCCAGTGATTCGACCCCTACTACGACGACCTCTTAATTTGAGAGAGTAGCTCAGGGTAAATTTGAGCATATCAAATTTTGGCGCCGTTGCCGGGGAGTCAAAATCTTCCATAGGATTTTGATTCTAGAGTTCTGACTAAGTTTTCTTTTTATTTTTGACTTCGTTTTTTTTTTATTTTTGGTGTTTCAGGGTTTATGCCTTCTAGCAGAACCAGAAGCAACAAGGATAAAGAGTTAGCAGATTTTGTTCCAGAGTTGGGAATGTTGGAAAGGGAAAACAGACGACAAGCAAAGTTAGCTAAGATGGTTAAACGAGCTGTAGTAGTTTTTCGGAATGCTGAAGGAGAGAATGTTGATCGAGATGGTAATCGATACAACAATCAGGGAGACCCCATTGATGAAGATGGTAATATCATTGAGTTTGAGGATCCGATTGCAGCAGAGCGTGCTGAGCTATATCGTCAAAGGGTTGAGTTGGAGCGCCGGCGCGCAGAGATTGAGCATCTGGCTCAGGCGAATCGTAGACCTCAGGAGGTAGTGGTTAACCAACGCACTTTGGGAGACTACTACCGCCCTGAAGAACATTACGCCAACAGGGCAGCAATTCGTCCTCCTAGATTTGAGCGGAGGGATTTTGAGTTGAAGCCTGCATACTTCTCTCTTGTGGCTCAACATCAGTTCCATGGGCACCCATCAGAGCACCCCATGGATCATCTTGAGATGTTCGAGGATCTTGCATCTAGCATTAAGGCTAACAACGTGTCTGAAGATTATATTATGTGCAAGCTCTTCCCATTTTCTCTTGCTGGAGAGGCAGCCTCTTGGCTGAAGCAGTTGGAGCCAGGCTCACTGACTACTTGGAGAGATACCAAGAGTGCTTTCCTGAGTCACTTCTACGATGAGTCGCGCTCAGAGGATCTACGAGCTAAAATCCAAATATTCGCTCAGAATATGGCAGAATCTTTCAAGGCTGCATGGGAAAGGTTCAAGGGATATCAGAGAGATTGTCCTCATCACGGATTTACAGAAGTTCAGTTGCTGGGTATCTTCTACAGAGGTGTGGATTGGAAGCATCAGATGGCTTTAGATGCTGCGAGTAATGGGAATTTCAAGACCAGATTCCCAACTGATTGCCTTGAGCTCATCAAGAACGTGTCTACTAGCAATAGTACAAAGAAGATTGATGAGGAAAGGAGACGAGGAGCCGGTCAAACAAATGGAGCTGAGATTGTTGAGGAAGATGTTAATTACATCAACCAGAATGGCTACCAGAGTCAGCGGTATGGGAATCAGTCAGAGAACAAGGGATACAACAATTACAATCAGAGGAACTACGGATCTTCATCGTATCAACCGATTCCTGCTAAATCTTCAGAAAGTGACGTGAAGAGGATGTTCGAACAGCTTCTTGAGGGGAAACAAACCCTAACAGTACATCTCAATGGGAAGATTGACAGTCTCTACACTGATCTTAATGGAAAAATAGAAGCCATCAACATTCACTTGAAGAAGCTTGATACTCAGGTTGCTCAGACTGCTGAAAATGTAAAGAGACAAGAAGGTTGTCTTCCAGGGAAATCTGACATGAACCCAAAGCATTTCTCCAATTCAATCACGTTGAAGAGTGAATCACAAGTGATTCCAACTATTGGGAAGTGTGATCGAACAACGGTTCATGAAGAAAACCTAAATTCTAAGTTCGCAGAGGCCTGTCGATCGACTCACCAGGTGGTTGTCGATCGACAGCTACAGAAAATTTCGGTACGAACACGATTTCAGCAGTCCTGTCGATCGACACACCTGATGAGTGTCGATCGACAGCCCCGAAAAATGCAGAGATTTTCGAATGTCAGTCTGAAACCGCCATTGAACGTGTCTACAAGCCCAAGATTCCGTATCCAAGGAGTCTATACCCTTCATGCATCAACCAAGGCAGTGACAAAGCACCTCGAGAGGAAGAGAAACAAGCTCCAACGTCATTGAGAAAGCTGCCAAAGTTGTTGAATCCAGGGATGTTTGTGGTTCCTTGTTCAATCAATGGTGTAGAATTGAAAGATTCTTTATGCGACACAGGAGCCAATGTGAATGTTATGTGTGAGGCTGTTGCAAAGAAGCTAGGAATCTTGGAGTTACAACCTTCAAGGACTTATATCGAGCTCATAGATAGATCATTTACAATTTCCAAAGGCTTCATTCCTGACGTGTCAATTCAAATAGGAGATTGTCTTGTTCCTACGGACTTCTACATCATTGAGAGAAAGGATGATATCTGTAAACCATTGGTTCTTGGTGCACAGTTCCTTGCAACAGTGGGAGCAATGGTGGATTTTCCTAACAAGCGGATCTCCTTCTCGAACATCAACAAGGATGTTTTCTATCCTTCGGTTCTTGTCACATCAGCTTCCTGTATGAGTGTCAATGTTGGAGATACGCTGGGTTTTGAAAATGAGATGAAGAAGGTTCAAAACGTTCTCAAGTTGGCTTCTCCCATTCCACGTCGCCATGACAACATTCCAGCAAGTTCCAAATGCCAAAAGATTCCCAAGGGGAAGCGCAGAAAGACCTCTAAAGCATTCTCCAAGTTCAGAATTGTCATTCCTTCGGAGTTGAGGGACAAGGGAGAGATAGTTGTCCAAGAGATGTTAAACAATACTATGAAGCTCTTTCCTGGTATTGTTCCTTGCAAGTCTGGGGGAGTGCATTTCAGTGATCCACCTCCAGCCTGAACGTCATCCGCAGTCCAGCTAAAGACTGAAAACAAGCGCTTGGTGGGAGGCAACCCACCTGTAAGTTTTTCTTTCCCTTTGAGTCATTTTTCTTTCTTTGAGTCAGTTAGTTCTTTGTTTCTGTTTGCTTTTTCAAAATTTGTGGAACATGTTGTTTGCGACTATTTGCTGTGGTACTTGATGGTTTTTGTTTCAGTGATGTTCAGCTTTTCTTTAGATTTCTCCAACAACATCAGTCGTCAAAGCCAGTTTTTCAGAATTTCGACGAGCCTGTCGATCGACACACCTAGTGGTTGTCGATCGACAGCCCCAATAAAGACCTGTCGTTCGACACACATCGTGCTGATCGATCGACAGGCCAGCAGAACAGGTCCGAATTTCATTCTTTTCACAAATTTTCTGACTTTTTCTTTTTCTTTTCACCAATCTCAGATTTAATAACACTGGGGACAGTGTTGTTTAAGTCTGGGGGAGGTAGTTACTAACATTGTTTTCTATTTTGGAGTCAAAAATTTGTTTTTATTGAGTCAAAATGTAGGGAATAATGATCTTTCTTAGGAATAAAGCTTAGTTTTTGAAACTTTTAGCTGTTGCGATGAAGCCTTTGGATGGAACGAATTTGAAATCAGATGATAGTACAGGTTCCCCTCTTATCGCAATTTGCAGAACGAAGTAAATCAAACTCCAGACTAGCACACTTGATCTCCATTTCGCTATATTCTCTTTGATGATATCACGACAGTAAAACATTCAGGACTCCTTATTCTCTTTACCACTCTTTGTTGATCCTGAATGGCCAGCTCATTTTTAGTTGGTACCCAACCCCTAACCTTAACCTTTTGTTCAAGCCTCATGCAGTCTCTTTTCCTTAGTTTTATGTGCATGCATGTGTATAAACTCCGGAGAGAAAGAGGTCTGACGCAGTTTTTCATTCACAAAAATTGCACAGGAAAAGGATTTGGTAGGAGTACTTGAAAGAGAGCAGAAATGCTGAGCATTCCTTGGGATTTAATACACAACAATGGTAATTTTCGAGACTAATATCTTTGTAAAATCATTTCCCCTCCTTATAGCTATGAAAAAAAAAAAAAAAAAAAAAAAATCTTTTATTTCGAAAAATAAGTAAGGGAAAGGGAAATGATTATTTAAATAAGTCTCTAGCTTTAAAAAGAAAATCCCAAGGAATGAAGAAGTTGGATGTGGAAAGTGGAACATGATTATATGAAGGTGTTTGGTTCCTAATAACGTTTTGGAGGAGGGAGTGCAATGTGAATGAGAAACTGTGGGCATCAAATGGATCCGACTCTCTCTTGTGATTATGCATAATGTCTGCATCCACCAAATAAAATCCGGTAACCCTAAACACTCTTTAGCTCCACTTAAACACAAAAGCCTTTTACATCACACCTAGCCCTTTTACTTGGTTGATATCATTGGAGAGAATTCCATCATCACTTCGATCGAGTGTACGACAGTTAGGAGGATGTGAAACTGATGGGTTTGCATGTTAAGATTTGAGGCCCAACCTATGATGGTTGAGATTCGTGACCGCCAAAGGTACTTTGTTTACATGCAGCGAAAGAGTCGAGAAAGCGAAAGCAATGTTCCCAAAGATAAGTAAGTTCTCGCGATTTTTAAACCTCGACTTCAGTTTTAGTCTCTAGTTTGCTTGAGGGCAAGCAAAAGCTAAGTCTGGGGGAGTTGATATATCATGGTTTTTACCGGTTTTCAACCATGATATAAGTCCTTTTATCGAGTCTTTTCGTTGTATTTCGAGTCTTTTTAGTATCTTAACAGGTTATTACACGTGAGGAGCTTATATGGTGAATACGGTGCATTTTGGAACGTAAACAAGGTTGGAGCCGGATTTTGCAAGAAAAGAAGCTGATATGAAGCAGCCGATCGATCGACAGCCCAAAGAAGGACGATCGATCGACAGCTACACTACAGCCTGTCGATCGACAGACACATAGACGATCGATCGACAGGTGCTCGCAGAGACCGACCTAATACGTTTTAAAGAAGGAAAATTGTTCCTTTTCGGGCCAGAAGTTACCAATAGACCGTCATAGAAGCCCACCACGAGTTTTACCTCTATAAATAGTTTATTTTAGGTTTTTAGATAAAGAACTTAGATTTTACTTAACAAAGTTTAGAGAGAGATTTTTAGGGTTTTTAGGGAGACAAATTTACTTCATTACTTTGAGATTCTTCGAACCCTATTGTAATTCTTCTTTTACTCTTTCTTTATGCAGTATTATTCAGCTATGATTTTCTTTGCTGCCATGTCTGAGTAGTTTGCTTGTTAGGTTTAGGGTAGTTCGAATGGAATGATGATGAATTGTTAGGGTAAACTCACTTGTTAGGATTATCTGTTAGGTTCTTCACCTAGATTGCTTTAACTCTGATTTAGAATTGATCACTCTAAATTAGTTATCTTAGGTTGATAGATTGACACGAAAGTGTAATTGATTAGCCAGAACTAGATCTTAGGTGAGCAAAATTACTTATTCGCAAAGAAATTTGGTTTAGGGATTTTGTGAACAAATTGGACTTGAATTTAATGCTTGTTTAAATTGATTGAATTCGCAAAGGAATTTGGTTTTCTAGGGTTTAGACATAGTTAGTTTTCGCAACGACAGTTGGTTAATTATACATTAGTGTTCCAAGTTCTAGAACGGTTCTTAATTAAATCCTGATTCTGTTTAACCTGCAATTCTGATTCATCCTGAGAATTACCCAAAAGCCTAGCACTTTGTTTAATTGAATTTTAAATCAACAATCTTTCTCTGTTTCGATTTGCTTTTGTCTTTATTTTATATTATTTTACTTAGCCGAATTTGAAGTCAATATTCCTATCGTTTGATTTGACTCCCAGTGATTCGACCCCTACTACGACGACCTCTTAATTTGAGAGAGTAGCTCAGGGTAAATTTGAGCATATCAACTCCCCGCGTTATACGCGTATTAATATCTCGTAAGAGTTAACAATTACCAATAATGTTATAATTTGTTTTTTGGTTCTTTTTTGGTATTTATGATAATTTTTGATTTTTTGTGAATAATATCATCTACAATAAAAACATATACTGAGACAATAATATGGTTTCGATGCCTATTTAAATTAGTATCTAAATATTGTTTATTTGTTGAAATATCCAATAATTTAGAAAACAATTATTTTATGATTAATTTTTTCTAATTGTGTTCAATATCCATTTGGTTCCATGTGAATTATTTGTGAATAACAATTTAAGAAAAATAAAAATAATTTAATATGTATAAATTTGTATAGTTTAGTTTTGGCTTGTGTTTACATTTTCATCAAAATATTATTTTTCTCCAATAGATCAATATTGTTCTTTATTTTATTCAATAGTAAATTTGGGCATTTGAATTAAACATCATATTTTGTAATTTTATGTATACTTATAAAAATGCTCATGTTGAAATTTTGTCATTTGTGTATAACTTTATATATAATATATGAAGTTTACTATTAATTTACATAAAATAATCAATTGAATAAGAACAATGAAAGTTAATGGGCTCAGAGAAAACTCCAGGCCCGGATGGGATGACAGCTCTTTTTTACCAAAGATTTTGGCCGACATTGAAAGGGGACTTGACTGGATTTGTTAGAGATTTTTTCCGTACAAGTCATTTTGATAACAGATTAAACATGACAAATATTTGTTTGATTCCAAAAGTTGACAAGCCTAAGAGGATGGGGGAATTTAGGCCAATTAGTCTTTGTAATGTGGGTTACAAAATTATCTCAAAACTCTTATGTCTCAGATTAAAACATATGTTACCAAAGGTTATTTCAGAGACACAATCGGCATTTGTGTCAGGGAGACTTATATCTGACAATATTCTGATAGCACAGGAATTGTTCCATGCCCTCCGGACAAAAGAATCTTGTCGGTATGACTTTATGGCAGTAAAGACGGATATAAGTAAAGCTTATGACAAGATAGAATGAGACTTTCTGGAAGCAGTGCTACTCAAACTAGGGTTTGGCAATAATTGGACAGGGTGGATTATGACCTGTGTGAGATCAGTTTCGTACCAGGTGCTGCTCAATGGCCAGCCCCGTGGACGGATTTTTCCAAAGAGAGGTCTCCGACAAGGGGACCCTCTTTCTCCGTATTTGTTTATCCTTTGTACGGAAGTCCTAATAGCAAATATTCGGAAAGCTGAAAGAGTAGGCAGTATGACAGGGATTAAAGTGGCTCGGCAAAGCCCAGCGATTTCTCATTGGCTCTTTGCAGATGACAGTCTATTTTTTTGTAAAACCACAGTGGCTGAGTGTAAAGCTATTTTGGAGGTGTTAAAGGATTACAGTAATGCCTCGGGGCAGGAAATAAATTTTGGAAAATCTTTGATTATGTTTGGTCATAATGTGGCTCAAGATACAAAGAGTAAGCTGAAAAGTATTATGGGAATTAGTAAGGAAGGTGGAATGAGTTCATATCTTGGTATCCCGGAAAGTCTAGGTGGTTCAAAGACAAAAGTGTTTAATTTTCTTACGGAGAGATTGAATGAGCGAATTAATGGGTGGGCGGTAAAGTTTTTATCAAAAAGGGGAAAAGAGGTGTTGATAAAATCGATCGCTCTCGCATTACCGACATACTAATTGATAAATTAACGAGCGCTATAGCTAAATATTGGTGGAGCTCTAACAATGATTGTAAGGGTTTCCATTGGCAAGCATGGGAAAAGTTGTGTCTAGATAAAGAGGAAGGAGGATTAGGGTTTCATTCTTTAAAATGTTTTAATTCTGCCCTACTAGCCAAACAGTTATGGAGAATGTATCAATATCCAGTTTCATTAGTGGCCTGAGTTTTCAAAGGCAGATACTTTAGGGATACACATCCACTACGGGCAAAAAAACCATACTCGCCATCTTACGGATGGAAAAGTTTAATGTCGGCTAGGGATTTGCTGTATAAAGGAAGCCGCATCAATTTAGGATCAGGTAATAGTGTGGCACTTTGGAATGATCCATGGATACCAGATCATTACCCAAGACTGGCCCGAGGGAGAGGAAGGCTCCTACATCCCAACTTAATGGTGAATCATTTATACAACTTTGGTACAAATGAATGGCATCTACCAATTTTACAGGAATTTCTGGAACCTGGAGATATACGAATTGTTCAAGGTTTGGAAATCAGTCCGATTATCATGGAGGACAAGTTTATATGGCATTTTACAAAAATCAGGTAAATACACGGTCAAATCAGGTTATTGGTTGGCGAAGGACCTTGAGAAAGATCAGGTGATCAGTTTGGGGAAAGAACCAAGCATTACAGTGCTGAAGGCGCATGCTTGAAAATTAAAATGTCCCCCAAAAATAAGGCATTTTCTTTGGCAGACAATATCGGGTTCCATTGCAGTACTGGAGAGGATTCACCATTGTGGGGTTAGGTGTTCTACTACATGTCTGCGATGTGGTTTAGAGGAATAAACGATTAATCATGCTTTGTTTGAGTGCCCAATAGCTCAGGATATTTGGGAGAGGTTTTTGGCACCGAGTGGGAGAGAGTTTCTACCATTTTCCTCGGTCTACTCCAATATGGATTTTCTTTTTTGGAGGATTACAACTGCAAATACTAATAACGTGGATAGTAATGCTTATCCATGGCTATTATGGTCTATTTGAAAATCGAAAAATAAAAGAGTGTTTACAGGGATTGAGGCCGATATCACTGTTACTTTCAATACGGCAGTGAGTGAATACTAAGAGTGGCTGGAAGTCCAAATTAGAGAAAGTGAATCAGAAGAAATTATAAATGAGATACCATCTGTACCTCCATTGAGTTTACAACGAATGCGATGCCAAGTGGATGGATCATGGAAGGATGTTGAGAACACCTCGGGATTAGGATGGGTCTGCCTCCATGGCGATACTATTATAAGTCTAGGTGCTAAAGGTGTCAACTATAAAAGGAATCCCCTACATGTGGAGATGGAGGCTCTACTATGGGCTATGACCTGTATCTTGGAGAATGATATAGAGTGCCAGACTTTTGAAACAGACTGTTCTGACCTAGTGGCTATCGTCAATCATCCAGAGGAATGGCCGGCGTTTTCGATTTTCTCAGTCAAGCTCAAGAGCTTACAAGATCGTATACCCAACTTCTCAGTATCGCACATCCCTTGAGCTATTAATCTGAAGGCAGACCGCCTCGCTCGTTCAGCAAGATCAAGAAACTTTAATTTTTCTTATGTAAGCAATACTATTCCGAACCGGATTCCAAATTCGGATGGTGTTTTCTGATTAATAGTTAGGTTGGAAAAGAAAAAATAAAAAAAGTTAATGGGCTAAGTATGAAGTTAATTAATTATAATTCTTTATAAAATTAATGGGCTAAGTATTCAATAACTCATGTTTAATTGTTTAAAGTTAATGAGCTAACTGAATGAGTGTTTTGCCATGTCAAATGTGACATGGCTTTTTTTTTGTCTAAGATTGAATGAGAAGAAGACCCCTATTTCATAAAAAAATCACCTCCCTAATAATATTTAGGAGATATAGTGAGACGATAATATGGTTTCCATTTCTATTTAAATCAGTATCTAACTATTGCTTATTTGTTAAAATATCCAATAAATTACAGAACAATTATTTTATGATTAATTGTTTTTTAATTGTGTTCAATATCCATTTGGTTAAAGCCATGTGAATTATTTGTGAATAACAATTTTAAAAAACAAAAATAATCTAATATGGATAAGTTTGTATAGTTTAGTTTTTGCTTGTATTTATATTTTCACCAAAATATTATTTTTCACCAATAGATCAATATTGTTTTTTATTTTATTCAATAGTAAATTTGGACATTTGGATTAAACATTATATTTTGTAATTTTACGTAAACATATAAAAATGTTCGCGTTGAAATTTTGTCATTTGTGTATAACTTTATATATAATATATGGAGTTTAATATTAATTTACATAAAATAATCAATTGAATAAGAACAATCAAAGTTAATAGGCTAAATACGAAATTAATTAATTATAAGTTAATGGGCTAAGTATTCAATAATCCATGTTTAATTGTTTAAAGTTAATGGACTAATTAAATGAGTGTTTTGCCATGTCACATTTGACATCACTTTTTTTGTCTAGTAGTATTAAATGAGAAGAAGACACCTAAGCTTTTTCATAAAAAATCACCTCCCTAATAATATTTAGGGGATATATATATATATTTATTTTTTTGTCACGATCGCACTAGTTTCTATTGATTACAAGAATACATGAGCATCATTGAACAAATGTAGAATAGAAGTGCTAACATAGGAAAATACTGTTTTACGAAGACGAGCATTCCTCACAAGAAGGTCTGCTTTTTCATTATTTCCCATGGGACAATACGTGAGTGTAAAGTCTGGAAAAGAAGTATATAGCTCCTGAAATTCATCAAATTCTAATCGGAAACGTGGCCAACTCTCTAGTTTAGCTACCATCCTCACCAAGTCCCGTGAGTCTGTGTGAAAGGCCGCACAATATCTTCTCTGTTTACGAAGACTTGACATGACCCACAGAAGGCCATTCATTTCTGCATGTAAGGGGGACAAAACTTGCCGCATACCTCTTAATCCCAATAAGTCTGTTGTCCCATCCTGAAGCTGTAGAATCCATCCCACCCCGAAGCTGTAGGATCCATCCCACCCCGGAGCTGTAGAATCCATCCTACCCCACTCGTGTTATCCTCCTATTTCCAAGAACCATCAATGAAACATCGGAACACCTCCTACGTGTCGTCCATCAGCACAATCGATCCGGGGGACGGAATGGGCACCTCCTTCTTATCCTGCGCCAGAAACCACTATGTAGCCTCACGTCAGGCGCACTCCATGATTGCTTGTGGTGATCTGTCCACATTATTATACACGTTGGCATTCCTAGCCTTCCATAGGTACCAGATGATCCATGGGAAACATCGGGCATGCACCTCTAGTTATGTCCGTTGTGGGATCCGCGAGAACAAATAATCCATGTTTCCCCATAAGTTGTCTATATGGAAAACCGACGGGGGATTTGGAATATTTGATAGCGCCCAAACTTGTCTAGCCAGCGGACATGTAAACAACACATGAGTAATGGTCTCATTGCTATATCCACACCTAGGGCATTGTCGGTCAGGTTGTAGATGCCTATGAGCAAGCCTCTCATTAACCGCTACTGCCCCCGAAAGAGATTGCCATATGAAGTGGCGTATCTTGTTCGTAGTTTTCAGTTTCCATACTTTCTCTTTAAGCGGATTCACCGACGGTAATTGTTGAGCATACAACAAATCTGCATCCAACTTATGTCGGGCTTCTACAAAGCCAAACCGCACTGTATACAAGCCAGAGTTTGTAAAATGCCAACAATACCCATCTTGTGTCCCTCGCAATGAGGGGCGTATGGTTAGAATTAATGGGATATCCGTCAGGTCGACACAAGCCCATAGTCGATTTAGGTTCCAACCACCGGATCGAGCTTCAATAAAATCTGAGACCCGTTCATACCTATTAGGGTTCTGCAACAGGCTTTGTACTCTCCGCGGATTATCATTTGGGATCCACTTATCTGTCCAAAACCGAGTTTACGTTCCTGAGCCAATAATGCATCTCATACCTTTCTCCAATAAGGGTTGAGCACTAAGTAGACTTCGCCACCCATATGAGGGATGATAGTGTTCTCTAGCTTCAAAAGGGGTCGAGTAACGAAAGTACTTTCCTTTCAATACTCTTACCATTAGCAAATTTGGGTATTGGTCTAGTCGCCAGAGCTGCTTAGCCATTAAGGCCTGGTTGAGCTCTTCGTAAGACTTAAACCAATACCCCCTGTATTTTTAGGGAGACACATCTTTTTCCAAGCTATCCAATGCATCCCTTTAGAGTTATCCTTAGTTTTCCACCAAAAATTGGTTACCGCACTCACTAGTTTCCGAAGTAAACTCTTCGGTAGGAGAAAAGTGGACATCACATAAGTTGGTAGAGCTTACGCCACTGATTTAATCATAACTTTTTTCCACATTTGGATAGAAATTTGGCCGACCATCCATTGATCCGTTGATTCAATCGATCCTGAATATAGGTGAACACTTCCGATTTTAAACCTTGCAATTGCTCGGGTATACCTAAGTACTTTCTTGATCCCCCTTTCATAGGAATCCGTAGTCGGGTGTTAATTTCCGTTCTACGCGCTTCAGTCACCTCTTTTCCTAAAGTAATTGCTGATTTGTCAAAATTGATTCGCTGTCTTGATGCATTCCCATAGATCTCAAGCACCTTGAGTATACTATCACACTGTTCCACCGATTCTTTGCAGAAAAAGAGGTTGTCATCTGCGAACAAGAGGTGTGAGAGCGAAGGAGACGTGGGGACCACTTTAATCCCACAAAAATTCCCCGCTGCCTCAGCTGCGTAGATATTGGCGATGAGCACTTCTCTACAAAGAATAAATAGATACAGGGATAAAGGATCACCCTGTCGTAGCCTGCAGGAGGGTGTTATGTTACCCTTTGGTTATCCATTCAGTAAGATAGTATAAAACTCTCAATTGACACAATTCATAATCCACAATATCCACCTATAAGAAAACCTATCTAGCGCATTAGAGCTTTCAGGAAACTCCATTCCACCTGATCATATGCTTTACTCATGTCTGTCTTAATGGCCATACATTCCTTTTTACCGACTTAATTTGTCGTTAGGGCGTGGAAAACTTCTTGAGCCAACAGAATGTTGTCTATAATTTGATGTCCTGCTACGAAGACATATTGAGTTTCAGACACTAGAGAGGGTAGAAATTGTCTAAGTCGGTGACAGATGATCTTAGAAATGATCTTGTACCTCACATTACATAGGCTAATTGGCCAAAACTCCTTCATCACCTGTGGTCGCTCAGATTTTGGGATCAAACAAATATTTACCTTATTGCTCAAAGCTTCCAGTGTTCATGTTCTCATAAAGCCGCGCACCATCTCCACCACTTGAGGACCAACAATATGCCAGAATATCTGGTAAAACAAAGTTGTCATCCCATCTGGTCCCGATGCCTTTTCCGGGTGAATGACAAATACTGCCGCTTTAACTTCCGTATCCGAAACCACCCGAATGAGGATATCATTCATCTCTGTGGTAACACATCAGTTGATGTGTGTCAATGACCCTTCCAGATCAGAGATCGCAGAGGAGGAGAACATTTCTGCAAAATAGTCAGTCAATGTTTTCTCTATTTCATCATCTTTTTCCGTCCACACCCTCGATGCGGTTACAATGCCACTAATCTTGTTGCGTGTCCTTCGCTGTTTCGTAGTGGTCTGGAAGAACTTCGTGTTTTCGTCACCCTCTTGGTGCCATGTAACTCGACTTTTCTGTTGCCAATAAATCTCCTCATCCCTCAGTATCGTGCATAACTGTTCCTGGATGGTCGCAATTTCCTCGACTGTGGTAGCATCATTAGTTTGAGCGTCCTCCAGGCGAACCTTTAAGGCTTCGATTTCCTTCTCATATATAAACTTGTAATGTTTATGCCAACGAGAAATGGTTTTCCGACAGTTGGCTATCCTGTTTCTGAGAGTAGGCTCCACTCCTGACCGTCCGGTAGCCCATCCAGACCTCATCACCTCTTCAATATTGGGCTTTGAAAGCCACCGCTTAACAAACTTGAACTTTTTGTTCCAGGCATTATGTTGTTCTTGATATGTGTCAGAACTGGCCGATGATCCGAGCCCAGGAACCGAAGATATTCCATCTTAGAGTGTGAGAACATCTCATACCAATCTTCATTTCCTATTGAACGGTCTAGCCGATAGCGGATGACATTTGCACCCCGACGTCCAACCCATGACAGACAGTTCCCCACATGTGGAAAGTCCATCATTCTACACCGCGGTTTGCAATAACAGGATCACCGTAAACAAACGAGAGAAATTTTTTATTACCATGAATGGTAGCTATTACATCCATAATATTTTTTTTTAAAACGAACTTGAATACGAAATTCGGACTTAGCTATAAGGGCTAGTCCACCACTACGACCACATGGGTCAACTGTAAAAAGAAAGTCATAACCAAACTCCACTTGTAAATCTTGGAGGAACTGTTGATCACGCTTAGTTTCCATAAGAAAGAGAATTCCCAGGAAAAACTTCTTACGAAATTTACGCAATCGCCGAACTGTCAAGAAGTTGCCGACTCCCTGATAGTTCTAACTCATGATCATTTAAGCGTATGCCGGTGGTTTCACCTTAACCACAAGTTATTTAGATTCCTTCAAACTTTTGTCCTTGGGCGGACCCGTCTTCGAAGTAAACGGTTTTGAAACAGCATCTAAAACCTTTGGCTCTGAGGGAGCTCGCGAGGCTAAAGCCACTTGTTTCTGAACTCGAACTCCCCGAAATGGGTTATGCTCGATCTTCTTTTTAACCTTCAACGCCTTAGAAATCCATTTTGGGCGTTTCGATGTATTTCTCACCAAATATTTAAAGGGAGAAATCATTTCAGTTGGGCTTAAAAAAAACCCATTACCCAAGCCTTATGCTAAGTTCTGAAGGCCCACACTAGTTTCATTTGCCTCATGTTGGGCCGCCACCATACCAAGCCCATTAGCCTTCTCTTATTCTGCACAGACCACCACCGATCTTAGCCTTTTGCCCTACGCCGCCTCAACGTAACTAAAACCCTCACGACACTCCACTGCCTCTGATTCCTCTTTTTTCTCCCGCCGGTCCTATCTCCAGTTTGAATCTGCTATCAAACTAACCTGAATCGCCTCGTCCTCCTTCGTTGCATACCAAGAAGCTATGTACCACGATGACGGCTCCGTAGAGATCACCTTCTTCTTCCCTTGTTCATGAGTCGAGATTTCTCCGTCCTCGAGTGATTTCACAAAGGATTTCACCAACCAGTCTTTTGTGGTTTCCTTCTTCTTCGTCTCCTTCCTATCGTGTTCCGGTGATTGCAATTCCTCCAATATAGCTCTCCAAATAGGTTTGGTCCGAGAAGACGAAGAAGCCTCGTCTCTAAGTCTTTCCTCCGATGGAGCAGTAATTCGCTGAGACTGAGCAGCCTCATTGGTTCGTACATCACGTGTACTCACTCTTCTCCGTCTCTCCTCTCCATCTCCATGGTTCCGATGATGATCATGACGGTGCTCTCGGTGGTGACGAGAAGTTTTTGCACGGTCCGGACAAGCATGTACCTCATGCGTCATTCAAAAGCAGATGGTACAATGTTAGTGAAGCTTCTCGTATTTGAACTCCAATACGAGAATGTCACCATCTGAGTCCGATTCTCTCATATGAATCAGAGGCGAGGCACAATTCAGCATTACTCGGACACGAGGGTATAGAGCCTCGTCATTCCATCCCATATACTCCCCGAAGTTCTCTCCTATGCGTTTCACAATTCGTAGATCCCTCCGGTAATCCGGGAGACCTCGGATTCTGATCCAGAAGGGAATGGTCGATGGTAAATCACGGCGCACCATCGGTACCCACCTCTCCAAGGCTATCATCGATCTATCGTAGTGATATGGCCGATTATCCATTACCTTGAGCAAATCCTCCTCCTCCTGGAAGCGGAAATGAAATCGACCTTCTCCCATCTCGAGTCCTTGGACTCGGTTTTCACATTTCCACACTGTGGGAAAGAAACCAATGAGATCGTGGACAATACGATCATGAGCCTCTCAGATCAACACTCTTCCCACCAGTGTTAGCTCATACCTCTTGATCAGCTGTTCTTTGTCCATTAGAGGTAACATTAGTGGTTTCGATCTCCTTGACTCGTCCTGAGGTTTGACCAACTTGCCAAAAAAAACCATTGTCTTATTGTATTGCAGAGTATTCGCCAATAATAAAGGAGAAAGCTTGGAGAATTGTGAGACGATACACTCTCTCAGAGATGAAACTATAAAGGATGTACCGTCATTACACAGAAGCTCAATCACAGGGGTCCGAATCCTGGTGATTGATACCAAATTTGAGCCGGAAAAGCTCCTTTTTATTGTAAGTTTCCAAAATTTAGACCTCGTTTACTTGTATCAGAAACAGCTTCCTTGATCTGCGTAATTGACACTTGAATGACAGGATCTGATATGCACCAAATCCGGTCATATGCAGTCTGGTGATTGATTCTCAATCTTCCTATATCCGTTGAATCTATTAAATTCTTCACCAACAACTTTGCATCTGCTGGGAAAGTCCTCTTTTTATCCTTCAAATATGGTCGCTAAATCTGGCCTAAATAGCTCCACAACCTGGCACCATAGCCATGGCCGGAGAAAGCCACGAGCCGCCGTCCCATGAAGTTTGAAACTTCAAAAAGGAGCCGTTACAATCTCCACATTAGAGAGAAAAAAACGTCTAAAAAACGTAATCATATGTATGTATGTTGAGGGGATATATATCTATATTCATATATTGGTTGAAATATAATGTTTACCCATAGTGCCATATATACTGCCATTTTTATTAACAAACAAAATCAAATTCACGCAAGGAAAATGCTACGGGAAAGTCAGATCCCACCGACACAAAAACATCAAATCCTTTTTCAATTATTTTTCATAAAACTAGGGGCAGACAAAAGTGGATGCCCTATCAATTTTGTTTTTTTTACTAACCAATGCCTTATCAATTTTCTGTCTCATTAGCTTTTACACCATATTCAAACTTAATACACTTGGCTTAGTTTTCTTATTATTACGATCACTTAACAAAATGGTTCAAATAATATGGATTTAGAGGAATACAAAACAAGTTATTAAGAGATATAAAATAGTCAAAATGATAAAGATAATTATAAAAATAATAATGAAAATGGTAAGGGTTTTTTAGCAAAAAAAAAAGGTAAGTACAACAGAAGATCCTTTGCAGCCATGCTTCTTTAGATGATACCAAACTGAAAGCTTTTATATGGACGTGTGAAAGCATAATTTCTCACAAAGTCAATAATGTGATTTTTGCGTCTAATGCTTCAGAAATACCTCGAGCTTAGCCTTCCTTTTCCTTGCAGGTTTCAAAAATTCTTTTGATTCTCTCTAAGATTATCAGTGGAAATTTGAGATTGAGAATCACTTCAAATAGAAATGCTTTGTTAATAGCTTAATAGTGGGATTAAGGATCATCGAGTGCAACCTTATGTTACCTTTGATCTTCCTTTTTGGCCCACCGATTTTTTGGATATGAAAAGTTTCGGTTAAGGAACTAGCTAGGATTTAGTTAATGACTTTTTGATGTTTTTTTCCGAGAACACAACTTTATGTGGCTGTTGTTCTCGTAAAACAAATGTTTATAACAAATTTTCATCTTTTTATATATTATTCAGATGATAAAAAAGTTTTTAATGTGAATGGTGATTATTTAGGAAGAAAACCAGAACAATGGAAATTGTATATGTTTTATAAATATAAAATAATATTAAAATATGATAAATGTATAAAAATTATATATGTTTATTTTCCACTTGGTTTACATGGCAAAACAATTGCAAAAGTATTATTTGAAGTATATCTATAAATGTTTTTCTTTCATCGTTGTCAGGCCAAAATATTACGTATAGGCCCACCCTTGTTGTCTGTTAAGCCCACTTACATATAGGCCCATTATTTAGCAATACGATTGGATTCAAATTTTCGGATGTATCGCGAAGCGACTTTAAACGAAGATATAGTCCATAAGATGGAAATAAATAAATACTCCTAATCAGAGCCGGCCCTGACCTGAGGCCGGTAAAGCTTGTGCTTTAGACACCATAATTATATCATCTGGGAAAAGGGCACCAAATCCCAAAAGTTTACTGTGGCATAGTGGTCGAAAGGCATTTTATTGATTTAGAGGTGCTGAGTTCAAGTGACAGTTATGCTCTTTTGGATCATTTTTTTTTGAAAAGTGTGTTAATGAATTTAAAATTCTCTTTGCTTGAGGCACCCAATAGCTACGGGCCGGGCCTGCTCCTAATGTTGTATGGAAACAAACTATTAATCATTTCCGGAAGTGAAAGAGAAATGTTTTTTCCTCGTTGACTTCTAAAACACAGAAATGTAATCAACAATTAATTTTACGTAAGTCTTTTCTATAAATTTGACTTTCTGTTGTCGGGGAAAGATTCAGAATACAAGTCTATCGAGATTTGTAATCTCTTTCAAGCAATTTAATATTTATACCTTCATAGATGAAAATTTGTCCACATGAAGATTCTTAATGCATAGTGGCATTTTTGAAACAATAATTTGACGAAATTTGAAAAGTCAATGAAGACAAGTGGCATAGGCATAGAGACTTCGAGAGTTGAGACTTACAGAGAGAATGATAATTTATTTTGGGTCGACCGTGAATTGGGTACGTACGGTACCAGTCGGTACAAAATGGCGGATCTAGAAAAAAATTTCATCGGGGGACTATATATTAATATAAAATATTTTAAAAATATGTAATTTTTTTTAAATAAAAAGGCAAAAAAACCAAAAAATGTTAGAAAGTAACCATGATTAATAGTAAGTTACGGTTTATAACTACTTAAAACATGGATTCCCATCAAATTATTGGTTGAATATTCATATTTTATGCTAGTTCTTTATATATTTTTTTACATTTGGACCAAATAATCAAAAGAATGGGGGCAAAAATAAAAAATCTCAATGGGGGCATAATCAAACTTCCTTAAACATTATTCTAATTTCCATAAAATCATGGGGGGCAGTTGCCCCCTCCTTAATCCACTTGCCTCCGCCCCTGCGTACAACTCATTCTTTCGTGTATACAGTTTTAGGGTTTGGTTTTTCTGTCTCAACAAGATCTATTGTGCGCTATGATCGTACATGTTCTCGTGCATGAGAATGATTCTACGAAATTATTTTCCGAATAATGATTCTCTAATCATATAACTAATATTTCTGAAATATAAATATTCATCTAGTAGACTCCTAACTGATCTTACAATCTCTAACATCATTTTAATTGTTTATGTCATTACATCAGGGTGGGCATAAAAACCCATAACCGAACCAAACTGAACCGATGTTATGGGTATCAGTTAGATCCATAACCTACATACACAATCTGTTGGTTACTTTGAATCTTAGTCCATATGTTCCGGTTCAGTTTCGGTTTTAACCCATAACCGAAACTAAAACGGAATGACACCAAAATACATTACTTAATTACTTTATATAGAATCATTGACATCACCTTATACATTTATACATTTAATCATTTACATTTAATCATTTACCCTAAACTATGTGTTTTATGTTTGGTTTTGACTTTCAAAAATATTGTGTTTCTTTTGCTTTTAACAAACTTTAGGTTTCATGATGATATTGTTGTGTTTCATACATCATTATGCATTTGGTACTCATAGGTTTCGAATTTGGTTTATGGGTATTATCCATACCTATACGTATATCGGTTCTTATATGGACTTCATTATTATCAAACCGAACCGACCGAAACCGAAGTTAAACCGCACTGGACCGGACCAAAACTAATATGATACCTATATGGATCCCATCTTCATAGAACCGAAAAAACCGACAAACCAAAAAACCGAACCAAAACCAAACAGAAACCGACCATGCCCACCCCTTACGTGCATGAAGTTTTTTTTTTTTGGGATAAATGCATGAAAGTTTATTGAACAACGAATCCAAATGTTTTGTAGAAATATAAATATTAAGATCGGCCAATAAATCCTTTTTCGAACAAAAATAGGTAGACATTTAAAAGTAATCAGACCAAATATATATTTATCAGTTTTTGAAGACCGCGCAAACTTATTTGTTGTTATATACTTAAATCGTTTGTTGTATTTACTAAATTGAAATCCGTAGTTGATAACTTAATATGCTCTCTAATAAAGAAATGGTATAACACTAAACAACTTTTCCTTTTCTCTTCAGGATAAATTATCTAACTATACTTTTGTTGTCTTTACAGATGTTAAAGCAGATAAACCTGTGAGAATTTTCCATAAACACGTATTGATAATTTGATATGTATATAACATTATATATATAAGTTTGTATATTACCGAATTGTATTATTGATGATCATTGATGGAAGCGGCAAAAAAAGTCAAAAAACTCATATGCAAAGCTGGCAGGTAGACTCTGAGGGATTAGAAGAAGAAGACTTAAAGAGATTGGTGTGTTATTGTGTGAGAATTGTAAATAAGTGCAAGTGGATACTTTCTTTAGACCAATGACCCATCTCTTATTTTGTTCCTAAGTTGCGGTTATAAAGAAAATAAAATCACACATAGAACATAGCTTTTAGAATTTATTTCTCCGAAGTATGTGTCGTAATCAGACTGATATTTGGTACCAACTAATTAAGCCGTAGACGTGTTGGTTTTGTAACAATGTATCAAAGCTTGAATTGTAAGCTGAAATGCTCTGAGTTCATTAATAAAAGAGATTGGTCTTATATAGACCTTACATCAACTAAAAGAACGAAACTTACTCCTATAAAACATGAAACAAATTGTGCTAAGTCTAGCTCCTATAATTCATGAGACTTATTCAAACACTACCAAGTCTTTAGGACTTGTTATTACTTGCAAAGACTAAGTAAACTACTGCATAACGGCTTTTTCTACTTCAATTCCTCCCTTAAACTGAAATTCTTCTTTCTTTAACGACCACTCCCACTCTACTCCTCAACCTTTCAAATGTATCCAATTTAACCGCCTTTGTCATGAAATCTGCTAACTGTTCTTGAGTAGGGCGGTAGTCGAGATGTATAGTACCTTCATTGACCAATTCACGCAAAAAATGATATCTCACATGAATGTGCTTGATCTTCCCATGTAGCACCGGCTTCTTTGACAATTTTATGGTGGAACCATTGTCACAGAACAAAGTAGTACCTTCAGTTTGAGTTGTTCCAATCTCACTCAAGATGTTTCTCAGCCAAACTTTTTGACAAGCTCCATTTGCAGCAGCTACAAACTCTGCTTCAGTTGTTGCCAATGTCATTATAGGTTGCTTCTTAGACGACCAAGACACGGCTCCTCCACTCAGAACAAACACGTATCCTGATATACTCTTCCTATCATCTTCATCTCCAGCATAATCATTGTCTGCATTCCCAAGCAACTTTTGTTCTCCACCACGTCTATACTGAATTCCAAGCTCAATAGTTCCCTTTACATACCTTAAGATTCTCTTTGTTGCAGATGATATATCATGGTTTTTACCGGTTTTCGACCATGATATAAGTCCTTTTATCGAGTCTTTTTAGTGTCTTAACAGGTTATTACACGTGAGGAGCTTATATGGTGAATACGGTGCATTTTGAAGCGTAAACAAAGGTTGGAGCCGGATTTTGCAAGAAAAAAGTTGATATGAAGCAGCCTGTCGATCGACAGCCACAAGAAGGACGATCGATCGACAGCTACATACAGCCTGTCGATCGACAGACACATAGACGATCGATCGACAGGTGCTCGCAGAGACCGACCTAATACGTTTTAAAGAAGGAAAATTGTTCCTTTTCGGGCCAGAAGTTACCAATAAACCGTCATAAAAGCCCACCACGAGTTTACCTTATAAATAGTTTATTTTAGGTTTTTAGATGATAACTTAGTTTTACTTAACAAAGTTTAGAGAGAGATTTTTAGGGTTTTTAGGGAGACAAGTTTACTTCATTACTTTGAGATTCTTCGAACCCTATTGTAATTCTTCTTTTACTCTTTCTTTATGCATTATTATTCAGCTATGATTTGCTTTGCTCCATGTCTGAGTAGTTTGCTTGTTAGGTTTAGGGTAGTTCGAATGGAATGATGATGAATTGTTAGGGTAAACTCACTTGTTAGGATTATCTGTTAGGTTCTTCACCTAGATTGCTTTAACTCTGATTTAGAATTGATCACTCTAAATTAGTTATCTTAGGTTGATAGATTGACACGAAAGTGTAATTGATTAGCCAGAACTAGATCTTAGGTGAGCAAAATTACTTATTCGCAAAGAAATTTGGTTTAGGGATTTTGTGAACAAATTGGACTTGAATTTAATGCTTGTTTAAATTGATTGAATTCGCAAAGAAATTTGGTTTTCTAGGGTTTAGACATAGTTAGTTTTCGCAACGACAGTTGGTTAATTATACATTAGTGTTCCAAGTTCTAGAACGGTTCTTAATTAAATCCTGATTTTGTTTAACCTGCAATTCTGATTCATCCTGAGAATTACCCAAAAGCCTAGCACTTTGTTTAATTGAATTTTAAATCAACAATCTTTCTCTGTTTCAATTTGCTTTTGTCTTTATTTTACATTATTTTACTTAGCCGAATTTGAAGTCAATATTCCTATCGTTTGATTTGACTCCCAGTGATTCGACCCCTACTACGACGACCTCTTAATTTGAGAGAGTAGCTCAGGGTAAATTTGAGCAGATCAAATTTTGGCGCCGTTGCCGGGAGTCAAAATCT